>JAQSUU010000401.1:11920000-12615580 GCA_038087645.1 Saccharum hybrid cultivar R570
TGAACCATTTATTTCTATTGGATGGGATTATCTAGGTGCACTGACTGGTGTGGACGTAGAAAAATTCATCTCTGTTGGGGGCAAATTTTTGGTGGACCAAGTATAATTTTGATTGGTCCCTTATAGTAGAGATGTGATACGTACAGTTTAAACTTTCTCAATTTTGACTAGATTCGTAGAAAATACGTGTAACATTTATATTTCTAAATAAGTTTATTATGAAAATATATTTACCTATCTATCTAATGATACTAATTATGTAATATAAATATTAATTTTTTATATATATAATTGATCAAAATTTAAAAAAAACTGACTTCTCACAAAGCAATGACATCTATTTTTGTGACGGAGGGAGTAGCAAGCTACTCGGTGGATCCCGAACCCCGGCCGGCCACCATGCAAAATGTGCATGGGACACGTATGTCTTTTTTTTTTTGCGAATAGGGGACACGTATGTCGTATGCGCCTATACACGGTGGGTCGGTCAGTCGGGGGCCCCGGCCTGGAATCCTGCGGCGTGCCGGTCTTTCGTTGCAATGGAGCATATGCATGCATCCAGAGCTAGCGCCGAAAGGCCCCGAAGACCTGAAAGCGACATGCAATCATGCGAGCTCTTGTTACACAGCACGTGACCATGTGCGCCGCGAGCGCGGTATCTACGGCCTGTTTAGTTGGTGATTTTTTTTGAGTTCGGTTACTGTAGCAATTTTCGTTTTATTTGACAATTTGTGTCTAATCATAGACTAATTATGCTCAAAAGATTTGTCTCGTGATTTACAACTAAATTGTGTAATTAATTTTTTCTTTCGTCTACATTTAGTACTCTATGTATGTACCGCAAGATTTAATGTGACAGATACTGCAATACTTTTTGGGTTCCTTTTTGAACTAAACAGGCTGCTAGTGCGCGTCGTCGCCACGCCACGATGGACGATGACAAGCATCAACGTACGACCAGAATTATCTATATACACAGCATATATAGCGCGCGGTAAACAAATATTAAAAGTGACAGTCACAGGCCGGATCACTATATTATGCCGTTCACGTAGCAATCTAGCTAGCAGCGCTTTGTCAATAATGTGGTCACGACCACCCCGTCGACGTCCAGGTGATGAGCCGCAAATTAATAAAGTGACGATGAAGGCAACACCGATTCTTGGAAGGCCCTGCCTTGTCTGCCGGTCTATTCTTATATATTTTTCAATCCCCCTTGTTTACACTGGAAAGGCACAGTAGGGGTTCACACCTGATGAGACCATGGCTCCGCAAGTTAATATATCCGGTGATTTATCAGCTAACAATACTAAATATCCTTGTTTCATAAAGCTAGGTGCATTCTCATTTGATATAAGGCAAAATATGAAGAAGGAAGGAGATCTATCTTCTACTGCTATCTTGTCAACCAGGCTAATTTTCTAAGTTAATTTACGCAAGCAATATGAAAACAATTTGTGCAGATTGGTTCGATGCTATGTGAGATCAAATTGGACATCACTTGAATCATTATTGGTTGATCAGATTACTCCAACTTTGAAGTGAGATACAAGCAATCATATCTTGTGTCATTGGCTCAAATATATTAGCGTGATGGTCTTAGTACTGGTGCTTTGCATTGTTACCGGATTATTTTATTGTTTCTATCTATACGTGGAGCTACTAGCAGGTGCTAGTTTATATTTATTTAGCAAGTCTTTGTTTTCATAGTCCAGTCTGACACGTTATGGTGCCTGCGTGCGCCTGTGCTGGTTGAACCAGGTGAGTCGGGCTGTGTCCCCGTGTCTGCGCACACGTAGGGCTGGCCTGCGAGCTATATAGCCCAGTGACATCCCGTGTAATTTTTAGGTTGGATTTTATTTCGTGGAGTTTATTCCCGTTGAGCCGCCGCTCGAGAAACCCTAGAGGTTGTTGATCCGTATCCCTCGTGGATTTGCGTGGAGTTGCGTGATCGAGCTGTTACAGCTTGAGCGCGTCGTTTGGAATTCTTGGAGTTCTCTCTCTTCTGATCATGGTCGTCGAGGCTGCGGGTGGAAGGTTTATCTTAGGGTTTGGTTTGCAACATCCATTGTAAGCCGTTCCCATCCATCTTTAATATTGCTATTACTGGTGAAATTATTTTTGTCCATCCGAATTACACTTCTTGGTCAATATAATTGCCGTGAGATTTTTCTACTCTTTGGATATTGCTGCTTCCTCATTTTTCTACTCTTTGGATATTGCCGTGAGATTCAGTTCGTGGACAAACTAGTATTTTATTCTACGCACAGTGTTCGACGTTCTCTATATTTGGATATGTGAAATTTGATCGAGTACTAGTCGACAGCTGTTATTCTCTTTTGTATTGGCTAATTAAAATAGTCTCATTCAAATCAGTCTCCACGTGAGAAGTGCATAGTCTCCACGTGAGAAGTGCATAGCCTGTATCCTGCTTGCTACGAGCTATCGTTGGAAGAATTATTAGTATTATCTGGTTGAGCAAACAGGGGTATACTTTATTATCCAGAAAATATCTAGGCTGCACTATTGGTGAAATTTCTTACGGAAATTCCAGAGAAGTTGCTCTTGAGATTGTGTACCGTGAAAGATTGGACAAAATTATTTGAACTTCGTAGGTGTGTCCTTATCAACACCCCTCCTGTTTTCATAAAAAAAACATTGTGTATGTATTATACCCACACACATCTTACCATACAAGCACACTTTCGAAAAAAAATTGAACTGATACACAGACCAAAAAAAATGATATCCGACCTAAGACAAACTATATGTTTTTTCATTAATCATTATTAAGAAAAAATAGACATCCAAATGCAGTCCTCACTGAACAAAAAAACAATATCCAACCTAAAAGGAACTAGATATTTTTCATTAAAATCATTTTATTTATTATTTATTTATTTAGTAAGAAGAAAAATAGACATCCAAATACAGTCCATGAGAAGACTTGAACCTAGATGATTGGATGTATGACCACACCTCCCACCTAACCAGTTATGTTAGGCTCACTTCCTTACTAACACACAGACCCACTCATATAAACACACATACATGTTATATCTCTATATGAGAACCACCGGAAAATATATTTATCAATCTTATACAAATAGGCAAACAAAATCACCACATGAGCTTCACTGTTGACCATGTGCGCCACAAGGTACCTAACTAGTGCGCGTCCCCCAGTCCTCACGATGGACGTACGACCAGCGTCGACGTCCAGGGCCTTGTTTAGTTGGTGAAAAGTCAGAAATTTTCTAACTGTAGCACTTTTGTTTGTATTTGATAATTAGTGTCCAATTATAGACTAACTAGGTTCAAAAGATTCGTCTCGTGATTTATGACTAATCTGTATAATTAGTTATTTTTTTATTTATATTTAATGCTTTATGCATGCGTGCAATTATGCAAAAGTTGATGTGACGAAGAGAGAGTGAAAAAATTTCAACTCTACCTTGATCTAAACAAGGCTAGGAGATGAGCTGCAAATTAAAAAGTGACGAAGGCAACCAGTTCTTGGAAGACCTGCCCTGCCTGCTGGTGCCTTTTTATTTTTCCCCCTTGTTTACACTGGATATTGTGTGTATATACCCACACACATCTTACCGTACGAGCACACTCAGTGGCGGAGGCAGAAACAATTTTTAGGTGTGGAATGATTTATAAAAATCAAACATGTGCAATGTAACTATGCAAAGGCTCACTAGAACTTACATAAATATATATGACTTTGAGTTCAGCAAATATAATTGAAATCTAAAAGCAAAGCATTGACATTTAATATACCTCACTAAGTGAAGATTTACCTAGCAGGCTAGCACATATTATATATATTGTACTACATATATTTGATCTTTTCTATATATTCTAGGTATGGCAGCTGCCGGAGCTTGCAAAATAGCTGGCTCCGCCCATGAACACACTTTCAGACAGTGGCGGAGCTCGCCCAAGATTTTAGGTGGGGCGCCGGCGCGGCGTGGGGCAGCTGCGGCGAGCGCCGAGCGGCGCGCCGGCAGGCCGCAGGAGGCATCTCCTCTCTCGAGCGCGACAGTAGCTGGGGCAGCCGTCCCACCCAGCGTGATGGGGAGGTCCGCCACTGCTTTCAGAAAACAAATTCAAGACACCCATCTGTATTATACGCACGTGCACACACACATTACATCTCTTTGAGAACCACCGCAAAACATATTAAACTAGCACATCTTGAGGCTAACAATATCACCACAGATGCTCCACAATTGATAGGCACATCATATTATCATTGAAAAATAACACCGTTAAATCCTTAAAAATACGAGCACACATGTTAAATCAAGAACTTAAATCCAGTTGATTAAATTTCACTACAAGAAAACCAACTAACTGAGTTACATTTGGTTCGTCTGTACCTTCATTACGTTATTTACTCCATCCGTTTTTATTCACGTGACGTATTAGGTTTGGGTACTTTTTGTTTAACACGTCAATGCCTTGCTCTCTCTTTCTCCTTACACATTAGTAGCTAAAATACTTCCAAACATTAAAAAAAGCATCAATAGAGGGGTGAGTAACAGTGACGGTACCATGTTTTTTTTTTGGTGCAACACACACCACACGACCCCGCCCTCCCCAACAGTGCGCCGCACCCCCCACACGCGCACACAGGCATGCACAGCCACACCAGAGAGGGGCTAGCGAGCACTCCCACCATCATGCATGAATATGATATATAACTAGCTGGTACCCCCTGCTTCGCACGGGGCGCGGAGTCGGAGTTGTTGCACGTTATATGGTTAAGGCTAGTTAAAATGTCGGATGTCTCCGAAGAGATGTTAAGGCTAGTTAAATTAGGTACAGATGGTTCAATATCTGTTCCGTTTCTAGAAGGGAAGAATTCAATTTGTCTTGGCGTCTGCACTGGTTGGGCGAAGTTGTTGAACTGGTAGTGTGACCATGAAAGATGGTTAGTCAGATGATTAAGGCAACATCAAGGCGTCTGAACTGTGCAGGCAGACCAAAAAGGTGTTTATGTTAGGTAAATCACATTTGACATGTATTCTACGTTTGGTATGGATTCATGTACAAAGTTGCTGGTGAGGGCTCTGTAAATTTATAGATATAGTGGTCTTTGTATAGCACATACTACAAAATATGGAGACCATTGTATCCAAGAAACTGGAGATGCGTAGACCGTGAAAGATACAGAAAGCCCGGACGACTGGATTATGAGAATCAAGCATGGTCAGCAAAGAAGCCACAATAGCTTCATTTGGTCGGAAAGTACCATTTTCATGTGAAGAAAGAGACATTATGTTCCTAACTTCATTTTCGGTATCAAAGATGTAGAGCTGACAATACTCTGGCCTTTTACCACCCGATGGCATTAGCGATCCTATCCGGTGGCATAGCTGGCCACTGATCTTGAAGACATAAGGTCCTCAGCCATCGTTAATAGAATTTATAACATGAACACCCATAGATGTCATAGCAAACATGGAATTGTAACATCTAATGCCATCAAAGAAGTGGTTGGACAGTTAACTGTCCCGCGAATTCAGAAGGCCGAGTAAGGGCTCGGGTGGTGTTCTGTATGGAGGGAGAACAATCCTGCCACCTCTACAACACTTATTGTAAATTGGCATATGTTGAGTACCACGGCCACGGACACGTTCCTCAGTCCAAAGCAGAGCACCGCAATGTGGGCATACATTGTTTGGTCCACCCAGATGAAGAGGAGAGGAAACCATGCCTATAATTTGTAGAAGGAACATAGAAATATACAAATAATTAATTTTAGGTAACCAATTGTAGACAGGTAGCTATTTATGTGCAGGAGATGAGCAACATGTATAAAGAATCAATCTTGGCAATGACGTGTTTGATTTATGGAGTATGGCCTGAAGCCATATGTGACCATGTCTACGTACAAAGAAATATGGAATTCTCACATGTAGCATGACTAAATTTGCAAAGGAAAAATATTCTGAGAGAAGAGTCTCACGTTTGTGTCGATTGGAGCACTGAGAAGCAGGATCTGTCCTGTCGTGTATGTGTGGATCCAAGCACTGAGAAGTAGGATCGGTCGTGGCATTCGTTTGAGCAACCAAAACCCGACGGCGGGTACTTCTTGAAGAGCCTGACATCTGAATAGCACAGCATTCTTCAGTTACAGTTGGTGGCGGCAAATCTGGAAGAGATGAATTTGGTGCAAAAGATGAGACATCTGCGTTAGGAACACAACGAAGAACATACACACAGTTTTTTTGGCTGTGAATATACGAAGCAATGAACGACGCCTGAAGAACATACACAGATTTTTTTTAGCTGTCATTATACGAAGCAACGAAGGACGCAGATGAATGTAGGTACACATGTTAGCGACTAACCATCGCTGTGAAGAACGTCGTGTGCTGTACGTTTGCGACTCGTTGTAGAAGTAACAGCTTGCTCAGTCGGTGAGCACCCTGGCAAACAGGATGAAAACGCTTCAGCGCAATGGAACAAAAATAGAGGTCAACGTAAGGAAACATGTCCCGCGTGTCATAGATGCATGTGGGAAAAGGAATAGGAATACCATGAGAAGAGGTGGTGGGCACAATGTCAGCAAGCATCATCGAACGGCGCCTGAGTGCCTAGCGATGTGGTACCTGGGACCACGATGGTGCCTGTCCATGTGTCAATAAGTAGTCCGAGGCTTGTTTTCTCATCGTTGGGTACGAAATGCACCTAAAGTATATAAATATAAAATATTATAAGAAATATTGGAAGGGTAGAGAGGAAGTAATTCGGAGGCATAATATGCGTATAAAAACAAAGCTGAGGCAAACTAATGTAGCAGATAAGTGGTGGAAGTCCTATTTACCATGGAATTTTAAGTTAATTAGGTACTCCCTCCGTCCATAAAATCATGCAATTCTAGCACAGTGTCATAATTTAGTATCTCAAGTCCGATTAATATAGATAAAAAATATCAATATTTATGATATCAAATAAATACCATTAGATTCATTACGAAATCTATTTTCTTAATAAATTAATTTAAAGTCATAAATGTGAATAATATTTACTAGAAAGTTGGTCAAACATAAACTACTTTTGTCGACACGTAACCCGTAGTTGCATGTTTTCTTGGAGAGAGGGAGCAGTAAGCTATGAGAAATAGGTAGGAATAGTATGAACTGACAAAATTTTGTTGAATTGTGTTTCAGAATGAAGGCATTTATTCTGGCACTGAATAACGGAGACGAAAAATGGAGCATGAAAGATAAGCAGTGCACGGCGTCATAGGAACAGCACAAAAAAAAAATGGAAGGCAGCACTCTGATGTGGAGCCGTAGGAAGGGTACCAAAAACAAACTAATAGCATGGAGTGCAGTACTCTGCTCTGGTGTCTAATTTGGGGAAGGCAAACACCGACAGTTTTATAGCATGGGGACAAGAGGCCATGGCTCTGGCAATCAGAGCAGCAAGCTTTACAGACTGTATGATATAGAGTTCCCAATTTTTTTTGGTTGATACAACCGTACTCACTCCGTCCCATAATATCTATCACTTTTGGTTTTCGTGCCACAAATTTAACTCGATTTATAAAAAATACGTGCAACATTTATATATCTAAATAAATTTATTAAAAAACTAGATTCAAAGATCTTTTCAATGATAATTATGTACTATAAATACTAATATTTTTAATATATATTTTGTCAAAATTATTTCTCGGGAAGCGAAAACAACAGATATTTTGGGACGGGGGAGTATGGCAGAAGGATGTCAGTAAGGTAATGGAGGAATGTAGGAGCTAAAAATTAATTGCTATGAAAAGCATACAAAATTAAGGGGGAGAAGGGGAGCACAGGTGCCGCCGAGGCGGGAGGGGGGCGGCGGTGGTCCACTTGCCTTGCGAAAGGGCCGTATAGGCGGATGCTCGTGGAGGAGGTGGCCGAAGGCGATGCGGTGCAGTTGCGGAGATGTAGGTGCGGCTGTCGCCACTGCACGGGTACGAAAAGGGCGAAGCCCCGCGAGGAAGACGGCCGCAAGCGGGGTGGCAGTGCTGTGGGGCGGCGCCGCGGCTACTGAGGTGGCCGTGCGCGCCGCGCCGGCCGGCGGAGGTCCCCCGTGAGGGAGTTGGCCGGAAGCGGGGGTTGGGCGCTGTTGGGTCACGCCGCGGCGACCAGGTAGCACTATGGTTTGTCAGGGTGGGGTGACTGCGAGGCGAGGGAGGCAGGTGTAGGCGGTGCACGGACCGGGGAAGTGGGGCGCGGCAGAGGGCGCAGGCGCCGAGGCGGACCGGTGTTGCGGCGGAGGCGGAGCAGCGGCGGGGTTTCGCGGGTGGCGTCGCCGTCGCGCCGAAGGACCGAGGTATTTCTTCTTCTTTTGTTTGATTGACATCCGATGCTGGGCTGGGCTGGAGTAATTAGGTGCGTTGGAGGGCCTGCAGCTGTGGGGGCAACGTGGAGGGCATCCAACGGCCGAAGAAGGATCGGATGACCAGGAATAGGAACTATGGATGAATAGGAAACTGTGAGGAGGAAACGGTAGGTGAATAGTGGAGTTTCACCATGTTTAGAGGTCTTTACAGATTTTCCTGCAGGGCGTGATCGCGATCGATCGGCGCCAACGTCGATGCACGGTGGCATGGCATGGCCGTTTGTTGAGAGGCCGCGTGCTCCAATTGGTACTGGTGATGCGGAGACGGCATACACGATGGCGATCGGATTGCCGCTGCCATCATCAGTGAAGGCACCACAACGTCTATCTTCTTTCGATAATACTGGGTAGGGCGTACGTTTCATCTGGACACATGTTGGTGGGCCTCGACGACCGAATGAGCAAACAGGCAACACTATCATCCACACGGAAATAAAAATAAAAAATCACCACTCTCACCTTCTTCTTGAATCGCCGCTGTTTCTCTATCCATTCTCGAACCAACTCTTCGCGCTCGTATCACCGCGGCTTGCTCTACCGCGACCGCACCACCGCGGGTGTAATGCTATGGCGTGCTGCACTGTGCCCGAGCGCTGCCGCCTACTTTCTTGTCTCCCCACTACCACTCACCACTTGCCGCCGAGTTCTTCGAGGTGACGCGACGTGGTCCACGACAACTACTCCGGCGCGACGTTCTTTACCACGGCTAGTCGCTTGTCTGCCACCATCCTCCCTCTCCACTGCACCCGAGCGCCACTTGCTGGCTACTGCAGTCCCCACTAATTAGGCCATGGATGCTGGCGGCGCTATGTTTTGTTTTAGGTATGTTTTAGAAGTTGTTTTTAAGTGTTTTATATGTATGTTGCAATGGCTATATATGTATGTTGCAAGTATATGTTTCAAGTGTTTCAGTTGTTTCAGACGTATATTTCACGCATTTCATCAGTATGTTTCATGTATTTCATCTGTATGTTCCATGTGTTTCATCTTGATGTTGTATATGTTGCAATGGATACACATGTATGTTTCAAGTGTATGTTCCACATGTTTCATCTATTTTAGATGTATATTGCAAATGTATGTTCCAAATATTTTAGTTGTTTTAAACATATGTTTCATGTGTTTCATCTAGATGTTACAATGATTATATAAGTATGTTTTAATAATATACTGTAAATGTTGCAACGGTCGGATGGGATATTATAGAGGAGATAAGACGTTATGACAGAGAAGGGGTGCGACGGAGGACGGGGGTATGACAGGGATGGCGCCGCGGTGAGGAGAGGAGCGTGGTGGGCTTGATGCCGGTGGCGCAACCGGGGATGGGGATCGAGCTGTGGATGGTCGGACACGGTCACTGAAGCAAGATCGATTGCGAGTGGCCAAACGCGATTCGGTGGCGCGGGATATGATGCTAGCGAGGGGAGAGGGCATCTGATGCGAAACAGTCGTAGGCGTGGGACCTGCGTCCAGACATGGGCCTAAAGCCGGATGTCCAGGCGCTGGCTGTACCGATTTCTTTCAGCGCCGGTCTAGTTTCTCAAGAAAATTCGAGTGGACGGAGTCCTGCACCGGACAAAATCGTATCATATATCCCTCGAGAGCGACGGACGCGGACACATCCCAGCCGTTGGCAGCAGCCCAGCAGCTAATTAATTGATAAAACTGCGTGCGGAGTTGACGCCCCGCCGCTGCCGCCGGCAACGACGGTAACTCTCGTCTCGTCTGTTCTGCCGCTGCACGCATGCCCCTAGGGTATTTAGATGTAAAAAAATTTGAAATTTGACTACTGTAGTATTTTCATTTGTATTTAACGATTAGTATTCAATCATGAACTAATTTGACTCAAAAGATTCGTCTCGTGATTTACAACTAAACTGTATAATTAGTTATTTTTAATCTATATTTAATGCTCTATGTATATATTTAAAGATTTGATGTCCTAATAACAAAGTTCAAATCTGTCTAATTAATCTAATAATAATACGTTTGCCTCGAGGAAGGCCGACGGACACACCTGCACGTAGGCGGCAGCTGGTGATAGACTAATACGCATGTGGTGCAGACTGCAGACGCATCACGCATAACAAGATACCCAAATTCACCCTAAATTCCACTATACAAAAAGAAGATTCCCCATCACATCAAAATGTCGGCATATATATGGAGTACTAAATGTAGATGAAATCAAAAACTAATTGCACAGTTTTGCTGTACTTTGCGAGACGAATATTTTAAGCCTAATTAATCAATATTTGGACAATTATTATCAAATAAAAACAAAATTACTACAGTGTGACGGGACATTTACTATGCAAAATTTGCTTTCCAAATTTGGGATCTAAACAAGGCCACGGTGCATTATTGGGATTCGCGAGGTCCAGGAGCACAAGGCAGGCAGTATCACAGCCCCAGTCAGCGTCATCCTATCCTGGCCATGTGCTCCTCCCGATTGCGTTCCATCGCGTTGCGTTAGGTTCTGGGGTTTCCTCCCTCTCCTTTAAATCGATAAGTTAGATTATATTAAACTATCTTTTAAAAAAATAATATTTTCTCCATCCTAAATAAAACGTTCTTATTTCTAATATACTTTAAGAAATTTTATATAGTTAAAGAAAAGTGTACTGTTGGTGAGGAGTGGTCGAATGGCTAAAAAAAATAGAGGTACTAAGGGGAAAGTACCAAGACCTAGTATACACTAAATTGGTGGGATCAGTACTTAAAATGTGGGTCCATTATCAGCAAATTTTATTATTTTTATTGCTTAATTAAGTGTTTATTAGTAAATCATAAATGGAGGTATAATCAGTTGAGTATTTCTTTTACGTCTTCTCTGTTCCTACCCAACTCATTCTCTCGGACCAACGAACACACACACGCCGTGTACCAACCAACCACCGTGAGGGGGTTTTACGATTACCATATTACCCTTAAACAAATAGAATTAATTCATAAAATATTTTACACGCATTGGATGGTCAGAATGAATCGAAGGCTTTAGTTACCGAGGGGTAACTACCAACCATCGGAATAGAACTCAACGGATGGTCAGAATAAATCAGAGGCTTAGGTAACCAAAGGGGTACATACCAACCATCGTAAAAAGGGCTCGTCTTTCTAGACATATTGTATATCTAAACACATAACAAAAAATATATATCTAAAAAAATAAAACATCTAATAATTTGAAATGGAGGTAGTACTTACCTTCTAAACAATGTACTTCTTTATAGAATAAAGTTCAATGATACATCTAGCTTCTCGTTGGAAAAAAATGTAAAAGTCGTCGAAACGGGCACATCGTCTCTCCCCTTGCAATGATCAAGCTGCAAAAACAAGCTTTCTCTCGGCTTATTTCCTCTCCGGCGCGCCGCGCACCTTCCTGACCCCCTTCCATCGAGTCATTTAATAAACAAGATTATGTGTCTTTCATTTTTTTTGAATTTTTTCACAATTTTGATATTAAATAATAATTTAATTTTTCTTTTTCATTAAAGTTGAGTTTGAACACCCTTATTAATAGAGTTTGACCTTTATCATCATCACATATGATGCTTTTATCTTTAGCTAGAAATAAACTTAATCTTGCTTTTGGTTAAGTGATCTAGATTTTGGAAACATCAACAGGGGATTGTTTGTTAGGTCAAGCAGATTTACATTGTTTCCATTACAAATGAAAATAGATATTAGGGTTTCAAATGTCAGCACCAAGGACCGTGTTGACGAAAACGTTCTTTCTGATTACGTTGTCCAGCTTAAGAATTATGTCAACACTAAGGAAATCGATGACATGCATTAATGTCTTTTTTCAAGCAATGCATCACTAGGACATTAATCAATTTGACAACCAAACTAACTAATTAATAATAGACAAGTTAGTGTTTTATGAGATTCTTTATTTGATTCTAAAATTATTTGGATACCTTGTATTTTTTGACAGGGGAGTATTTAGGATAAAAGCCTAAGACATGTACTCCCTCCATTCCAAAATAAGTGTTATTCTCACTTTCCGAGAAGTCAAATGCTTTTAACTTTATTAAATATATATACCAGAGTTCATTAATATTTATGGTGTATAATAAGTATTATTAGATTAATTGTTGAATATGTTTCAAAATAAATTTATTTAGAGATACAAATATTGCTAATATTTTATATAAATATAGTCAAATTTTTTTAAAAAAATTGCTATGTATAGAAATTAAAGTGATACTCCCTCGGTCCCTAAATATCTGTCGTTTACGCTTCCCGAGAAACAACTTTGATAAAATATATATTAAAAATATTAATATTTATGATATATAATTAGTATTATTGGAAAGATCTTTAAATTTATTTTTTAATAAATTTATTTGGAGATATAAATATTATACGTATTTTCTACAAATTGAATTAAATTTGTGGTACGCACACCAATTCTGAACGGTGGGAGTATTTATTTAGGAACGGAGGGACACCACGCCTCATTGCTCGTATTGGATCCGTATCGTAGAAGTATGTAGCCATTTGCGACTTGTGTGTCAGTACTGGTACGAAAACAAACGCCACAGAAATTGGCACCCATCCCATCCCATCACTCCCCACTGCCCCAAAGAAAAGAATCTTCTTGCTTTCGATCCTTGGCTGGCGCTTTCTGCTGTTTCTTGTCGCTGTTCCTTGCTCAATTATGCGTAGAAGCTTCGGCCAAAAAAGAAAAAGGAAAAAGAAAAAAGAAATGAAACGATGAAACTATGAAAGTCCACTGTACTCATGTGGTTGCGCCCGTGTGACACTTTGGCAAACACTCAACAGTCAGTACTTCACTGCCCGTTTCGTCATCGACCGCCGCTTTTCTCGTCGATTTGGACCTGGGCTCCCGCCCAACTCTGGCGCTGACTGAAAAGAGAGCGGCATCCTTTTTCTGGCATGGATCATATCACAGATCAGTCGCTTCCTTCTACAGTAGGCTTCTACTACTGTACAGTGCTTACTTCAGTGGTTACGGTAAAAGGGAAATGATTGCTAGTCCTAGATTAGTAATTTAGTATTGATTACTACCAGAAGTACTCCCTCCATGATAAGTCGTTTTGAGGTTGTTTTAAGTCAAATATTTTAAACTTTGACTACAAATAAATCTTTTGGGTTGGGTTTGAAAATATGAAAGTGATGTAAATAGATTCATTTCGAAATGTAGTTTAATAAAAGAATATATTAACTATATTCTATAAATATTTTATAGCAAAAAGTAGTGGTCAATGTTGCTTTTTGGAGACCATGTCAATGTCCAAAACGACTTTCTTTACGGACATGGAGAGAGTACTCTCTCAATCTGTTCCAAACAAGAATGCACTTTTCACTCTTAGGGCATGTTCCAACAATCGACTTTTAAACTAGCTCTAAACATTTTTTTATATTTTAATAGAAGAGAGATAAAAGCTAGCTCTTGATTAAGAGCTAGCTCCTATGCACATTTCAAGGTTATATGAAAGTGTATGTGAAGGTTATCCATGTTAAGAGTTATGTGTTAAAAGTTAGCGCTATTGCAGAAGTTGGCTTAGAGCTAGTAACTAGCTCTAACCATTGCGGGTGCCCTTAGGAGTCAAATAAATTTAATTTTAAAAAAATGTATAAAAAAGTACTAACACTGCGTACCTTATAAATTTTATTAGATTAATCACAGAACATATTATTAGATTTAATAGTTAATATAAGTCAAACTAGCTTATCTTTGATCGACATTACAACGATTAGTAATATAACATTTATGTTGCCGACTAAGTTTACCTTGAAAATATATTTTATAATTGATTTATTGGTGCTGATTTTGTATAATTTATTTTCTTATATATATTTGATCAAAGTTAAAATCACTTGACTCGAGAAGCGAAAATATATTCCGGAATGAAGGGAGTACGTGTGAGTATTTTGCTGGTAACATTGATTAAATTTTAAATTATCTGAGAATTGTATGTGAACGGTGGGAGTACTTTTGTTTGGACGAGGAGAAGAGTAGACAGGGCCACCAACCGAGTCACACCGAGTTGACACAGCAGTGACAGGTGGATGGGATAGGATAGGATAGGATTGTGTGATTCCTGGGGGAGGCTTTCCTGGGCCTGCCTCCATTTCAGAAAGCTGCTTTCAGAGTCGGCAGACGGCCGTGCTCTGTTTCAGCTGCGAGAACGAGAGAATGTGAGGCCTTGTTCAGTTCCCCAATTCTCTCCTCAAATTTCACTATGCAAAAAGAAGATTCTCCGTCACATCAAAATGTCGGCAAATGCATGGAATACTAAATGTTGATGAAATCAAAAACTAATTGCACAGTTTTATTGTACTTTGCGAGATGAACATTTTAAGCCTAGTTAGTCAAAATTTGGATAATTTTTACCAAATACAAACGAAATGCTACAGGAATTCTGATACAGTGTTTTTCTCCCCAATTCTCTCATCTAAACAAGGCCTGAGATCACATGCCCCTGTCCTTCTCGGCCCTCCGCCCCACGCGGCCGGCCGGTTCCTTCCCCCTTTTTTAGCATTTGCTCACACGCCACATGCTTCAATGATCATCTTCTCCTATTGCCCTCCTCCTGTCTGCTACAGCTACACCATGCAAATTGCAATCCAACCCCCTCGTTTTCTTTTCCTGTTTCTTTTGTTATACTATTATGCAGAAGAAGAAGTTCCTTCTTTGAAAGGTATATGCAGAAAAAAAAAAGTGGTGTATAGTAGTAACTTGGTTTGGCAAAGGTGACGCATGCATCTGCCTCAACTCTCTGCTTGGGTTGGGAGCCAACAAACAAGTTAGGCAGGGGAGTGGCCGACGGAGCACTAGAGACTAGAGAGTTGCAGCTACACTGCTCATCCTCATCCGCACCGCACGTGCACATTGCCCATCTTACCATCGGCTTTGTTTTGTTTGATCCTCCCTCCCTCCCTCCAGGCTCCACCGTGGTCTGTGGGGCTGCAGCTCCACCAAGGCACGGCACCAAGCTTGAGCTCCTCGGTCTCTCCTCCTCGCGGGCGCTTTCCCCTCCTCGCGCTTCAATTGTCTTTTATTTATTCCCCTCCCGCACCGATCCCGCCGCACGATCGATCCCCGTTCCCCACCCACTCGCATTGTCTGTCTCTTGCCGGCTGCCGCTGCCATCCATCCACGTCTCTGCGTCTGTGTTCTTGCTGCAGCTGGCCAAAGGCCGGCGTCCGGCGGCTCAATCC
Source organism: Saccharum hybrid cultivar R570 (assembly GCA_038087645.1). Classification (NCBI taxonomy): domain Eukaryota; kingdom Viridiplantae; phylum Streptophyta; class Magnoliopsida; order Poales; family Poaceae; genus Saccharum; species Saccharum hybrid cultivar. The sequence continues at coordinate 11,935,601 of JAQSUU010000401.1, forward strand.
GTTCGGCTGAGACGGCACGTACGACATTGCTCGCCTTGGCCTGTCCTGCTCATGCGTGTTCTCTCCTGGATGTGGATGACCACCAGGGCCTAGCAACAGCATAGCAGCAGCCACCAGGCTTCTAATCTTGATTCCGCGCGCGGCGCGCCGCCATGGATCCCGAGTTTGGCGTGGGCACGGCGCCACGAAAGGTCCGTTCTCCCTTACCTCCAGCAGCAGGCAGCAGCTGAGGGGGGGTATGCAGTGCTTGCCTCTGATTCCAGCTGCCGCAACCTCTTGATGCGTGCTGGTTGTTTTGATTGCAGAGGGAGCCGTGGCGGACGACGCTGCTGCTGGCGTACCAGAGCCTCGGCGTGGTGTACGGCGACCTCAGCATCTCGCCGCTGTACGTGTACAAGAGCACCTTCGCCGAGGACATCACGCACTCCAAGGGCAACGAGGAGATCTACGGCGCCCTCTCCTTCGTCTTCTGGACGCTCACCCTCATCCCGCTCCTCAAGTACGTCACCATCGTCCTGCGCGCCGACGACAACGGCGAGGGTACGTACTATACGTCGTCATATCTATAGTATAGCCTGCACCCTGCACCTGCAGTTCAGCAGCGGCCAGTTCTGACTAGTTTTGCTCCGGCTCCGGCAGGTGGCACGTTCGCGCTCTACTCCCTCATCTGCCGCCACGCCAATGTCAGCCTCCTCCCCAACCGCCAGGTCGCCGACGAGGAGCTCTCCACCTACAGGCTGGAGCGCCCGCCTGAGGCCGCCGGGAGGTCCGGCGTCAAGGCCTGGCTGGAGAAGCACACCAAGCTGCACACCGCGCTGCTCGTCATGGTCATGATCGGCACCTGCATGGTCATCGGCGACGGCGTCCTCACGCCCGCCATCTCCGGTACGTACACTTTCTCACCTTTCTTCTGTGTCCACCATGCCTGCTGCTTCGTCATCACTCATCAGAAGCTGATGATGGTTGAGCTTAGTTGCTGACCTCTCTGCCTTACTGCTGTTTAATTTCTTCTCCCTGCATCTTCAGTGTTCTCCGCCGTCTCAGGGCTCGAGCTCTCCTTGTCCAAGGATCAGCATGAATGTAAGTTTATAATAATTTATAATCACACGAACACAAGCTGTTTTTCTTTTTTCGTTTTACCCGCTTCAAGTTTTTATGCTACGTGTTGTAGTGGAATAATGCAACTGACTGTTGACTGCAAGTCCACAACTCAACTAACGAATCACCAGAGCTCGACGATCTTGTTTTGTTCATCTAGTTTACATACCTCCATTTCCATCAACTACCTACCTATTCATAGTCAATTAGTCAAAGGTGCCAATGTTATGAGTTCATGACCATGTAATCAGATCATATAGACTTGGCATCTTATGTCACAATCTGCATCTGAACTTGACATCTCCTGTTAACAGCCTGTATCTGGAATTCTGAAACAGAAACAGGATAGTACACCATATATTGCAAAGCTTGTTGCAGATGCCATGTGACTGTATCTATCTGTTTACCAATCTGCATCACCTGACTGTTTACCTTCACATGGTAGCTAGATGCTACTAGCCTTAGCTAGCTTTCAGGAACATCTTATTTTACCCTGTTCCTCTCAAAAAAAAAATTGCTTATCTAAGTTTTTTTTTTTCCCTCGCAGATGCCGTCATTCCGATAACCTGCGCCATACTGGTATTCCTGTTCGCGCTCCAGCACTATGGCACCCACCGCGTAGGATTTCTCTTCGCGCCGATCATCCTCGCCTGGCTGCTCTGCATGAGCACGATCGGCCTGTACAACATCATCCGCTGGAACCCCCAGGTCTACACGGCACTCAATCCCTCCTACATGATCAGATTCCTCAGGAAGACCAAGAAGTCTGGCTGGATGTCTCTGGGAGGAATTCTGCTGTGCATGACAGGTAAATTTTGCTCTATAATAAGTAGAATATTTCGTTCATCTGCAAGACGCAACAGCTGCAGAAGCAGAACAGGTGGATGAACTTGTCGTGTGTGACATGTCTGCCATTATTTAGGATCTGAAGCGATGTTCGCCGATCTTGGACACTTCTCCTACAGCGCGATCCAGGCAATTACCTGACCCTGCACTTCATATACTTGAGCTTCTATATGGATATTTGCGTTTTCCATTTAGGGCCCGTTCGTTTACCACCATTCTTGGCCCAGAATCATTCCTGGCCTGCCGGTTCTTCAATAAAAACTATAGCACCGGAACTATTCCTGCCCACGAAGGACTGGGAACGGCGTAAACGAACGGGCCCTTAATTTTTCGAAAACGCGCATTGGCACGTGTTGCACTAAGTGGAAGTGAGAAAGTTTACACGCTCCGAGAGCAGACACGGCGAGCCACCGTTCCGCGTCACGGAGTAACACACAACATGAATCACCGCAAGCGGTGGGGATACAAGAGTTGTACTAACTACGAACTAATTTTGCGACAGTAGGAGCGCCGTCGTAGCTAGTTGGAGCTATAAGCAGCGCCAGGCCTCCTCGAAGACCTCTCGCAGGGCAAGGGAAACATCAGCTCGCGCAGCGCCTCGCGAGTGGGGGAATCGACCGGTTCTTTGAACGCCTCGTGGAAGAGCACGGCAATTCGGTCGTCGGGGGCATCAATTGGTGCGTCATCGGGCCTGCGTTCCCACTTGTTCACCAACACACGTTTAGCTTGCTTCTCCGGGTTGGGGTCGCGGAAAGGAGCTTTAGCCGCGAGCCTCACGCTGCGACGAGGGACCAAACTAGCGGGCTCCTGGCGCGCGGCTCGCGGAGGTGTGTGAAGGAGACTTTTCTGTAGCGGCAGCCGAAGGGAGTTGATGAAGAGGGCCCCGACGTCGATGTCGTCAGAGGCCGCAACCGTGTCGTCATACGGTGATGCCATTGATGGTGCGTCAGTAGACTGGAAGACAGGCAGCGAGGCAGCGACCTCAATCACCATCGGATCTTCAGCATGCCCAACACCTAGGCACGCAGGCGTAGATGGCAGCTCGGGATGCTCGCTCTCCGCGGGGGTAGCAAGCACTGGAGGTGGTCCTCTAGCTGCCTGAATAATAGAGAGCGAGGCGACGATCTCCAGCAACATTGGATCCTCCGCCACGTCCCGACCAACTTGCACTGTGTTTAGGCGCGGCAACAGCGTCAAAGGGTCGAGCTCGGGGGCACAAGCGACAACAGTGACGTCCAGGCTGCTGCACCGGTCGGGCTTTCGCTTCCGTTGCCGCTGTCGACGTCTGCGGGGGCGACAGTGGACGGTGTCCGGCACACCCCCATCAGCAACCTCCACTGCATCGCTACCATCAGTCCGGCGCCGAGGTTGTCCACGGGCCACGCCCCGCCTACGCCAGCACCGACGAACGTGGTGTCCCTCGTCCCCACACCGGAGGCACCTGCAGCGATTGCGGCAAGCGGCGGCAAGATGGTCGCGACCCAAACAGTTAAAGCAGCGCCCGACCAATTCCGGTGGAACCGGACGAGCCGCAGACCTCGTGCCAGCCAGTCGTGGCTGCGCCTCCTCTCCACGTGACAAGATCATCCTCCATCCATCGCCGTCGGGGTCCGAGATACGACGCCGTGGGCCGAGGCGCTGAAACACCGGCACCCGCAGATGGCCAAAAACGGCATCCCGCGCACCTTGGTGCTCATGGCCGCGCAGGGGAGGGCCGAGAAGTCCCTGGCGCTTTCGGCGTTGGCGCCGACCCTCGCCACTAGCGCCCGTGGGAGGAGCGTCCTGTGCGGGTGGCGGCACCGTAGCGTGGGCCGCAGGCGCGCTGGACCTGCGCCGCTGCTGACGCCGCCACCGACGTTGCTCCCCTCTCCCAGGCACTACGGCAGCGACACGCTGCATCCCAATCGCCGCCCCTGCCGTAGGCGTAGACGTGGCCCGAATAGCCTTACGGGCGGCGTCAAGGTACGACGGGCGTGCGGCGGCCGGGGTGGGCTCATCGTCGGAGCTGTTCGCGCCGGGGTCAGCGTCCGCCCAACGCCTAGCCTTCGAGCGTCCCACCGAGCTGCCTCCGGGATGGAAGGGGGCAGCAAGGGGGGAGAGGGGCTTTGACGGCCACCGAGATTGGCCGCCAGTCGGCTGCAGCGACGAAGGCGACGGCGGCGGCACCCGCGCCGCACGCGTGCCGCTGTCAGTGAAGGCCGCAGCTTCTTCATCCTCATCGCCATCGCTGAAGACGTTTTCGACAACGACCTCGTCCCCCATCCCCTCGCCAGCACCAGCGCCCGACGTCAGTGGCGCTGAGGGGGCCCCAAGGCTGGGCGCGGCGGCAGTGGCCTCTGTGGCGGTCGCGGTCGCGACGGTGGCGCCTGGCACATCCTCCAACCCCCGTTGAGGGTGGCTGGCGCTAGCTGCGGCCGCAGCAGCGGCGCCCTGCGACGTCGTCGATGGGGACGGGGCGGCGGCGGAGTCCTGTGGCCATCGGGCATCCATCAGTGGCGAGCAAGGCGCCAATGACGGCAGCGCCGGCGCCGCTGCACCCGCCAGTGGGGGAGGCAGCGTGAGGGTCGGCGGCAACAGCGCCAAGGACGGGGCTTGAAGAGATGACCATAGCTTCTCGAAGACTCGGTTTCCCGTGGAGCTGCTGCATGGCGCGTGTAGATCAGGCGACGCTGATGCCGGATCTGGCAGGGGCTTGAGTGGAGAAGATTTGGATTCGGGGGATTCGGTGATGGATTGAAGTGGAGGTGGGGGTGGCTCGGGAGGAAGAGGGTCGGGCGGCCGAACGGTCATCCTGGGGTCTCGGCCCTTAATGGTTTAGTACTCTTTGTTAGCAATCTGAACTCTCAACTGATGAAGTCTGTCTTTTTCTTTTCAGCTTGCTTTCACTTCTTTAGTGTACCCTTCACTGATCCTGGGTTACATGGGCCAGGCTGCTTATTTGTCCCAGCACCACAACCTTGACGCAAGCTACCAAATCGGATTCTACATTGCAGTTCCTGGTACGCTACACTACTACCTGGTTTGTTTATTCTCACATCACACTACGCTTTCAGAGGGTGTTTAGTTCCCACCCAAATTTTTTTCACGCCATCACATCGAATGTTTGACATATGCATGGAGTACTAAATGTAGACGGAAAAAAAACTAATTGCACAGTTTGGTTGGAAATCACGAGACGAATGTTTTAAGCCTAATTGCACAGTTTCAGACATTTACAGGCTTTTGCTTTTGTGAAATGTGAATGCAGAGAGTGTCAGGTGGCCTGTGCTAGTGCTGGCGATCTTGGCGTCGGTGGTCGGCAGCCAGGCCATCATCAGCGGCACGTTCTCCATTATCAGCCAGAGCCAGTCTCTGAGCTGCTTCCCCAGGGTGAAAGTCGTGCACACGTCTGACAAAGTTCATGGCCAGATATACATCCCTGAGGTCAACTGGATCCTCATGGTCCTCTGCATTGCTGTCACTGTTGGTTTCCGTAACACCAAGCACATGGGAAACGCATCTGGTTAGCACTCCATCTTGCTGTCCTGGCACTGATAATGTTCAGAAAACTGATCAAACCACATACCTGAACATTTGCTTCTGAAAAAAAAAATTGTCTGTCATTCTTGCTTCTGAATATCTGTTGTGCAGGCTTGGCCGTGATCACGGTGATGCTGGTGACGACGTGCCTCATGTCCCTAGTGATCATGCTGTGCTGGGACCGGTCCCCATGGCTGGCCCTCGCCTTCTTCCTCTTCTTCGGCTCCATCGAGGCGCTCTACTTCTCGGCGTCGCTGATCAAGTTCCTGGAAGGCGCCTGGCTGCCGATCCTCCTGGCGCTCATCCTTCTCGCCATCATGTTCGTGTGGCACCACACGACGATCAAGAAATACGAGTACGACATGCACAACAAGGTGACCCTGGAGTGGCTGCTGGCGCTGGGCGACAAGCTGGGCATGGTGCGCGTCCCGGGGATCGGCCTCGTCTACACCGACCTCACCTCCGGCGTGCCCGCCAACTTCTCCCGCTTCGTCACCAACCTGCCGGCGTTCCACCGGGTGCTGGTCTTCGTCTGCGTCAAGTCCGTGACGGTGCCGCACGTGCTTCCCGCCGAGCGCTACCTCGTCGGCCGTGTCGGCCCGCCGGGACACCGCTCCTACCGCTGCATCGTGCGCTACGGCTACCGCGACGTGCACCAGGACGTGGACTCCTTCGAGACGGAGCTCGTCGAGAGCCTCGCCACGTTCATCAAGCTGGACGCGCTGTTCCGCTGCAGCGACGCCGGCGGCGAGCAGCGGGACAGCAGCTACTACGAGCGCGAGAACGCGCTGACGGTCATTGGGAGCAACCCGCTGCGGCGCCACATGGGCCTGGGCTACGACGACTCCCACGACGGCGCGTCGTCTGGCTCTGACCGCGTGGACGGCATAGAGCTCGCCGCGGCGCCGGCGGTCGTCAAGAAGCAGGTGAGGTTCGCGGTGCCGCCGCCCAGGAGCCCCGGCGTGGACGAGAGCGTGCTGGAGGAGCTGCACGAGCTGTGCGAGGCGCGGGAGGCCGGCACGGCGTTCATCCTTGGGCACTCGCACGTGAAGACCAAGCCCGGGTCGTCGCTCCTCAAGAGGTTGGCCATCGGCGTCGGCTACAACTTCCTGCGCCGGAACTGCCGCGGCCCGGACGTGTCGCTGCGCGTGCCGCCGGCGTCGCTGCTCGAGGTGGGCATGGTGTACGTGCTGTGATCAGAACGTGGCGGTGATGGGTGACTGCGATCTCTGCGTCCGGTTTTCGCTGCGTAAACTACGGATCCCTCTGCTTTTGTGCAGTATGCAGATCTCTACTTGCTTGTGTAAATTGTAACGAGATGCAATGATAATAGAGGATGCACTGACATTTCCCGGTGATAAGCGTTGACTAAGGATTATATGTCATTTAAACTTTATATGTATATAAGTCAAACAATGCAAAATTTTGACAAAGTTTTTTTATATGGAAAAAAATGTACCGACAAAATTTTCACAAACTTGGCAAGGGATGTCATTAAACATGATATTGTTAGGTCCTAAACTTGGTTTCAGATCTCATTAGCGTCTAAACGGGCCTAACCCACTTCCGCATGCTGAAGTGACATATTGATCGTGTAGTGACATGAACTCATACATGAGAGACTCATATGTTCTATGCAAAGTAAAATTCATGACTGGTCTTTGAACTTCGTATGATATTTTTGGTTTCATGTCTTATCTAAGTCCGAAGGAGGCCTAAAACATCTCGTGCCTTTCGTTTCATCCCGAAACTAAGGGGCTGGAGGAGATTGATGGAGATTTAATCCCCTACAGGTCAAAATCTCCCTCAATCTCCTCCGATCCTCTCCAATCCACTTGGTTTGAGGAAGAACCGAACGAGGCCTCATAGGATGACGTGGCATGCTAATTGTCCCTTTTTCATGGACCTAACATGTGGGATCGTTGCTGCCTCCACGCCCACGGTTTGCTGGCGTTGCCTTCCATTGTACCAGTCGCGCTGCCGCTAACGCCTCCCATCGTGTAAATCAAAGCAGTAAACATATACACGCTGATATAAATATGAAAAACGAACTAAATTAATATTCATAGATCTCGTCGATAGCTACGACTTTTGTATAAATTTCATCCCCATTTGACTCTGTATGGGAAATATAAAATTTACGGACTTGCTAGCGCCTGGACGTCCATTCAGGACAATAGCGTTCGGACGCTGCCACGCAGAAGGGCAAACGAGCGTATAGCACGTCGGGCTCGCGAGGGAGCGCACCAGCAGCGGGCCCACGCAGCCCCGGACGTCGCCCACGCCGCCCCAAAAGTTTCCGCACCGCCGGCCGCTTCCCACGTGCATCCCTTGTACAATACCTGATTTATTTTTGAATCATCGAGATGCTACAGTGCAACATACAAAAGAAGACAAATGAAACGTTTGAAACAAACATCTAAAACAGTTGTAAAAATGTCTAAAAAACATTTAAAAACCATTGCAAACATATGCAACGTCTAGAAACACTCGCAAACATATGTATGAAACACCTAGAAACATATACTTGCAACATGTATGTATATGCAACATCCAAATCTACTTTTGCAACATACAGATAAAACACTTGTAACATTCGTTTGGAACAGATAAAACATTTGGATCATACGCTTGAAACATACATGTATAGCCATTACAACATGTGCAACATCCTAGCCTACTTTTGCAGCATCGATATACAACACTCGCAACATATCTCTAAAACACTTCAAACATACTATTGGAAACATGCGCTTTCAGCGTAGCATCTGCTTGCTGCTTGGACAAATGGAGGCTCATTGACGCGGAGCTCGACGCTGGCGCGAAGCTCGATGTTGCGGAGTGATGTGGAGGTCGCTGGTGTGGAGCTTGTTGGCGGCACGGACCTTGGCAGGGGCAAGGGCAGGCGAATGGAGCGTAGCTGCGACGGGAGGCGCGAGTCCGTATGGGGGCACGCTGCAAGGGCGCCGCGGCCGAAGGCGAGGTCTGTCCTAGAGTAGAGGTGCGTAGCGTACTGAGCGAGCAAGCGGGGGCGGCGCGGGGCGAGGTGCAAAGCGAGCGGACGACTTATACTGGTCCGTCCAGACGGACGGACGACCTATAAACAACATTTCCATAAAATTTATGGAAGGAACGAGCCTAGTACATGATTAATACGGCGATGTAATTTTCTATAATTTATTTGAAGATCTTAACGTCTTTGAATAAAAAAACTCAAAACTACAACACATAGATCTTGTCAAGAGCTATAATTTTCTTTATAAAATTTCATTACTGCAAAATCGTCCTGGCGTAATCTGCTGAGTGGGCCAAAACTTATTCCAAAATATCAGCCCACTAATGTGGGGATTGGACCGGAGTCCGAACTATTCCAAGCGTGCCCTCATGTGATCTCGGACCACTTAAGCCCAAACTCAATATCCCAGCCCATCGCGCGATCGTCCGGTGACTCCCATCCAGACTCGGATGCTCCGGGGACAGTGCGAGGATTACCCAATGGCTCCGCTCGTAAATCCATTGGCGCTCCCCCACCCGTGGATCGCCACCGACGCACTGCAAAGCTTTCGTTGTCGAGTGTGAGCAATGAGAATCGAGAATCCTAGCTAGTACTCTGTTCCACAGTGTCACTGTGCTGTGTGCGGCTGCTTGGTGTGGCTTATTTGTTCCCCATATTCTGATTGGCATGTTCGTCTAGTGGTGGTACGTTTGCATCATCATTGCTGCAGCCGAAAGAGAAACGAGCCAATGACTCAACGACACAATTGCGTTGCTTAACAGTTCAGAAAAGTGGAGTATGTACTACACTACACGCCTTATCATTACAGGATTAATTACCTATTTGCCTTGCCCTACTTGCTTATTCTAGATTAGACTCCTGGTAGTTCCTAGTACTTATATTTTGTTTTATTCATTCATGTTTTCTCTCTCTTTTTTTTATCCATTATTCATGCTATGTATTATATGTGTGATATCTGAAGAGCGATGACAAACTCAAGTGCGGACTGCAGCGTATATATCTTCTCAGGATGATTAATTTCTGCAGTATATATAGATTTTGCTCCAACAATATCCACAATGGAAAAATAGAGCTGCCTTCTAGTTGCTTTCCTCGGTCAGAATTATGTGCTCTTATAAGAATTTTCAAAATGCAGGGGCAGGCGCTTTCAAAAGAGAGGCAGAAGAAATCTTCGACGTGTATGAGTATATGACAAAGGGTTAGCCATCATAAACAGATGCATGAATATGATTGGTAGCCCACCGGCAGTTTGGAGGAACAATCGCTCACCATTCACCACCGGTCTGGAAAATTCTTTGTTATGTCAAAGCACGAGAGACAAATCATCTCTCCTTGTCCTTTTCATTGCAACATGCAAATTAAATGAAAATCGATCAGCTGGCAACGGAACGGAACGGAACGTGCTAGTAGCACCCTGCTCCGGTTAATAGCTGCACAGGAACTCAGAGGACAGATGGAGCATTAAACAAGAACAATCATGGAGTTAGGAGTGCCATGATAGGCACTTGTATACTGCTGCATCGTACTGTTTTGCATGCACAGGAGGGAGTATAACAGATTCTTGGTATGATTCTTGTTGGCCTATCGTGCTCTGGGCAATCATTGTGTTGCAGCGGCTTCTGCGGCTCTCAGTGATTTGGGAGTTCTATATATGTTTTATCTTTGTTTATTAATTAATTAATCCTACTTGCTTACTTCAGGTGAAAGCACCAGGAAGGGAGAAGGCCAACTTCTGCATCGCCGGCTCGTGGTTTTGGAGATAAAAAAACAAGATTAGGTTAGGTGCATTTCTTCTCTACCTTGCAGACTTGCCTTGCAGTTTGCAAGTCAGACTTTGTCGTCTTATATAATTTTTCCGTGAAACTAATGAAAAGTTACAGTAAGACGTATTCACTATGCTTTCTGGTTTTGGCCAAATTGGATGGCTACCGTGATTTGTTTACAGAGATGTGTTCATAATAATAGACAGGTGGTGGAAAAAATCAAACTGCCATTCTTTATAGATCGATCCTGGACTGTGTCATCGTTTTTTCCTCTTAAAGAAATACGTACAATGCACGGTCGTGAATAAAAAAAACGTTTTCGGACAGCCTTGATTTGTACATGGTGAAAGCTTAGTTGCTTGTCAGTTTTTGGAGTGAATGATGTAATACCGAGGCCTGAAATATAAAGTAGAGCAGATATTTTGCATTGTACTCCCTCCATCCCAAATTATAAGACGTTTGACTTTTTTGACACCAAGTTTGACCACTCGTCTTATTCAAAAATTTGTGTAAAATATCAATTCTTTTATCGTGGCTTGTATATTAATAAAAGTTCCTCAAGAATGACTTCAATTTAACTATGTTTGTACAAATTTTTTGAATAAGACGAGTGGTCAAACTTACGATAAAAAAGTCAAACGTCTTATAATTTGGGATAGAGGGAGTAGTCGTCAGTTGGCGAGTGATTCGGACAGGTAGCATTTGAGAACGCAAGTCCAACGTTTGATGGCGTACTTAGGGTCCATTAGATTCCAATTGTCCCCAATAGTTGTCGCTGTTAGTGGACAATTAGTCTAAGTTGCCGAAAGTGACCTGATCCCTATCTGCCGCTTCGTGACATCATAGAAGGTACCGAGCTAGTGCTAGGGCAATAGGGTTTTGGCCACACCAAATGTGCAGAAATTTCTGGGAAATCAAAAGATTCCACGTTCGTTGTCTGAACTCTGAAGACGCTGCATTCTCAGGCATTTGGGGTCGTCAGTCATCCTTCTTTGTTTTCTCTCTGTGTTCATCATACATACTGTATTATTTTGACCGAAGAAAAATAGAGTGCAAGCTAGCACACTTTCATGAGAAACAGGTGCATGGTTTGACCTGCTGAGTTTTTCTCTCAGAGCCAATTATATATAAAAAAAACCTTTGTGTGTATGTCTTTGTTTTTGCTAGAGGTCTAGAGGAGGCGAGGAGCCATATGCATGTAACCTGAATAGAAAGATTTCCAACTCGTCGTCGAATAATAGTGCAAGTACCAAATTTTTTATGCAATAATGACATTGATGATTCACGAGGGTGTGGCCGTGAGCAGCGGGAAGGTCAGTCTCTTGTGGATACACCAAGGGAGCATCGGAGCATGCGATGTGTCGAGCAGCTGTAGGATCTGGGCCCACGGTATCAGGAGGTGGAGGCCCAGTGGTGCCACCTGGATGATGCCCAGTGGTGCCACCTGGATGATGCATGGGGCAGAGTTGTTCATGGCCAAGCAAAGCAAGCTCATCACTCGATTTTATTTTATTTTATTTTATTTTATTTTATTTTATTTATGATGAGCTTCCTGCATGCGACAGGAGCCGGCCGTTCCATGGAGTGGCGTAGACCACAACTTGTGTCATTGTGTGGCCTATAAACAGTAATCTACAGTTGGATCGGAGTGGAATAAAGAAACACACTTGGACCAGGGATCATCGAGAGTTACTGGGGTTTATTTGGATTCATTCATTCATGTTGCATGCAGCGCAGGTGTGGAAATGGTCAGGGGCGTTAGTTCATGCATGTCGTCAGGCTACCGAGAGAGAAAAAAAAAGAAGACTGAAACTTTGAGGGAAACGGAGCCCGGACCGGCGAGCTAAAATGATTTCTTAGGCCCGGTTTAGTTTTCAAAATTTTGCAAAATTTTATAAGATTCTTCGTCATATCGAATCTTTAGACACATGCATGAAACATTAAATATAGATAAAAAAATAAAACTAATTACACAGTTTAGACGAAATTCGCGAGACAAATCTTTTAAGCCTAATTAGACCATGATTAGACACTAATTGTCAAATAATAATAAAAGTGCTACAGTCCCATTTTTCAAAAAATTTCGGGAACTCAACGAGGCATCAGCGTGACTGTAAGTATAGTTTGCTCGTTTCTTGTCATCTTTGGTGTGAAAAAGTATCCTGTTTGGTCCGTTAGCCCAGCACTGAGAAATTAAAGCCGACAAGAGAATAATGGCGCCCCTCGACCACGCTGTCACGGCACCGGGCCGTGACCCGTGAGGGAGACGTACTGTACGGTTGAATGAGCAAGTCGCGCCCACCATTGCAACAGCAGAGTATTGTAGCGGAGGCGCGGGGCAGGCAGCCGAATCCTTGCGCGGAGATCGCAGCGGCGGTTTACACAGGGACAAAGGTGGAGGCGGCCGGACGCCCATGCGCAGGCCACCTCTGTGCCGTGTTCTCCGCGGTTCCTCGTGCTTCCTTCCAGGATCTTCTGATGACCACTCAAGGTTGCTGGATGACGATGCAATTCTAGATTTCAAAAATTCAAACTTTTTCATTAACTTTATAGCAAATTGTATCCATATTTATACCTCTAAATAGGTTTACTAAGAAAATATATTTTACAATTAATCAATGATACTTACTTGGTATCATCATATACATTAGGTTTCAAAATTTCGGCGAAGTTTCGGCCGAATTTAGCGAAATTCGGTAATTTCGGTGGTGGACGAAAGAAAAATCCAAAATTTTGTAATACACTAATATATGTGCTATATAACTCTAGACTCATATTTTCTATTATTGCATTAGTCATAAATCATACTAATCTTTGTTTAGATCTACATTTTTTAGAAAAAAAACATGCTTTATGTGCTAGTCTCAACAAAAATTCGCCGAAATTTTGGCCGAATTTCACGAAATTCGGTAATTTCGGTGGTGACCGAATTTTTTGCAATGCCAAAATTAAAAACCCTATATACATTAGTATGTTTTCATTAAGGATTCGGCGGAGGCCGAGTTTAACTTAAGAGCAGAACCCGCATGGCATGCAATGCAAGAGTGTGCAACCGATCATCTCATCTCTAGTAGTATGCTTATTCACTACGGAGAAAGCAAGGTACATGACGTTTTATTTCCACTCTTCTGAGGTCCTTAACCATCTCCCTGAGAAAAGTAGACAGTAAAAGCCAAAATAGATTAAATATAGCCTGAATGATCCTAAAAACCCCTCAAAAGAGATAATAAAGAACTGATCTGTATACTTTATTGTGACCATCCCTCATCGGTTGCCTGCGAGACCCACTATCAAGAAGTGTATCCACAGCTTCTTGGACCACTTCCTACTCACAGTATGCTCTTAATGATCCCGTTCTTCTATCTTTGAGGTGCTTCATGTTTTTAGTATTGTTCAGACAACATATAATTTGTCATTGTTTGGTTAATAGGAAAAACATAAATTATCTCTTCCCTTTAATTATATATACTCCTAAAAATTCAAATATTTGAAATATACTAGTAACTCACTTTCATTTCACAAGGAAAGGAAAAGGGAGACAAAAAAAAGGAGAGAACGGAAGGAAAGGAAAAAAAGGCAGTGAGGAAAAAAAAGCAGAGAAAGAAAGAAGACACTACGTACCATCACGACATAATAAAAAATCACTAATCAAATTCTTACTTATTGAGAGGACATGCTGCACGTTTTTCAGTTGCACGGTCTTTTCCGAAGTAAGCTTCAGATCGACCGTACCAACACCACGTACAGCCGCACGCGCCCCGTTCCCCATCAACAAGGAGGAAGTCTGCTCGACCTAATAAGAAGAAAACAAAGAGATATCAGCACACACATGAATATTAGCTCCTGTATCGACCCACCAATCAGGTGAATGAAAAATCGAAAGAACTGTAGGTAATAAATTACCATACCCCGATGTTCTTCCATCAGTCTCAATCATATTTGTAGATTTCTTCCTGGGCTTCCACTTGGCATCCGGGCAATCCTTAGCATAATGCCCGGGCTTGCCACAAGTGAAGCAATTTTCCTTCTCCTTGTTCTTCTTCTTCTTCTTAAAAGATGTAGTGTTCTTTTGTTTGAGTTCTTACTGAAATTTCTTCTTGTTGGACTCTTGAGGATTTGCCTGCACCACATGGGCACTAGAACCTCCCTCAACAGTTTACTTGCCACGGATGTCCTTTACTCTCGCCTTCTCTTCAACATCCAAAGAGTCAATGAGCTCGACAATATTAAACTCCTGTCTTTTATGTTTCAGAGAAGTAGCAAAATCTATCCAAACTTGTGGCAACTTAGCAATGATACAGCTTGCCACAAACTTATCAGGCAACACACAACAAAAAAATTTCGTGCTCTTTTGCCAGTGTTTGTATCTCATGAGCTTGTTCTACTACACAACGATCATCAACCATCCTGTAGTCATGAAACTACTACATGACATAAAACTCACTACCAGCATCAGAAACCTCATATTTGGCCTCAAGTGCATCTCACATCTCTTTACCAGTCTGTAGCGGCACATACACATCAACTATGAACGTATTGTCAGCATGTTTGAACGCACACTCCTAATCAGGAATATGCGGCCCAACAGCTCTAGTTCAGCAACAAAATAACAGTGCATAGAAGTCAACCACAGAATACACCTTTGCCACCACCTCTTGTAATGAGTGCCCTCAAAGATATTCGATTTTCGCAAAGCCAACAAACCGAAAATCGTCTATCACGTTTTTGGATGGTTAGAATATTAGACAATTTTAGTAGCAATTTAATTCAGAAAAAAAACATTAAACAATATGAACAAGTTGGTGACATCGTGTATGTGCTTCTGTGTCTTAAATGTGACGAGTATGTAAATGATACTCAAACTAAGGTTTGACAGCCAAGACCTTAAAAGGTTCGTTCCAGGAACATACCTAGCGGCAGAGCCGGATGCACTCGAGACATAGTGCCTGTCGATGTAGTCGTCCCGCTCAATGCAGTGCAGATGAGAAGCCGTGCCGATCACCAGCGATCCTCTAGGAAGCAGAGGACGAAGCGAGTAGTCGTGCCACCAGCGACACTCCCTAAAAACGTGATTGCCGCCCTTCACCAGAACAGGCGAGCTCGAAGACAGCAGGTGTTCCGGAAACCTACTCTCTCAATTCCTGTGCGCGCAGGGAACCGGGACGAGAAACTTGGCTGCATCGGAAGCAGTGGATGTGTTTGCGTGTTGGACCAAGAGAGAAGAATGAGGAGGCAAGCTTTGTTTTTATCTCAAAGCCAAGTAAATGAACGGGCTCATGGACTAGCCGCAGGAGGGGAGGAGACACCATGGGAGAGGAGGAGATCGACGCCACGGGAGGAGAGGAGACGGAGGAGACACCATGGGAGAGGAGGAGACCGATGCCACAGGAGGAGAGGAGACGCGCGCTACGGAATGGAAAACTCCCGTAACTCTCTTCATTATTTTTCTCATTAGGGTAAAAAAAACTCCTGAAACTCCCTTCACTCTTCTCATTATTTTCCTTATTAGCCCATAATTGGTTTGAGTGACAAAACTTTTCATGCCCCGCACCTCGTGCGTCGCATCGACCAAAGCATGACACGATCACGCCTCTTCTCAACTTTCTCAACGCAGGCAGACACAGCTGGCACATATAAGTCGAGTCAACATCCAATCAATATCTCGTATGAGACTAAACAATATTGCACATATTATTTAATATGGGCCCTAGAATATATTTGATTTAATTAGATAATATATGGGTTGGCCCACATTAAATCTAACACAACATATAATTTGTCATTGTTTGGTCATTAGATTAGAAAAAAACATAAATTATCTCTTCCCTTGTATTACATATACTCCTAAAAATTCAAACATTTGAAATATACTAGTAACTCACTTTCATTTCACAAGGAAAGGAAAAAGGGAGACAAAGAATAAAGGAGAGAACGGAAGGAAAGGGAAAAAAAAAGGAGTGAGTGAGAAAAAAAAGGCAGAGAAACAAAGAAGACGCTACGTGCCACCTACCATAGTATAGTGTGGTGGGAGGGAGGAGGTGACGTCGCATTCATATGTCTGTCTGGAGAATTCTTTCCATCCTCCCACCGCACGCTGATTTGGACGTACTAGGGCTCGTTCAGTTGCAAAAATTTTTGCAAAATGACTCTTAGCACGTTTCATTGTTATTTAGCAATTAATATCCAATCATGGTTTAATTAGGTTTAAAAGATTTGTCTCGTCCATTTCGTCTAAACTATGTAATTAGTTTTATTTTTTATCTATATTTAATGCTTTATGCATGTGTCTAAAGATTCGATGTGACGGAGAATCTGAAAAAATTTTGCAAAATTTTTTAGGAAGGGGCTAGTGGTGCGCCACACCAGATGGCCCCTCTGCCTGTCTGTTGACGAGAAGAACGTCAGTACTACGTCACTGCTCTGCACTGGTGTACTACGATGTGAAGTGCAGAGTGTGTCCCTTTTTCCTCCCCGACAACTGAAGTCCAGGTGACGCACCCCACCGGCTGCCTGGTTGGACTGGACGGACGACGTTCCTACCTGTGACACCAACATTACCAATATAATTCGGTTACGTAACTCCTAATAACAAATTACATAGGGAGAAGCAACGAAACAGCTAGCTGGACATTACTCTATACGAGACGTGCATGCGACTGCTGTTTATAAACGTCTCAACTGTTGTGTTCGCCCAACAGTTGCTTGCCGACTAGGACTAGTTCTTACTGTGCCAACAATGCAAGCTACTCTAATAAGCAAGTCGCGGGAAAGCTCATGTGCACGTCTCGTTGGTTTTGCACGCACCCGCACCCGCACCCATTAGTCGTCCCCTGACCACGACGTGGCCCCGTGTTGGTGATGACGGCTACGTACACACCCCACTGTGCGTGGCGGTCGAGTTTAAGTTGGGAAGAAGGCGGCGAGCTGTTTCCTCGATCGGCTCGTGCCGCTACCCTCACATGCCTCATTCCTGATTTGCCGGCCACGATGCTCAAACCAGAGACTGACCCTGCCAGGTGCCAGCAGCCATTGCTTTTAACGGCGACAAGTTGGCAGCACAACCAGACACCTGCCACTGCCAGCCAGCAATTATTGGTGGGCCCTCCCGGCCCCACCCGCCTCCTAATTATAGGCGGCCTTGATTGAACGGAACCGGGTCCAGGATTTTACCCGGTGGGGCCCACTGGCCACGCCGAACCGATCCACGGGTGGGCAGGCGCTGCGCTACAGAATACCTCGAGCTCCGAACGGAGATTCCCAGCCAAGCGCACGCCATATAAAACAACCGGGCGGCCCCGAAGCGAGAGAAGAGGTCCGACTTCTGCCTGCCTGCCTGCCGCACCCATCGCAACAGCTCCGCATCTGCATCTCGGCCTCATCGCCGTCGTGCCCGCTGCCGGCCTGCAGCACCGACTCCTGCCACCGTCTTCGTCTTCATCGACATCTGCCAGCAGCAAAGGAAGGGAAGGAACTCCGTCCCGGTCCCTCTCTCCCGAGTCGAGTCCTCACCGGATCTGGTACGTACTGCTCTTCGCTTCCGTATCATACATACATACCACGCCGTGCTCCTCAATTCCGTTTTCAATTTTAATAACTCGACTTGACTCGATGCATGCATGGTCTACGCTTTCCTACTGTTTGTTTACATTTACTATATGGCAACCGTTTCGAATTTTAATAACTCCACTTAGACCTTCGCTCGATCCATGCTCCACACTTACGTATGTTTTGTTTAGATTCATAGCACAAATGAGATTTATTTTATTTTTTACGGAGTGTATGTTCGTAGCGATTTAGAGGAGGAGAACAACATGCTGTTGTGCGTGGGATGTTTAGTGTTTATTATCCACCACTTTAGTTGTTTATTTACAACGGTGTTTAATTTCTTAAGTTTTAATGCACTGTCCACGATTAAATATAAACAGCTGATGATGAGAAATTGAATTAGATGATGCCGCGGTACTAAAATAGTACATAAGATTAGACTAAGGATCCCATGCCATGGCTTTCGTGCGTCTATTTTTTTTTTGTTGTCGTCTCTTCTCAAATGTTCTGATTTTGTAGGAGTAAGAATTTTTTTAATCAAAAACCATTGAGGCCACATCCTATTTTGTAGTATGCAATTTTTAGCATGAGTCAGCCCTCCGAATCTAGTTTCAGAGGTGGAAGAATTTCGCTTTTGCTAGTTCTGTTCGAAAGACCAGATTAGTCAGTTCTTAACGTCAGCTGAACTGACTTATGCATGCGTATCCATGTAAAAATACATGTTCATTTGCTTCCAACTTTTAATTGTGCTTGATTTCTTTTTATTAACGATTTATATATACTTCTGTGAGCTTATGACTGATATATTTTTTCTTTCACATTTTGGCAGTACTGGGTTTTCAATAAGGAAGAGGAAACACCTTAGGGAATGCAGAAAGATGTGCTTGCATGTTGAAGAGCTACCTTGTGAGGGACTTGGCAGGGTAGCACACCATATTCTTTCTTTGCCAGCTCTTGATGACCTTGCAGCTCAAGAGTACACGCATCTCCTCCTCCTTGTGCTTCCGCACAATGGGGTTCGACGTGGCGGCTCAACCGTCTTCTTAGATCACCATCTGGGAGGAGACGGTTGAAGTATTCACTCTCAGCCTCTTTGCTAGTTCGTTTTCACTCAGGGATAAGTAAGTGCTCTTTGTGTGCATAGCATACAACGGCACGATGGTGGAATATAAAGGAAATGTTCTCATGCACAAATATGAGATGGGGAAATTGCTTGGTCAAGGGACCTTTGCCAAGGTTTATCATGCTCGCGACACTAAGACTTCAGAAAGTGTCGCGATCAAGGTGATTGACAAGGAGAAGGTTATGAAAGTTGGGCTCATTGATCAAATTAAGCGAGAAATTTCTGTGATGAAGCTTGTCAGACATCCCAATATTGTGCAACTCTATGAGGTCATGGCTACCAAAACCAAAATATACTTTGTGTTGGAGCATGTTAAAGGTGGAGAGCTCTTTAATAAAGTGCAGCGAGGAAGGCTCAAGGAAGATGCAGCGAGGAAGTACTTTCAACAGCTGATTTGCGCAGTGGACTTCTGTCACAGCAGGGGTGTCTATCATCGAGATTTGAAGCTAGAAAATCTTTTGCTCGATGAGAATAGCAACCTAAAGGTATCGGATTTTGGTCTAAGTGCACTTGCTGAATGCCAAAGACAAGATGGCCTGCTCCACACAACCTGTGGCACGCCTGCTTATGTTGCTCCAGAGGTGATTAACAGAAAGGGTTATGATGGTGCAAAGGCTGACATATGGTCCTGTGGGGTCATCCTTTTTGTGCTATTGGCTGGTTATCTTCCATTCCATGACAAGAACTTAATGGACATGTATAAGAAGATTGGGAAAGCAGAGTTCAAATGCCCGTGTTGGTTTTCTACCGATGTCCGGAGGCTTTTGCTAAGGATTCTTGATCCTAACCCCAGTACAAGGATCTCAATGGAAAAAATCATGGAAAATCCATGGTTTAGGAAGGGCTTAGATGCAAAGCTACTTAGATATAATTTACAGACAAAGAATGCCCCTCAAGTGGACAAGAATGCAGATTTTGATTCACTAAGCACCAACATAACATCGGAGAGCAAGCAACAAGAAGAAAAGAAGCCTACCAACATGAATGCATTTGATCTAATATCTCTATCAACTGGTTTGGACCTCTCAGGTTTATTTGAAGAGTCTGACAAGAAGAGAGAATCCAAATTCACGTCCATCAACACAAGCTCGACAATCATATCGAAGATCGAAGATGTTGCGAAGAATTTGCGGTTGAAGGTGGCAAAAAAGGATGGTGGTTTGTTAAAGATGGAAGCTTCAAAGCCTGGAAGGAAAGGGGTGATGGGTATCGATGCTGAGATATTTGAGGTTAGCCCAAACTTTCATCTTGTGGAGATAAAGAAGACGAATGGTGACACTCTAGAGTATCAGAAGGTCCTGAACCAAGAAATGAGGCCTGCACTAAAGGACATAGTATGGGCTTGGCAAGGTGAGCAATCAAAGCAGCAACAAAATATGAGCTAGTGCAACGCTTTTATTAGGCAATTTCCAATCTTTCATGTATTTGTGTATTTCTCACTTTTTCATTATTCATTTTTGTTCCCCTTGTATTATCATCACAAACTTGTGTTATCGTCCAAGGACAAATTTATTTTAAAGTCATGTTTATGCTATTATAAGAGTTTGCTTTATTGTTGTTCTTCTCCATGATTCAATCCTTGCTTCTTGTGATTTTCAACACCAGAAGGTATTTGCTATAAATGTTATCTTGGATACACCTAATTAAGGAGATGTGCCTTTTATTTATACTAAGGTTTGGACGTTTGGTATATATAATAAAGTTGTGTTGGCGTGGCCTAAGATAATTGAAAGATTTCCTCAATATATGATGCTTTTTAGGTGGCTCTCTGCACCATGCTATTTCAGGTGTCGTTTGAGCAATACTATGTTACAGGTTGTAGATAACATACAAGTTTAGGGGTAGAGTTATATGTTTATCAAGTAGATAAAATAAAGTGCATGTTATTGATCGGTAGAGTTTATTTTCTAGTGCAAACGTACCTATGCTAACAATTGGCATTAAAAGCAAGCTTTACTCTTTTAAAGATCAAACAAAAGTTTTTTTCTTTAAAAAATAAAGAAAAAAGAGAAGCTAACTACCACTCATATTTTTCTCTATACGATGTGGAAAACACGGTTCACAATTGGAGAATATAAAAAACATATGGCACAATTGATCCATCCTCATTAGTTATATCTTAAATTAATCTCCAACAAGAAGAAAAATAAGTAAATTTACCAGGAAAAAAAACCATTGTTGCTAAACTGTATAGAATCATAGGTGGCAAGTGCAACCATTTTTAATTCTATTATGATTATTTTACATGCATGATTGCTTAGCAAACCTATGATTTGGTTGTTGTTTTGCTTTGCTTTGCTGTGGGGAGGACCTGGACACTTTGCCAATCTAACCTGACCTACGCATAATTCCATTGACACGGTATAGCTTGGTCATGTATTTTTTCCCTAGTTTCTTGTGATCATTATATAAAATAAACTGATTTCTAGAAACGAGATTTTTATGAAATTCCAGAGTTCAAAAGGGGCCCGAGATGCTGTGAACTGGAATGGATGCATGGAGGGGACATGGGAGCTTGGCTGCCGACGTCTGCATTCATCGGTGAACCAGTGGGCTGGGGAGTGGGTAGGCTCAGCTTCCTAAGACTGTGAACTGGAATGGATGCATGGAGGGGACATGGGTGCTTGGCTGCCGACGTCTGCATTCATCGGTGAACCAGTGGGCTGGGGAGTGGGTAGGCTCAGCTTCCTAAGACTGCTTGTTCTCTTGCGATGATTGCAGGCCCCGTCGCTTTCATTTATAGCGGAACAGAGACGACGAGAGACCGTGTCCGTGCAGGCGAGAGTAGTATGTTTCAGTAGCACACTGCAAGCTTGCTTATGGAGATGCTTCGGACGCGTAGGCTTTGTTTCGTGAACCACTGGCCTACTGTACTGATCATGCAGGGAACGTGTCTCCTTCAGCTGATAGCTGGACGTGTGACATAATTCATTAGTGTCAATTATCCCAAGCTAAATTCTTGCGGTTTATTTGCAGGATGGGGTGAAAAATTCTAGATGTTGGAGTTTCAGATAGAAAAGCGGGTGGCAGCTCAAATGAACACTCTATAGCACTCCAATAACGCGTGATCCGTCATTTTCCACAGTTTCAACTTCTCTGCTTCTGACGAGATCACGAGAGTGGTCAGGGATTTGTTTACTGAAGCTGTGCACTCATAAGCTGATTATATGATATGCATGCCATTAGTGGTGTCAATTGTCTAGCTAAACTCTTGCAGTAATAACTATATAGGTCTACAAAATACAGCTGTTCAATCACTGACGACTCGGGTCTGTGGAAATCCGTTTCTATAAATATTTTAGTTGAGTTTCAGATGGAAAGATGGTGCAGGTTAAGTGAACGTAGCAGCAACAGGAACGTGGAATCCACCGCGTTGCACTGCGTGATGTCAATTGCACGCATCATTAGTTCAGAGTGATGTCAATTGCATTTGCATGCATCATCCGAGACGACAACATGCATAGGCACAGCCAGCCCAAGGCCGTCACGTGGGCTCTATTGGCTGGGCCAATCCTCTGCCCGTGGCCAAGACTCCCGTGTCGACTAAACTTGTTACGGCAGTCCTCTGGGCTTAAGATTCTCGTGGTTCAATCATGCCAGCTTTAAGCTGGCCCAATCGGCCTGTGCATTTTCCTGTTTTCGGTGTTCCTGTAAAATTCTCATACGAATTTATGGTAAAATTCATTTGTTCGAAAGAGGCCTGAGATGCGGTGGTGAACTCGAATGGAATCAAGCAGTGGATGGAGGTTGAACCAGTGGGCTGGGGAGTGGGGAGGCTCAGTTTTCTGAAACTGCTTGTTCTCAAGCGATGATTGCAGTCTCCGTAGCTTTCAGTTTCAGCTGCAGCCGTGCATTGCGTGCATCATCAGTTCAGAGTGATTTGGGTGATGCGGGCCGGGGCGGGCCAGCAGATCTGCGGCCTTATCGTGCCGGAAGAGTTGGTTGGCATGTCCATGCTACAGGGCTGTCTGGAGCTGCACACTTACGGAGGAGATGGCCAGCCAAGTGGAACCGTGGAAATTGTTTTTTTTAAGTCTTTCGTCCGGGTACAACGGTAGTATCTCGTACATGCATGAACTCACACCCACGCTACACACACCACACTCACACTATACGTGTACAATTAGACCTATAACTACACATAGATCGAAAGACCACGTCCTTCTTGAGATCACCAGGACAATAAGGCTCCGTAGGTAACGGGCACGTCGTAATCCTATTGTGGCTCCACGTGAGAGAGACTGCAGACGAAGATGAAAAATAAATTCCTAAGGTGAGGCCTCTGGATCGAGTCGATTCTAGGAATCGAACCCAGAACCGGCCGCTCGTACCGCCACGAACGAGCCAACCGAGATATGCTCGGTCCTCACCGTGGAAATTGTTGGCAACACAGGCAGGGCGCAGCCAGCCAAGACCAGAGGCGTAGGACGACACACGCAAAGGCGCAGCTAGCCCAAGGCCGTCACGTGGGCTTTGCCAGTTCCTTTATTCTTCATGGGCCTAGGCCGCTCCTCTGCCCGTTCCCAAGACTATGTGCCGACTAAACTGTTATTACTGTTAAGTAATGGCGCTGTTGCGGATCCCTGATCCGGTTCCCTTTCCTTCCCACAGCAGATGAGACACGAGAAAGTTGTAGATGATCTTCCGTATCCCTTCCTAATAGCACACCAGATGAACACACAGGAGAACAAAATATCGTGGAACTCGTATCTCTCATTCATTATAGATAGGTACAGGTTCCTTTATATAGTCTTAACCCTTCAGAGGTATATTTAGTATGAGCCCACAATTATCTTAGGGTTATGTTTCCCAACACTCCCCCTTGGACGAATACCGCGATCAACTCATGCCTCATTAAAACTCCTAAAAACCCAGTAGGAAAAATATGGAGAAAGAGTACATAGCGTCGCTAGATGCATTGCACTTGTTGCCTCGTTAAAAACCATTATGAGAAACTTCTAGAAAACTCATTTATGGGAAAAAGAGTACAATAGTTGTCTTCAAGACATTTTATAATCTTTAGGATTACAAATTTCAGGATCTTCTGGACCCAACAATAAGGGCAATTCAGGGCCGATCTCCCCCTGAACTCTGTAGGTCTCTCAGTCGTCTTAGACCAATATTATGGATACATTTTCTGAATATAGTAGCTGGTAAAGACTTAGTGAACAGATCTGCTATATTGTCACATGACTGGACTTTCAAGATGTTCATCTCACCCTGCTTCTGGAGTTCGTGAGTATAGAAAAATTTAGGAGAAATATGCTTAGTCATATTATTCTTAATATAGCCCGTTTGGATTTGTGCAACACATGCTGCATTATCCTCATAGATAATAGTGGGGGTATCAACGGTACTAAGACCACATGACTTCTGGATATGGTTAGTCATCCGTCTCAGCCAAGCACATTCACGTGCGGCTTCATATAGCGCAATAATCTCTGAGTGGTTTGTAGACGTTGCTACCAAGGTTTGTTTACAAGATGTCCACGATATAGCCGTACCACCACAGAGAAACACGAAACCAGTTTGAGATCTTGCATTATGCGGATCAGACAGATATCCAGCATCTGCATAACCAACTAATCTTAGGTCCTGATTCTTCGGGAAAAACAAGCCAAGATCTTGGGTACTATTCAAGTATCTAAGTATTGTCTTAACGCCTACCTAATGTCTTTTGGTTGGGTTTGCACTGTGACGAGCTAGCAAATTCACCGCTAATGCAATATCAGGCCTTGTGCAATTCGTGAGATACATCAGTGCTCCAATAGCGCTCAAATAGGGAACTTCAGGTCCTAAAGGCTTCTCATCATCACTTCTCGGTCTGAATGGGTCTTTGTCCACCTCAAGTGATCTAGCAGCCATCGAGGTATTTACATAATGAGCCTTTGACATATTAAATCTTTCTAAAACCTTTTTCGTGTAGGTAGATTGATGTACAAAAATTCCTCCAGGGAGATGCTCGATCTACAGGCCCAAGCAAAACTTGGTTCTACCCAAGTCTTTCATTTCAAACTCTGCCTTGAGGTAGGCGCTTGCCTCCTCAATGTCATCTTTACAGCCTATGATATTTAAGTCATCAACATAGACTGAAATAATGCAAAAACCCTTCTAGGATTTTCTAATAAATACACAGGAAGAATCAGTATCATTAACATATCCCTTCTTCAGGAGGAAGTCACTTAGCCGATTGTACCACATCCGGCCAGACCGTTTAAGCCCGTACAGTGCCCTCTGCAACTTAACACTGTACATGTTGCGATTTGTTTTAGAATCCGGAATTTTCAGTCCATCTGGGACTTTCATATATATATCTGAATCTAGTGACCCATACAGATATGCGGTCACTACGTCCATCATCTGCATTTTCAAGTTTAAGCCTGCTACCATAGATATTAAATATCGGAATGTTATGCCACTCATAACAGGAGAATATGTTTCATCATAATCTATGCCAGGTCTCTGCGTGAACCCTTGTGCTACAAGCCTCGCTTTGTATCTTACCACCACATTGTTCTTATCTCTCTTTCGAACAAACACCCATTTATATCCTACAGGGAATACTTTGGGGGGCGTGCGGGCGACGGGCCTGAATACTTGCCTATTAGAAAGCGAGCGCAATTCCGTCTCTATTGCTTCTTTCCATTTGACCCAATCTGAGCGCTTCTGGCACTCTGCCATGGACTTTGGTTCAAGATCCTCATTAATCGCTTCTGCGATCTTAGAGACGAAATTAATGTCGACATCTGTATTCTTTCTGTTATATAGTTCTCCAGATTTAGCATAATTTATGGTAATTTCTTCAATCGAATCATCCAGCTCGTCATGATTTCCCAAACTACTCGAGCCTGGTTGTTCCGTTGTCCCTGTGCTATTATTTGTATTTGTGCGCACATTTGCACTAGGACTTTCACCTTCAGGATGTGTCACTGCTGGGACGACTGAATGGGAGCGGAATGCGTTCTCTCTAACAACTTGCCTTTGCGGGCGTCCCCGCTTGGCTCGTGCCGAGTCATCCAGATCTCTCCCCCTTTTCCTAGGATTGGGGATTTGGGTAGAGTTCATGCTCTCCAGGGGTATCTCCACTCTCTCCGATGCATTCGCCGTAGGAATATACGATTTGGACACTCCTCTTATAAACGCATATGGTAGATTATTCGTTAATTGTTGCAGGTTTATTATTCTTTGAACTTCAAGTTCAGTATCTTTAGTGCGTGGATCAAGTGATTGAATGCTACTGGCAGTCCAATCTATTTCTCGGCATTCTTTATTATCAAGGTACAATCCTCCCCTAATGCCGGGAAATGCTCTTCATCGAAGATGCTATCGGCGTACCGAGCTGTAAATAGATCTCCTGTTTTAGGCTCTAAATATTTGATTATAGACGAAGAGTCATAACCTACATATATCCCCAACTTCCGGTGAGGTCCCATAGTAATACACTGGGGTGGTGATATCGGCACATACACAGCACAGCCGAATTTTCGTAGATGGGAAATCATTGGTTGTTCTCCACGCGCTAACTGGTGGGGGGAAACAGAGTGAGATGCAGATGGCCTATACTGGATTAAGGCAGCAGCGTGCAGCACTGCGTGTCCCCAACAACTGGTGGGAAGTCTACTATCTTGTAGAAGCGGTCTGGTAATTAATTTTATTCTTTTTATCAAAGATTCAGCAAGCCCGTATTGTGTATGCACATGGGGCACAAAATGCTCTACATTTATGCCCAAAGCGAGACAATAATCATTAAATACTTTTGAGGTGAACTCTCCAGCATTATTCATCCTGATTGCTTTTATGCGGTTCTCCGGAAAGCTAGCACGCAATCTAATTATTTGGGCAATAAGTTTTGCAAAAGCATGGTTCCGTGTAGACAACAGGCATACGTGGCACCACCGAGTAGAAGCATCTATAAGCACCATAAAGTATCTAAAAGGCCCCGACAGGGGGTGAATTGGACTACAAATGTCACCTTGGATTCTCTCTAGAAAGCCTAGGGACTCGACATTTAACTTCAGGTAAGAGGGCTTAGTTATTAATTTTCCTTTAGCACAAGACACGCATAGAAAGTCTTTAGGAATTTGTGTGGTTTTAATGCCATGACCCGCAGATCCTTTTATGATGTTTCGCATCATTCTTAATTCAGGGTGTTCGAGTCTTTCATGCCAGATCGTAAAAGACTCTGGATTTTTAAATATAGTGGACATTGCAACGTATTCTCGAGGTGGCTTAATTTTTGTGTAATAAATTCTAGAGGAGGTGCCAAGCGCTTTCTCTACCACTTTTGTCCCACATTCGTCTTGTGCCGTGATATAGAGGTATTCAGCACCATTTTCACTAGCAGTTGTAACATGGTAGCCACTACGGTGTATATCTTTGAACGTGAGGAGAGTACGTACAGCTCCCGGGTACAAAAAAGCTTCTTTTATGAAGATGCTGGTATTATTAGGGAGTATGACCACGGCTCGACAGGAGCCTACAATATGGCCGTTGCGACCAACAATTGTGGTAATATTTTCAGTCTTTTTCTGCAGTGTTTGAAAATATTTTATCTCTCGAAGTATTGTATTTGTGGCAGCGCTATCAACCAGGCAAAATTCTTCTTCAGCCTCCATGGAAAGAACGACTCTTGTTCTATTAAATATAGTACTAATTTAATCCATCATGCATAATCAATATAGCAAGCCGATTAAAAGATAGCACATAACAGAACAAGGAATTAAGCTGATTAAAGTAATGATATGCACCAAAACATTCATGTCGAGAGTTGATGCTAATAAAATAAAGAAGTTACTCAACGAGAGTACTATAAATTGATTAAAATAATGCTATGAACCAAACCATTCATGCCAAGAGTTTATCCTAATAAAATAATGAAGTTGCTCAACGAGAGCATTATTACATCATGATCACATGAACTTTAATTGTTTTGCTGAAAATAAATCACACTGGCTAAATAAGCAAATGACTTATAACATTGGTCTACTCCTCGTCAAGGAGATCCTCATTGTCGAGGTCGAAATCATCATCCCCAGTATAGGCGTCTTCCTTTTCAGCGGTATGTTCGCCGGTGGCATTATGATCAACATCCATAGCTGCTGATTCGAGCTTCTCTGTAGGCTCTGATGGCTTCGGGAGGTGTAGTCCAGTCAAGGCATCAACAGATGCCTGGACGAAGTGTACCTCTGGGTTTTGGCGCTTCTTCCACTCTTGATATAGCTCAATCAAGTGTGGGTCAGTAGTGCAAGTACGGGACCAATGCTTCTGGGATCCACAACGAAAACAACCCTCATTTGAGTGTTTTCCTCCACTTGCATTGTATTTTGAGCCCTTCAGGAACTTGCCTTTGCCATTGCCATTGAACTTCTGGCCTTTGCCTTTACCATTGCCATCGGACTTCTAGCCTCCGTTCATGTGCTTCTTAAACCTTCCCCCTTTTGGCCCCTAGTGACCATGAAACTTCTGGCCCTTGTTTCTGAAAGAACCTTTACCGCTGCTGTTATGGAAATTGGCATGTGCTTCAGGATGTGCCTGTGTCCCAGCAGGGCGCATGTGGTAATTCTTCATCACGAGTTCATTCTGAGCCTCAGCAGCAAGCAACACATTGATGAGATCACAATATTTCATGTACTTGTTGTTGCGGTACTGCTGCTGGAGTACCATATTGGTCGGGTGGAAAGTCTCGAGAGTTTTCTCAATCATCTTGAGTTCAGTGACAACTATGCCACAAAAGCGAAACTGAGCCACGATACGATGAATCACAGTATTATATGCCTCAACTGTCTTGAAGTCGATGCAGTGGAGTTGGGCCCAATCACGTCTATCCTATGGGAGAAGTATTGCCTTCTGCTTGCGAAAACGTTCCTAAAGCTTTGTCCATAGTACCAAAGGATCTTTCACCTCCAGGTACTCCATCTTCAGGTCTTCATGAATGTGATGCCTCAGGAAGATGCAAGCTTTTGCCTTATCATAGGGTGGTGGAGCAGGGACACCGGCAGCAGGCCTGGTGACCGTGGCAGTCAGCTGCATCGCCTGCAGATGGAGCTCGCAGTCGAGTGCCCAGGTTTGATAGTTGTTGCCGTTCAGCGCAAGAACCTTGAACTCCGTCTTGTTGATCGAAGCCATTGCCTATTAATTCATGCAAATTAACTTCCGGTAAATAAGCATGAAGTAGTATGTATAGCCATGAATGAAATATCAACGCAAAAATAAAGCGTACAGCGGTCGACAACCGCCGACATCGCAAGTTGGCCATCAGGGCCATGATCATGTCACAAATTCTAGTAGCCAGCAGGGCCACGATACATACAAAAGTATGCAAAACTTCAGCTAGCACAATGCGTGGAAATTTGCTGGCTTACGCGTCAAACGCGTTGGGTTGGCCGGCAGTTCAAGATGATTGAAACAAACTAGTGTGCATGCATGGCATGGCCAACGTCTGTAGTACACACCGGCGTACATGCACAGCATGATGGGGTGGCCGGTGTCAGGTTCCAGACCGATGGTAAAAGAAAAATATCATCGGTAAAACAAGATCCAATCTAGGATTACTCAAACTAGTAATAAATAAAACCAATCTACTGAGGTTCTTAAAATAAAAACTAATATCCATAGATTGAATCTGCTATACTAAAAAAATCTAGAACGTGAGCTGAACAAATCTACCAGATTGTGTTATTCGAGATATCTTAATATGATAATCTAGTAGCTAGTAAAATCAAATCTATTAATCTAGCGTACTAGTACTCACGTGCTGACGACTACTATCAAAGCAGCCGCAAGGGGAATTAAAGATCAATCTAGAACAAGTAAACTAGCGACAGAAAAGCAATCTTCTACGGATCTATCATGCTAGTTCTGTATACCGGTCTAGATTGAAAACAAAAACTAATCTGCGAGTGAATGGATCCAACAGGTTTCAAGAACAGCATACCGTTGTTGATGAGTAGCGGTAGAGCGTGCTGATAACGTGTTA
Organism: Saccharum hybrid cultivar R570; assembly: GCA_038087645.1. Taxonomy (NCBI): domain Eukaryota; kingdom Viridiplantae; phylum Streptophyta; class Magnoliopsida; order Poales; family Poaceae; genus Saccharum; species Saccharum hybrid cultivar. The sequence goes on from JAQSUU010000401.1 coordinate 11,965,486, forward strand.
AGTAATGGCGCTGTTGCGGATCCCTGATCCGGTTTCCTTCCCTTCCCACAGCAGATGAGACGCGAGAAAGTTGTAGATGATCTCTCGTATCCCTTTCCAATAGCACACCAGATGAACACACAGGAGAACAAAATATCGTGAAACTCGTATCTCTCATTCATTATAGATGGGTACAAGTTCCTTTATATAGTCTTAACCCTTCAGGGGTATATTTGGTATGAGCCCACAATTATCTTAGGATTATGTTTCCTAACAATTACGACCTTGTCACGGGCTGACTTCTGGGCTTGAGATTCTCTTGGTTCAATCATGTTAGCTTTCAATATAAGCTGGCACAAATCGGCCTGTGATTTTTTTTATCTAAAACGATTCTCTTTGTTAACGGGATGTCGAGTTGTGGCCTTATCCAGCTGCCATTTTTTTTAAAAAAAATCTGCATAGAAAAACGATAATGCTTGGCCACGGGCCTCCGCTCCATCCGGATGCCGCGCGCCTCATTACGCGCCCGCTCCTGCTGCCTTCTCCCACCGCGCGCCGTTCGCTTGCTCCTCGCCTCGGCCATTGCGCCCCACCTGCAACGCTCGCTCCTCATTCCTCACTCCCGCCCATCATGCGCTCTACCCACACCGCTTGCTCCTCGCTCCAGCCACACGCCGCCTACTCCCTCCCGTAGCGTGCGCTGCCCGCCCAGCCGAGCCAAGGCCGGCGCTGGTGGTCATGGTGCCTGCACGCCGCCGCTAGTGTTGTCGCTAGTGCTTGTGGCGCCGCTGCTGGTGCTGCCGCCGGATCCCACCACGACGACCGGAATTGACTGACCTCAACCTTCTCCTCCCCTATGTTGCAAACATATGTTTCAAAGGTATGTTTCTATTGTTTCATCTAGATATTGCAAAAGTAGATCGGGATGTTGTACATGTTGTAATGGTTATACACGTATGTTACATGTGTATGTTCCAAAATGTTTAAGCTATTTGCAGACGTGTGTTGCAAAAGTAGATCTGAATGTTGCATATGTTGCAATGACATGTTTTGAACGTATACTGCATATGTTGCAATGGTAAGGCTAATGTTGCAGAGGAGATGAGATAAGACGGTAGCAAAATGCAGCGGATGACGAGGCACGAGACCGAGCGCGGTGGGGGAAGGGGCGTGGAGGAGGACAGGGTGGGTGGAGACGGGACAACGTGGCCCGTGGGTGGCTGCGGGCGCGGCTAGGACGAGGACGCTACAGGTGACGTGGGCGCGGCGAGGATGAGACCCCATGTGGTGATGTAGGCACGGCAAGGATAAGACCGTGCGTGGTGACGCGGGGCCCGTGGGCGTGACGGATGCGCTTTCTATTACACTGGGGACTGGACAGGGCGTGAACGGATGCATCGAACAAAAGCTAGATCCAGACGCGGGCCTAGGGCCAGACGTCCGGACGCTAGGCCTGCCGATAGAAAAATCCATTCGATGTCTGTCAACGTTTGTCTTTCCTACCTTTTTCCGAATTATAAAGACACTCATTTATGCATGCATACTCATCCCATTTAAACACGCATACATATTACCAATATGAGCATCTTCGAAAGGCTAAGACTGAGTTGGCAGATCTTTCTCATTATCGATCGACATGTCATTTATTCAAAGAACAGCGTGGTTAAATTCTGGAATAAATTTAGAAAAATGCAAGCACCCGCATCAATTCCAGGATTTGAATTCAGGTGGAAAAAAATTCACTATAAGAAATGTAACAAACTGGCTACGCTCATTTCACGTTTGATCTTCCTACTCGTTATGCAAACTAGATATTTTACACCCTAAAATCCTAAACGACTTAATGTATCATACAAATTATACCTTTAACTAGTTTGGAAGGTGGTTTTAGTCTACATGACGCCACATCAGTTGTCCTATGTGACACTACGTCAGCTCTGATGGGTTAAATTGAACTACATTCATAACTAGAGGGTCAAATATTCTCTACCAAAAGAAATATAAATAAGTTTTTTTTTCAAAACATGCCCCAATATGTTTTCAAATAACTTCGAAACATAATTCTAATAGCTAACGAGAGCATTTACTAGCAAATATTTGGATAACTTTTCAAGTAATTTCCAAAGTTAATCTAGATTTTATGATTTTAAGTGCATAACTTAACCAGACAATATTGTTTTTTGAAATATTTGTTCAATCTTTCATGTAAAGTCTATTTGACCCGAAACTATCATTATAGTCCAATTTAACCCCCTCGGGGCTGACATGGCACGACATGTAGACTAAAGGTCTGTTTGGATTCCCTCCTCTAAACTTTAGAGCTAAAGCTCCAAATAGGTGATCTAAAATTAGCTCGAAACTTTAGTCCACATCACATTAGAGCATCAGACCTCAAAACTGAGCTAAAGTGCTCTAAAGTTTTTAGAGCTCTAAAGTTTATAGATGAGGATCAAACAGGCCTAAAAAACAGCATGAAAACTAGCCACGGGTGTGATTTTTTGGTATTAAAGAGTTTAAGGGGTTTAATACTTTGAGGAGAAAAAATCAGACGACTAACGATAGTTGACTGGTAAAATAAACCTTTTCCATTTTACACCTGCTGCTTCCACTCCACGGGCTTGGCCCAAGTTGTGTCTTCGGCTGCCTGCTGTTTCCGGTGATGGGTTGGGCTTGGCTGACCACACATAGTAAAGAGGCTGAAGCAGTGAAGCTCCATTGGCAGTTGGCACAGCTCTGTGTTTTTTTTTTGGAAGCTGGTCATCCACAGCTCATATTCAAGGTATGTTTAAACACATGAACTATTTCCCTAAAAAAAAACATGAACTATCAATGGAGTCGTTTCACACGCCGATCTTATAGAAAGTATTGCGAAACTGTGAAATTCAGTACGTTAAACTGCCGGTTTCCTATCTTCTCTCTGAACAAAAGCTTTTTCTGTCGACAAATGTGAAGAAATCTCTCTCTCTCTCTCTCTCTCTCTCTCTGCAGACCGGAATCCAGATTCCGGCATATAAATATCTTCAAAAGTTGAAGAAATCCCGCCAGCTTTGCCGTGTTCTTTGGTAGACAGTGTGCAGCTCAATCATCAGGTATACTAATATAGGAATATACGCATTTGATAAGGTAGGTAGCTTAGCTTCCGTGGCTGAATTGATCATGGCAGCATGCATGTGACCATTAATTATTTCAGGCCACCTAATTAAACAGCGCATGGGGTGTGATTGTGAGCTGTGCATTTCAATTTTCATGCATGCAAGCAGACAAGCAGTACCGATACCTTACACCACATTGCCATCAATCCAACCGGTGACAGACGATGATAACTTAACCCAATGATAATACGGCGGCAGCGCTATCATCACCCATCAAGGAATGAATGTTCGGCTTCAATTTATTTGGTTGATCGCTGCGCTGACCAGCTCCTTCCAAAATCCAAACTCTTGCTTCTCTTGCTTCTGTTCTGCATATACACTGCATTGTTGTTGCAAGCCTTCGTTTGGACTTTGGAGGAAGTACAAATGAAGCCAAACTCTAATAAATGAAGTAAGCCAAATTAAATACCGATGGATGGAGATTGTGTTATATTGTTTATTTATTTAACAGTTACCACCATCATATCTTTGGACTTTGGAGGAAGTACAAATGAAGCCAAACACTAGTGAATGAAGTAAGCCAAATACTGATGGACTTCGTGCATTTGTTTAGTCTGCGTTGTCAACGTTAGCAGTTGTTGTTTATTTCTTTTCCTCTTCCTAAAGTTCAGCAGCATGCCTCCGGACCTGTTCTACCTACTCTTAAAGTAAAGCGAGTGGTATACTTTTAATTTGAAAAGGGAATTGAGTGGGACAACAACCCGCCTTTGCATACCGCAGGAAACCACTTTGTGTTTGATTTGATTTGTATGAAGCCATTAAATTGGCCCCATCGCCATCACTTGATCTAATCAGCTCCAATAATCAGACGCACTCATTGTATATAGCTCCAAGAGAAATGACAATTCAACAGCCTGTTTGATCGTCACCAACAAGCTCGAGAAAATATACAAGGGCCTAGTATACATACACATTCCCTCCCATTTCCTGCCCTTATCTTTTGGACTTCTTTTTTTTTAAAAAAAGATATCATTTGGACTAAACAATGCTCAAACATGGCTCAGGTTAGCTGACGAGTTAGATCCCATTCCCAACCTTCATGACATGGACCACATGCATACACGGCCGCATACAGATCGTAAACCACTTCATCACCGCAACTTTTTATGAGCTGTTCATCAGCAGCTTATATATGCTGCCACTACACATCACATGTGCCCATGCTATCACTACACCAGGAATAATCAGCATTTCAATCGGTGCTCATAATTTTGCCACGTGTCGTCTATCGTCATGAGAGGTGAGGTGGCAGATTGATAAGGACTAATGGCTATAGGACAGCACAATAATGCGCAGCTGCTGCAGGCGTCAAGCAACGGGTTGGGAGGGAGAGGGACCCGTGTGAAAGTTGGTTGCAGACCGTAGGGCAGCATCTAAAGCGATGTTCAGTACTGCTAAATACTGATAGCTAGCCGGTCCGTTACTTCATGTCCTGTTCTAGAGATCGCTAGCAGTTTATGTTCGATGTCTCCCTGGTGGTCTGCTAATTGCTTGAACACCGTTTGTTTCGTCAACATTGACAACTTCTGTATACGAAATTTTCAGCTAGCTTTGGACTTGTTCTTCTACTATTATTACACCTTAAAGTGAATGAGGTGTGGTATACTCTATTCTGAAAATTGAAGCGAGCGAGCGAGTAGAGTACATTGGACGAAACGTTATACACGACTGCTTTGCACGTCTCAGATGACCCATTGGTTTGCCCATCACCTTCATCAGTTGAAAGTATATAATCAAATCCACACGTTAATTAGTTCCAACACACACATGCCAATTCAATAGTTTGTTTACCACTAATATCTAGCTTGCTTGGTAAATTAAAGAAGGGCCTAGTAGTTTGGTTTCAATCCCAATCTGATGGGGCCTTGCTAAGGTATACCCATTACCCTATAGGAGGCAAGATCTCAAACAAATCTTAGCCCTTAATTTTTTAAGTGTATACAATAATTAAATAATTATTAATTAATTAAAATGTTTATAAAACAGAAAATAGAAAAGGCAACAAACCAACAAATGTATACAAGATATCTGCTATTCAAAGCTTGTTTCTTGCCACATACTACGTGTGCCCGTGTACAGCATGCAACAACGGCGCAACGCATATACGGGTGCATGCAACAGCGGCATACTCCTATACTGGTGTACCGGCCTTGTGCCCGTGCTAGACGTGGCAACGTAGAGGTACATCACGTACCTGAACGTGTCACGTGTACACATCTGATGGTATAAATCTAATAATTCAATGTCAAAAGCTAATGACTGATAGTAGAATTCGGTTACCAACATACGTTTGCAAAATACTAAGTCACAAAAATACTAATGATGGGATTATGAAAATAAATAAATAAATCATTCAAATGCCAATACGTTCAAGACTGATGTTCACATTACCAACACTTTAACGTTCCAGATTAAATAAAAAACTAAAACGCACCTCTACTTTTGCCTCATGCGGTTGCATGCATGTTAGATCCAACTGATAGATATTTTTCCTAAAATTTTGCTTACTTTCACGTTTCTCAAAATTTAAAAATACATTTATTCTATTACCTCTCAGGAGGTAATATGTGATTATAGCCATCTAGATCGACGGTCCATGGTTATTTGAGTGTACCATAGCAAAACTCAATCTGATGATCTTTAGTTTATTTTCCATGAGATTTTATTAAACAATTGTCGTATCACGGCACGGCACGGATAAAGATATTTATTTTTTGTTTCATTTCTGAACCCGCGCGCAAACAGACCAAGAGAAAAAGGTAAAAAGACCAAAAGGAATCCCGGCTGCATCAGCAGCATCGATCACACTTCATCACCATTGGTTTGACCACATCTTTTCTATCAGTACAGTGCCTTGCACAATGCACATCTGCTTTGCACGTCTCAGCTGACCATTGGTTTGCCCATCACCATCATATCAGTTGAAACCTGAAAGTATAATCAAATCCACACGCTAGTTCGAACACACACGACAATTCAATAGTAATAACTAGTAGTTTGCTTGGAAAATTTAAGAAGTCTGTTTTTAATCCTATTTAGGGTCTATTTGGCATACCTCAACTTCACTAGTGAAGCTGTTCTTTTTTTTTGAAAAATAGCTTCACAAGCAGTTTTTTTTAGTGAAGCTGAGCTATTTTAGAAAAAAGTGTTTGGCAAAATAGCTTCACCAACAGCTCATGAGGGAGAGAGTTGAGACAAGCTACTATTTTCAACTTTATCCCAACTCTTGTCTTTATGAGAGGAGAAAAAAAGCTTCACCTATGAAGTTATTTTGAAAATGAGTGTTTGGCAAAAAAAAAAAAACAAACAGCTCACAGCAGCTTTAACAGGCCCTTAATTTGATCATCGTTAGTTTATTTTTGAAAAGACTAAACATTGTCCTATCACAGCTAAGGATACTCTCTTTTTTTTCTTCTTCCATTTCCGAAGCTAGCAGCATGCATCCAAAAACAGACCAGGAGAAAAGGGAAAAAGACCAAAAGGAAACCCCGCTGCGTCAGCAGCATCGATGACATTCATCACCACATCTTTTCTATTAGTTGTTCATGTGACCTACATACCTGGCTACCTTGCCTTGTGACACCATCTTATTCTGTATATATCACACAAATAATTAAACAAGGAAGGAACACGAATGGACACCGTACCGGCATCGATCTTCAACACTGGTCCTGATAGTTTTGGCCCGTCCATTCTGATGAGAGGTGAGGTGGCAGATTGATAAGGACTTAAGGTTATATAGAACAACACAATAATGCAGCTGCAGGCATCAAAGCATGGGTGTTGTTGTGAGGGAGGCACGCACCTGTGAAGGTTGCAGTGCACCATCTAAAGCAGTGTTCAGTATACTGCTGACGGCCAACCGGCCCCATTGCTTCGTGTCCAGTTCTAGTGACGTCTGTTGGCTAGCAGTTAGTTTTCCTTTCGTGTCCAGTGATGAATGGCTCTGCAGGTCCGAGCGTTCTGTTCTGTCTTCCTTCTCGCCACAGATGTCACTCTCTCATGTTCCTGTTCCTGTTCATGTTCAGCTGAATTTTGATTTAAGGACTAAAGTTTAGTAGATGTTACATCGGATATTTGGATACTAATTAGAAAGACTAAACATGAGTCTAATTAGGCTTAATAGATTCGTCTTGTAAATTAGTCTCAATCTGTTTAATTAGTTTTGTAAAGAGTTTATGTTTAATACTCCATGTGTCCAAACATTCGATGTGATAGGAACTAAAATTTATTTTTAGTAACACGGCCGTAACTGGGACACTAGCTAAGTAGCTAGCTAGTTTTTGGATCACTTACCCCTTGTTTAGTTCCTCCAATTCTCCCATAAATTCTACTATGCAAAAAGAAGATTCCTCGTCACATCAAAATATCAGCAAATGCATAGAGTACTAAATGTTGATGAAATCAAAAACTAATTGCATAGTTTTGTTGTACTTTGCAAGACGAACATTTTAAGCCTAGTTAGTCAAAATTTAGATAATTTTTACCAAATACAAACGAAATGCTACAGGAATTCTGATACAGTGTTTTTCTCCCCTATTCTGTGAACTAAACGATGCCTTAAGGATCGGATGCATGGTTGTTGTGCGGGGCTGCGGGCAGTTGGATGAAATAAAAACCTGGCCACTGGCCACGAAATTGAACATCTAGTGAACGTAGGCCCTGTTTAGATACTAAATTTTTCCCCAAATTTCACTATGCAAAAAGAAGATTTTCCATCACATCAAAATGTCGGCACATGCATGGAATACTAAATGTAGATGAAATCAAAAACTAATTACACAGTTTTGTTGTACTTTGCGAGACGAACATTTTGAGCTTAATTAGTCAATATTTAGACAATTTTTATTAAATAAAAACAAAATGCTACAATGCCCTACAGTGTCCTACAGTGATTTGGCCGACCCCAATTTGGACCATCTAAACACGACCGTACGTTACGTTTGGTCCATGAACCATCAATGCGGTGACCAAGCAGCTAGTACTAGCGCATGCATTATTGATGAAGTGTAAGTTGTCCTGGATCGCTTCGAAAATAATTTTGAGCTCGATGGCTGAGGTTAGCGTACATGTAATCCATCCGATGCACTATAGTTATCCGTCAAAGGATATGGGCGGAGGCCTGCACATCCTTTTCTCTATCTTGTTTGTCAATCAAGTCAGAGTAGAACACCTCTGTGTCGATCTTGACTGCGAAATCGTCAGCGATGGTACTACGATAGAAACAATGGGAAAAGCGCTGCACTTTTTCAACCTGCCATCGCTACCTGCCTGTCTCCATGAAGGCTAGCTGTGTTATCCAGATTCCAGGTTTGAACTTGTCATAGCTCGGCCGTCGCGGTCATGCCCGGCGGCAGTACAATGCACCAAGCCGCATGCAGCCGCCGGCGCCGCCGTCTATTGTCCCGCCCGACTGGCCACCGCGCAGACCGGACCACAATAAACGCGCATCGCATCTTCCAGATTTAGAGACGACGCAAACTAGCCACGCCCGCGCCGCTGCTTTTTGGCTCGTTGCACCCGGGTTCCCGTACGTCCTCGTCAAGGATGGGCTGGGGCACAGGTGGTGCCCAATCAAACGCAGAGGCCAGGTCATCCGGCAGCAGGCAGCAGCTGCAAGCACTCGAACTATGGCCTTGTTCAGTTCCCCAATTCTCTCCCCTAATTCCACTATGCAAAAAGAAGATTCCCCGTCACATCAAAATGTCGGCAAATGCATGGAATACTAAATGTTGATAAAATCAAAAACTAATTGCACAGTTTTATTGTACTTTGCGAGACGAACATTTTAAGCCTAGTTAGTCAAAATTTGGATAATTTTTACCAAATACAAACGAAATGCTACAGGAATTCTGCTACAGTGTTTTTCTCCCCAATTCACCAATCTAAACAAGGCCTATAGCAACAATCCACACTAAAATCGCTGCATGAGCACGGAAAGCCAAGGAGATAACGTATGTCACCCGTCCAACATGTAAATATTCCTTTATAAGGGCAGTCCCAATGGTGCATTGATGATGGTTTCTATCCTCATTAAATGACTTGTCACGTAGGCAAAATGCTGACATGGCAACGTAATTAATGAAGAAAGAGAGCAAAAATCATAGAAATGGTTTCTTCATGAAGAAATCAGGTCTACTCTTAACCCAATGCACCAAGAAACCATGAAATCATCATTGGGGAGAAACCACCAGTTTCTAGGGAGCTCGTGTCGCACTCCTATTGGAGGAAGAAGATAGAGTTGGGAGGAGAAAGAGAAAATAATTATTACTCATAGAAACTATGGGTTGGAAAGCAGTACTTTTTTGTGCAGTATCCTATGTTATAGAAACTACTAGTTTCTTTCATTGGGACTGCCCTAAGTCAATGACAGTCATAGAAAAAAAGTGATCATATAGAATCTGACAGGGTTTTGTTGGGCTGTGTATCGTATCGGAGTTCATTAGTGGCACATCTAGGGATCCATGGCCACTCCTGATACTATATATTTAGTAGTAGTCGTCCAAGTTAGCATTTAAATTTTTCTTAAATTAATCCGTCCTTGAACAGCTATTCATTGGTTTGTAAGATCCTAACTTTGAGTCATTAATTAATCATTCTTCAACAAATTTCAGTGGTCACATTAGAGAGATAAACACATTTCTATATTCATCTGCACCCATGCCGCCTCGTCATCCCTCACAGCGGCATGGGCGGCACACAACACCATTGTCGCCAGGCGCTTCAGCCATTCTTGCCCGCCTTACCACCACGAGAGTGGCTGACCGATGGTCTGCACGTCCACAAAGATAACAGTGGTGGGGCCTCCTCCCTGTCTGAGTGGGTCTTTCTTTTCTAAGTCTAACGATGTTTCAAGTGTCGGTTACAACATAATCGGCGGGTTTGGTGTTTTTGCACCTGGATCTTCGGCCTTGGTGTCCAGATCTGCCACCCCACCCCTTGTCAGATTTGTGGGTCTTTGTAGCTTTGGTGGCGTTGCAGTCCAACCTGATGGCAGTGCTGTTGTAGAAGCTTGGAGGCACCTCTCTCTCGGCGGTGGTGAGGTAGTCGTGCCCTAGCTAGTGTGTCTAGGTATGGGCACTTGGCCATTTCAACTTCTTAGTGGGTGTGCTGGTCCCGGCCCTACTCCATGGCTACAATTGGCAAGTCGTGTTGTGGTGGCAGTTGTACTGGAGTTAGGAGGTTGTGTAGGGTCGAGATGGCGGACTAGAGGGGAGGTGAATAGTCCTTTTTAAAACTTAATCGCACCGGCTAACCGATACAAGTGCGGAATTAAAACTATCGGTCTAGCCAAGACTACACCCCTCTATCTAGGCTCTCTAGCACCTTACAAAGATTCTAATTATGTAACTAAGATTTCGAGCTAGCTAGAGCTCACCTAATCAATTCTAGTGGTAAGGTCACGCAAACCTATGCACTAGTACTCAAACAACCGAGAGAGCTCCTACACAACTAATAAGCAAAAGCACAAAGCTCCTAAGCTCACTAGCAATGCACAATAACAAGGCTACACAAGTCAAATTAGAGAGCGCAAATTACTTAGTTACACAAACTAAGCAATGTAACTAACAAGGTTACTAAAAGCAAATTAGCCACACAAGGGAACTACTTCTATGCTACACACATAAGAAGGTAACTAGCAAGCTACACAAGCTAACTAATTACAAGAGCAACTACACAAGCACAATGTATGAAATGTAAATAGAAGCTTGTGTTGCACGGAATGCAAACCACCGAGAAGATGATGAAGACAATGTTGGCACGGTGATTTTTATCCTAAGGTTCACGTGTTTGCCAACACGCTAGTCCTCGTTGAGACAAGCTCCAAGGTTGTTGCCGGTCCTCTTGCTAGTGGTGACCCACAAGTTACACTCTCCCACGTGTAGTGCTTACCACAAGTTCTAGCACTTGACATGGCCAGACCACTTGTCGCCCTTCGCGTCTCACTCTACTAGAGTTGCTCTTCGCGGCTCCCGCGGGGCAAGCACAATGCCCCTCACAAAGCTCTTCTCCGGAGCACCGCACAAGCTTCTTGCGGGCTTCGACGGAGATCACACCACCAAGTCGTCTAGGAGGTGGCAACCTCCAAGAGTAACAAGCACCACCGGCTTGCAACTCGATTACCTAGTGCCACTCGATGCAACCTCATGATGCAGCGGACTAGAATCACACTCACTTGCAATCGGATCGCACTCTTGCAAGCACAAGTGAGTTAGAGGGCTCCCAAGCACTCCCCAAGCATGGACACTCAGTCCCAAGGGTGGTTAACTAGCCAAATGCTTGAGCTCCACCTCTATTTATAGCCCCCAAGCCAAATAGAGCCGTTGGAGTAAAGCTACACTTTTTGCGAGGGCATCGAACACGGCGGTGCCCCTCCCAACGGCTATAAACTAGCCGTTGGTCACCGGACAGCAAGGGGCGATGCACCGCCATAGGGGTGGTGGTGACCCCCCTGGCCAACTGCGCCAAAACACCAACTCTCTGAAATTTTAGGGTGGTGCATCGCCGTCACCATGGCGGTGACCATGGCAGTGACCCCCTCGCCTTGCCTTGCTCTCTGTCAAAAAGAGGTGGTGCCACGATGGTGCACCGGACATCCCATGGCAGTGCCACCGCCCACCCCATGGCGGTGCACACCGGTCATGGCGGTGCCCCAGCTCTTCTGCTCGGTCTTAGCCTCGGTCTGGTGGGCACCGTCCTAGCCTCCTAGGGGTGGCGGTGCCACCGGATAGACAGTGGCGGTGCCCCCCAAGGGCACTAGCCAACTCCTCCCTGTCAGCCTCCAGGTGGGCACCGCCTAGGGGTGGCGGTGCCACCGGACCAGGGGCGGCGGTGCCACTCAGGCAGCACTCCGAGCCCGGTTTCTCCTCCTTTTCTTTGCCTTTTTCACCATCTTTGCAAATGTGCCAACACACCAAGTGATCACCACCTTGTGCACGTGTGTTAGCTTTTCACAAACATTTTTTCAAAGGATTAGCACTCTTTTCAGCATGCCACTCGATCCTAACACGTATGCAAAGTTAGATCGCTCAAGTGACACTAGATGACCGATATGCAACCAAGTTTGCCCCTCTTAATAGTATGTCCATCTATCCTAAACCCGGTCATCAACTTCTCTACACACCTATGACTGGTGAAATGAAATGCCCTAGGTTATACCTTTGCCTTGCGCATTCCACTCCATCACCTCCAATGTCGATGCAACACATGCACCAACAAGATCAACAATGATATGATCCACTCCATATCCTCACATGACCATATTGGTTCATCGATCTTGACTTCACTTGCTCTTCACCGTTGCCTCCGTCCATCGGTGCCGAGTCTTACTCAAGCTTCACCGCCACACGGTCCATTGCTCCAAAGCCTCCAACTTTCCCTTCACGCTTGCAACCGGTCCATAAAGCCAAGTCTTCTTTTGATCTTCTCCACCTTAGTCACATGACTCCATGTTATGTCTCATATGCAATGAGCTCCTTCATCACATGTGTGAGCCTTGTAACATATCCAAGCCATTTCACCTCCATGGCATAGGTTCCTCACACATGATGTACTTGTGGACTAATCACCTGTGTATCTTATATTTAAACACATTAGTCCACCTATGTTGTCACTCAATTACCAAAACTAAACAAGGACCTTCAGGTTGCTCTACGTTCGACGAGACCGGGATATGGTCATCGGTGTGACTGCAGGTTTTGGTGGGCCTCAACAGCTTTGTGGCTAGTCTGGCATGGTGGTACTAGTTCAATGCGGTCCTTAATGATCGCTGACTCCGCCCATTGAATGTCTCCTACCACCCGTCAAACTGCCACCACCATTGTATCCGCCGTCGTTAGGCCCCCATCTTCTAAGATCGTAGATGGTCCCTTCCCTAACCTGGATCAGAGGAAGAGGCACATGCTTGGCCTAACCTGAATCGAAGTGGAGGAGACGAGGCACATGTCATGTCGAAGCTGAGGTAGTCGAGGTGTGTACGTGTCAAGTCTACCCCATCCATAGAGTGTTGACACGCGTTCTTGCATCAACGCGTGTCGTGACACACACACACACACTTATTGAAGATTTGGGCGGAGGGAGCACTACCGCAATGAGTATTTTTAGAGGCGGGCAAACCAATCCCTTGTATTAAAAGGTCCTTTTAATAGCTATTTACACAAGTGATGGGCAATGCACACCTTTGCCCTTAGAGTGCCCACTTCTATTAATATTCATTTTCAAAGGTGAGTATTTAAGAAGTCCATCTCTATAATAGGGACGACAACCTTAGATGCCGACCTCTATTAATATTTGATTAGTGTATATATATAAAAATGTGGTCACCTTAAAATGTCCGTCACTAAAAAGATTAATAGAGTTAGATGTTTATTTGAATCCGCTTGACCATCTAGCACAACAAAATGCCCACCGAAGGTCGATCTACAAAATGGCCACTTTTAGTAGGAGTGCTGGAGTGCTAGATGATAACTTAAGTGCACGATACGATGGCAAAACTAGCTATTGGCAAATCTTTGGCCATACGTTTTAAATTTGGAACGCCTAGCGCTCGGACGTCCGGACAGGACGTCACAAACCCGACACCTGCGCCGCTCCCGTGTCCACATCGCACCCCACGCCCCACGTCCCGCCCCTGCACCTGCGCCCGTGTCTGTGTAGGGACCCGTGCTCCCACGCCCACTCCATGCCCTGCACGGGGAAACCCGCGTGGGTTGACCTCTGACTGTGCCCCAACAGTTGCGATAGCCACTGGCCGCGCCATGCAACACCCCGATCTACTTTTATAACATCCAGATGAATCCTTTGCAGCATACGTCTAAAATAGATGAAACATTTGGAACATAAGGTTGAAACACCATTGCAACATGTGCAACATCCCGATCTACTTTTGAAACATCCAGATGCAACACTTGCAACATACAAAAGAAGACAAATGAAACACTTAAGACATGTGTCTGAAACACTTGCAACATGCGTGTATAAAAAACAGATGAAACATTATGTCGGGTACCTAAAACTAGGGGTACCCACAATCAACGATTAAGAAAAACAAAATTCTACTCACAAACGAGACGAGCCAAAATAGCGGATGAGACACCTCGACCGCGTTCCGACTCTTACGAGGCTCGCTCAACGGGACGCCTCGACTACGTTATGACTCGTACGAGGCACGCTCGACGGGACGCCTCGACTACGTTCCGACTTGTACGAGGCACCCTCGACGGGACGCCTCGACCACGTTCCAACTTGCACGAGACTCGCTCGACAAGGCATCTCGACTATCGAGAAATCTCCGACTCGCACGACCCCGGGTCGGGCCGCTCGACCCACCTTGTTCACCAACTCTGAGACAAAAGTTAGAGCATTTAATGCGAATACCTACTACTTCCTACCATCATGGCTACATTAGTAACCGACGTGGAAGCAGTATCGGTGTCAAATCTTACTTTTTACTGCCCATCCTAGGATAGGAGGTGAAAACCTGTCACTGTACGCACCATACCGTGCACTATTTTGCCACCGATCACCCTCGAGGGAGGATACGATAAGGACCGTACCCCACGATCTCGGGGATTCGGCCTTATCCACCTGTCCTCGACCCGTTATCGACCCATCCTCGACCCAGCCTCGACCTATCATTGGTCAGCAAGGAGGAAAGGCCGACGTGGCACAGGGCTCGGGGTCTTTTCACCGTCTCGTCCTCTACGTCACCATGGTGTCCAGGGATGGCCGGCCATTCCCGGGGCACGTCGCTACAACCACCTCCACAGGGATCAACAAAACTTCACCTCAAAGGCACCCCCGGTGTCCCAGCCTCCTCTTACCCTATAAAAGGGCAGGTCGGGGCTCTAAAGGGGGCAAGCAGAAGCAAGTGAAGGCAGAAGAACAACGAACCACAGACAATGAAAAACCAATATCCTTTGTACTCTTATTTTCCCTTTGAGACCTGGGCTCGGTTCCCTCTCTCACAGCTTGTAACCCCTACGCAAGCACATAGGTGCAAGGAAATACAATACTCCCCCTCTCCGCTGGACGTAGGGCCTTCCTATGCCCGAACCAGGATAAACCTCCGTGTATCCTCCTTGCATCACCATCCAGATTAGGGACACGCAACATTTGATTCACTCATTGGCTTAGGACCCCCGCGGGACCGAACGCCGACAGTTGGCGCGCCAGGTAGGGGACGCTGCGTGCCAACATTGTTTTCCCGCCATTTTTCTGGTTGGCTGACCCTAAACGTCCGTTCCCGTTGGCCACGGTGATCTGGTTTGGGAGTTTGGAGTTCATGTCGCTTGGCCACGGCTACGACATGGTCCTCCTCCCGCCCAACCACCCGACCGACGGGGACCACGAGCTCTCCCAGCCCGGGGGAGTGTTGTGCCGGTATCTCGCTCTCGTCAGGCACGCGCCGACAGGCGATGGCAAGCCTAGTGCAACCGCCGTCACCGCCTTGCGGAGGGTGATGGTATTCCCCGATCCGGCGCCTCTCAGTGAGACGCTGACACAAATTTCCTCACTGAGGATCTGTGTAGGATGAGCTTGGCTGAGGGTAAGATGCCGACAGGGAGTCCCACCGCTCTATCGCCCGGTGCGACGCTACCACCACCCAGTTCGACTACACCGGCACGAGGAACGACGCCTTCGTCACCATTCCCGTTTGGACTAGACTCGGTTGCCCGAGCGTATGCTTCTTCTGTAAGCACCAGCATGAGTGCTTACGAGGAACTCCCTGGACACCATCTATGCTCCACCCTCGACCTTGTTGCATCCACACTAGCTTCCGAGTACCTAGACTCCACGGAGACCCCAGATACGGAGCCCCATGCAACTGCTTCTCGACATTACGACCCCAGAGATAGATGACCTCACATGCACCCATCGTACTACTATTTCAGTGCTCCAGACTCTAACTCTGCCGATGACACCTACGACCCGACTCGTGAGTGCTTCAACATCGATGGAGCTAGCGCATCGGATTTAGAGGATGAGGCAGCCGTTGAAGGAAGGAACACGCCGCCTCAGGTCGAGCTCCCTGCTGAGCGGGATGAGGCTCAATTCCTTGCGGATCAAGGAATGCAGCTCGAGCAAATCCGTGAGTTGCAAGATAGGCTCGACGAGGAACGAGAAAACCTACGTCTACTTCAGCGAACCCTCGAGCAAGAGCGCGCGGCACGCGCACACGGCGGAGGAGCTTGAGAGAGAGCTCGTGACATTAATCATCGCATCGTCGAGGATCGGGCAGTCGACCCCCCGGTTTTCGGTCGAGCCAGCCAGAACGTGGTCACAGCCGCCATGCTCCTTCGTATCATGCCCGAGCCATCGAACCCCAAGGCCCGTCGAGCCCGAGATGAAATCCGAGGACTCCTCGAGACTGCTGCCATGCCTCAGAGGCGACGCGGGCCTACCTCAGAGCAGCTGTCGAGCCCTCCCGATAGGAAAGAGAGGCCTCAGTTCATCCCGAGCACGCCCAACGGAACAAGGCGGTCTCTGTCCGTGAGCGCATCATCGACAACCGTGAACCTCGAGATGCCCGTGACAACATCGTCGAGCGCTAGAGGCGCAAACATGGGGACGGTGCAGCTCGAGGCTACCACGAGCACAAAGGCAGGCGCTACGACAGCTTGGAAGATCAAAGCCCTTCACCCGAGCCACCGGGCCCTCGGGTCTTTAGCAAGGCCATTCGCGAAACGATACTCCCGACTCGTTTTCGCCCCCCACGACTCTTACCAAGTATAACGGTGAGACCAAACCCGTACTTTGGCTCGCTGACTTCCGCTTGGCCTATCAGTTGGGTGGGGCCACCGATGACCGGGTCATCATTCGACAACTCCCCCTATTCCTGTCGGACACCGCTCGAGCCTGGCTCAAGGACCTTCCACCTCGACAAATCCACGACTGGAACGACCTCGTGAGAGTGTTCGAGGGGAACTTCAAGGGAACCTACATGTGCCCCCGCAACTTGTGGGATCTCCGAAGCTGCAAGCAGAAGCCTCCCCAACATCACCGACTCCGACGTCATTGTTGACGGTCCTTAAGTATCAATTATAACTATCAAATAAATAGAGAAAAGGATCCAAATGAAACCAACACCTAGACTTAGGGTTTTATCTGACAGAATTCCACGAGTTTTGCTATTTATCTATTTCTGTAGGGGGTTATCAGGAAATACGGAAGAAAGGCCCACATGTCGGATTAATGACGGGATATTAACCGAACACGTAATTATCTTACATCTAGAAGAGTCCAGAAGCCACGAGAACGAACGGGAGGCGTAACGGGGCCAGAGACAGGGCGCCCGCCCTAGTCCCCAGGGCGCCCGCCCCCTCCTGTGGACCAATCAGGCTCCGCCTCGAGGATTATGCTCCACCGACCTAGAGGATCAAGGAAAACCGCACGATCAATGTCGGTTTGATCCAACGGCCCAGATTCATCCGAAAGGGCTATATAAGCAAGGCCCCTGCCCCTGGAGGAGGGGCCCTCGTCTCATACTTCAAACCCTAATTCAGGAGGAGAGCCTCTGATCAAGCCCTAGAGCCACCACATCAACTAGATCTCTAGTTAGCATAGCTACATAGGATTAGAACTAGAAGGAGTCAATCTTCGATTGGTTCCCGGATCTGTCAAGAGGATTCTTGGTAATTCCTCTATTGTTCTTCAATTGTTCATCATTGTTCTTCAATATTATGAATATGACTTTGTTCTATTTCAATATATTGATTATGACTTTGCTCTATTTGATTATATTTGCAATTATATTGTTCTTAGTTTATCATAGTTATATGCTTGGCTTAGTTAGATTGGAATTATATACATGCCTAGGATCGTATAGCGTTTATCCATGTGTACAGTGGGTGAATGATAATTATTGTGTAGACGTGGTGTCTATACCGTATTTATCTGCGATTGCACCCTATATGCCGGATTGTGGGGTAGTTCGCGATAGTGACAGCTTCGTTGATTCTTATATAGTCCCCCTCTCGTGTATAGGGCAGGCAGAGCAACACTATTACAGGGGAGTGATTGCTATGTTCTTCATCTTCCTTGCTAATATTCACTATGCATGGATATAGTCTTTTCTCACCATGATTGCCAAGTATAATTGCACTAACTATGATATGCTAGACTTTATAGTTAATAATAACTTAGGGAATATCTTTGTAGTTCATCCTAATTCCATGCTAATGACTTGCTAGAATATCTGTTGAGGTGCTTATCATTATTATATGTGGCTAGCTGATCAGATTAATTATCTTTGTCACCATTATCACTTTACCTTTACTTAATGTGACATTTATACCTGTATAAAGAGATTGATAAATACTCTCGGTTATACATGCAATGATGTGTACTCAGTTCCATATTCTCATTCCATTATCAACCATGATACTTAGAAATCCCTTTCCAGTGGTAAAAATGTAAATAACGATATCTGGAATACTTCCCGGTTAAAATGCTACATCGGTATTAATCTGTGCGCTTGCAGATCCCTTTTATTATTTATCTTGATGAGCAAATGCATATTTCAATACCGCGTCTCTCATGTCATGCTGGGGATGACAACTTGGCTTAAGTGGCATGAGGGATAGGTTTGGCATTTTTGGCGCCGTTATCAGAATTAGAAAACTAAGTCTACTTTTGGTAGTGACGTTAAGAATGCCCAACAAGCATTTTTGGCGCCGTTGCCGGGGAAGGTTGATTACTAAGTAGGAATGAATACGGAACTTTGAGTCATCATTTGCATCACTAATCTGATCGAGCTTATCAATTCTCTTATACAGTTTTACCCCTGTATTTTCCATTTTGATTATTTATTGCAGGGTGATGCATGAATAGAAGACATCTTCCAGACAACTTTGTTGACGATCCCGAAGCCTTATTCAGAAGAACAAGAGCCAAGCTCAAGAAGACATCGTCAACACTTCAGCACAAAGCTTCATCCAAATTCGAAGACCGCCGAAGTTTCATCCGGAATTTGTCGACTGAATTCGAAGCCATGGCGAACAAGTCGATCCGCGAGTTCTCAGCTCCCACTACGGACAACATCCGCACTGGACCTGCTGGGGAGATCGACCGCAACTTCGAGCTCAAGCCTGGGCTCATCAACATGGTGCAAGCTAACCAGTTCTGTGGGAAGCCACATGAAGACGCTAGTGCTCATCTTCAACACTTCCTGGAGATCTGCAGCACTTTCACCATGGCTGAAGTCCCCAGAGACGCCATACTACTTCGCCTTTTCCCATTCTCATTGTTGGGGAGAGCGAAGCAGTGGTTCTACTCCACAAAGGAGAAGAACACTATGTGGGCACTCTGCTCCACGAACTTTCTGGCCAAATTCTTTCCCATGGGCAAGACCAATGCTCTCCGTGGGAAGATTACAAGTTTTCAGTAACAACATGATGAATCCGTTCCAGAAGCATGGGAGCGCTTCCAAGACTACATCCTAGAATGTCCCCATCATGGAATGGAAAGCTGGCTGTTGATGCAGACATTTTATCATGGGCTCATTAACAGTGCCCGTGAAACCATGGATGCTGCAGCTGGAGGAGCATTCCTATCACTCACCATACCTCAAGCCATAGCTCTTGTGGAGAAGATGGCATCCAACCAAGGTTGGAATGAAGAAAGAACTCAGACACGCAAGAAAGGTGGAGGTATGCACCAGCTCAAGGAGGTAGACATGCTATCTGCCAAGCTAGACCTACTCATGAAGAAGCTCGATGATCGAGCTGGAGAAAAGAAAGAAGTCATGCACGTCTACGACTCCCACATGACTTGTGAGGAGTGTGGAGGTACTGGACACTCGGGCAATCACTGTCCTGAGTTGCTGGAGGACGTGAACTACATCAACAATAACAACAACTACTACAACCGTCCTCAGCAGAATCAAGGTTGGAATCAACAGAGGCCTAACTACTCAGGTAATTATCAAGGTAACAATTCTTTCAATAATAATAATAATTATCCACCTTTGAGAGAGTTAGTGTCTAACCAAGGAAAGCTAATGGATAACCTGTCTAAGAAATTGGCATCTAATGATAAAATACTAGAAAATATAAATAATAGAATGGATAATTTCTCTACTGCCATCAAGAACCAGATTAGCTTTAATAAAATGATTGAATCTCAGTTGAATCAAATAGCTGCTGTTGTTCCTGCTACTAACCCCGGTATACCATCACAACCGGAAGGACTAGAATCTGCAAATCTTGTAGACATGTTTGATGCAGGAGATTACTGGAGTAACCCTATCATGGAAGTAAGTACTGACCGTCTGTCGGTCAAAAGAGGCGATCCAGGACGCCCCGTCATCCCGATCTCCATCGGCATGCGAGACTTCCCAGAAGCACTCTGTGACTTTGGCTCCAGCGTCAACATCATGCCCAGGGTACTCTATGAAAAACTCTTTTCACAACCATTATTAGAAACAACCATGTGTTTGCAGCTTGCAGATAGGACACTGAGTTTCCCGAGAGGAATATTGAAGAACATATGTGTCCGAGTGGGTTCCTCGTACGCTCCAGCAGACTTCGTAGTGATAGAGACCGGTTCTGATGAGAGGGCTCCCGTCATCCTAGGGAGACCATTCCTGAACACCGCGGGAGCTGTCATCTATGCTAGTGCTGCCAAGATCAGTTTCTACATCAAGGGGAGGAAGGAAACGTTTTCCTTCAAGAACAAGACCGCACAAATCCCAGAGCAACCCCAATATGAACCAAGGAAGAGGACCAACAGGAGGAACAAGAGCAAGAAGCAAGTATGGACCGAGACAGCTAAGATGGTCACTGCCGTGCACAAAGGTCAAGATCGCCAACTCAAGTCACCGTTCTTGCCTAAGAAGGACGACCCAGGTATGCCAAGCATTTATTGCTCCATTAATGGGTCCCACTTCTACAAGACACTTTGCGACACTGGGTCGGGCGTCAACATAATGGCCAAGGTCACCTATGAACTTCTGTTCGGAACCATGCCCTTAAACCCAACATATATTCAGCTCCAGATGGCAGATCAGACATTCCGACAGGTCAAAGGTACAGTAACTGACGTCCCTGTCAAGATAGACGATCACTTTGTCCATACAGACTTTCAGGTTATTGACATGGGAGAAGATGAATACGATCCACCCATCATCCTTGGAAGACCATTCCTTAGTACTGTCAAAGCAATCATTTACATTGGAACTAGAGAAGTCCACATGCACTTCCCCTCTGAGAAGGTACGTCTTTACTTTACTGACCCTAACTATGTATTTGAAGAATCCAAGCAGGTCAGGACAAGAAGAAGGCGACGTAACCACAATCAGAAGCAACAGGTCATCAAGGACGGATGGGCAGATTATGAAGGAGAAGTGGTAAGATCTGAAGACATACCACTCAACCAACACTGTCCTTAGGAGACCGAAGCACCGAGACAGGTATAGAAAGAAAAGACAGTTGTACATGAAGAGGAGGCGCTGCCAGAACCACCGACTACGCCATCCACCAAGTCCCAGGACGACTGAACGAATAAGAGTCCCGTTCGGAGGACTTAAAAACACCGAACGCCTTGCCAAGAGGTAACTTGGTAGTTATCCTTTCCTTTTAATTATTTACTTTATCTTAAATAGTTTGCTTAGTTAATCATATTCATACTATCTTAAAAAGAAAATAAAAATGTTAAAAACCCTAAAGCCCCATGTGAGTATGCGAGTGGCATAAAACCCATAAGTACATTCACTGTGGTGGCATAAAAAAAAATATATATATAATAAATACATAAATATTTTCTTCTGCTTTATAAAAGACAAAAAAACAAAAACATAAAAAAATCAAGGAGGCTCAGCATGATAAAGGCTAGATATTTATGCTAACACTTAATCAGTTCCACAAAGCTTTGTTGTCTATTTGAGCTTCACAGAATTCAAGGAGACTAGCAGACGGAGGACATTCTAATCGCTGTCAGGGTGCTGCCGACTTTCAAATACATCTCCGCCATCTGCTAGCTACATCAGAAGAGATTATGTCAAGATCCAGCTTGGGGGAGAGCACCTCCATTATCTTGCTAAGTATTTCTATCTTTATCTTTATATTTATATATACTTCTACCCTATAAAAATAAAAATATACATAACTATGAAAAAACCAAATAAAGATTTTGTGCTTATATATATATATATATACCTATATCTTTTTCTTAGTGTGTTTTAATAAATAAATAAAGTGGCTATGCTAAACTGAATCTAGATAATAATAAAACTCTAGCATGGATATGATGAGTAGTTGCTTTGCCTAACTTTCAAATTTGAAGTCCTCTCTCTAAGTTTAGACATAACTGTTATCATTTAAAGCTTGCTCTAAACCTGAACTTGTGGGAAGAGAACTTGATCTAAAGTCTAAGTTGTTGACGGATATGATATGGGAAGGTTGAGCTACTGTTTATCTATTCCTAGAGATGCTAGAATTCTGGAGAATTTTATCTTTGAAAATCTTAAAATGCTACATGATGAGTTCCTGTATGATGAGAGTTTAAGTTCCTACCACAGCCATACATACATGCTTGCTAGACTTTAAGCCATACCTTTACTTTTTACTGCTTATGAGCATTGAGTGTAGTCAAGCTGTGTAGACCCTTAGGAGCTTGTCATGTGGTTAAAATCAAGATTCACTTGCACAATCACTCATACATGCTGCTTCTACTCCGGAAGTACGCATCCACATATATCCACTCATTCTCATCTCCAGATCCACATAAAATTATTCTACTCCTAATCCGGGAGAGAATAGCCAAAAATATTTTCCCATTCTTGTTATCCCCTGTGAAATAAATGCTCAAGCTATTTTGGTTACTACCACTTGCTATATTGTTCTAAGGAGATGAGTGCTCTATACGAGGAAATAAAAAGGGGCAAGTGCCCGGAACCTCGAAAAGAAAAAGATACGAGGAAATAAAAAGGAGCAAGTGCTCGGAACCTCGATGAAAAAAAAGAGAAAAAGTGTGAGAAGAGAGGTAAAAATGGACAAGTGTCCGACAGTAGAATTAGGGGTACAAGATACCCACCTGAGAGGAAAAAAAAGAAAATATAGAGCACCTCATTCTCCTCAAGAGCTTTAAAAGCAAGAAAGGTACGTATCCCCTCAAAAGAGCAAAAGTAGAATTAGACTTTCACCATTGTTATCATCACTATCACCATACACCATTCATTCGCCACACATGCACATCTTGATTTGACTTATTGGCTTGTTTCTCTGGATCCATGGTTTGACTATGCAATAAATGTCTTGTAAGTATGTATACTTTATCTCCCACCTATGAGCTCCAGATATCAAAAGCCTTATTAGAATAGGATGAGAGAGAAGGCAATGTCACTCTGCCTTATACCACAAATACTACATACTTTGCTTTGAGAGAAGGCAGACATCATTACTGCCTTGGTGAGGATCCAGAAATACCACAAAAGAGAGACCTGAGAGAGTCATACAAGGAATCTCTGTGTTTTATTTGAAAATCTGCAAAAAAACTCCAGAGCTATAGCTGATCAAGAATAAGAGACATGGCGCTTGACTAGACTGTTTTATCTTTTAACCGCTCAAGACAAAGGTGACGGTTGCAAGCCCCATGGTGAAAGGTATAATGAGTAAGTTTTAAGTCTTGACAGTTTACTTTAACTCAGAGATAAGACTCTATTTGAAAGCATGTGTACCGTCAAAATTCAAAGGCATTTCAGCAACTACTGAGTCTCTCCTTGCTCAGGGACGAGCAAGAGGTAAGCTTGGGGGAGTTTGTTGACGGTCCTTAAGTATCAATTATAACTATCAAATAAATAGAGAAAAAGGATCCAAATGAAACCAACACCTAGACTTAGGGTTTTATCTGACAGAATTCCACGAGTTTTGCTGTTTATCTATTTCTGCAGGGGGTTATCAGGAAATACGGAAGAAAGGCCCACATGTCGGATTAATGACGGGATATTAACTGAACACGTAATTATCTTACATCTAGAAGAGTCCAGAAGCCACGAGAACGAACGGGAGGCGTAACGGGGCCAGAGACAGGGCGCCCGCCCTAGTCCCCAGGGCGCCCGCCCCCTCCTGTGGACCAATCAGGCTCCGCCTCGAGGATTATGCTCCACCGACCTAGAGGATCAAGGAAAACCGCACGATCAATGTCGGTTTGATCCAACGGCCCAGATTCATCCGAAAGGGCTATATAAGCAAGGCCCCTGCCCCTGGAGGAGGGGCCCTCGTCTCATACTTCAAACCCTAATTCAGGAGGAGAGCCTCTGATCAAGCCCTAGAGCCACCACATCAACTAGATCTCTAGTTAGCATAGCTACATAGGATTAGAACTAGAAGGAGTCAATCTTCGATTGGTTCCCGGATCTGTCAAGAGGATTCTTGGTAATTCCTCTATTGTTCTTCAATTGTTCATCATTGTTCTTCAATATTATGAATATGACTTTGTTCTATTTCAATATATTGATTATGACTTTGCTCTATTTGATTATATTTGCAATTATATTGTTCTTAGTTTATCATAGTTATATGCTTGGCTTAGTTAGATTGGAATTATATACATGCCTAGGATCGTATAGCGTTTATCCATGTGTACAGTGGGTGAATGATAATTATTGTGTAGACGTGGTGTCTATACCGTATTTATCTGCGATTGCACCCTATATGCCGGATTGTGGGGTAGTTCGCGATAGTGACAGCTTCGTTGATTCTTATATAGTCCCCCTCTCGTGTATAGGGCAGGCAGAGCAACACTATTACAGGGGAGTGATTGCTATGTTCTTCATCTTCCTTGCTAATATTCACTATGCATGGATATAGTCTTTTCTCACCATGATTGCCAAGTATAATTGCACTAACTATGATATGCTAGACTTTATAGTTAATAATAACTTAGGGAATATCTTTGTAGTTCATCCTAATTCCATGCTAATGACTTGCTAGAATATCTGTTGAGGTGCTTATCATTATTATATGTGGCTAGCTGATCAGATTAATTATCTTTGTCACCATTATCACTTTACCTTTACTTAATGTGACATTTATACCTGTATAAAGAGATTGATAAATACTCTCGGTTATACATGCAATGATGTGTACTCAGTTCCATATTCTCATTCCATTATCAACCATGATACTTAGAAATCCCTTCCCAGTGGTAAAAATATAAATAACGATATCTGGAATACTTCCCGGTTAAAATGCTACATCGGTATTAATCTGTGCGCTTGCAGATCCCTTTTATTATTTATCTTGATGAGCAAATGCATATTTCAATACCGCGTCTCTCATGTCATGCTGGGGATGACAACTTGGCTTAAGTGGCATGAGGGATAGGTTTGGCATTTTTGGCGCCGTTATCAGAATTAGAAAACTAAGTCTACTTTTGGTAGTGACGTTAAGAATGCCCAACAGTCATCATGGCCTTCCTCTCTGGTACCACCTACAAAGAGTTGGTCCGAGAGTTAGGCCGTAACACTCCCATCACTGCCAATGGTTTGATGGATATCATCACCAACTTCGCCGCCGGCGAGGAGGCGGTTGGTGCCATCTTTGGTGGCGATCAGGACAAGGGGAAGCACAAGGAGGAGGATCCCATGGGCTCCAGCCGGAGCTCAAAGAGGAACAACAGGAAGAAGAAGAAGAACCAGCAAGGCAAGCTCGAGGCCCCGGCCGACGACCTTATTGCTGCCACTGACCGCAGGAAACCTCGAGGGCCCCCCGGCGGGGGCATTTTTGACAAAATGCTCAAAGAGCCGTGTCCCTACCATAAAGGGCCCATGAACCACAACCTCGAGGACTGCCACATGCTCTGAAGATATTTTGAAAGCATAGGCGTCAAGAAAGACGACAAGAAGGAAGATCCCAAGGGAGACGACAAGGACGAGGGGTTCCCCGAGATCCACGACTGCTTCATGATATACGGAGGACTCTCGACGCGCCTCTCGACACGCCAGCGCAAGCGGTAACGTCGAGAGGTCTTCTCCGTGCAGCCTGCAACCCCCCTCTTGCTTGACTGGTCTGAGGTGGCCATCACTTTTGACCGTGATGACCACCCAGACTACATCCCCAATCCTAGGGTCTACCCGCTTGTCGTCGATCCCATTATCGCCAACACATGCCTCACCGAGGTGCTCATGGATGGCGGCAGCAACCTCAACATCATCTATGCTCAGACCCTTGACCTCCTAGGGATCACAAGGACGCGCCTCCAACCTAGCGTCGGGGGCTTCCATGGAGTCGTGCCAGGAAAGCGAGCAGAACCCATCGGGCGGGTCGACCTGCTTGTCTGTTTTGGCACTCCCGCCAACTTTAGAAAGGAAACTCTCACTTTTGAAGTGGTTGGATTTCGTGGAACATACCACGCCATCCTTGGGCACCCATGCTACGCCCGGTTCATGGCGGTCCCCAATTACACCTACCTCAAGCTCAAAATGTCGGGCCCCAACGGTGTCATAACTGTCGGGCCCTCCTACGAGCACGCCTACGAGTGCGACGTAGAGTGCGTCGAGCACGGAGAGGCCATCTTGGAGTCAGCGACCTCTGCGGCGGACCTTGACGGTTTGGCCAATGAGATCCCTGACCCCAAGCGCCACGCCGGCAGCTTCGAGCCCGCGGAAGACGTCAAGCTCATGCCCCTCGACCCCACCGACCCAAAGGGAAAGGCGTTGAGCATCAGCGCCACCCTCAATCCTAAATAGGAAACAATGCTCGTCGACTTTCTCCGCGCAAACATCAACATCTTTGTGTGGAGTCCCTCGGATATGCCGGGCATACCCAGGGAAGTCGCTGAGCATGCCTTGGAGATCCGAGCCGGCTCCAAACCGGTGAAGCAACGCTTGCGCCGCTTCGATGAGGAAAAGCGCAAGGTCATCGGCGAGGAGATCCACAAGCTGTTGGAGGCCGGATTCATCAAGGGGGTTCATCATCCTGAGTGGCTAGCTAATCCTGTATTAGTTAAGAAAAAGAATGGGAAGTGGGCAAGCTAATCCTGTACTAGTTTCAATAAAGCATGTCCAAAAGTTCCTTTTCCTTTGCCACGCATTGATCAAATTGTTGATTCCACTGCGGGATGTGAAACTCTGTCGTTCTTAGATGCATATTCCGGTTACCACCAGATCAAAATGAAGGAGTCCGACTAGCTCGCGACTTCGTTCATCACCCCATTCGACATGTATTGCTATGTTACTATGCCCTTCGGTCTCCGGAACGCAGGGGCTACGTACCAGCGGTGCATGCAACACGTTTTTGGGGAACACATTGGACCAACCATCGAGGCTTACGTCGATGATATCGTTGTTAAAACCAAAAAGGCCAGTGATCTGATAAACGACCTCGACGTTGCGTTCAAGTGCCTCCGGGCAAAGAACTTTAAGCTCAACCCCGAGAAATGCGTTTTCGGCGTTCCTCGAGGCATGCTCCTAGGGTTCATCATTTCTGAACGTGGCATCGAGGCCAACCCAGAAAAAATCACCGCAATAACCAAAAAGGGCCCCATCCGAGATCTGAAGGGTGTGCAGAGGGTCACGGGCTGCCTTGCGGCCCTCAGTCGCTTCATTTCGCGCCTCGGCGAAAAAGCGCTCCCACTGTATCATCTCCTAAAGAAATCAGAACACTTCTCGTGGACCCTCGAGGCTGAGGAAGCCCTTACAAAGCTCAAAGCTATGCTCTCCAACTCACTGATCCTCGTCCCTCCGACCCCAGGGGAACCCCTCCTACTTTATGTCGCCGCAACGACACAAGTAGTCAGTGCGGTCTTGGTTGTCGAGAGGGCAGAGGAAGGACATACCCTGCTCGTCCAGAGACTGGTCTACTTCATCAGCGAGGTGCTCTCGAAAACCCAGGTTCGCTACCCGCAGATCCAGAAGTTGCTGTACGCCATCGTCTTAACGCGGCGCTAACTCCGTCACTATTTCGAGGGCCACCCGGTGACTGTGGTCTCTTCTTTCCCTCTGGGAGAGAGCCTAGAACCGGGAAGCCTCGGGTAGGATAGCCAAGTGGGCGGTCGAGCTCATAGGTGAGACCCTCGCTTATGCGCCGCACAAAGCCATCAAATCTTAGGTACTAGCAGATTTCCTGGCGGAGTGGACCGACACTCAACTTCCTCCGGTTCAGCTCTAGGCCGAGCAGGCGTGGGTTTTCTCTTCATCTCACCCCTCGGAGTCCACATGCGCTATATCATCTGGCTTCATTTTCCTGCCTCCAACAACATCGCCGAATACGAGGCGCTCGTCACGGGCTTGCGAATCGCCGTCG
The DNA here is from genome assembly GCA_038087645.1 of Saccharum hybrid cultivar R570. Classification (NCBI taxonomy): domain Eukaryota; kingdom Viridiplantae; phylum Streptophyta; class Magnoliopsida; order Poales; family Poaceae; genus Saccharum; species Saccharum hybrid cultivar. Next base: position 11,993,858 of record JAQSUU010000401.1, read on the forward strand.
AACTAGGGGTCCGACACCTCGATGTTCGAGGTGACTCTCAGCTCGTAATCGACCAGGTCATAAAGAGCTCGAGCTGCCATGATCCCAAGATGGAGGCCTACTGTGAGGAGGTACGGTGACTTGAAGACAAGTTTCACAGCCTCGAGCTCAACCACATCACACGCAGGTATAATGAGGCCACCGATGAACTCGCAAAAATCGCTTCCAGTCGAACTACAGTTCCATCAGACGTTTTCGTGAAAGATCTCCATCAACCGTCCGTCAACATTAGGGCAGACGGAGGGGTCGACGGGCCGTCACTCGACCCTCCACCTGAGGCGGAAGCCCCCTCGACCGGGGCTGAGGCCATGCAGGTGGAAGGCTCGACCCCACCAGCCAACCCCGAGCCTGACTGGCGTATTCCGTACCTCGACCATCTCACTCGAGGGGACCTCCCCTCGGATAAGATTGAGGCTCGATGGATCGCTCGCCAGGCCAAATCCTTTGTGATATTTGGCGACAGTAGGGAGTTGTATCGCCGCAGCCCTACTTGCGTCCTCCAACACTGTATCACAAATGAGGAAGGCAGAAACCTGCTCATTGATCTACACTCGGGGGCTTGTGGTCATCATGCAACGCCTCGAACCCTCGTTGGAAACGCTTTCCGACAAGGTTTCTATTGGCCGACCGCAGTCTCTGACGTTGTTAAGCTAGTACGCTCCTGCAAAGGCTGCCAGTACTATGCAAGACAAACCCATCTCCTGGCTCATGCCCTGCAAACTATCCCCATCACATGGTCGTTCGCTGTTTGGGGGCTCGACTTGGTCGGACCCCTGAAAAGGACAACTGGTGGCTTCACCCACTTGCTCATCGCTATCGACAAATTTTCCAAGTGGATCGAGGCCCGTCCTATCACCAGTATCAGGTCTGAGCAAGCTGTGCTATTTTTTACCGACATCGTCCACCGCTTTAGGGTTCCTAACTACATCATCACGGACAACGGCACCCAATTCACTGGTAAAAAGTTTCTAGATTTCTGCAACAACCACCACATCCGTGTGCTCTGGTCGGCTGTAGCTCATCCTAAAACAAATGGCCAAGTAGAACATGCCAATGGCATGGTCCTACAAGGCCTGAAACCAAGAATTTTTGACAAGCTAAACAAACACGGCAAAAAATGGGCCGCCGAGCTTCCCTCGATCTTGTGGAGCCTAAGAACAACGCCGAGTCGAGCCACGGGGTTCACTCCATTCTTCTTAGTCTACGGGTCCGAGGCTATGCTCCCAACCAATGTAGAATATGGATCCCCGAGGCTGAAAGCCTACAACGAGAAAAACAATGACGCCACAAGAGAGGACGCCCTCGACCAGCTCGAGGAAGCCCATGATGTGGCTCTGTTACACTCTGTCAGGTATCAGTAGAGTCTTCGACGCTACCATGACAGACACGTCCGCAGGCGGGACCTCAATGTTGGTGACCTAGTGCTACGGCGAAGCCAGAACACCAAGGGACGACACAAGCTTACGCCACCGTGGGAAGGGCCATACATCATCGCGGAAGTGTTGAAGCCCGGCACCTACAAACTATCGAACGAGAAAGGCGAAATCTTCACCAACGCTTGGAACATTGAACAGCTACGTCGCTTTTTTCCTTAAAGCCTCGAGGCTCTGTAAATTGTTTCACTATCTCATAAATAAAGAATACAGCGGTGTTCAAAGCTTTGTTTTCATAACAACCAGGAAGGATCGACCCTGCTCCCATAGAGTCAACCCTCCCTCGGGGGCTGCAAGGGGGAACCCCTGTCCCCAAAAAACTCGCATTTTTTCAAAACACGCATTTTTCAAGCTTCTTCAAAAAAGAGAACTGTCACATAAGTCGACAAGGCCGTAAGAGCACCCTAAGGCTCAAGGGTCGTCGAGCCGCGAGATCACTTACGCCTCCAAGGCTACGGTACCTCCACTCACCCCTCACGCCAAGGGGCGTAACCGCGTGCTAAGTAGACCTAGTAACAGTTCACGACTTTGAAAAAGCTCACATCCCTGTTCGCTTCGAATTGAGTTCATACATGATCTGCAAGGCCTCAAACACACCCTAAAGCACGAGGGCAGTCGAGCCATGAGATCACTTACGCCTTTGAGGCTACGGTACCTCCACTCGCTACCTTACGCCAAGGGGCGTAACCACACGCTAAGTAAATCATGCGAGAATGTGATTCAAGCGATAAAGGGAAGAGAAAACTCGAACAAAACTTAACGATCAGTACAAGTTTACATCTAAAATGTTTTAGGGCCCCTGAGGCCATCACGACCAAAGTTACAAATACTAACTTATTACACGGGACTTCATGCCCAAGTTTGGCTCACAGGCCCTCGTCATCAGCAGACGGAACCACCTCGACCTCGAAGAGCTTGGTAGGGCGACTCCTAGGCTCCTCAGCGGCTTCGATCAGGCCCAGGCAGGCGACTTCGTTCTCCTCGTCCGTCTGATCTAGATCCGTGATAAAGCCATCGGCGATGAGGTCCATGTCGTACATGAACCTAGACCAAACGACTGCCAGAGCCCTCTTCACGCCATGATGCAGCCCGCCTCGTATCCTCTCACGGACGAGGCGACCCAGCGCCACCATCCGACGGACGAAGGAGTTCCCCGGGGCGTCCTCCTCGGTATCGGCGTTGAGCTCGACCCCCAGGCCATCACATACCGAGGTGATAGCGCCCTGGAGCAACTGAGTCCGCCCGGCCTCGGCCTCGAAGAGGTTCTGGAACGAGGTGGCCGTCGCCTGGGCCGCTTGCTGCTGCTTCTCCAACTCTAAAACGTAAGCACTGAGTTAGCATAAGCCTGGGACCTCGACGCCAAGGCCAGAACATAACAAGAGGCTTACCCTTAGAGTGGGTCTGCCAACCCACGACCTCGTCACGCAGCTCCTCGCACGTCTTCTCAGACGCTCGAAGAGCCTCGTCCTTGTCATGGACTGTCGCCCTCAACACCTCAATTTCCCGGTCGGTGCCTGAGAGAGCCTCGTCCCTCTCTTGGACCGTCCCCTTCAACGTCACAACCTCATCTTTCAAGGTTCTAACGCGGGTGGATGCCATCCTGACCTGGATGTTGAGGGCATTGCGCTGACCACCGACTAAGGCGATGTCCTCCTCGAGCTCCTTTACACGCGCCAGCAGCAGCGTGAGGTCCTCGCGGGCTTTAGCCGCCTCTTCCCGAGCCCTTGCCGCGTCTTCACGCACCTTGGCCTCGGCCTCCCGACGTTGCGCCGCCTCCTCCCTAACCGCCGCGTGGGCGATGCGGAGCTCGTCCGTCTCGGCGCTCTTCTTGGATAGCCGCTTGTTGGCTTCCTCGACCAGGGCCCGTTGATGGGCAAGCGCCGCCCACACGCCACTCTCATGACTAATAAAGAGTGACTTGCGGTAGGAACGCTCCTTGAGCTCCTGACCATGGTTAAAACTTGAAAATCAGAACCAAGGAAAAGGGAAGGATAAAACACAGGAAAAGACTAACGAACCCGGCTTACCTCGAAAGCCTTCGACATACTCCGCACTAGGGTATCCAAGACCATGCGCAGGGACTGCAACGAGTGCTTTCAGAGTCCCTCGAGGTACTCCTAGTGTTGCACCTCATCCTTATCGTCGAGCGCAAAGAAGGGCTCAGCGCTAGGGTTGGACACGTCCCTGAATTCAAGGGTCGACCGGCCCCAGCGCGGAAGCTCCTCCTCCACCCGCACAAGCGCTAACCCAGCGAAGTTAGGCCACTTAGCCGACGCCTCGGCCTGGTCATCCCCTAACGCCGCCGAGGTACCGGGCCGATCCGAGGCCTCAGCCGTCTCGACGTCCGCCTCCTGCTTTCCTTTGTCAGCAGGGGAATTGTCGATGGTGAGGTCGATCAGGGCCGGGGTCGACCCTTTCGGCGGAGCTGGCGCCACGACTACTGGCACCACCGCCTGTATGATAGGCGGTGGCACGACCACTCCCCGTTCTGCCCGCCGGCTCCGTCGGCCGGTCCTGTTGCGGCTGCGGCTCCTACAGCTGCGCCGCCTCTTGCCTCGCCTCTGGCGGGGCCTCCACCACCTCCTTCAACTTTTCAGCATCCACCCGCCCCATGTCACGGACCGATGTTCTAGCCTCAGCGGCCTCGACGGTCGCATGGGTCGTCACGGTCGACCCAGGCTCCGACCCACCAGCGCCGGGCACCTCGAGCCCGGCATCGCCCGGGACCGCCTCGGCCGGCCCTGAACCTCGCGCGGTGGGATCAGAGCCAGAGACATCTTGGCCGCTTGCCCCCGTCTAGGCGGCCACCTCCCGTAGCCTGAGCCGCTCTACCGCAGCCTGGTACTTGGCAACCCAGGCTGCGTCATCGGCCGCTGTCCGCATCATTACGGCGGCGCCCGACCTGAGCACCTTCATAGGAGTCGGACCCGCGAGCTCCGCCTTACCCTTATGCCTGAGCGACAAACAAACGCATTAGAACAAGGAACGGGATCACCGATCACAAAAAACGGGGCAAAAACCTACCCGGATAGGGGAACCAGGGGCCTAGACCCCGACAGGCCCGTGCCACCCGGCGGCGCCTACGACGGCCCTACCGTCAAGCCTCCTGTTGGCCGGGTGATCCTCGGAGCCCTGGCTAACGGGGCGGCGGAGGACCTTTGCGCCGCCGAGGCTAGTTGGCCTCGGTCCTCACGCCTGTCAACGGTGCCCCGGCTTCTGACGTCGACGCCACTGCTCTGACCGCCGACTGAGCCTGAGGCGCTTGGGCTCGCGGGAGCGGTGCCACTGACCCCTCTTGCGGGGCCCTAGGCTGTCACAGAACCTCCTAATTATGATGGCCCACATGTACCCATCATCGTCATAATGATCTCTGACAGTCGTACTTATGTTTCTCATAACTTAAAAGGCCTGCTTTCCTCCGAACAGGATCCAATCACAGGAGTATTGTAATATTACAACAGTTTATTCAAAATATTCAACAGAGTAAAGTAGTGGAAGTCTTACAATAACTTAGGGTTACAAACCAGTTTTCAAACATCAAACTTTATGTAGCATTATTATAAACCAGTAGTAGAGAAGTATCGGTAGTAACTTTATTACAACACACAAGCGAGATGCCTTGTCCAAAGGCCACACAGTCTACTCGTCGTTACTTTCTTCAGCCACAACGGTCATGCAACAAGGCTCGAAGCAGACTTGTTCATGAACCGCAGCTGCAATAAGGGGTCCAACAAACCCTGAGTACGAGAGTACTCAACAAGACTTACCCGACTAAGAAACCGACTCCAAGGGCATGCTAGCTTTAGGGAATCAAGGTACGGGTAATCCAGAATCAAATTTTCTTTTGCAGAAAAGCTTACTAAGGTAAGTCCTTATCTTCAATATTTTACTTTTACCATTGATGGTTCATTAACCAATTCTAGGTGATCCTAATCTAGATCAAAGTAATTATCATCAAAACCTTTCTCATTCTTTCTTTCAATTCCAGTTCTTAACTATGATGTAAGTCAGGTGATCAAGTCTCCATAACCGAGGAGCAACGATAATTCGAACCGATTATACCCAGATGGGGATCTCTAACTTCACGACATATGTAGAACCGAATCTTGCATATATCAACCCTCATTTAGATCTCCCAAAACCATAACGTGTCCATCGCCACCCGAGAGTACAGTACTCCTCGAACCCGACCCGATTCTAGCCCCGAGGGTACATGCTACTCCCGCCATCTCTCCACTCCAAGTGCGAGGTTAGACGTTCTCGTAATGGAATCACCAACATTTTGGGCTTACCCAAGGCATGAGGCTAGTTGCAAAGTCTTGAAACACAAGCAGGCTTACAACGGACGGTCCTTAACTGACAAGGCAGAAACACTACATTGAGACTCCTTTCCCAATGCATGTTAGCAGTGGCCAAACCACCCGCCCGATCTTTCAAGTTCATTCTCATATTTCAATATTCGTTAAGTATGCCGTCATGGCCATGTAAACATTTCATTTAAAAGCTTAACTTCTAAGCATAGCGAAGCATACTACGCATTTTCAGTAAAACAGGTATCAAGGTTGATATCGCAATAATCAAGGATGATAATGCAGCAATTAGGTTATCACTCAACTCCTAATTACTTAATGCAATAAACCATAATATAAATAATAAAGATTTGTAAATATCAAGGTAGGGTTTAAATGCACCGGGGCTTGCCTTGCTCTAACACGACAACTGACTCAGACTCGAGAACTCCAACTTCTGGTCCGGAACCCACCGACAATAGCTCTTCTCCGGAAGCTTGCTCGGCAACTGCGACTTCTTCAAAAGCGGGAACTACACGAGTACATAACATGCTTCAACATGATGCTCAATGATAAACATGATGCTTGATGATGATATACCACGATTTATGACTTGAGTACAACTTTCCTTCGCAGTACAATCGCAAAACAGAAAACCTACTAACTAGTAGCGACAGCTCCTGCGATACCAGCTTTTATCCATAAGTAAGTTACTAACGAGCTCAAACATGGAATTAAGGTGCCAAAGATCACCAATGATTAGTGACCTAAGGACATCACTCAATCAAAAGGGCACACAACACTTAAAGTTATCAAATTAACATTTATTTACTATTTAATTAATTAGGGCATAATTAATAGTTGATCAAACTTTATTTAAACAAGCTCAAACTTTTTCTATGGATTAAGAATGATTTAAAATAGTGTCACAATAAATTTCATAATTTTTGGATTAATAATTAAATTATTAAAATTCATGGAAGTTGCATTTAATCTTTATTAGAACTAATTAAATCTACTACACAAAGTAAGCAAATTCAGGATTTAATATTTTTCCTAGATAGTTTACACATTGAGAAGCTTACACAAAAATTTTCATGAATTTTGGAACTCTACACAATTTTTAATGAAATAAACAAATAGCAGTACTATTCATAATTTTGAAAAAGAAAAAGAAAAACCGAACCGGGCCGACTCCTTCTCTCCCTCCGGTCTGGCCCAGCCGAGCGGCCCGCGCGCTCGCGCCTGCGCTTGGCCCAGCACCACGCCCACGGCCCAGCAGCGCGGCCTGCTCCGCGCGCGCGTGCTCTCTCTTTCTCTCGCTGACAGGCCGGTCCCGCTTGTCATCACCTTCCTCCGCCCTCTCGCTCTCTCCCGCGCGCTCAACCATACCCGCGCGGTGGCCGGCCGATGATCAAGGCGTCGGTCGCTCAACCAACAAGACCAAAACCATCTACACCTTCCCACGAACCAATTGCGACCCTAAGCACGTAAGCTCAGCTCCCCCTACACCCTTCCCGACAACTATGGTGGCACGACGGCCGCGGTGCCCAACGACCCGACGATATAGCGCAGTAGCGGCTAAATTAGCGTGAGGAAAAGGATCAGGAGCTCACAGTGGTGACGATGGCGGTCTCAGGGATGACGGAGAGGAGCCAGAGTGGCCTGGCCACGGGAGGCGACGGTGGCGGTCCTCCGACCGGAGTTGGACACGGGAGCGGGCGGTGCGGAGGCTCGGGCGAGAAAAAGGCTTAAACAATTGGACCAACAGATGCGCGAGGGTGAGGCGAGTTTGCTGGTGCGAGTTGCGTGGCCAGTGGCGGCTTGACGGCGGCGGCGGCGAGCGGCGGAGCTGCGGTGGAGGCGGTGGCGAAAACAGGGAAGAAGAAAACGCTCTCCCTGAACACGTCGTATTTGTAGGCAGCGGTCGCGGCTACAGCACGGGAATGCTCACGTCGTCACGCTAGCGGTCGAGGGCGCATTTGGAAGCTGGCCGAAGGCCACGGCGGCGCTCCAACGCCTATACCACGCGGTGGTCGGCGGCGATTGGCCGGCCACTCTAGTTGTCCCCCCCAAATTTGAATTTCAAACTGTTTTCTCAAATTACTTTCAAATTCATGTAACAACTTGAAAAATTCCCAATATATGAAATCTTCATAATTTCAAGCTCTACAAGTTTTGTATTGAACACTTTTTCAAATTCTAACTGGATTTTGAAATTTGAGTTTAAATTCAAAAGGGGACACATTTTGGAGATTTGGTAATTTAGAAATTACTTTGGATTTCATATTGAAACTTCAAAATCTCCAAACACCAAAGTTGTACATCAAAACAAGACCTACAACTTTGATGTTCAAAACATTTTCAAATTCTGCCTCCATTTGGAAATCTTAGTCTGGGGACAAAAATGAGTTAAATCTGAAATTTGTTTATTTTCAAAATTGCTCCACATTTTACACTAAAACTTTGAAAACTCAAAACACCAAAGTTGTAGCCCTTGAAAAGTTCTACAAACTTAGTTTTGAACTTTTTCCCAAATTTTGCTTAGATTTTGAAATATTTCAAAAGGGGTAAAACAGGGTTTTGAAATTTAGGGTTTTCGGAGGAATTTTCAATTGGAATTTGTTGCTACTTTGATTAGTGATTACTTAGTGATCAAACCATCATCCAAGGGCATCATTTGGACCAACATGACATGGTTGACCAAATGCCACTCTTGGTTGACCAATTTAGCTTTCGAAATTCTTTTACATTTTCCTCAAATTTGAATTTAAATTCAAATCAGAAAACTCGTGACAAGTTTTTGGACTCCAACTCAAACTCAAACTTGGAGCTTCATTTTAGGTGTTGTACTTGAGCTCATACCCTACACTTGACACTAGGGTGCAACACGGTCACACACCTCAAATTACGCAGGGCACGAACTAAGTATTTGCGGTGGCATTCGAAATTAGGGTTTTCAGGTTCGGATCACACCACGGAGAAGCACACCCAATCTAGATAAGTAAACTTGTTTTAGTTGATGCAGAACAAGGTTGACCTAACCATGGATGCTTTGCGATGCATTATGATGACATGGCAGATTAATTAGCACTATAACACCCGGGGTGTTACAGCGGCGAGGTAGCTCCTCTCGCCGAAGGACCCACTCCAGTCCCTCTCTCTCCTGGCTCTCCCTCCCCCTCAACGGGCGCCGAGGCTTCCCTCAACGCCTGGGAGGTTGACACCCCGACGGGCTCCAGAAAGGGCCGCACATTTGGGAGGTGCGCCAGGGAATTCACGGTGTCATACCGCGACCCGACGTCGTCGTCATCGTTGTCATCATCCTCCCCCGAGACCGTCTCAGAGGGAGACTCCTCATGCGGGCGCCCGTCGAGGCTCTGTTGGTGACGACGCTTCTTCAACGCCTCCTACTCGAGGACCTTACAAACTTGACGCTTCTTGGCAGCGTCTTTCTCCTCCTCCTTCTAGGCCACCAAGAGGCGTCGAGCCTCCCGCGCGATCCGATCTTCCGGAACCGGCGGCCGCATTTCCTTAACCGCCGACAGATCTTACATACAGGCCTCGACCAAGTTAGTCGAGGGAATCTGGAAGCAAAAGAACTTAAGATTGTTAAAAACAACACTCACCAGGGGCTCAAAACCTTGGGTGGGGCGCATCTGGACCCTGTCGATGTCCTCCTGCCGGAAACTCCCCACCATCCACCGCCCACGTCGGGCAACCTCGTCGAGGGACATCCTGCTCCCCTCCAACGACGCCTCCGGCGTCATCTCGTCGAGCTAGAGCCGGCGCTGCGTCAGAGGCAGCACCCTCTGGCGGTGGAACGCTACGGCCACCATCCCCGCCGTCAACCCGCACTGACGGAGTCTCCTCAACGCGTCGAGGAGCGGCTCCAACTTTGGCTTGTCATCTTCAACAACGCCGTACGTCCAGTTCTCCTCTCGTGCCATCAGCACCCCGCCGGAGTACTTCGGTAGTTGGTCGCCATTGTTGCGAAGGTAAAACCAGCAGTCGTGCCAGCCGCTATTCGAGAAAATCAACTGCGCCGGGATGTATTAGTCGCCTCGACCCGACCGGACTTGGAGGGTGCAGCTCCCCGTGTGCACTGCGCGCCGCACCCCTCGCTCACCCACCTTCTTGGCGAAGTGCTCCGCCCTGAAGAGGTGGAGCCACAGATTCCACTATGGCTCTATCCCTAGGTATCCCTCGTAGACCGCCACGAAAATGGTAGCCTATGAGATGGAGTTGGGGGCGAGGTGGTGTAGCTCCACCTTATAGTAGTGGAGGAGCGCCCGTATGAAGTGGCTGGCCGGCAAGCCGAACCCCCTCTCGTGGAAGGCCACGAAGCTCACCACATAGCCTTCTGGAGGCGCCGGTTCCCGGTGGTCGGACGGCGGCACTCTCCACTCCGGCTGGGTTCGACTCACCCTCGGCCACAGAAGCCCGTCGCAGACCAACTCCTCTAGCTTCCTCTCCGTCACCAAGGAACGTGCCCAAGCGTCTGTGGGAAGGATTTGGCTCTTGCCCGCCATTGTTGTCGGAGGAACGGCGCAGGCAAAGGAACGACGGTGACGCTGGACGGTGGCTGAAGGGCGCAAGATGGCAAAGGTGGCGAAGAAAGGCAAGGAAGGCAAGAATGCAAAGGGCCTGTAAGGGTAAACGGAACCCCGGGCCTTGGTCTTATACCCCGATGGAAGTCCAATGGGCGGGCAAAAAGGTAGGAGCAGTTTTTACATTCAATGACCTTACCTAACCGCTCCCTCAAAATCCGCAGATATGGGCACGTGTCCGCTATACACTCCGTAACCGTCCCACCACGCCGCCCACTACCACGCTGATCTCGCTTTCCCTCCTGAAAAGACGCGCCCGAAATGGGTAGGAGAAGGATCCGCGGACAGATATTCCCAGACGCATGGGTAACGGGCTCCGAGCCCGATATAAACCTCGAGGGATCGAAAGCTGGCCCTCGACCAGGGTTCGACAGCTGCCCTCGAGTAACAGAGTTTGGGGCGACTAGGGATGCGCCCATACAAGGCCAGGGCTTGAGCCACGCTCTCGAGGCATCCCAAGACGTATTCGAGGCTAAAAGAGAAGGTCGACGGAGGAATCCCCTCGGAGGGAGGCATCAAGCCCTCGAATCCCATCGCAAGGAATCGAGATCCACAAGACCACTCTTTGGCATTTTTGAGAGCGCCTCCGCGGCCGCTAGCCGACTCCTATCGAATGGAGCACGGGCTCCCACTCGAATTCTCCGTTAATAGCTCACCGGAGACCGTCAGAACTCACCCAAATGAGGGTAGTACGACGTTCCCCACCCCTCCTCCTTTTTTCTAAAAAGGGAGCATGAGGGTCGAACGATAAAAGACGGCCAAGACTCTGATCGACCTCACACGCACGAGGCTCGGGGGCTCGACCGCAGAAAACCAAACCTCGAACGAAAGAAGATAGAACATGCCACGAAACGAAAGCATACCTCAATAGAGCGTGTAAAAGACCTCAGAGGAGTCAAAATACTCCACCGAGGCCTCGGGGGCTATACCCGGCGGGTGCGCTCGCGCGCCCCCACCGGAAAAAGTTACGACGCTACGACTTTAGTTCATGAACTGCTGAGCCTCTGTGAGAGTGACCCACACTCACCCAAAGGCTCGAGGGTTACTGTCGGGTACCTAAAACTAGGGGTACCCACAATCAACAATTAAGAAAAACAAAACGCTACCCACAAACGAGACGAGCCAAAATAGCGGACGAGACACCTCGACTGCGTTCCGACTCGTACGAGACTCGCTCGACGGGACGCCTCGACTACGTTCCGACTCGTACGAGGCACGCTCAACGGGACGCCTCGACTACGTTCCCACTTGTACGAGGCACCCTCGACGGGATGCCTCGACCGTGTTCTGACTCACACGAGACTCGCTCGACAAGACATCTCGACTATCGGGAAATCTCCGACTCGCACGACCCTAGGTCGGGCCGCTCGACCCACCTTGTTTACCAACTCCGAGACAAAAGTCAGAGCATTTAACGCGACTACCTACTACTTCCTACCATCATGGCTACAGTAGTAACTGATGCGGAAGCAGTACCGGTGTCAAATCTTACTTTTTACTACCCATCCCGGGATGGAAGGTGAAAACCTGTCACTGTACGCACCATACCGTGCACTATTTTGCCACCGATCACCCTTGAGGGAGGATACGACAAGGACCGTAGCCCACGATCTCGGGGATTCGGTCTTATCCACCCGTCCTCAACCCGTTATCGACTCGTCCTCGACCCAGCCTCGACCTATCATTGGTCAGCAAGGAGGAAAGGCCGACGTGGCACAGGGCTCAGGGTCTTTTCACCGTCTTGTTCTCTATGTCACCATGGTGTCCAGGGATGGCCGGCCATTCCTGGGGCACGTCGCTACAGCCACCTCCACAGGGATCGACAAAACTTCACCTCAAAGACACCCCCGGCGTCCCAGCCTCCTCTTACCCTATAAAAGGGCAGGCGAGGCTCTACAAGGGGGCAAGCAGAAGCAAGCAAAGGCAGAAGAACAACGAACCACAGACAACGAAAAATCAATCTCCTTTGTACTCTCATTTTCCCTTTGAGACCTGGGCTCGGTTCCCTCTCTCACAGCTTGTAACCCCTACGCAAGTACTTAGGTGCAAGGAAATACAATACTCCCCCCTCCCCACTGGACGTAGGGCCTTCCTTTGCCCGAACCAGGATAAACCTCCGTGTATCCTCCTTGCATCACCATCCAGATTAGGGACACGCAGCATTTGATTCACTCGTTGGCTTAGGACCCCCGCGGGACCGAACGCCGACACATTATATTAGGATAGACGCTTGCAGCTTACGTGTACAACCATTGGAACATATGCAACATTCTGATCTACTTTTACAACATCCGCATGAAATAATTGAAATATACATATGAAACAACTTAAACACCTAAAATATGGGCTTGCAACATGTCTGAAAAAGCATCAAGAAACACTTGAAACACAGCATCGTTACGCGGCCATGACATACCTGGTGGGCAACTGCGGTGGTGTAGGCTCGCTGGATGGTGCGCGCCCGCACGCCCCTGCCATGGCCGCCATTGGCCGAGGGAGAGGAGACATTGCCGGATCTGGAGAGGGCACCTGCGGCTGAGGTAGCGGAGGGTCAGCGGCTTGCTTGAGCTCGTCGGCCACGTGCCAATGGCTTGCTCGAGCCCGCCGGCAGGTGGGACGTGGGGGAAGGTCATGGCCACCGTAGAGTGGCAGGAGGGGACGCCATGGAGACCGCTAGACTTGAGGGAAGACACACGTGGAGGAGGGGTGCCGCTGGATCCATGGAGGGGGGACGAGGGGAGGCTACGACGCACTGGAGAGGACGCCATGGCGCTTGCAGTGGTGATTTTTTTTTGTGAAGAATGGAGATAGTAGGGTTTGTTCCAGAGCAGACGAGAGGATACGAGTATATGGGATGCGGTGCAGGCAGGGTCCGTTACAAAGTGGCGTGACTCGAATGGGGTCCGTCCGAATAGATGGACGATCGAAGAGGAGCATTACCGTTTCAAATTTGGACCAAAGTACGGCCCTCGTCGCGTCGAGGTTGAATGCACCGTTGCGTTTAGTTCGTTTACAAGTTGTAATGCTCCAGTAGATTTCTTCCTTGATGCATGTTTGCTTGCTTGCCGTAGTGCTGCTGATCGATGAGCTTCCAATAAACGCGATTAGGTTTCTCTTTTTTTTCACGAACGTGTACAGTAGCACGTATTTCATTAAGAGGAATTAGAGAACATCCAAACAAACAACAAACAACTCACCACTAGGTTACCAAAGGTTGCCTAGAAGAGGAGCACGAAAAAGAAATAAACGGGAAACAAACTGAACCCGGAAGAAAAACGGAACGGAGAAACTCCAAAGAGAGCCCGCGACCACGACACTAGGGGCTAATTTACAACAACGAACGAAGCGACGACAAGCAAGCAAAGCCGGCACGCAGCCACAGCCTGGCCTCCTGGATGACCTGCAAGCTGAGATCGCGGGCACAGGAGGCTTCATTCCTGATAGTCCTCCAAAGCATCCAGCAGGTAGGCCGTAGGCATGACGAGGGAGTCGAAGCCCTTACTACTAGCGCGAGGTACCCTGCGTCTAGCCCAGCTCCACCAGAGGAAGAGGTAGACGTCTCCGTGCGTACACGTTCGATCAGGCATTCAGTGATGTACTCGAACTCGTTTCCTCCTCTTGTTCGTCCGTGCATCACTATATCATGTAAACATGCATGTTTGTTACCGACACGAAATTGGCTAGTTATGGACAGCTATTCAGATCGCTGCGTGTTGGTACGGAACCTTTTCGAACCCCTATGAATTTGCACCCAACTTCTTTTCTAAGCTTTCATCGAACTTGTCGACTTGCTTAAAATATGCATTAATTGCTAATATCTGCTAGCTAGCTAGCTCTTCTTTGGTGAATCAGGAGACTTGCGACAGCCTGCACGGCTGCACGCACTTGCGTTGGGCATGCAGCGGCCCTGTTGGCTGGTGCCTGGTGTCATGTTACGGTTGTTACACGTCGTACACCTGATGAAAACGATGGACTTTATTTTACCACCACGCTCCACGCACCATTTTTTTTGAGTACTTTGCATTGGAAGGAGGCGAAGTCAAACAAGGATTACGGCCCGTTCAGTTGTACTGATAAGTCGGCTGAAAAACACTGTTGGCTGATTTGTTGTGAGAGAAAAATATTGTTTCGGCTGAAAAAACAAGCTAAAAAAGACGGATTATAAACCAGATGAACAGGGCCTACGTTATATAGAGTGCTGGGAATGGAGGATTCGTATACAAAGCCAAATAATTGCTCGATGAAACACCGTTATGTTTTGTTAACATTGACAGCTTCAATAATTTGCAGATACATTTTTTGAACACACTACAAAGGCACTACCAATGCAGATGCTCACATGCATACACTCTCGCTCGTTCCTACAAACACATGTAGATACTTTACGACCGACAGATCTTAAAATTAACAAAGTTATAATGAACACCTCTGTCGTCTGTAACTTAAAGAATAGTACCATTAAATTCTAGTCTATAGAAAAAAAAACATCAGTGTCAAGTTAAGGTACGCGCGAAGTAAGACGTGGTGATATATATAGTTTTTTTTATGATGAAACGAAAGCGAGCGAGTATATCGGACAGAGAACGTTATGTTTTCTTGAATACGCAAAAGGTTTGCGTATCTTTGTATTTAAGTAGAACGTTTTTTTACAAAGGCGCCGAAACGCTTGACTGGGAGGAGAGAATGATACATGAAAGCGCAGCCTCCCCTCACTCAAGATCTACGCCGACTACTCACGTACTAGACAACCAAGCTTGCATGCCCCGACTTCGATCCATTGGTCGGTGGTATGCTTAATGGTGGATAGCAACTGAGTGGTGGTGGATGGGGCGCTTCGGAAGAATCTTGCACTTCTCTCTTTCCAGATTTCCCATGCCACCAGGGCGAAAAGGGTGTCGGCCCCCTTCCTCTTGTCTCCGTGCCATCTCCGGCGCCATTGGTCCCACCAGACTAGAAGTGAGTCTCCTCCGACCTGGGAAGCGTCGACGCCGAGCACAGCTAGTGTGGTCCACCACACTTGACACGAAAATGAACAGGAAGTTATGATATGGTCGATGGTCTCGGGGTCTTGGTCGCAGAGGTAACAGTGTTCATCCGCGTCGAGTCCATGGCGACGCCTCCTATCCGCGGTCTAGTGACGTCCCCGAATAGCGAGCCATAAGAAAATCTTGACTCAGAGAGGTGCCCAAGTTTTCCAGATCCTGTTGCATCCTGGGATCGGGTGAGAGGTCATCTGTAGAGCTCGGTAGGCTGATTTGGAGGAGTATTTTCCGTCAGCCGTCCATCGCCATATGAGGCGGTCTTCGCCATCGCTAAGCTGCACCAGCATCACCTGGTCCCATAGCTTGAGGTACTCGCGCGTAACCGGCATAGTGATCCCGCCGGTGATCTGGCGGACCCATGCTCGGCCTTGCAGTCCCGCGGCGACAGTTGTGCTTTCGATGCTTCTGCGGCTGACGAAGTCCAGTAGTGATGTCGCGATATCCTTGACTGCTCGCCTCTGAATCCATCTCCCTGTCCAAAATGCGGTGGAGCGACCGTTCCCCAGCATCGTGTATGTGGACATCTGGAAGAAGTCCTGGACCTCCTTTGCAGCTGATAGCGGGAGGTCGGCCCAGGCTCGGCTTTTGTCCGCCTACTGCAGCCACAGCCAGCGGGCCTGCAGAGCGATGGCGGTGAGGTGCAGGTCAGGAATGCTGAGGCCGCCCAAGTCTGTTGGCCGGCAGACCGTTGGCCATGCGACCATGCACTTCCCGCGGATGGATCCCTCCTTCCCTGTCCACAGGAATCTCCGGCAGATGCTGTTGATCTGGTCAATTGCCCAAGGGGGCAGGCCGTCCGCTATGATGGTGTAGATGGGTATTGCCGAGAGAACTGATTTTATCCAGATCAGTCGGCTGCTCTTGGCCATGAGCGGCCCGTGGCAGGCCGGGAGTCTTCTGGCCACCGCGTCCACCGTAGACTAGATCCGAGCTTTGGGAACCTTCTTTGTGCTCAAGGGTAGGCCGAGGTAGGTAATCGGAAATTCATAGAGTTGGCAGCCAATGATTCCCTGAAGTAGTTGGAGGTTGTCTTCCGGGGCATATATCGGCGTGATGGAGCACTTTGCGAGGTTTGTTCTCAGCCCCGATGCTTCTCCGAAGATCTGCAGTATCTCCCTGATCGCCTTTGCCTCGGCCGGGTCTAGATGCATGAAAATGATCACATCATCGGCGTAGAGGCTACAGTGGTGCCTAATGGCCGGCGCGCCCAAAGGCCGAAGCAGCCCCTCGTCCTCGGCCGTGGCAACAAGTCTTGCAAATACTTCCATCATGACGATGAACAACATTGGCGATAACGAATCTCCTTGCCGGACGCCTCTCTTGTGCTTGATGTGCTTTCCTGGCCTACCGTTCAGCAGGATGCGTGACGTGGCCGAGGATAGCAGGGTGGCTACCCATCTGCGCCAGTGTTCGCCGAAGCCGAATGCTTGGAGAGTGTTTAGCAGGAAGGGCCAAGCGACGGTGTCAAACGCCTTTGAGATGTCTAACTTGAGCAGCGTCTTGGGAATCTTTTTCTTGCGAAAGTAAACAGCTGCCCTCTGGATGAACTTGAAGTTGTCGTGAATTGTGCGACCTCGAATGAAGGCGTTTTGGTTCTGTGAGATTAGCTCCCCCAGCTTTGGAGCTAGCCACATCGCCATCATCTTTGAGGCGAGCTTTCCGAAGCTATGGATCATTGTGATGGGGCGGTAGTCGGCTGGCGTGTCGGCGCCCGGCTTTTTGGGCAGCAGTACGACAAATGCACTGTTTAGCCTGTGGAACACCCGACTGTCCTCGAAGAACAAGGCATTGAGGGCGGCCACCACGTCATTCTTGATGACTGGCCAGGCCGACTTATAATTATAAGCCGGCTTTGCACGTCTCAGCCGACCATTTGTTTGGCCGTCTCCATCAGCTCAAGTCATCAAGCTCCAATCAAACGCACTCATTAGTCCCAAGAAATGACGAGTCATGTATGTAAGAGTTTATTTGCCTCTAACCAGTACAGTTTTGCATCCATTTGAATTGAACCTTCTTTAGTTTATTCGCGATGATAAATTTGGAGCCCTGTCTTCTGAATTGACATTGTCCAATCACGCTTAGGGATCTGTTTTTTTTTGTTTTATATAGAGAAAGAGAACAGGCCGGCCGTGTGTGCTAGCTGACGAGTCAGATAGGAGGTGATGCTTCACTCACAAAGTTCGTATATATTGCGCTCTATCATCCAGCGAGGTCACTGAATTCCTGAAGTATCCATAATCCATGCATCCAAAACCAGACCAGACCAAGAAGGCAAGGAATCCCGGGCCGCGAGCAGCATCGATCACTTCATCACCGTATATATATCTTTTCTATCAGCTAGCTATTCATCTGCGCACATACATACATAATATATGCATGTGATCCTCATAATTTGTCTGTCTACCATCATGAGAGGTGAGGTGGCAGATTGATAAGGACTAATGGTTACAGAAGGGCACAATAATGCAGCACACTGCACTGGAGTTGGGATTTGGGAAGGACTGGAGGCACCGTGAAGGTTGGTTGGTTGTTGCAGTGGTACACACACCATCTAAAGCAGTGTGCAGTAATAGTACACTTGGGGTATTACTACTGATGCCCAGCCCAGCCAGCCCATTTTATACATACATTGCTAGCTTCTCTTCAATTAAATCAAGAAAAACGTCGATCTGCAGAACTGCTTGCCGTAGCGATAAATGCGCTGTTACGAATGAATGGCTCCGAGCGTTTTGCTTTCTTCCTGCGAGGTCCTTGTCACTGTCTCTGTCATGTTCAGCTGAAATTTTAGGTGTAGTGTATGGTAGTACGTGTGTGGGTGACTGGTTCTAGGGTGGGTTAAGGATGGGCCGGATGGTGCAGCCTGGCAGGTGGACGAAGCCCTGGGCCACGAAACGTCCGGTGACCCACCCTTTATTTGCGTCTGGTCCATGAGCGAAGGCACTAATGACCGGTTGTTGCTGCTAGAACGCATTATTGACGATGAAGTGTACAGTGCACGTTGCCCATCCTTTCCAAGAAAGATATGCCCAGCTCGATCTCGATGGCTCATTGCTTGTTGAGGTCGTCGTCGTCAACACGTACTAGTAATAGTAATATTCTCGAGCGATCCATTGCCATCCGTCGCCCGGGCCCTGCCGTCGGCGTCGAGGCTGCTTGCAGAAAGAGCAAGCTACAGAACTACGATTGCTAGTACGATGTACGTGCTTGGCTCTCAATGCGCACCCTTTTTCCTGTTGGTTGATCAGGTCAGTCAGAGCGGCCGGAACGCCTCGTCCTGATGTCTACCGTCATCTCATCTCTATCGATCTGTGCCCCGACCGACTGCGAAATCACAGAAAGCAACACAAGATCCAATGGGAGGAGAACCTTATCAACCTGCCGTTGCCCGTCGCTGCCTGTGTCTTGACGAAGAGGGCTCGAGGGTCGCCTGTCCCGTATGAACTCGCCTGCTGCTCGCCGGCGTGCACGGCAGCACCAACGCAAAGCCGCAGCCGCCGCCCAACCGCTCGTCTCCCGCCGCGACGCCACCGAGGAGAGGAACGGGAAGCCGGAACCTCCGGTGCCGCGTTTGGTGTTGCTGGTACGCGTGCGTGAGTCAACCTCCGGCAAGGCACCATACCAGCCCCACCAGCAGAGAGAGAGAGAGAGAGGCACATGATAGGCAGGCAGGCTGGCTGATACGCCGACATCCGCACCGCGGGCTGTGGGCTGTGGCCCTTGGTTTCGTTTCATCCGCGTTTGTCCATTGTCGCAATCTTATCCGGTGCGGCGGTGCCGGAACCATGTGCTTTCCAGTATGCCACCAACTGACCGACGAGTGGCTGCTGCTGCTGCTCTGTTTCTTCTTGTTACCTTGCAACCTGTGCTTTTTCAATTCTACTACACTAGTTTCGTTTCACATGTAACGTAAACTCATTCCTCCTAATTACAGTGATACGATACGCAGAGCTCTTGCGTATTCGCAGAAAAAAAAATTAGTTTCGTTTCACATGGCTGCCCGCTGACTTTGCACTTCTGATTCATGGTGGTGGGGTGATGCCGTACCGTACCTACTCTACTTCCCGTCAATCCAAAGCGTCGTTGGGTGATTGCTGAGGCTCACAAATACAGTAAGGAGTACCTCTTTTGTGCCTCAACATCGCAAGGATTCTTCTTCTTCCTTGCTTGCTTTGATGAATAGGATGATAGGAGTAGTCACCTTGTTTGGTAGACTGTTTCTGCGGGCTATGGCTATTTTGCTGTGAGAGAAAAATACTGGCCCTGTTCGGCAGGCTATTTTTTTTTGTTTATAAGCCGGCTGTGGCTGATTTGCTGTGAGAGAAAAATACTGTTCCACAGCTGATAAACCGTGCTGATAAGCTCAGCCGAATAAGAGGACTGTACCACGACTGATAAGCCGTGCTGATAAACTTAGCCGAACAGGGTGAGTATTTTACAGATGATGGGCGGAGCAGAGTGCCACAGCAGGCAACGAACAACGCATCAAAACAACAAACAAAAGAATCACATCGCAGAGCGCGGCGGCGGTCGGGTCACGCACGGCTTCACCCCTCAGCAGCTCAGCGCCGGGGGCTTCACGGCCGGCTCCAGCAGCTCGGTCCAGAACAGCGCCGCGTCGGCGCCGTCGCCCTTCACCACCTCCACCACGGACACGGCGTCCGCGAGCCTGAACACGCTCACTTTGGCCACGACGCTCTCTTCTTCCTCCACGTACACGGCGGTTGCCCTCTTCCCGTCCCTCCGCACGCGGTACCCGCCCTTCCGCCCGGCCGCCTCCACGCGGGCCAGCACGGCCGCGGGCGTGTCGCCCACGAACACACGCTCCTTGCCGGCGCCCACGAACAGCGCCGACAGGTCGCACCCGGGCGAGAAGCTGAGGATGTCAAACGCGGTCGGCTCCCTATCTGCTGCTTCGTCCTTGGACTCCCCCGGCCCGAACCACTCCTCCTCCTGCTCACCACCGCCGCCGTGCATCAGGCGGCCCATCTCCTCGTCGCTGGCGCCGTGGCGGAACCACGGGTGCGCCACGATGCCGTCGGCGTCAATGCGCGCCGACGGGTCCGGGTCTAGCACGCGCCGCAGCAGGTCGCGCAGCGCCGGCGAGAACCACCCGGGGCACCGGAACCTGCCCGCGTAGATCTTGCGGTACATGTTCACAAGGCTCGCGTCGTTGAAGGGGAGGTAACCCGCCGCCAGCACGAACAGCACCACGCCGCAGGACCAGATGTCCACCTTGGCCGGCTCGTACCCTTTCCGCGACAGGATCTCCGGGGCCACGTACGCCGGGGTGCCGCACATCGTGTGCCGGAGGAGACTACTACCGTCGGCGGCGGTGGCCACGGCGCCGAGCCCGAAGTCGGCCACCATCAGCGCGCCGGCCTCGTCGAGCAGGAGGTTCTCGGGCTTGATGTCGCGGTGGTACACGCCGCGCGCGTGGCAGTACCGCACGGCGGAGACCAGCTGCCGGAAGTAGTGCCGCGCCAGGTCCTCCGTCATGCGGCCCGACGCGTCCACCAGCGAGAACAGCTCGCCGCCGGCGGCGAGGTCCAGCACGAAGTGGACCTTCTTGCGCGTCGCCAGGATCTCGTGGAGCCGCACCACGTGGCGGTGCCGCAGGCGACGGAGAATGCCCGCCTCACGCTCGATGGCCACGGGCCGGTCACCGGCGGCGCTGGCGGCGGCGCGCGGGTTGGGGAACGACTTGATGGCCACGGACCGGCCCGTGAGCAGGTCCCGCGCCAGGTACACCTTGGCGGACGCGCCGCGGCCCAGGAGGCCGCCGAGCTCGTACCTCCCGAGGAGCACGGTCCCGGCGGCGGCGGATGCGACGGCGCCGGTGGCGGGCGGCATCGTGGCGGCGGCGTCTGCTCGGCCGGCGCCGTCGTAATGGCCGGACGCGACGGGGAAACTTTTCTTGTACCGTACCGTCTCACTGGCCGGTGTGATCACGGTCGTGCTGGGTGGGTAGCTTTGCGGCTGGCTGGCTGGGGCAGTCTGAGTTGGGGGCTTTGCCGTCGCCGCCGTGCCCGTATTTATGTTTCACGCGGGGGGCGGGACGGAGACGCGCTGCTGCGTGGGAGTACTCGGACTCTCACTTGACGAGTGGGCCCGTCAGTTTCCGCTTAATGACAGCTGGGGTCCGTTGGCTGGGTGCAGGAGCAGCGAAAGTTCGTGCTTTCAAATGCCGGTGATCGTAATTATTATTCCTCCTTTTTTGGTATATATATTTGAGTATATACTCTATATATATTCATTTATTTTCCCACCGGAATTTCCAAATGCCGTACGAAATGATTAGTTGCTGCTACGTGTGAGATGTGAGTCGAACTGGCACTTGTTGCGTTCAAACTTGTGCAAAGCAATCACCAAATTAAATTTGGAGCCTGTTTAGTTCCTGAAAAGGAAACCCAAAAATTGCTACAGTACATGTCACATCAAATCTTACGGTACATGCATGAAGTACTAAATGTAGACGAAAGAAAAAACTAATTACACAGTTTAGTTGTAAATCACGAGACAAATCTTTTGAGCCTAATTAGTCCATGATTGGACACAAATTGCCAAATAAAACAAAAATACTACAGTAGTCAAACTCAAAAAAATTTCTCAACTAAACATACCCTTGGTGAGTTATGTGGAACAAGGCGATATGGGGCCTATACCTATGCGTATTAAGTGTCTAACTCCTTTTATGTGATGCATGGAGTAGTTGTAAGTTCAACTGAAATTTAGTTAAGCACATTTATTCTCTCCGTCTCAAATAAATCACTTTCTGACCATGTACCTAGACAAACATTTGTCTATATACATAACATAAGTTAATTTATTTTATTTGAAATGGAGGGGGTAGATGATGAAAATTTAGTACCATACTGTCTGGATACATACACTACAGAGTATGCCTAACAGTTAGTTAGGCTAGACTAAAATTTAAATCGATGTTTTAATTCATATGTTTGAACGGTCTAGAACTAAAATTTTAGATGATTAAAGTTTAGTTTAGTGATGATCCAACAGACCTATAGACAGTAGTACTATCTCGCTAAGCTCGTTTGTCTCGTGTACTTGTCATCAATATTAGTATACTCCACTGAGATGAGAGTGGAACAAGCCTCGTAAAACGGCAAGATACAAGGAACGGAGCAAGTAAAACGCGACCCAAGCATGAGCTTCCTTAGAGGTTAGAATTGGGAAGTGTTGAAAAAATGTCTGGATTTCTTCATTTCTAGACATCAACACTTGACCATTTCTAAAGTACGTAGTATACAGCAACCTTCGTAGACCAATAAGTGAAGCCATTAAACAACGGTAGGCGGTAAAACAACACTCGGAGTCTTGTTTGGAGAGTTGTTAATTCTGTTTATAATAACTAGCTAGCGGCAAAAGCTGGGAACACTGTTTGCTTGCTACGTGCTGTATAAATGGTTTCTTAAAGCAAAATAAACTACTACTACTACTACTAAAATAACAGCACGAAATACTACAAATGGTGCTAGGAAACAGCAGCTGTTCTCCAACTGCATTAATGGCCAGAACAAGTGCCGAAATAAAAACATCTAAACAAAGCTCCAGATCGATTATAATGATGGAATAAACTTTCCAGCTCGAAAACACGGCATAGTATATCTTTCCTCCCAATATTCCTTTTTTGAGGAGATTTCTCCAAGATACCAGTACTGCAGATATATCCAGGAGCAGTATTAAAAAAAAGGGACACAAGAACAGTGCGTGCATGGAGGTGTTGTGGTACGGTACGGTATACTCGGAGCTAGCATGCATGCCAAGGCATCCCCACGCACAGAAGACAGCGTGTGATATCCGCGTCGCGCGGGAAGCCGTGGCGGGGGCACGCCTGCGCGAGCCGCACCTCACGTATCGGCGCCGCTGCCGCGTCGCTTGCGTGCGCCGCGTGCGCTCTGCGCACCGTGCAAACTGATTTTTGGTCCGCGACGCCTTGTTCGGCCAGCCAGTGGTGCTTTTCTCTCACATTAATTCAGCACCGGCCATCAGCTACCTCTCAGTCAGCAGTATTTTTCTCTCACAACGAATCAGCACCAGCCACCAACCACCAGCCAGCCGAACAAGACGTTTGATTCCCTTTGGCTTTATTTGGATGCGCCCACCCCAAATTTAAAGTCGTTTGGCAAGGTTCTAGATTCTTGTAAAATGTTCCAGATCTTAGATTCTCTCAAGAAACATTTCAGATAATGAATCAGAATCATTTTACGAAACCGTTAGGTGTTACGCTAGATTCTAATTTTAAAAAAATTATACAAATAATAAAAAAACTTCTAATTTTACGTGGGCCAATAGCAACTTAATACCAGAAATAGGATCGACCGAAACCAGCCTATGCTCGTTTCGCATTCTCATGTAGAAGACCAAAAGCGTTTCAACTCTGATTCTTGTGTTTGTGATGTCATTTGGTACCGTTTCTGGGATTCAGTTGAGAAACGAAACCGTTTCTTATTATATCCAAAGGCAACCTAAGGTTTGTCTTACAAGCAGGTTATATAAGCTGAGTATCGCCACCCTGGTGGGACGTGTCAAATGTACTCCGAAGTAGAGTTTTTGTTCCGCATCGCGTGCAAATTGTGCCAGTACTGTATTTCTTTCTATTTCTAAGATCTCGTTTTTTCCAGGCATATGTAGACTAAAAATAACAAAGAACTTAGAATCACATGTGCAAGGTGCACCAGCAGTTTTGAGTTCGGACTGAGTCAAACTTTCTTAAGTTTATGTTAGTTTACTAAAACAATTATTATTAATAATTCTATAATTTAATGGTATTTAGAGACCTCTTAGATCACACTTTTGGAGGTGCTCAAAACGGTAGAATATGTTCGTGTATTCTTAGGAGTGAGCGTACTCGTGCGACATGGAGGCGCGTATTCGGACAGAGTTGCTTAAAGAAAAATAAACTACTAAACTATTATAATAAGAGCAACAAATAGTACAAGTGGTGCTAGGTAGCAGCAGCTGTTCTCCAACTGCATTAATGGCCAGAACAATTGCTGAAATAAAACATGTAAACAAAGCTCCAGACCCATCGAATTGTAATGATGAGATACACTTTCCAGCTCGAAAACATAGCAAAGTGGCACACCTTTTCTCCAAGTTTCCATTTTTGAGGAAATTTCTCCAAGATACAAGTACTGCAGAGATATCTAGGAGCAGTATATCTGAAGGAGGAACACAAGTTTTTTTTTTGTTGTCTATATTTTATTATTTAAAAGAAGAAGAAGAAAAAACAGTGCATGTATGGCACCTCCATGTCGCTAGATAGATATGCAGGTGGTACGGGTAGCGTCACCACACACCTAAGGCTGGATAACGAGCCAGCTCGGCTCGGCTCGGCTCGGCTCGTTATGGCTCGTTAGGATAACGAGCCAGCTCGGCTCGGCTCGTTAAAAGCTCGAGCTGGCTCGTTAGGCTCGCGAGCCAGTTATAAAAAAATATACAAAATTTAATATTTGCATTTATCAAAAGCTTGAAAATAGTAATAATACAAAAATAATATATCCAATAGCCTTAAATTGAATAAAATATTCATATGAGCTAACATATCAACCATTTGCAGAGTGCAAGACATGAAGTAATACAAACATAATATAAGTTTTGATGACTTTTTTCCTAAAACTATGGTTCATTTGGCTCGCGAGCCGCTCGCGAGCTAGCTCGAGTTGGCTCGTTATAGCTAACAAGCTAAAATCTTGGCTCGGCTCGGCTCGTTATGGTAACGAGCCGAGCCGAGCTAGCCACGAGCCGAACGAGCTAACGAGCTTCGAGTTTTTCGTCCAGCCTTACACACACCACACAGACAGGAGACAGCGTGTGTGATATCCGCGTCGCGCGGGAAGCCGTGGCTTGATTTGGATGCACCGCAAATTTGAAGTCCAGACTCCAGACTGAGGTTTGTTGTTTACAAGCAAAGTGAAGTTTGAGTATCGCCATCTGCTGTGGAAATTAACGAAGACGCACGCGGCAGGGCGGCGACCGTGACGGTGACGGCTGTGGCGGCCGTGCAAAGACGACCACTCGGGGGCTCTCACGTCGTTTCCTCCCGGAGAGCACGTGCGCTGCGTGCTGCAATTGTATCGTTGGCAAGCGTGGAGGACACCTTTTTGTCGTCTCCTGCGATTATTGGGTGACATGACACAAGAGCTAACAGAGTTGTTGCATGTTGAACAGGATTATTATCAAATTCAAAGCAACATCTATCGATGCCATCCCGGCCGGCAAGTTGCAGAGAGGCGCGTGCTCGATTATCGGCAGGCTTCGACTGTTCCAGTCGCCCCTCGATCGCGCGCTCCGGCGACCGGCGACCGGCGCTCGTCGCGCGCGCCGCGCTGTGCTGTTACGGCGGCGAGCTAGCCCTTGTATGGAGTATAGGTGTACAAATGCGTAACGTAACCCCGCCAAAGACATATATTGAAGCCATTTATTCTGTCCGTTCGATCTTGCATTGATTCTCAAAGTTGCTTAAGCTACACGCAGCAAACGCTAGCCGCTAGTAGTAGTCTCCAACAAATTGACTGTGTGTGAGGCTGGCTGCTGCTCCTAATTCGCAAAGAAGCATATATAAGGGCATATGCTGTTGGCTTTGTGGATCATCCTATGAACGTTTCAGACTCGGATTCCTCCATCATTGAAAAGTTTGTGGATCACTCCTTCCCTCCAGAAATGACATGGATATTTCGACCATAAAAAAACAAATTTCAAAAATTTGGACGAATAGTTTGTCAATTTCTATTCAAGTTTGTGGCATCAAACGTGCATCAATATATTTGTGTTTAAAGTATCGATGATGATATTAATGTTTTTCAGTAATTACGAACATTATAGCTTAGTTGGTTAGGTTCCATTTTATTCTACTACATGCATGCAGATAAAGTTGACTTAAGTTCTTTAACATGACGTGGACGGCTCCGTTTGGCTCTGGCTCCGACAGAAACATGGTAGCAATATGGTAGCGAAATCACCAAAACATTGAAAACGTAGCTTCAGCACCTTTTTTTTTTCCTTCTCTAGTTTTTTTCTCCCCTCTATACTGTAGTGCAGTTTTTCGCTCTATACTATAGTGATCTACGTGCTCGACAATAATGCTCATGGGTAAGAAGTCTATATGCATCATTTTCACCCATCTTTCCTGGTTGCTTCCGCTGATGTCAATTGAGCTCCGCCCTCTCTAGATCTACCGACTTTTATTAAAAGCCACGCACCCAGTTTTCCACCAATTAACCTCGACCACAATTCGATGGAGACCGAATCAGCTGGCGCCATATCACCTGACAAGGACAGCAAGGGAAGACGTCGGAGTCACACGTCCATTTCACGAGCAAAGGTGATCGAATAGTGAAGGAAAACAATCGCGTTCATTCAATTCATAGATACACACGCGTAGACGAATAACAATAGCATAATAATATATAGATTCGCATATACTTATGTCAAAGCGCGCATATCGTTCGTCACCATACATAGGTAGCGAGAGGCGCGAGCTAGCTGAGGCCGGCCTTTGGACGTCACGGTCATGCATGCTGGAGCCATGGACCCATATCCATGGGTGTCTTGTGCTAAGGCGGTCCGCACTCATGGACCTCTATATTCATCCTCTATACGTCCTAGTCAGCAAAATTCTCTCCTCTATACTCAATTCTCCCGCACCCATTCATCCTCTATATCATCCTCTATCCACTCTATTCATTGTGGGACCCACTTATCATTTTATCTAAATATATCCATATGTGATCTAGTTTTGAAGGATTTATTGAGACGAATTTAATGGTGTAATCGAAATTTAATTTGAATTTTTGGTTTATGAGTTATAACATTTTTTTCTTTGTTTAGCTAGTGGGGTCCGCCACTACCCACTATAGAGTAAGCACTGTACCACTCTAAATATAGAGTGAGAGAAAGGATATAGTATCGTTTTAGAATATCTAGTACAGCAATTTTTACTCTATATTCATACTCTAAAGCTTTATAGTATCCTTTACCCAGCACGGGGAGTCTAATGCGCTACCGTACCGGCCGGCCGGCATTAGCTAGGATACGTACTAGGCAAGATCTGTGCACACAGTACGCGTGTTAACGGCTTAACTTGCCGTCTCTGCACCGCGTCGCGAGTGGCGCGGCCCTTGGCGGCACGCAGCGGCCACGTCTCACCGTCGCAATTCGCAAGTAAGGCTGAATGGCCACCACCTGAGATGATACTACTTCTGTACTTGCTTATTACTCAAAACAGCAACTAAAGTTGGAGTTGGAGACACATATTAGCGACACACAACGACGATGATATATGACAGTTTGTCGCTAGTATACTCTATTATATACAGTACGTACTACTAATAATAAGATAATAAGGTATATAATTTTTTTTTCTAGAACGTGCTTAGCACGTGTTTCATTAAGAAGAAGTTTAGAAGCATTACACGCCCTACATCACATCACAGCGAGATGCCATTAGTGATGGGGTTGAACACAAACAAAAGGCACCGCGGGGCGGTGGAACACACACTGGTTTGATTAACTAAGAAACCAATTGTGCGACCAAAGTGTCGGGTCAGCACTACCCACTAAGTGTCCTCCATATCGAGCAGCACAATGCCCATGCGCGCTCCGGCCATCGGGACAGCTCGCGCATGGCAGCCTGCTTGGAGGCGGAAAGCGGCCCGGCAAACGTTTCATGGAACTTTGCCGCAATGGCCAGATCTGGCGTCAGCGACCCAAGGACGCACTTCACCTGCTTCTCTGGGTTGGGGTCGCGGTGGATAGACTTGGTAGCTAACTTGTCACTGCGCCTTGGGACGAACACGGAGTCGTCAAGACGCGATACACGACGGCGCGGGGAGGATGCGATCAGCGGTTCCTCCGTGGCAGCTTCAAGGATGCGATGAAGTTCTGCAAGGAGACCGCAGGTACTGTACCTGATCCGATAGGTGTCGCAGCCGTTGCCGGCTAAGCGCTTGGGTTCGCGACTTGGGCCACCTCATCGGCCACGATCACAACTGTGGAGTGCGCCGAAGGTTCCTCCATATCTTCGGCCATAGGCTGTAGTACATTCTCCGGCCGGGGTCCAGATGCGGAGGTGGTGCCGTTATCAGCCTCCAACATACCACAGTCCTCGACGTCTACCCTGGGTTCATCCGGACCTGGAAGTACTGGGCTCTCACGAGCCTCCAGCACTCCCAATGAGGTTGGGGCTGCCGCACCCGCCACCAGCGACCCCAGACGTAGACAGACTTCAACCAGCATAGGGTCGAAGGTTCGTTGCAAAGCCTCCGAGCGACGGTCCACCACGAGCTCGGGCTCCCAACATGCTACGCCCCTCCGTTCATCACCTCCCTGCAAAACGACAGCCGGAGAACCTGGCTTTGACATCACGCCCCACTCACAAGACATGGGGTCCCAAGGGATGTCAGCCAACTGTGAACTGGTCTCCACCAGGGCGGAAGTGGGGGAGCTGAACGAGGGGCCCAACTCCGGCTCCAACGACTGGCCGAAGACTCCGCCACCAGCACCTGCGGGGAGGGGACCGCTGGAAGGGTCGAAGGAGGGCGAGCGGGCAGACGTCGAGTCGTCCACGATGTGTGGACTGGGCTGCTGTGATGTCCTCTTCCGCAGCACCCCACGGCGATCGCCGAACGAATGCGACAGTGGGGGGCCTCACTTGCCCTCCCTAGCAGCCGCCGCCAGAGGACAATCCCGGGCCCGGTGACCTTCACGCCGACAGTTGAAGCATCGCGATGGGAAAGTGCATGCCGCCTTGACGTGATCGCATGCCAGGCAGTTGAAGCATAGGCCAACGAGATTCGGAGGGACTGGCCTTGCCAGCCGTGGCGGCACCCGACGGCGCCCTCGGTGGTGGCTGTGCACCTGGCGGAAGCCCTCAGCATCTGGCTCCATGGACATCCTTGCGGGGTGGATGCTGGTAGAGGCCAGGCGCCTCCCCGGCACTAGCTCAATGCCTCGCACAGCGCCCACGGAAGCCTCGTTCGCGCAAGATCGACGGGGGCGGTGACGCCTACCTGTGCACCTGCACCTGTGCATGCGGCACCCAAGATCCGCATCAGGGGCGGAGAAGCGGCGCCGGGGAGTTTCGGGGACTCACTTACCGAGTCGCGGGTGAGCCGACACACGCAGGGCCACGCTAGACCCACCCGTCATCCCCTCCCCACGGGAAGGAGGACCGCAGGGAGTGCGTTGCTGCTTCCTATGACGAGGCCGCAAGGAGCACCTAGCGAGCGTGCGGCCACCGCTAGGCCTGTCCCCGGGAGCGGGAGCGGGAGCCTGGGACGACACCGGCTCCCCGACCGGAGAAGGACCCCGCGGTGACAGCTTGCGGACCGTGTCGAGGTAGGGAGTTGGTGAGGCCGTCGGCGTGGGCTCGTCGTTGTAGTCGTCGCGGAAGCCATCATCCGCCCACCGGTGGAACTTGGAGCGGCCCTCCGAGGCACCGCTAGGGTAGAAGGGCGCGACGTCGGGAGAGAGGGGCGAGCCATGGACGCTGGAGGTGGAGCAGGCCACCGGGTCATCCGGCGGGCACAGGATCCACTGCTGCTCAAGTTCACGGCGTGCTAGAGATGAAGCCGGTGGTGGGGGCGGCGGCGGTGGCAGCGTAGAGGGGCCACATCACTGGGGAGCAGCCCGTGGAGGTGGAGAGGCACCTAGCGGCGGGGATGTGGGCCTGGCTGCCGGATCTGGTCGTTGTTGGGCCGTGGGGCCGGATCCGGCCTTGCCGGCGGCGGCGCCCGCGCGGCGGCCTCGCATGTGCAGTTCCCCGCGCGGTTGGGCAGGGGAGGTGGGAGCGGCTGAGGGGAAGGGAGTGGAGAGGGAGGGGGAGGGGGAGGGGGAGGAGGGCGCCGGGGCCGGGGCGGCCGCCGGAGACGGCGGCGGTGGCGCGGGGGTGGCCGCCAAGGGCCTGTTGGGTGGGTGGGTGGGTCATAAAGATGTATACGGTCGTCCTGGATGATGTTCGTACGTGTAACTCGATCACCGGTCCATATATATATATATTTATATAATATCCTCGAGACTCGTCCGGTCGATGGATCGAGAATCAGTAGACAGAGACTAGTGGCAGGGCGCGCGCCATCGCGCGCAAACGCGGGCGCAAATTCGAAGATACATAAATGTATACTTGACATTGCATGGCAACGCCGCAAGGGCAAAGGAGTACAGTTGGGTTCATACACGCAAAATTCACATGTTACAGATATCGGTCATTTATATAGCTAAGGTACCTTCAAGATATATGGGTGTTCTAAACCTACACTGGTGAACATGAGAAATAGGCAGTGAGAATTTGATAAATGGGCAAGCAGACTGCAACGAAAAATTCCCACCAGAGGCCGTTGAAAAGGTTATATAGTGAAGAAAAAGTGCACACCTGATAATTGGGACTAACCCATACACAATTCAAAAACATAAGTTTTAGCACAGCAGGAGCAAAGACAGACTGTTTGCTGCAGCGGTTTCTTTTTTCGTAATTCTCCTCCACTTTGTGTGCTCAAACATGCCTTTTGTCCACCTTAACAGGTTTATCTTGCTCAATAATGTCTTCAATTTCGTCATAAAAACCACTTAATTTAGCAGTTTCAAACACTGAATCCTCATGGTATTCATCATCACTCCCAAGTGATATTTCGTTTCCAGAAGCATGTGATGTAGAAGGTAGCTTTTCATCAAATCTCAACATATGGATGAGACAAATAACATGTACCTCAAAACTCCACTAAGTAGCATGTCTGCTTCATGAAGCACCTATTTCAATAAACAACTATTATAACTTTGTAGTAGCGAGAAAATGTGTTGTCAAGTCTTAGGTTCACGATCAGAGAGGCCTGCATGTGAATCTTCAGTTTTTGCATCCGGATGATTCTGTGCGATTGGTATGCCATGGGGCTTGTTAGATTTTGATAATTGCCAGTTAGCAGTGATTATGTTCGTGAGGATTAAGGAGTTACCTGAATTTTGATGGAGGCCTGTATGGTAGCGTGGTCGTGCATAAACAGAAGTGCTTCCTTGATCTGGTGGTTATAATCAGAATGTCAGCTTATAAGCGTATTAATGTAGGTTTCCATGTATGGTAATTGGTGTGACTGATTTCTTACGTTGGACATGTTGATTGTAGCAGTCTCGTACCGCCCCAAAATGTTCTGAAAAGTTAGTCGTCGCTGTGCCAACTGCAAAAATAGGATCATGAAAAGAGAGTTCACAGAAATGCTTATAAACAGAAAGAAGAAGTACTCAGGTGTATTAGCACAATCAGATAAAGTGGGAAAGAATGTATGTAGGCATATAATAATAAAGTTATTGTAACCTGCTGTAGTAAAGATTACAATAAGGGGGAATGCAACTCCTGTGGACCCAGGTTCACTGCAATGCTTAGTCAAGTGACTCATCAGGGGAAAGAAAAAAAATAGAGGGACAGGAAAATGGAATTATTTGCATGGTACACAAAAATATAAAGACACCAGCTGTTTAGGCTAATCTGTTCAGCTAACCATTAAGAGTTGTTCCGAACTTAAAATATGATCATGGGCAATTGGATTACTGATTTTTAAATATTGTTACCGTTTACAACTCGCGAGGTACAACCTGTTTCATGCTCACGCAGGAGAAACATGAATTCAGTTTGTTGCAAGGGGAAACAAAATATTTAAGAACCGTGTCTGACTTCAAGTATGATCATGACCAATTGGATTACTGAGGTTTAATCGATACTGTGCACAACCTCGTGAGGTATAACCTGGTTCATTGTAATGCAAGAGAAAGATGAATTCAGTTTTTTTGCAAGGGAAAACAGAATATGAATATCCATATACGAAAGTTGTACTCTAGGTTGTACAGCTATATTCTAGATGCCAGTGCAAGAGTTGATATTATCTAAAGGCAATGTTAGCAAAGGTTATAGTTATAGTCAAGAAATAGCTACAGAATATGAAACAAAGAACAAAGCCAATCCATAGTTTTAGGTTAGAGATAAAAAAAATCCTGATATTGCAGTATGAGCAAGTAATAGTAACGTAGCTAGGGAACCCTACTGACTTTACTCTTCTGAAAACTACTGCAGGCAGCGGCGCTCGGCCCACTGCTCCGGTTGGATCGCTCCTGCAGGTTGCTATAATTAGACACGTGGCACTTGGCCTGACCTTAAAGCAAGACCATTGTCATTGTAAGCAACAGGCATCTTCGAAGGTACAGATTGGGAATTTTAATATTAGGAGCAATGTGTTTTTTTAATCCTAGAAAGTTTACAGCCCCCACTTTTTTTTTTACCATTGGGATTTAGACAATCATCAAAGGTATGCACTATCCTATATAAGATGGCACCAGGAATTAATCAGGCTGCTGCAGTGTTATACTGGCTTCATTGTTTCCAGTTAACTTTCTTCCATGGTGTTGGAGCTTTTAAATGGCAAAATAAGAATATGCCATTATTTCTACAGAATCACACAACAACTATTTATGAACTACAGATCTTCTGCACTTACATATTGTAGCCCAACACTTTCATTGCTCTGGATAGCAATGACATCTTGAACCTGCAGGATCTCACTCTAGTATCATGAGTCGCTAAATCTCAAAAATAGTTATGCAAGAGTGGCTGGGTTCAGATAATATTATTGTTAGGAAATATAAAAAAATAGATTAATCTTTTTTTTTTGGTCAACAACTGAAACTGGGACGTGGGAGTAGATTAACCATTCATTTTGGTGGCCAACAATTTAATCTGAGACATGGGAGTAAGATCAGCTATAAAGCACATATACGGAAAAATTGTCTAGGCTTTCGAGGCTGTCAGCATAGAATGATTAATACAACTAAACTGAAACATAGAGAGGTTATAACCTTCAAGCAGCAGTGGATGATCAACCTGACAGAAGAAGAGTTTTTCTCCTCTTTATACAATGCTGAACGTTAACCTGCTACACTGAGGATGCCACAAGAGATACATTAGCATGAAACACCCAGGAAACAAGGCACTAATCTGTAGAAGAATAATGACCATGCAAATCTAAAACAACTACATGATAACCGGCTAACAATCTTGAAGAAATAAATCTCTGAGTCTAGCAAAGTTGACAATAAAGATTTGAATTAATGTAGCTAGAATCATTGAAGTCAATGAGAGGCAGATTAGACGTAGCAAATCTGAAAATGATAAAAAAAATGCAGGCATACCGTATTAGCAATTGCTGTGAGCCAAAAGGAAGATGTAGCCGCGTAGCAGCGACGTATAATACAATGTGGCATTAAAAAATAGTGGTATGCCCCCTATATGGCAATCCATAACACTAAAACAGCTTTCTGGGAGATGAATTTTGCACAGCAGACCAACCACATAGGCAAAGGTTAGCGTAGTTTGAAACAAAATCTGAAAATACATATGACCATCAAATAAGCAATAAGTAAAAGGCAACTGAAGGTTACACTCTTATCGCCTGTTGTCCCCTATATGCAGTAGACAAAAAAAAAGCAGATTTGAAGCTTTGCACACTTCCAGGGATGCCGATTATTAGGAAACCAGAAGCCGCCTGCAACAATGCAATAATCTCGGAGCTTAGTGCAATTAAAGTGGCATGTATGGTCAGGCACCCTCAAAGGTTCTTTGTCACCTTTCATACCTGATATTTGCTCTAGTCAATTTGAACCTGCAACAGAATTGTTGACATCCAAATACTGTGGCTTTCACTTGAAGAACATGTAGAGGCATTTCATAAAAGTAAAGGTCTGTAAAATTTCTATTACCGTAATGAAAAAGTTATCTTTTTAGTTTCATTGAAGATAGGTTTTTTTAAGCCTCAGAAACATAACAATCATCATTTGTCTATTAACTTGGAGCCTCAAGGCATGCTGCCAACCGAGTTACTCTCAGAATTTGCACAATATAAGTAATAGGCCATGCCCAGTACCTCACAAGCGAATGGACATCAGATCATATTCTTTAGCAATGGGTATAAATTTTTCATCATAGGCCGAAGGAGGGAAAAATAAATAAAAATGGCAGACGGCATCTGCCGCCTTAGCGAAAAAGTCATTACCTTTTTTTCATTGAAGATAGTTTTTTTTTGAAGCCTCAGAAAACATACCAATCATCATTTGTCTTTCAACTTTGAGCTTCTAGGCATGGCGACAACGAAGTTACTCTCAGAAATTGTATGATATAAGTAACAGGTCATGCTCAGCACCTCATAAGCGAATGAACACTATATCATATCCTTTAGCAATGGGTACAGAATTTTCATCATAGGCTAAAGAAGGGGGGAAAATAATAAAAATGGCAGAGCTGAAATCCCAGGTATATATATGCCGGACCGTTGCTACTGCAAAGAAGCCAGTACCTCATAAGCGAATTAACATTAGATCATATTCTTTAGCAATGGGTATAAATTTTTCATCAAAGGCTGAAGAAGGGAGGGGAAAATAAATAAAAATGGCAGATGGCATCTGCCGCCTTAGCGAAAAAGTCATTACCTTTTTTTTCATTGAAGATAGGTTTTTTTGAAGCCTCAGAAAACATAGCAATCATCATTTGTCTATCAACTTTGAGGTTGTAGGCATGGCGGCAACGAATTTACTCTCAGAAATTGTATGATATAAGTAACAGGTCATGTTCAGTACCTCAAAAGCTAATGAACATCAGATCATATCCTTTAGCAATGGGTACAGAATTTTCATCATAGGCTAAAGAAGGGGAGAAAAAGAATAAAAACGGCAAAGCTGAAATCTTAGGTATATATATGCCGGACCATCGCTACTGCAAAGAAGTCAGTATTTTACGCTCAGGACAGAAGGAAGCGGCGATGAGCAAGGCAAATGTGTACAGCAGAATCAGGAGCCGGTCCCAGAAGTTTCCTGCAGGAGGGCCATGGGCCGTTGGATTGGGAAATCCAACGGACAATAAACATTTTGGCCGACGTGGGCACGGCCTCTACTGCAGGAGCTAACGCGTTTTGTGGGGGTAGAAATTTTAAGGCAAAAAATGACCCTGATATTGCAGTCCACCAAGTAAGAAATTACGTTGCTAGCAAGGGCAGCTGTAAATGCATCATTGGCAATGGGGTGTGCTCAGTAATAGAACAACCGATAAATTGTATGAAGCAAAGGCATCATTGACAATAGATGTATGGTGACTAACAAATGCATAAAAATGTGCAACTAATATAACAATGTTGTCACAACAAAGGCACCGAAAATAGCAACATTCATGGAAGAATGAAATAATCATGTAATCATCACTGGACAATTCCATTGTCTCAGTCTATAAAAGATGATCATTGCACAATCCCCAAGCCTCAGCACACGACATGAATGAAACAAATAATCATCACTGTACAGGGAAGGATATCAGTTCTGCATAGGAGGAAGGGGAGGGAAAAGGGGAGAGAGCGCACGCCGGAGTTTAGGGTTTGGCCCGTCCGGCATGGTACCTAGGGTTTCGCCGAGTAGAGAAGCGCAGGCTTCCCCGGCGGGAGGAGGCATCGAGGAGACCGCGCGGACGACGGGGGGAGCCGGGTGGGGGGGGCGTCAGTCTCCACCCGCACCGGCGCGCCGCCCGCAGGGGACGCCGCCGCCTCAGGAGGGAAGGGGACAGAGGGAGAGGAAGGGGAAGGGGAAGGGGAAAGACCCGCACCGGCGCGCCGCCCGCAGGGGACGCCGCCGCCTCAGGAGGGAAGGGGAGAGAGGAAGAGGAAGGGGAAAGAGGGAGGAGGAGGAGGAGGAGAAGGGTGGGCGCCGCCGCCACGGGCCGTCGCGCATGGCCGCGTCGGAGAGCGAGGGCGAGAGGGAGAGCGAGCCGAGCAGAGGCAGGCGGCGGTTTTTTTTTAGAAGCTGGAACCCAAGTATATATATGCCAGACCGTTGGTACCGCACAGAAGCCAGCAGTTGAGGCTGAGGACAGAAGGAAGCGGTGAGGAGCCAGGCGAACCCGCACAGTAAAATCAGAAGCCGGCTGTAGAAGATTTCAGCAGGAGAGCCCTGGGCCGTTGGATTGGGAGATCGAACGAACGAAAACGTTTTGGACGACGTGGACGTTGGTTCTACTCGAGAAGCTACCGCGTTTTGTAGATCTTAATGTGGCCGGCGCGGCGGGCCGGTACGTACGTGCGGCGCGACGAGATCGATCCAGAAGAGAGACGCCGTGCGTACGTACGTGCATGTTTCTCTTGGCGTTAAACATGCACGTAGCAGCTTGCACGTTCACAGATGACGGGCACGCGGCGGAGACAATGAACGTACAGTCTCTCGAATTGAATCGCGCGATACGCCATGCGCGCGCGTGTGGCTGCATGTGCCGTGTGCCGCCCGGGAAGCATGCATGCATGCAGGTCCCATGCGTGCCACGATCTCGGTAGCGCCATGACGTTTCTGTAAGTTGGCAGGCAGATAATTTTTTTTCGGCGTCCAGGACTTGTTTAAATTTGTGTCACGACGAACCCTGGTGAATGAATTCTCTCTGCGTACATGCTTTCTTTTTCCGGCGGTGCGGTGGCTGTTGCATCGACCTCATGAAAACAATAATACCCTCTTTTATTTGCGGTTGCGGCGATAGTAGCATGCACTAGCAGCAGTGTCGTAGCTAGTGCAAATAAAGGACTTGTTCTTCCTTGAAGCATAATTATGGCCACATACATGACTTTTGTTTTATTCTTCTTCTTTTTTGTTTGGTAAAGATAATGGATAGCGTCATATCTAGCTTTTCCAAGGTGACATGTTTGTTCATGCATCCTTACCTTTATCCTCGACTCTAGTATGTTATTTTTTATTCCATTCAGACGCTGTACATTCAAATCATATATGCATGCATTCTAATTTGCATCCACCTCTGATTATGAATACAGTACTACAGCAAGACGTCCAATCGAAGTCTATGAGCTGCTGCCATTGTACGCACGGCACAAGCAGGTCGACAAATCGGAATTCAACACTCCCATGCTTAGCCGTACAGTGTCAGTTGGTATCCCTTTTTATTCGTACAGACCGTACAGTCCTGGCACCGGCCAGCGGATACGTGTGCGGTGGGCACGGCCGGATTAGCAAGTGACGACGACACGGCTGCATGCAAACGCGCGCTGATCACACGATTCTGCGGCTCATTTTGAGTTCGACTGGATTGGATGATCACGCACGATGCCGTGTGGTTCTTGGCGACCTAACTACTCGTAGCAGGAGTAACACCAACACGGCTGATGAGAGCTCAATGTTAGCTGACGGTTCAACCTACCTGCCTAATAACTTGATCTGCTCTGAAATGCTGAGTTAAAGCTCTGATGCGTGCTTTTGGGCCGGTAACATTTCTGAGTTTTTTTTATAAATTAACCACAGGAAAAAAGACCCTGGTCCACCGAGTTAGATTTCCGTCCCTATCCCTATGGAAAGGTGTATTCTTTTTTTTAAAAAAAATTAATAAGAAGGAAAAAAAAGCCCACCTAGTGATTTGCCACTGAGATTCCGTTCTTACGGCTACGGGTAATATATATGATGATCCAAATTAAATTCAATCAATTAGTCATCTCGATGGATTTGGTGGGCCACGCGAGGTGATGTATGTACCGAGACTAGTGTGTGTGTGTGTTTTTTTGTATAGGAAACCACGATTAGTACTAGTACATCACCAGGGTCCTGGGAAGGGGTGGGGGAGGGGGCTTGGGGGGAGCGGTGCTGCTGGATAGGGCCGGCACTCTGCGAGTCCGCGTTGCAGCCGCCCGGAAGTTTCTTGGTTCCTCCAGCGTCATCATCGTCCATCAGACCATCCATACATGCAGACTAGTGTGAAGAAATCGGACTTGTGCTGACACCAGGTGTCCGGGCACGTACTGTACGTGGTTCCAGCGATTGCGCCCGTGGCCGATCCACCAGACGTTGCGTTGCATTGGTCAGACGCGCTGGCTACCTGCTTTCCTTGCTTGCGCTTTGTGTCTGATGATGATACAGACACGCAGGTACAGGGCGAGCGGGACAAATTGCAGGCGAGAGATATGCCGCCGGTGCGCCGGCCGTGTGGACGCGACGCGACTGACCAGCTGTTTATTAGGCGATCTGTTTTATAGCAGCTGGCTTCTCCGGTTCCTATTCCCTGCTTGCTTGTCCATCGATCGTCTCCCGAGTTGCTTTAACTTGCAGCATCATGCATGGATATGCCTGCACCACCAGCTTGTTGTACTACGATAAAAGGTTGTCGTGTCTTGCCGTATCCTCTGCAGACTGCAGGCGTCATTCAGCAGTACGTACTCCTACTAGCTTTTTCTCCAGCAGCGCACTGGACTTTGGGCGGCCAATGAGGCCACCCCCAATGTTACAGCGTGTACACTAGCCCCATCCTCCGTGTCAGCATCTGGTGTCCAAATCATCACGGGTGTATGCTCCGCAGACCGGCAGAGGATCCTGCAGAAGCTGCGATAGCTTCGGCTGACAAAAAAATTGGAGCACACAGCTTGGAGCACGTTGTGAGAGAACAAGCACGTAAAAATTCTGACAAAGCTTACTGCCAAAAGCACAAACGATGGGACCATGAAAGGATAGGTATTGTATGCCTGTGTTGGAAAAATCAATTCTCTACCATAGCCTCACCGGTGCTTTTGTCCGAGACCACTGCTCGTATACGCCTGCGCTGGGGCTGCCCTGAGAATTGATAAGGGAGCGGAGGGCGGCCGGGGCGCCAGGCGACGAGCCGCCGCCGACGACGACGCACGAATTTTTCCACAGAATTTCTCGGCGGTCTTGCTGGTGGATAGACTCCACCGTATGCCGCGGAAACGCGGTGGAAACTGATGAGCGGCCTGCTTGGACCAACTTCCAACTTCAACTCATGGCTGGCGGCTCATTTGCATTGGACCTGACCTGGACCAGAGGACTGGACCTGACCGCGACGGCGAGCGGCGGGCGAGACCCAGTGCCAGTCGGACTTGTTGCCGGTGGTCCGCCACCGCACGGGCCTGTAGCACTAGCTGCCTTGGCTCCGTTCGGTTGTGTTGATAAGCCAGCTGAAAAACACTGTTGGCTGATTTATTGTGAGAGAAAAATACTATTCTGACTGAAAAAACAAGCTGAAAAAGACGGATTATAAGGCGGATGAACAGGGCCCTTGCTACTCCCTTCCCGTTCCCGCGGCAGTAGAGACTTTCACCTCGTTCGGCCGGCTGGTGGCGGGTGGCTGGTGCTGATTTGTTGTGAGAGAAAAATACTACTGGATGGCTGATGGCTGCTGCTAAATTGATATGAGAGAAAAGCACGGCTGGCTGGCTGGGAGCAACCAGCCGAACAAGGCCTTTGAGGCTTGATGAGACGAACCTGAACCTTGTGTGCACTCGCTGCCGGCCGGGAACGAGAGCAACGAGAATAGTTCGACGAATGAGGCCCAAGATGAAAAAGGCCCAGCCCAATGCTCAACAAGAGTAGATAAATAAATAAATATAAAAAGAGACCCAAAAGACCAAAACTAATGCGTCGACAGCAGGGTTCGAACCTGCGCGGGCGTAGCCCAACAGATTTCAAGTCTGTCTCCTTAACCACTCGGACATATCGACCTTTTGTTCAGCACCATTTCCTGTTCTTATTTGTAACCGAATCTGTCAGGTGAAACAACTCACAAAACGCCGCCACCCAACACGGCCAGAAACCAAAGCTCATCCTGTTACAGAGACTAGCGAAAATGACTCTGGCAAAAAAACTGAAAGGACTTCTACTTAGTAGTATCCTAAAGCCATGACCCTTTTTCCCTTCTTCAGCAGGTGTCCACCGTTCTGTATAAGCAAGGGATTTTGGAGGCGAAGCACTAGTTAGTCTTCCTTGCTGATGACCTTCTCAGTTGCATTTTATTGGGCACCTCTGTAAAAGCGTGACACAGCTCCAAACTCATTGTCCAACTTGAGACTAGAAACCAAAGAATGCTATATTTATTGATTGTATTGGACCATTCCATGTCCACGTGATTCATGGCTTCGTCCAATAAACCGTATTGATCTATCTTATCCCAACCAAGAGAACCATATCCACCCATCCTGGAACACCAAACTAAGGGGACTGCACAACTGAAATCGGAAAGCTTTCCTGTCAAAAAAAGAATGAAAAAGAAAAGAAATCGGAAAGCTTTTCTTTTTTCAACAACGTACTTTGCACGTGTTTCATCAAGAGATGTTATAAACAAAGAAAACCATGGTCGAAAAGACCAAGTTCAGAAAGCATAGATATCAGTGAATACTTGTGAAATCAGATAGAAGAGACAGAGAAGAACGTTTTAATTTTAGTGAATACATACCTCATATACTTGATTCAACTACTAGTCATCATATTGATACATTTCAAGTTCACACAGCACCTGATAACTACTACTAAACAGAAATATCAGTCACTAGCCTGCTATGAAAGAAATCCATGATCTAGCCATCTATAAACGACACATACTAGTAAATTACAAGAACAAGAACTAGGGTCAAGTTAACAGCTAGCAAGGTAGACTACAATAGTTTCTTTTTCCCAGCCCAAGTTGACTGCAGTAGTTCTAGTGTGACCCCTTTTTCTTCTTGCTCTTGGCTTGTTTCGCCAAAAAAACTGAGAGTCCTGTAAAGGCAAACTTCTTCCTCTTCCCTGAGAATTTCTTGTGAGCAGTTGCATCACTGCTATACATGACTGCACGCCTGCGGTTCAGAATCTGTCCAAGCGACATATTAGAAGCTTCGCTTGCATCCTCTGAAACGCTTTTGTCATACCCATCTGGCCCCATTAGCTTCATGCTCAATATCTGCCCTATTGACAATGTTGGTTTCAAGGGACCCTTTGAAGCGTCAATGATGTCCATATTCTGAAAATCTCTGGAACGAGGTGCTGGATGTTTGAACCGGGGAGGGTCAAGGACTGAACGCCTCCTGTTTCCGGTCGTGGATCGACATCTGCGGAGAGCCTCTTCTACTGCGATCTTCCCCCGGTTAGCAGCATCCACCCTCTTCTGGGCCTCCTGTAGTGCCTTCTTACATTCTTCAACTTGAAACAGAGCTTCTTCCAGATTTCTGAGAGAGTCAGATTCTGTCTGGTTGGCTTCATCAACCTGCACCATTGCAGCTTCGATTTTCTTTCTTGAGCATTCATCAGCCTCCTGAGCTTTGGCAGCAAGCTCAGAGTACTCTTCCAATGAAAGGTTCACGCCTTCCATGCCCTGAAGATCCTCAGCTGAAGCTTCATTGCTTAGTAGGACCTTGATTTCAGCCAGGGCAAGAGCTTCTGCTGCCCTTGCCGCCTCTTCTATCTTCTTGGCTGCACGACACCTCACCTCAGCAGTGCCAATGCTAGCTCTCATCTGCTCAATTTCAGCAGACAGCATAGCAGCTTCAGATTTCGACGCATTCGCCGCACTCCTCAGCTGCTCTAGC
Organism: Saccharum hybrid cultivar R570; assembly: GCA_038087645.1. Classification (NCBI taxonomy): domain Eukaryota; kingdom Viridiplantae; phylum Streptophyta; class Magnoliopsida; order Poales; family Poaceae; genus Saccharum; species Saccharum hybrid cultivar. The sequence continues at coordinate 12,035,643 of JAQSUU010000401.1, forward strand.
TCAGATGTCATCTTCTTGATCTCGACGAAGATGTCTGATGGATCGTCACGCCTCCTCTGCAGACCCCGCAGCGTCTGCAGCTTCTGTGCAGTCCGATCCAGCTCATCCTCCAGAGAAGCAATCAACGTTGTATTGGCACAAACCTTCTTTCGGTTTCTCTCCGCCAAGACTCTCTCTTTGGCAATGTCGTTCCGCAGCGACTCAACCGAGGCTCTGATAGCCGCAATATCACTCGTGGTCCTGTTTAGGTTGGCTTTTGCCTGCTCAAGGCCCTCCAGCACTGAAGAACCAGGAGATTGATGCAGCTGCACATGTAGCGCGCCCATAACCGCATCAGTTTCAGCATTCTCAGGCTGCACTTCTGCAGGGTCTTCAGTGCCAGTGTGCACCCCGGCTTGACCCTGAACCCTTTCTTCAGGGATGCAGAATGCACCGGCACCCTCGTTCTGTATCTTTAGCTTTAAGTCTGCAACCACCTTCTTGGTGGACTCCAACTCTTTGAGCACATCAAGCGTCTCCCTTTCTTTGACGCTGAGCTCCTTCTCTAGCTGCGTGGTCTGCTCCTCCAGATCGGCCAGTTCTTCGGCCCCCTCCTGCTCCTGCAGCAGAAGGTAGGAGAAGTCACATATCAAGCGCGAAATTTTATCTACCTGCCGCATTTCCCTCCCACAAATCTAGGAACCACAAACGACATATAATCGCGAGTGGCGGCGAACCAACCAACCAAAAGCACAACACACGCCATACGCAAGAGACATTTGCGGCGGCGCCGCAGCGCGAGGACGCAGATTGGCTACCTTTGGGTTTGGGGGCGCGAACACACGCTTGATGAGGTGGGAGCTCCAGGCGGCGCTGCCGCCGAAGTGGTCGACGGCCTCGCGTACCGACTTGAAGGGCGCCGAGGTGTCGACCTCCGCCCTGCCCTGCAGGCCGCCGGCGGCGGAGGCGCCGGGCGGGGCGAGTTCTTGCGGCTCGGCCTCGCCGTTCATGGGGACTCGTGCGGCGAGTAAAGATGATGCCTCTCTCTTCTTTCTCGGGTTCCGTCCGTGGGGTTTTGGTGGGGGTGGGCGAGGAGAGGACGACCGACGACAGAGAGAGCCAAAGGAATCGAAGCCAGTGGAAGCGAGCACGGCGGGGTTCGGATGGATTTTGCTTTATTTTATCGCCATGGGTGACTGTTGACCGGCCCGCTGGTACAGTAAATTGTAGCCGTTTGGGAGCCGTTGGCGCGTTGCTGCCTCTCCTCTCCTCTCCTCCTCTCCTGCGTCTGTGCACTTGGCAGGCTTTTGCTTGCCTTTTGGCCTTTTTGCTACAGACAGCAAAGGTGACGTTTGAAATTGGACTTTGCATTGTGCAAGCACAACAAGATTTGGCAAATACTGCCTCACCAGTAAAAAAAAAGAGAGGCAAAATCTTGCTTTTTTTTCAAGTGGTTAAACAGTTTAAGTTGACTAAGTCCATTTCAAATAAATAAGTATCATTACATTTCATTTAATATATTATTATCATAGCACACCTGAAAAAGTCATAAATATTAATAATATTTTGTGCAATCTTAGTCAAACTTAAGGAGATTTGATTCAATCCAAATTCAGAATTGCATCTTTTGAGATGGAGGTAGTAATTGTACACCCCCGGTTCTAAAAGATACTGAATATGTTTGACATGATGCAATTCTTGGTTTTATTTGATGGTTTGACTCAACCAAATCTAGAATTCCATATTTTTTATACGGAGGTAACAATTCACTACATCTGTCAATCGGTAGTGATGGGCCCGACAATGATAAGTTGTAAAACTTTAAGAAAATATGTGTTTCTCAGGATTTGAAATCGAGATCTCAAAGTTAACGTCTCCACGAGTGCATATACTTATCACTATCGGATCCACCATAACCGGCAGTGATTGCTGTTCTGGCATAGTAATTGTACCCCCTCCGTTCTAAAAGATATACTATGATAAAGATATGCTATGATAATATACTAGGGTCAAACCATCAGATAAAACCTAGAACTACTACCTCCGTGTAACACCCCTGGTGTTACGATCCGCTTAAACACCTCGCTTAAAAGCTAAAAGAAAATAAGTAAACGAGTTCTCGGATTTTTTTTAAAAATCTTTTACCTCACATAAATGATAAAGGGATAATGTCGGTTAATTGGGTTGCTTGAAAAACAATTTTTATAACAAAAATAAAACGTAACTTGAGCTTTGCGCTTAAGTAAAAATTTATGCGCAAGTTGTGTAGATGAAAAATACAATTGTCATTTTAAAAATAAATATCGTTAACTAGTATTTTGCAAGCTCAAAAATCGAATTCGAAATTCAATTCTACCTAAACTCTAGATCGAGTTTAAAACAGAAAGAATTAATGACAATGCCATTTCGACGTTTAAATTCCAATAAAAATGTTTAAGCACGAAGATCATGTTTTGGCCTAGTTGGTTACTTCTAACTGAGCTTTTGAGCGTGGTGGAGGTGGTAGTGAGTTGGACGTCGCATTGCTCTCTTAAGAATTTTTTTCCCAAGTTGCTTGAACGCGCTGTGAACTCCTTGGCCGACGTTTTGTTCGTGAACCGGCTATGGCAGTGACGAGCGTACGTTGGCGTTGTGATCTCCTCCCCTTTAGTTGCCCTCTGATCTTGGCAATCGATCCTCTGGGTAGCTTCTAGCACCGGCTGTGGAGCATGGGGATTGCTTGAACCTTAGTTGCGTCGCTCACCGATTTTCGCCTTGCTTTAAAGTTGGTGCACGTCACTACGTACGCTTGTTCGGCTTGCGTCCGCGGTCACCGCGCTTGGGTCCTGAGCTGCGCGTCTGGCCAGCCGCTGCCCTGCACCTTTGGCCGCCTTTGGCTGTTTCCGCACGGGACCACAGCTACCTGCCTCCTCTCATCGAGTTACTCCGCTTGCTATCGTCTCCGTTTTCGTTGACTCAGCCACAGTGGGATGGAGACGTCCCCTGCCTCGCTGTCTCCCTCCCTGCGCTGCTCTGCCTTAGTTCGGCACCGGCGTCCCGCTTGGTCGGGCCACACCTTGCCGTGTGTGTCGCGCCAAGCCTCCACTGCTCTTTCGACTGTGCCACCTGCTCGCGTTGCCGGACTGATTGGAGTCGCTCCGTCTTAACCGCTCATGTTTGCTCGTGTGCTCTCTTCTCGGCCGCACCGGGCACTGAGCCGCTGCCTCCCTTCGCTCTGCGCCCGTCCGTGCGCCTAGCTCGCGGCTCCGCAATCCGATTACTCGCACCAGTTAGTGGCATAGAAAGCCTTTTAGACGCCCCATCTTCCTCACCCTCGGTCGAGCACTCCCGACCTTCATTTGGGCATTTTTGCTCGGCGCCGGTCGGAAGCCGCCGTGACCCCGGGCTTGGGGGGGGGGGTAAGGTAGTCTTAGTTCGATTGTTTGTCTCCAGAAGCTTGTCGTGAAATTCTCCATCCGGTGCTCGTGCTGTCTCGGCCAGGGTGCTCGCTGTCGGTGTGGTGACGCGCTCGGGCCACTCCCGGAACGCCACCGTATGGTGCGGTCGCACGTGGTCGGTTCTCCTCCGCCTCCCTCCATTTCGACTGTCGTCACAGGAGCATGTGGGGTGAGTCGCTGATACTCAAGCACCATTTCTTTTGCCTCGTCGTAGCCTAGAAGCGCCGGAACGGCCTCGTCATCGTCGGAGCGGCGCTGTTTCCGCCCGTCACCGTGGCCAGATCACGGTAGTGCCCCGTTGGCCGCCAAATCGGCGCCTAGGGTTTCGCCTAAGCTCCGGGGTGCTCGTCGGCTTGCTCTTAGGGCTTGTTCTTCGAACGGTTGGGCGGTAGAGGTGCATCGTGCCGGCTGGGGCCGCGCCGGCGTGCGCAGGGGGGAAGCGGGGACTGGCTCTTGTAAAGACGACTTAGTTTAGGGTGGCGGGTGGAATGTTTGTCTCTGATGGAATAGTGTGGGGTTGTGTCGGGTATTAACTCGTGGCGCTGGGGTTGTTTTTGCTAAAGAGCCGACACCCCCCCCCGGCTTCTTTCCGCCTTGGGCTGGACCTCTGGGCCGCTGGTGGGCCGACCTGGTGGCGCGTTGCCATTTTTTTCGCGCGGGCCGAGTCGCGCTGTCGGGCTGGTGCCGCCGTTGCTGGCCCTGTTAAGTTCTTAATGTTTTTTTAAAATTAGTTACTAAGCTAAATTATAAATGCCATTGGGAAATATGTAGGAATCCTAAAATCATGAAACCAATTTTGTTAGTTTCCTAAAAACCCGATCTAACTGTTAGTATATTTTATCCACATAGTTGTATATTATCCTTAGGAGTTCATTAATTATTTTAGAACGCTTAATATTGCTAAGTATAAACTCGGGAGAATTTTTGTAGGAAAATGGGGATAGTGTTGGCCTTGAAAATTGTATACTAAATCCCAATATTCGTAGCTACTCACTGTAACTTTGGTGGCTCCATAATGACCAATGCGTTAGGGTAGCTAAGGAACTTTAATTAGAATATATGTGTTTATTCGATAAAATGTTAAAACCGACACCTCGGTCTGTATGACAAAGCATTGGTTGAAATATAATGGCTCATCCAACGACGTGGGTACGTGGCCTAGTGCGTAGAGTTAGCTCGTTAGCTTGCGAAGCGTAACGTGTCTCCTAGTTGCAGTTATCATGGTTTATTTACATCTATTCGTGCATTCCACGAATGTCCTCATAGGAGCGATGGTGGGTCGCGGAGTCACCCGGAGGTTGCAGAAAAGATGGTGCCCTGATGATCGTGTCATCATGACGAGATGCTAACTTGGTTAATTCTACCCAGGCAAGCCCCGGTGCATAACCCCTATTATTCTGCACTTTATTTTATGTCTGTGCATTAAGTTAAAAGGAGTTGAATGAAACCCACTTGCATATAAATATCCTGATCCCATGAGTCTTACTAGTATGTCAGGATCGTGTAGATTGCTATGCTATAAGACTCCGGTAGAAGTCGAGTGATTTCCTGTCACTCGCGAGAGATAGGAATTTTAATATTGTTACTACTATCATGATGCTATCACATGAAATATAAAGGTATATGGATAATTGGAGACCAGGCGGAACGGGTTGGATGGACTTGGACCTGGTTGGGCAACAGAGCAGGGCTCTGGTTGCGTTGGTTCCGCCTGTGTCAATTAAGGACCGTTCGTTGCATGGACCCTGGTCAAGTCACAGATTTATTGTCCTGAGCATATACTAGCGGATGGGGGCTAGGAAGACTTGTTTCTCTCCTGTCGTGGGTTCCGGCTCTTTCCGGACCGGCTTTTTAGGGTGGTTATATATATTGGGTTGAGGAGGTCTAAGCACCATACTGAGGCCGGGCTTGCAGTGTTGGGGGCTTAGAGTCCGAGCTTGGACGGGGACCTGGACCCCTTGACAGGAGTGGAACGGGTTGGTCTTGCTTGTGCCCGGGGTACAAGCGAGGCGTGTGTTTTCGGGGCACCCAGCTGGGCACATTGATTCGCGAATCGCCGTTTCTGCGTGACGGTACGGCTTGACTACGCTCTGGCATCGTAGTAAGAACTGACAGTGGAAAGATGAAGAAATGGTTTCTGATTGCTCAACCCTACTTGATTATAGACTAGGTGCTTACATAGAAGATTGGATAAGAACTAAATACGGCTATTAAAAGTAACAAATTAAGGATACACCTTTAGCGCTGCTTCTTGCAAACAAGAAACCCACAAGCCAGAAAGCCTTGCATAACCCTTGGAGTCTTTTCTTTCCTCCTGACGGGTAAGTCTTGCGGAGTACAATTGAGTACTCAGGGTTTGTTCTACCATGTTGCAGGTGGCAGGTGCTGATAAGCTGACACTTGTGTGTGGAAACCTCCTGGTGGGCTCAGCGAGGATTTCCTTTGCGAAGCGAAGTAGAGTTTATTTATTAAAACTCTCACCAAAAGTTTTACAAGGAAAATACTATTATCTTATTATCATTTCATGCATATAACATTCCTTATGTTAATGTTTAACTTGTCCTTAAATGGTTTCTTTTTCGCTGAACTCTGATAACGTTTTATATTCCACTGTTATAACTACATAATGAATTGCTCTGATGTTGTATTAAAAAGTGATGTAAGAAATGGTAAGGATGTTGTAAGCTTTACTCTCTCATTTGTGATCCTGAGGTAAAAATGTGGATCTTCGAGTTCTCCCTTGCGGTGTGCTCGATGGAATTACTTAGTTTAGGGTTCTCCCTTGGGTACTTAGTGTCTAGTGGAAGACAAGTACGCTTGGGAGGGCATTAGATTAGGCGATTCTGCCACAGGTGGTATCAGAGCATAAATGAGACAATAAAGCTTCAAGATCTTTCCTAAGTTAAAATTTGACAATCAAACTTTTTCAAAAAGTTAGTACGATTGCATGCGAGGTTATATAAGTAGCCCTATTACTATGGTTATGTATCTAGGATAGTTGGCACTCTGCTGACCTAGTTAGGCCTAATCCAGTTTTCTGCAGGTATCCTAACCCCGTGCCTAGTTCGCTAGCACCGACTAGCTTCAGGGAGAGCACGATGTGCCAAAACTCTACGAACGGTTGCCCTATAGGTCGGTAACAGTGTGAGGATGGATAGGTCGTGCATTCTGCATACGCTGTTGTGCAATAGTGTTGCGGTCGACCAGTCTTTGCTCGTGTAGCCACGATGGTACTATAGTCTCGTGTGTCGCACACGCCTGTTGGTTCACGCCTGTCTAGCCCATGCATTGTCGTACCCCTTCTGCGCTCTTGTCGAACCTCTGCCTTACAGTCGTACTAACCCTTTATGACCTCGATCACCGTTCGTCGCGTGTGGGTGAAGATCTTGCTGTTCACTTTTACTAGCCCCGTGCATGGCTCGTGGGTGGACTGCGACAGGACCACTGACCGCTCTGCCTTTTAAAAGGGAGCCAAGCCCTGTCACTGGGTCTCACCATTCGGTGCATCCTAACTCACTTAGCCCTTTTCCCTTGAGCAAGTTCTCACTCAAGCCTTCCTTGTAACCACCACTCACCACCCACCAAGGATGGCGGGAGCTTGGGTTAGCAGCTATTGCCTGAATACCGAGGGTTTTCCCAAAATTCTGTATGCCACCCTGCAAAGACTCGGTGTTCGGGAGCGTCCCGAGTATGAGGGCCGTGAGTACATGAAGCGTGGCACTGAGCGATGCAAAGTCACCGTCTACATCGGCAAGAGTGAGGAGTTTCCCGACGTCACTGAAGCTTGGAATGTGACCGCAACCGGGTTTTGCTTCGGTGATACGTACCAAGTTGCGGCCCGCAAAGCTCTGCGGCACCTCTGCCAGATCTATGAAGGGCCCATTGCTCGTACCCCCATGCGGTTATTTCCCCCCTGGGACAAGAATCGGCGGGTATGGAAGGCCCGCATGGAGGCTTTGCAAGGTCCAGACGTGCAAGAAGACAACCCGACCTTGGTGCACCTGACCTCGTACTTGCTGGCCCTGGATGAGCAGTACGACCGGCAGGCCTCGGAGCTGAGGGAGTGCCTCCGCCGTGCTGAGGAAGCCGAGATCTTCTCCCGGATGCTCGAAGTACAGCTTGCTGAAGCCCATGCCAATCTAGCAGCCGCGGAGAGTCGAGAGGCGGCCATGACGGAAGCCGTCAAGGTGGACCAAGACCGACATGCTCAGGAGCTGGAGGACGCCTATCTGGCCACAAGGGTCAAGCGTAGGACGCTCGCCGCGGAAAGGCAGGAACCCTTAATCCTGGAGGGGATTCCTATCCATCCGCTGGAGAGAAGGAGGACTGGTGTCGCTGTACCGCCAGCACCTCCACCCACGGAAGCCTCAGAGATAGAGCCTTTCCTTCCCCTCACCCAGCCACTGCCAGGAGAAGAAGCGGATCTGCGTGCAGCAGAAGAGCCCCAAGAGCCCAGGAATGAAGTCGTTCGCCCCGACGAAGTGGATTAGTCGTCCTAGGGGAGATGTAACCATAGATGGTAGTGTTTTTCATCAGTGTCCTCCAGTGTTGTAACCTTTTCCCTTGTCCTTCGTCTGTAGTCGTTGAAGTCATCTGGTCGTTGGATGCAAGCGATGTGTCGAGTAGGAGAGAGTGAGTGCCTGTATGTTGCACCCGTGTACGAACTTGGAATGAGTATTTGCTTATCCGTTGTGTTGATTACGTCGAGTTGCCTTTCAGCCGTGTTAGACGTGATTAGTGTTCTTGAGACGACCGCAAGCAGGTTTCAAGAGGAACAGTTGTTCAGATTCAGCGGGTCAGCCGTGATTGAATGACAGAGGACTCGGTGTCAACCAATTGTGGATGTCCCAGTAGAACACTTGAATCCCCTTGATTTAAATCCGCCTTGGGATTTAAGCTCCTTGTTCCTTGATTTGAAAAGGAACCCTTGTTGATTTAAATTCTTTGCAATCCTTTTCTGATTCTGTGGTCTATGACCCCACTGCTTTTACTGCGAGTAAGTTGGTAATAGTTGCCTGGTTAATAACTTATGGTGCCGCGACGGAACCGAGGGCCACCTGTGGATCGTGACCGCATGGTTGTGCCGCTCGGCGCGCGCTGGTATCGAGGTTGTTGACCAAGCACTTTTACCGAGTTACACCGCAGTACCGCCCTTGCTATAAACGTTCTCCTTGATAAAAATACCCTGGTGTTCTAGCGGGAAATCCACGACGGGTTGATGGAGTAGTGCTCTCACATTTGTGACCGAGATAACGGGGTTTGGAAGAAGCATATATGTTCTGATCTCCGTGTGTATGAAAGGCTTGTGCAAGTTGGATTCAACAGGAAAAGAGGGAAAAGAGCGACAAAGAAAGCATAGCCACCAGTGATCTGGAGTAATTGGAACACCGATGGGACGCTGCCCCTGTGTCCGGTGACCGCTCTACATCTGCCGGGTCGCTGTCACTGTGTGTCCTGTGGAAGCCGTCGGTGGCGGGACCCACGTGAATCGTGCTCGAGTGGCCGTGGCATGGCACCGCACTCACCTCGCCCTTGCACTATACACCCCTCTTTCCACGGCCACTCGTCGGCTCTCGATTTTCACCCTCGGTCCCGTGCCGGACCCCCCCTCTCGTTTCTCTTCTCGCTGGTGTGTCGCTCGCACGCCTCCTTGCCGAGCGAACCCCATCCCGTCCTTTCTCCTTTTCCCCCACTCAAGCTCGCATAGGGAGCGCACCATGGCGCTGTTGTTCCCCACCTCGTGTCCCACTGGCGCCCTTCCCTCCACGCCGCCTCCATTTCTGGTGCCCTACGCCACCACCTCCGTCCACCAGGCTTTAAATGCCACCTTGCTTGCCTCTCCTCCATCCCACCCCAGACCGGAAATAGAGTCCCACAAATCGATCTTCTCCGTCCATGCTCAGGTGGAAGGAGCTCGGGAGCAGTTGGGAAGGAAGTGGTTGGAGGCAGGACTACGAGATCCAGCCGTTGTTCGTAGAGCGAGGGTTGCCAGTCAAGAGTGATGGCGTAACTCAAGGAGAAGGGATCTGGTTTCCATCGAAGGAGTTCAAGTCAACTCGGGTTAGTTAGGTTTTAGGGTTCGCGATGTTCGAGTTCTCAGTCTCTTGTTTCTGGCTCTGCTGGGCTTACGCCATGTTCTGGATCATCGTTTTCCTTCTGCTCTTCCACTGTCCCCGCCTTCGTCGTTTTCTAGAGAGGTTGTGAGTTGTATCAATGTTCTTAGCCGCGATGCCTCTAGATCCCTGAGTGTTTTAGTTTTTGAAGCCGTGTAATCTCCTTTTGTAATCTCTGCTAAGAAGTGAAATCGTGTTTTCCCCTTTTCTGATTCTTGCTCCGAATCTCGGGACGAGATTCTTTTTAAGGGGGGTTGGTTGTAACACCCCTGGTGTTACGATCCGCTTAAACACCTCGCTTAAAAGCTAAAAGAAAATAAGTAAACGAGTTCTCGGATTTTTTTTAAAAATCTTTTACCTCGCATAAATGATAAAGGGATAATGTCGGTTAATTGGGTTGCTTGAAAAACAATTTTTATAACAAAAATAAAACGTAACTTGAGCTTTGCGCTTAAGTAAAAATTTATGCGCAAGTTGTGTAGATGAAAAATACAATTGTCATTTTAAAAATAAATATCGTTAACTAGTATTTTGCAAGCTCAAAAATCGAATTCGAAATTCAATTCTACCTAAACTCTAGATCGAGTTTAAAACATAAAGAATTAATGACAATGCCATTTCGACGTTTAAATTCCAATAAAAATGTTTAAGCACGAAGATCATGTTTTGGCCTAGTTGGTTACTTCTAACTGAGCTTTTGAGCGTGGTGGAGGTGGTAGTGAGTTGGACGTCGCATTGCTCTCTTAAGAATTTTTTTTCCCAAGTTGCTTGAACGCGCTGTGAACTCCTTGGCCGACGTTTTGTTCGTGAACCGGCTATGGCAGTGACGAGCATACGTTGGCGTTGTGATCTCCTCCCCTTTAGTTGCCCTCTGATCTTGGCAATCGATCCTCTGGGTAGCTTCTAGCACCGGCTGTGGAGCATGGGGATTGCTTGAACCTTAGTTGCGTCGCTCACCGATTTTCGCCTTGCTTTAAAGTTGGTGCACGTCACTACGTACGCTTGTTCGGCTTGCGTCCGCGGTCACCGCGCTTGGGTCCTGAGCTGCGCGTCTGGCGCGCTCGGCACGCCGCGCTGCCGGCCAGCCGCTGCCCTGCACCTTTGGCCGCCTTTGGCTGTTTCCGCACGGGACCACAGCTACCTGCCTCCTCTCATCGAGTTACTCCGCTTGCTATCGTCTCCGTTTTCGTTGACTCAGCCACAGTGGGATGGAGACGTCCCCTGCCTCGCTGTCTCCCTCCCTGCGCTGCTCTGCCTTAGTTCGGCACCGGCGTCCCGCTTGGTCGGGCCACACCTTGCCGTGTGTGTCGCGCCAAGCCTCCACTGCTCTTTCGACTGTGCCACCTGCTCGCGTTGCCGGACTGATTGGAGTCGCTCCGTCTTAACCGCTCATGTTTGCTCGTGTGCTCTCTTCTCGGCCGCACCGGGCACTGAGCCGCTGCCTCCCTTCGCTCTGCGCCCGTCCGTGCGCCTAGCTCGCGGCTCCGCAATCCGATTACTCGCACCAGTTAGTGGCATAGAAAGCCTTTTAGACGCCCCATCTTCCTCACCCTCGGTCGAGCACTCCCGACCTTCATTTGGGCATTTTTGCTCGGCGCCGGTCGGAAGCCGCCGTGACCCCGGGCTTGGGGGGGGGGGTAAGGTAGTCTTAGTTCGATTGTTTGTCTCCAGAAGCTTGTCGTGAAATTCTCCATCCGGTGCTCGTGCTGTCTCGGCCAGGGTGCTCGCTGTCGGTGTGGTGACGCGCTCAGGCCACTCCCGGAACGCCACCGTATGGTGCGGTCGCACGTGGTCGGTTCTCCTCCGCCTCCCTCCATTTCGACTGTCGTCACAGGAGCATGTGGGGTGAGTCGCTGATACTCAAGCACCATTTCTTTTGCCTCGTCGTAGCCTAGAAGCGCCGGAACGGCCTCGTCATCGTCGGAGCGGCGCTGTTTCCGCCCGTCACCGTGGCCAGATCACGGTAGTGCCCCGTTGGCCGCCAAATCGGCGCCTAGGGTTTCGCCTAAGCTCCGGGGTGCTCGTCGGCTTGCTCTTAGGGCTTGTTCTTCGAACGGTTGGCCGGTAGAGGTGCGTCGTGCCGGCTGGGGCCGCGCCGGCGTGCGTAGGGGGGAAGCGGGGACTGGCTCTTGTAAAGACGACTTAGTTTAGGGTGGCGGGTGGAATGTTTGTCTCTGATGGAATAGTGTGGGGTTGTGTCGGGTATTAACTCGTGGCGCTGGGGTTGTTTTTGCTAAAGAGCCGACACCCCCCCCCGGCTTCTTTCCGCCTTGGGCTGGACCTCTGGGCCGCTGGTGGGCCGACCTGGTGGCGCGTTGCCATTTTTTTCGCGCGGGCCGAGTCGCGCTGTCGGGCTGGTGCCGCCGTTGCTGGCCCTGTTAAGTTCTTAATGTTTTTTTTAAATTAGTTACTAAGCTAAATTATAAATGCCATTGGGAAATATGTAGGAATCCTAAAATCATAAAACCAATTTTGTTAGTTTCCTAAAAACCCGATCTAACTGTTAGTATATTTTATCCACATAGTTGTATATTATCCTTAGGAGTTCATTAATTATTTTAGAACGCTTAATATTGCTAAGTATAAACTCGGGAGAATTTTTGTAGGAAAATGGGGATAGTGTTGGCCTTGAAAATTGTATACTAAATCCCAATATTCGTAGCTACTCACTGTAACTTTGGTGGCTCCATAATGACCAATGCGTTAGGGTAGCTAAGGAACTTTAATTAGAATATATGTGTTTATTCGATAAAATGTTAAAACCGACACCTCGGTCTGTATGACAAAGCATTGGTTGAAATATAATGGCTCATCCGACGACGTGGGTACGTGGCCTAGTGCGTAGAGTTAGCTCGTTAGCTTGCGAAGCGTAACGTGTCTCCTAGTTGCAGTTATCATGGTTTATTTACATCTATTCGTGCATTCCACGAATGTCCTCATAGGAGCGATGGTGGGTCGCGGAGTCACCCGGAGGTTGCAGAAAAGATGGTGCCCTGATGATCGTGTCATCATGACGAGATGCTAACTTGGTTAATTCTACCCAGGCAAGCCCCGGTGCATAACCCCTATTATTCTGCACTTTATTTTATGTCTGTGCATTAAGTTAAAAGGAGTTGAATGAAACCCACTTGCATATAAATATCCTGATCCCATGAGTCTTACTAGTATGTCAGGATCGTGTAGATTGCTATGCTATAGGACTCCGGTAGAAGTCGAGTGATTTCCTGTCACTCGCGAGAGATAGGAATTTTAATATTGTTACTACTATCATGATGCTATCACATGAAATATAAAGGTATATGGATAATTGGAGACCGGGCGGAACGGGTTGGATGGACTTGGACCTGGTTGGGCAACAGAGCAGGGCTCTGGTTGCGTTGGTTCCGCCTGTGTCAATTAAGGACCGTTCGTTGCATGGACCCTGGTCAAGTCACAGATTTATTGTCCTGAGCATATACTAGCGGATGGGGGCTAGGAAGACTTGTTTCTCTCCTGTCGTGGGTTCCGGCTCTTTCCGGACCGGCTTTTTAGGGTGGTTATATATATTGGGTTGAGGAGGTCTAAGCACCATACTGAGGCCGGGCTTGCAGTGTTGGGGGCTTAGAGTCCGAGCTTGGACGGGGACCTGGACCCCTTGACAGGAGTGGAACGGGTTGGTCTTGCTTGTGCCCGGGGTACAAGCGAGGCGTGTGTTTTCGGGGCACCCAGCTGGGCACATTGATTCGCGAATCGCCGTTTCTGCGTGACGGTACGGCTTGACTACGCTCTGGCATCGTAGTAAGAACTGGCAGTGGAAAGATGAAGAAATGGTTTCTGATTGCTCAACCCTACTTGATTATAGACTAGGTGCTTACATAGAAGATTGGATAAGAACTAAATACGGCTATTAAAAGTAACAAATTAAGGATACACCTTTAGCGCTGCTTCTTGCAAACAAGAAACCCACAAGCCAGAAAGCCTTGCATAACCCTTGGAGTCTTTTCTTTCCTCCTGACGGGTAAGTCTTGCGGAGTACAATTGAGTACTCAGGGTTTGTTCTACCCTGTTGCAGGTGGCAGGTGCTGATAAGCTGACACTTGTGTGTGGAAACCTCCTGGTGGGCTCAGCGAGGATTTCCTTTGCGAAGCGAAGTAGAGTTTATTTATTAAAACTCTCACCAAAAGTTTTACAAGGAAAATACTATTATCTTATTATCATTTCATGCATATAACATTCCTTATGTTAATGTTTAACTTGTCCTTAAATGGTTTCTTTTTCGCTAAACTCTGATAACGTTTTATATTCCACTGTTATAACTACATAATGAATTGCTCTGATGTTGTATTAAAAAGTGATGTAAGAAATGGTAAGGATGTTGTAAGCTTTACTCTCTCATTTGTGATCCTGAGGTAAAAATGTGGATCTTCGAGTTCTCCCTTGCGGTGTGCTCGACGGAATTACTTAGTTTAGGGTTCTCCCTTGGGTACTTAGTGTCTAGTGGAAGACAAGTACGCTTGGGAGGGCATTAGATTAGGCGATTCTGCCACACTCCGTCTCAAAAGCCTCGGTCCTATAATGCTACAATATCGAATTTTATTTGTTGTCGATCATAATAATATATCTAAAGCCATAGGTTTCGAGTATTGTTCTAAATAACAGGCTGTAGCATCTAGCGAAGATGTCTACTCGGCTGCTATAGCGCCGCTATATCCCACTACTTAGTACAATGTTGTTTGTCGCTATAGCTTCGCTATTTAGAACACTGGTTTAGAGAATTGGGAGGAAGCAAGTATATCAATTATCTAGTACAAAAGTAGAACTAATATAACTTGTTGGACTCCTGTGAAGTATACAAAGATTGAACGACAGCAAGCTGATGATGCAGAAGCGGTTCCCACTTCCCGCAATGAAATGCGTCATAAAATGTTTTATTTTCCTATATTTACGTTGCATATCGTGACATGCATGGCCATGCGCCTAGGGCGATCCGGAACTATAAACCATTGAATCACTAGGTATGATGGTTAGCGTCTCATTGCATTTTATGTCTCAATAATGCATCTCTGGATCTGCCCCAATCATAACTACTTCCACAAGTAGGGTGAAAATCCTTCATAATAATAAGAAAACATTTAACATGTTCCCGTAGTATATATGTATATCAATATATGGTACTATATATTTTGTTGAGCGCACGTGCAACAACAATATCACTCATTACAAGATGTACCATAGTGTATCACACTAACCAGTTTCGGTATGCAGACAATATCTGCACGCACACGAAAGTTATTCGTATATAGTAGTAGTAGTATGAGTAATAGCCAAAACAAAAGAAAACACAATATGAATAATAAGTGGCTTAGCAACGTGCATGTTCACGTTGCGCCCGCGAGCATGTTGCGTGAATGCATCTCAGGTTCGGACAGGGCGACATTTGATGGGGCCCTTGATGTCGGGAACGCCAAAAACTGTAGTTGAGTAATTGCAGTAGCATGTTGTGATGCTTTTGAGTGAGCCACTAAGTTGCAGAATAATGCCATGTTTTGCGTACACTTCGACGGCTCCTTCATACTCAAGAGAGTTTGTAAAGCCGATAGGACACACATCTTGCGGTGGTGGCGGTGTGTGCAGTGTGCGTTGGAGATGGCGGCGGTGGAGGTACCGTTGAAGGTGGTGGTGGTGGAGGCATCGTTGAAGGTGGTGGTGGAGGTGGTGGAAGAGTTGGGGCTGGTGTTCGTGCAGGTGTTGCTGTGGGTGCATGCGTCGGAGCTATCATAGGTGCTGGAGTTGGGGCTAGCGTTGGTGCCACCGCAGGTGCATGAGTTGGGGCTGGTGCTGGTGCGCGTGTTGGTGTAGGTATTGGAGCCGGTGTGGGTGCACGTGTCGGAGCCAGCATAGGTGCTCGAGTCGGGGCTGGTGTCGGTGCCAACGTAGGAGCACGAGTTGGGGCTGGTGTCGGCGTGCGTGTTGACGTAGGTGTTGGAGCCGATGCTGTAGGTGCTTGAGTTGGGGCAGGTGTCGGTGCACGAGTTGGGGCTGGTGTTGGTGCAGGCGCTAGAGTTGGTGTGGGTGCACGTGTCGGAGCCAGCGTAGGTGCTCGAGTTGGGGCTGGTGTCGGTGCCACTGTAGGTGCACGAGTTGGGGTTGGTGTCGGTGCGCGTGTTGGTGCAGGTGTTGGAGCCGGTGTGGGTGCACGGGCTGGTGCCAGTGTAGGTGCTCGAGTTGGGGCTGGTGTCGGTGCCACAGTAGGTGCACGAGTTGGGGCTGGTGTCGGCACGCGTGTTGTTGCAGGTGTTGGAGCCGGTGTGGGTGCACGTGCCGGAGCCAGTGTAGGTGCTCGATTTGGGGCTGGTGTCGGTGCTAACGTAGGTGCACGAGTTGGAGCCGGTGTCGGTGCCACCATAGGTGCACGAGTTGGGGTTGGTGTCGGTGCGCATGTTGGTGCAGGCGTTAGAGCCGGTGTGGGTGCACGGGTCGGAGTAGCGTAGGTGCCTGGGTTGGGGCTGTTGTCGGTGCGCGTGTTGGTGCAAGTGTTGGAGCCGGTGTGGGTGCACGCGCTGGAGCGGGCGTAGGTGGTCGAGTTTGGGCTGGTGTCGGTGCCACCATAGGTGCACGAGTTGGGCCTAGTGTCGGTGCGCGTGTTGGTGTAGGTGTTGGAGCCGGTGTGGGTGCACGCACTGGAGCGGGCGTAGGTGGTCGAGTTTGGGCTGGTGTCGGTGCCACCATAGGTGCACGAGTTGGAGCTGGTGTCGGTGTGCGTGTTGGTGCAGGTGTTGGAGCCAGTGTGGGTGCACGCGTTGGAGCCAATGTGGGTGCTCGAGTTGGGGCTCGTGTCGGTGCCACCGTGGGTGCAAGATTTGGGGTTGGTGTCGTTGCGCGTGTTGGTGAAGGTGTTGAAGCCGGTGTGGGTGCACGCGCCGGAGCCAGCGTAGGTGCTCGAATTGGGGCTGGTGCCGGTGCCAACGTAGGAGCACGAGTTGGGGCTAGTGTGGGCGTGCGTGTTGGTGCAGGCGTTGGAGCCGGCGTGGGTGCACGAGTTGAGCTCGGTGTCGGAGGTGGTGTTGTTGGAGCCGGTTTGGGTGCACGTGGCGGTGACCGTCCCTGAGCCTGAA
Organism: Saccharum hybrid cultivar R570; assembly: GCA_038087645.1. Classification (NCBI taxonomy): domain Eukaryota; kingdom Viridiplantae; phylum Streptophyta; class Magnoliopsida; order Poales; family Poaceae; genus Saccharum; species Saccharum hybrid cultivar. The sequence continues at coordinate 12,052,266 of JAQSUU010000401.1, forward strand.
CCGAAGCTGCGAGCATGAGTGTCACGGCGAGGAACAGGAGGCGGCGGGCGGCAGGGGAAGGCAATGACTTGGACGCCATGGCCGCTAGCCGGGGACCCATGTTCTCAATCGTGTTCGTCTCTGTGTGTGTGCATGCCTTGAAGTCGAAGCGTATCGACCATGCCCATATTTATAGGCTAGCTAGCCCGGCAGTCTTCTGCATTGGCCATTTTGGCCACCGGGCGTCGTCGCCAGCCGGGTCGAAAGCATTTGCAAGTGCCAAGTGGGGGCATATTTTCGCGTCATATTACGTACGGGTACTTTGCCGGACGGAACAGTAGGTTGAAGCGTAAATTTCCACCGCGTGGACGTGCCCTTATATACGGTCAATACAATTATTATTGCTTGTGGACTTGGCACAAGTGCAACTCGCAGAACGCACGCTCCACGTACGAAGAAGCTACGTATACGACTGGCTACACTACGGGAGAGGCAAAATTTCCCGAGTGTCGCAGGCTTCCCCGAGTGCCAAAAATCGGGCACTCGGGGAAGCCAATCTTCCCCGAGTGTTGCACTCGGGGAAGAATTGCACTCGGGGAAGACAGGCTTTCCCGAGTGTCGCAAAGTGCTTGGCACTCGGTAAAGAGCGGCACTTGGCAAAGGCCCTCTTCCCCGAGTGCAACACTCGGGGAAGAGCGACACTCGGGGAAGAAAAATGTTACTTGACGGCCCAACCCGCCCACGCCGTTAAAACTTTTAAAAAAAATTCTTCCCCGAGTGCCAGGACAGGACACTCGGGGAAGCCAGCCTCTTCCCCGAGTGTCAGGACAGGGCACTCGGGGAAGAGGCGCCTCTTCCCCGAGTGCCCTGTCCTGACACTCGGGGAAGGGTCTTTTCCCAGAGTGCTAGAGAAGGCACATGGAGAAGAATTTTTTTAGTTTTTTTGCCCCATTTTTTTGTGAGGCCTTCCCACAACATTTGAAACTCCTTGTTCAAATTTGGGACAATTTTGACTTTTTTTAAGTATATTTTGTTAGTTTTTTCGTTTTGTTGAATTTTTTTGCATACTTCAAATTTGAACTGCAGGTGCATGAAATAATGGAATTTGATGATTCAAAAAATTATATTCATGATATTTTGTGTATGTTGAGGCCATATCCAGGAACTCACATGAAAATGTCGAGCATCTTGTTGCCGTAACATGACGAACAACTTGCGGGAAAAGTGTATTTAAATTATATAAAATCCGAACGAAGTCCGAAAATCACGAAACTTGTCTGGGCGTCATGTTATCGCATGTAGAGGCTATGGTAAAAAATTGAGAAGGTTTCGATCAAGTTACGACGTTGGATGCCTAAAACCCAGACATCTCCGCATGTGATCACCTGTGAAACTATATGTGAGAGTAGTGGATTTAGAACTACACTTTGCTAACACTTTGTCAAATGGAAAAATGACCTACATGAAATTTGTAGATCTTGATGAGTGGACCAAACTTGGTATTCATAACTTTGCGAGTTGAGACAATCTAGGGTTTCGAAAACTGGTTTGGAGGTGTCAAAATTTCAAAATTTAAAATTTGAATGGTTAAAACTTTGTCAAATGAAAAGTTGATGATTACACCAAATGTATATCTTAATGAGTTCTACAAACTTGGTATTCATGACTTTTCTATTTGAAGTCATTTAGAGTTTTAAAAACTAGAGTCAAAGTGTCTTTTTTTTAAATTCAAGATTTGACTTGGTCAAACTTAGTCAAATGAGACACTAAATGACTTCAGCTGAAAAACTTTTGAATACCAAGTGTGTAGAACTCTTCAAGATCTACATTTGGTACATAGTTCATTTTTCAATTTGAGAAAGTGTTAATAAACACTAGTCACATTTTTTAGAAATTCAAGATTTAACTTGGTCAAACTTTGTAAATTGAAACTCTAAATGACCTCAAATGAAAAACTTTTGAATACCAAGTTTGTCGAACTCATCAAGATCTGCATTTGGCACATATATCATTTTTGCATTGGAAAAAGTGTTAATAAACACTAGTCACAAAATCATGAATCTCACATAGACTTGTCAATTTATGCAAATATAGTCAAATTTGAGCCATTTTTAATAATATTTATTAACAAAGCAAGCCACAACAAAAGAAGTAATATTTTTATCTAATTTTTTGAATAAGACGAGTGGTCAAACTTGGTGTCAAAAAAATCAAACGTCTAATTTGTAACGAAGTTAGTATTTATTATTAGAAATGAAAAAAAAACACATATGATAGCTAAGGTTCAAACAAACTTAATGAAGAAACAAAAAAATTTATTGACAAATTTCCCATTCAAAATAGTTTACTATCCCAAATTTTATTTAAATATGTAAAAAACCCAATCTTATATTTTTTTAAAAATAAGATTACATGGTACAACAAAAAGTAAAAAAATAAATAGTTCCTGAACACAAAGCCCATTTAGCGAATCTAGCCCACCATAGCCCACAAGTCTTGCTGTATACTGGCCATCGGATCAAAACAAACGGACAAGATGCACTGAACCTCCACACCTCCCGACCAGACCCAACCCTAACTCTAACCCACCGCACACTCATCCCACCCAGCCGCCACACACTCATCCCACGCATCTCACTGGCCACACGCATCCCACCCACGGACGCCGCAGCTCCCGTCGTCACGGCCGCCGCATCTCTGGACCGCCGCCGTCGCCATCCCCACTGCGCGCTCGCTAGTGTCGCCGTACTTGCCCGAGCTGCCGCAACCGTCGTCCCCACCGCGCCTCATCGTCGTAGCTGCGTCCCTTCTCCCGCCGCCCTCGAGCTCGAATAGGAGCGTCCCCGAGAAGGTGCTGGTTCTCTTCCTTTCCATCCCCTTCCGCTGCTCCCTTCCATTCATATCCCTTTTCGTGTTTGTAGATCGAACTGCTAAAAATAGACTACTTGAAAGGTTCAGCCGCATGTCCAGAATATCTATTTGCAAGGTTCAGCCACATGTCTATTTGCATTGAGTACTAAAAGTAAAGCATTGAGTATTAATAAAATAAATATTCAAGGTTCAGCTGTATACCTGGAATAATCTCGGCTATCTATTTAATCTGTATGTGCTACAATATTCTACTAGGAGGTGAGGCTGTGTTAAATAAGTTTGATTGGAGGCACAAACTTTTTGTTTTTGATATCTATATAATGGATGACCTTTTTGGTGCTTAGTGTATTATTTCTAGCCAATTCCTTTTTGGTTTGGGGACATAGAGGTAATTTCTGGAATGACAGAGGGTGGTTTCTTATATTCCTATGTTTGTTCCAAGATGGTGACAGTGCTCGGTCACTTTTGCAATGACAAAGAGGGTGTTGAATCACGTTCATGTTCCTAACTGGTTCATATGCTGAACAGCTAGTCTTATTGTGGCTTAGATAAATCAATCTTTGCTTGTCTTGACTGAATGCATATCTACTTTGATGCAAATTTCAGATCCTCTGTATGAACCTGAAGATATGGAGGAAACTGGAGATGTACTTGACGAGGTATCTGCAACCAAATTACTTAGAATTCATAAATTAATAGCCATACAAACTTGTTGTGCTTTCTATCATTGGGACTTCATATAAAAACTGAACCTGCTAGAACTCAGGCAGGAAGTCTATATGTGATTTCTACCTTTTTCTGTTGAGGATGCATAAATGGTTTCTTATCAAATGGCTCATGGAAAGCTATAGCCTGCACAACGGTCACAATTTAGTTTCCTATGTCTCATTATATCCCTTAGATATAAAATCTGTGTGTGACATTTTGTTACGTGAGCAGTGAAACTTAGAAAATGCAAACTGGATGTATTTTTTGAATGAAAAATGAATTACTTTTGTACGGCTATAGTTGCTAATAGGATAGGGCCTAGTAATGGAAACTGTGCCTTAAGATTATTTAGTGTTTTACAGGAAATTCACATGGATGTCAAATTACTTCTACTTATGTTGGTTCCTCAATTTTTATTTGGTTCCTCTCTACTTATCTCCGAGTTAACAGATGGATAGTGGGCAAGCCAATGGGTGAGGACAGTGCGCTCGGCAGCGAAGGTAGTTTCTTCCACAAGCTTTTCAGTGGTTCTGTGAGTTCCTTTCCAACCTTGTTCTCTCCAATCCATATACAACTAGATCTTGAATGTAGTAGCTAGTGACAGCTTGTCTATTTTTATCTTGAATGTCAAATGTTGACTCAAATGCCTATTGCTGATTTTTGTAAGTCAAATTGGCTGTTGTTTAGGAAAATTGACTGTTGGTTAAAAGTAATGCCGTCGTGCTCTATTTGAGACATCTTGCGCTATTATAGAACCAAAGTAGTAAAATAGTTTGCTATGGTGCAAACTCTGTTATCTACTTAAGTACTCCTATACCTGGTACATGACCATTAGCTGTAGAAGTTTTTTGTTTGGATTGCACAGGCAAATTTGCAGCAGGTTCTTTTTTCCCCCAAGAAACTATACCTTGTGCCGAGATGTACATTTTTCAGCTATTGAAATTTAAGTGTACATTTGATTGCTGCTCACGTTATCTTTCTGCTTGTGCTTTACTGAATCGAGATTTGCTTGATCTACAATGTAGTGTGTGCTTGCTTGGAAAGATTAGCAGCTTCCCATTGTCTCTCATGTAAATGAGCCCCAGGTGATGTGACTACCGTTACTTTCCTTCGAATCATGCTAATAATAGATTGCAATCACAAGTTTATTGTAATTTCCAACTGCCTCTGGCTAGTTGATTATTATTTCTTGTGCATTGCTTGGGATCTTGAGCACTAACGTTCTTTCTCTTTTTCAGTTCTTTGTACATTGCTTGGGATCTTAAGCACTAACGTTCTCTCTCTTTTTCAGTTCTTTACCATCTACATGTTAGCCACTCCATCCAGAACAGCAAGGTAAGCTCCCTGCTTTCTTTTTATGCTATTAACAGTGCTGCAAGGTGGCCACTCCATCCTCTGGCTAGTTGATTATTATTTCTTGTACCTAATGCTCACTATTAAGGTGCTCACTGTCTTGTAATGCTCTCTATAATTGTCATAGGCAGTAGCATGGGGCCATGCCATTCTTGATCTAAATTTGTTTGTTCTTATTTCCATATCATCAGCGGTTTTGTTCAGTGAGGATGAAGAACCCTACTAATGATGGTTGTTGCTGCATGCTGGATGATAGTTGCTGCTCCAATAATTAGTGATTGTCTTGCTTAGTGAAAATTGGAATAAGAGTAGCTGAGGCATTTACTTAGTTGTTTCTAGAAATCATTCACTTGAGCATTTACTTGTACTTAGAAGTGGACCATTTGTATGATCTAATAGCGTAATGATTTGTGGTTTGTGATATATATATATATATATATAAGCGTTGATTTGTGGTTTGTGATATATATTGTTGTTGATTTGTGGTTTGTGATATATATATAAGCGTTGTTGTTTACATGGAAAAGCAAAAAACAAAAAAAAAAGAAATTTTAGAGGTGGCTTCCCCGAGTGCCTGGGCTGCGGCACTCGGGGAAGAGGGTTTTTTTTTAAAAAAAGACAAATTTCTTCCCCGAGTGCCTGGGTTGCGACACTCGGAGAAGAGGGGTTTTTAAAAAAAAGACAAAAATCTTCCCCGAGTGTTGCACTCAGGGAAGAAAAACACTCGGGAAAGAAAATAAAAAAAAGAAAACGGCGTCGGCTGTCGGCCAACGGTGTCAAATCTTCCCCGAGTGCCAGCACGGCACTCGGCGAAGCCTTCCCCGAGTGCACGATTTTCGGCACTCGGGGAAGACGCCTTTCCCGTTAGAGGATTAGCCGGAGGCTCTTCCCCGAGTGTTGCACTCGGGGAAGGCTTCCCCGAGTGCAACTGGACCTTCCCCGAGTGCAACCGGCACTCGGGGAAGCCACTGGCTGCTGTAGTGCTAGGATGCATGCACGCCTAACTTACGTACGTGCATATAGAGCTCGATCGGGAATGCATGCATGCATGCCGATGTGCGTGCGTACACGTGCCGATAGTATATACTACTTGTCAACTTGTGTGTATATATGGACAAGAAATTAAATCTCCAAGAGCTATCGAGGTCTATCTATATATATAGGATTCCTCTTAACGAAAAACTTAACGCACGTTCGCGAAAGAAAAAGTCTATCTATAGATAGGACCATGCAAGAAGAAGAAGAAGCTGCTGATCCACCGAGAGTACGTACGTACGTAACCCCCCTACACGAGAGCGAGGTCATCGTTTGCTAGCTAGTCCCGACCGAATGATCGATGCAATAACGGAAAGCAGCCGGGATGGACTTTGTTAGCTATAGCTGACTGAATGCGGATTGGAACGGGCCGGTCAAGTTTATGTGCGCCTAACTCTGACAGGCCGATGGATGCTACAGTGCCACTCACCAGTACACATGCGCAAAAAAAAGAAAAAAACAGTACACATGCACAGAGGGTGTGTTTAGTTGGTGAAAGGTGGGTGAAAAGTTACTGTAGTACCTTTCGTTTTTATTTGACAAATATTATTCAACCATGAAGTAACTAGGCTCAAAAGATTCGTCTCGCAAAAACCAGATAAACTTAGCAATTAGTTATTTTTTTACCTATATATATTTAATACTCCATGTATGCGTCCAAATATTTGATGTGATAGATGGAAGAGAAAATATTTTGAATTTGCATAGAAAGTGAACGTGGCCAGAGTCACAGACACATACCATGTGACCGATGGTTTCTCCGTGGTAGTCACACACGTGCCTGGAGCTGGGGCTGTAGGCTGACGTGACGAAGAGAGGGAAGAAGGGAGGAGACAAACGGGTCGTAAGCTTATGGTCAGCTTATGCACAAGAAATAGGAAGTTCTGTGAGAGATAAGTGGGCTGTAAGCCGGCTAACTGTTATACGAGTGTGTTGATAGATTAGTTGTAAGTTTCATTAGCTGGTTATATTATTAGCCTTGCTTAGTGGTTACAAGAGCCTCAGTAGCACATCAGGGTCTAGGATCAACTCGTCGTGGGAGTGAATTTTCCATGATTTAATGGCGTTGTACTTTTAGTGGTAGACGGCTTTCCCGTCGACAGCAAGACGTCTGTGATGACTTTGTTAATCTCGAGAATTTGCCGACCCAGTCTTCAAAGATGATCATAGGGGTAGGGGTTTGTATACGTGCGTTCACAGGGCGAGTGTGCGTGGCATTGTGCTTTTAGTGATAGGCGACATTCCCGTCGACAACGAGACGCATGTGGTGACTTCGTCAATCTCGAGGATTTGCCGACCCAGTCTTTGAAGATGATCATAGGGGTAGGGGTTTGTATGCGTGCGTTCACAAGGCGAGTGTGTGCGCGTTGTTATCTACACCGTACTGTGTAATTCGCAAAAAGAAGATAAATATAGTTAAACATTGTGAGTGTCTGCGTTGTACTATGTAATTCATAAAAAAAGATAAATATAATTAAACTCCTTGCAAAACGAGAAGTGCACACATTTAGTCATTTGTCAACATGTTTATTTAAGATTTGTTGTTTCCAAACAAAAAACAGGAAACCAAATTGCATGGTACGCAAGCAGTTGCATCTCTACCAAAAAAAATCTAGAAAATTTTAAAAAACAATTGATGCATAAACATGTTTTAAATTTTGCACAACAAAAATATGACACGCAACCAGCATGAATGCAATATACATTATTGTTGAATGCATTCGTTTTATGCATTAGTACTGGTTGTGTATTATGTTTTCTATTAATCATGAAAAGTTTTCAAAACATGTTTACATATCGATTAGAATGTTTAGATTTTTTTCTATATTTTTGGATAGTTTTCCAATTTTCCAAGAGCTAAATCAAATTTTAAGTATTTAGGGATAATTTTACGAGATCTGAATATATTATTTGAATTTTTCATATCCAAATCTATCTATCCTTTTTTTTTGAAAATTTAAAAGGTCACGGGCAATTTTTTGTGATTTAAAAACTTTATCAAGTATTTACCCATTTTTTAACTAAAAAGGACATAATCTTTTTCAAAAGCACTCCAAACCGCAGGGAGGTAATTTGAATAGCTTTGAGGAGTTTTTTTTTTTGGGTGGTGAGGCGTAAGATATCTGGTTTTTTAGTTCAAGGAAGAATATCAGATAATTTAGGGAGGTATAGATTAATCTTTTTTTTTCTTTCCTTTTTGTCCCATATACGTCGGCTGCACCTGCGCATGTCTCTGCTTGGGCCAAAGGATGACACGTCGGCCCAACCATTCATCTATCAGGCATTGTAGCAGCTCATCCGCCAAATTAAAGGAGCCGTACTGTACATGACAGCCGAGCGAAAAATGCCATAAAATAATCCCCCTGGTCATAAAAAGGGCAATATTTAGTCAGTCAAATCGTTAAAACTATAAACATTTAACTATCTAGTTTAAAAACATGTAAAGTTGTATGTGATAGTTATACTTGTGAATATTTGGAAAACTTTTTTTTTGAATTCAGTATTTGCAAAATCTCATTCTACACATATAACTTGCATATTCTAATTGTTTCGTGACATTCTTTTTTTTTTAGAATTACATAGGACAACATAAGCGCCCACAACACGCACGCACACTCACCCTTGTGGACACACATAGCAAACCTAGGCTTTCCTGATACGTACCCAAACTTGAGCACATTTGAAGGACTGAGCCGGCAAATTTTGAAATTTACGAAATCACCACAGGCGTCTCGCTGTCGACGGGGACGTCTCCAACTACTGAAATCATAGCGAAGTCACCACAGGCGTTCGCTGTCGACGGGGACATCACCAACTACTGAAATCATATCGCCGTTAAATCCTGAAATAAATCCAGGAAAATGCAAGCATCCGTGCTAAGTTGAGGACTTGAACCGGGGTGCACAGGTTCCACCACAAAAAAAACCCAACCAACTGAATTATGATCAGTTCGCTCATAACGTTCTTTTCAATGTAATATCTCTTTCCATTTATTTTAAGTAGGATAATTTTTTTTGAAAGTCAACGGGGGAAGATCCCCGCATGGTTCCTTAGAGCATCTCCAAGAGTTTGTCAATTTCTACTTGGCAAATCTTGTGATTTGTTAACTCCCAAAACTATATGCCAAGTTAAAAAATAGCCCCCTCCAATAGTTTGCTATTATTGACTTGGCAAACAAAAAAAAAGAAGGCCCATGGGCTAATTTTTTCCGTGCGATCCATCTGTTTTCCCGGTCACCGTCCCAGCTGAAAACCTGTTCATTTGGTGTCATGTACGTATACTTCTACTGTATGTGCTTGCTTGTCGTCAAAGAGCAGCAGCGAGGGGACATGGATCAGTAGCAACAATAAACAAGAAACAACGGCATCAATCAGACAAAGCGCAGCAGCTAATGCCGACCGACATGCACCAGCTAGCAGCCAAGACAAACCGAGTTGCACTGGCTAGGAGTAGCAGACAACTCGACAAAATGTACAGGGTCGGGAGATGCACAAGCAAGCTGTCACGGAATCACCGGATGCGCACGAGGATGCGCGCGAGCGACGAGCGCGTATATTTGCGCGTTGAGGAGGTGTTTTTGCCAACTTGCTATTGATGCCTAGTTGTTTTGCTAAACTGTTGGAGGCTATTTTTTTTCTTATTTTGCTAAAATTATATGGATGCCAAGTTAAGATAGCAAACTGTTGAAGATGCTCTTATATGCGGCCCAAAGCAGCATGTTAGATGTTACATTTTACATTTCTGAGAACCGTTGTGCCGGTTTAGGCAAGAAAAAACACAAAAACAGTAATTTCGTTTCTATCTTGGTGTCTATCTTGGCAGCTGTCTCATGGAGTTTGAGCCATTGCCGTTTGAAAGAGCAGGCATCAGTGACCGACCACTGTTCTGTTTCCTTGGAAACCTTACTCGCCATTGGTCTACCTCAGTAGGATAAAATTTCTTTTGATGTGAAGAGAACGTTTTGAAAAAATTCATACTCTAATGTATGTTTTTTTCCGCGTGCGGCCATGCATTTTGCACGTATTTATTTCATTATAAAAAGGATAGAGCGAAAATAAAATAAGTCTTACAAAAAAAAGGCGGCAAGCCTAGGCTTGCCTGATACGTACCCAAACAAAAGCTCAAGTTGATGTTGAAAGTTATTTTACATCAGTATACCACGACAGTTGATAGATGCTTGTTGGTGGCAAAGAACCTTTGGAAACCTCTCCACGCCTGACGGAATTTTGTTGTGACCATGCACTAAGGGCATGTTTGTATTGCCGGCCAAATAACTTTGCGTGCCACACAACAATCCTAAGCCGTTGAATTTGGTACCAAGATCATTAGGTCGCGAACCTAACAGACCCTGGTTCCAAGGGAGACTCAGTACTCCCTCCGTCCCAGAATATTTGTCGTTTTTTTGTTTCCGTGCCACAAGTTTAACTCGATTTGTAGAAAATACGTGCAATATTTGTATCTCCAAATAAATTTATTAAAAAACTAAATTCAAAGATCTTTTCAACAATACCGATTATTTACCATAAATAATATTTTTTAATATATATTTTGTTAAAGTTATTTCTCGGAAAACGAAAACCACAGATATTCTGAGACAGAGGGAGTACATTATAAGGCATATGAAGATAAGAAGACAACAAGATTACTAGGGAGCAGAACAAAGTCGCGCATCGGGCCATCGTTTTGTGTAAGAGTCGTGTAGTGTAGTATGCTTTCTTTTCTTGATCAGTACATGTATTTTGGACAGCAACGCAAGACGCAACAACACAAACATGTGTTACCCCCAAGCAAATCGACTCCTGCTAACCAGTGCTCTCTCTGCATGCACACGGCACATCATGCACGCATACATGCATGTACATTATGACAGATTATTCATACATGCTAGTACGTGTAAATAGCTTGGAGAAACACAGGTGCACGTCGTTTGTGCTGAGCAAGCAAGGAGCTAGCATTGTTTATGGTGCATGCATGCTCATAGTCATGCATATGGTCGTCAGACACTCACGCATTTGATGGGGCCAAAGATTAAGCCGAGGAGGGTGGTAGGATAGCAGATGCACTGCGAAATGACGACGCCAGGGAGACCACTGCTGGGACTGACCAGGCTCAGGCTCAGAATGATGCCGCGTTCAGCATACGGCACCACGGCCTCTGTGTACTCGAGCAAATTGCTGAAACCGGCGGGGCACACAGCTTGGGATGGCGCCGGCGCCGGTGCAGACGACGCTGGAGCACGCGTTGTCGGAGGAGCTGCTGCTGAGTTCATCGGTGCAGGCGTCGGCAGAACCGGTGCTGGTGACCACCATGGCCTTGCTTGGGCCTGCGGCGCAGAAGCCGCGAGCACGAGTGCCAGGGCGGCGAGGAGCAGGGCTGTAGGGAAAGCCATGGACTTGCTGGATACCATCGCTGCTGGCTCTACCTGCGGATGGTTTCTCACTTGTCAACCCTGTCCGTGTGTGCGCGCGCCTTCAAGACGCTCGACCTTAACAAGTATTTATAGGCTGGCCAGCGTTGTGCGCTATATATATATATATATATATATATATATATATATATATATATATATATATATATATATATATATATATATATATATATATATATATATATATATATATAGGGAGAGTATACTCTATAGCTAGCTACAGAATAAGTTATTATGTAGCCACCTCTGTTTACGATAATTTTATATACTAATTTACGACAATGTCAGTATATATTTACGATAGTTGAATTACTATAACATATGGGGATATTTATCATAATGTTATAGTAAATCACATAGTAAGGAGTTACCATAATCTCGTAAATTAGCATAGCAATTATCATAACTCAAAGTGGCTACAGAATAAGTTATTCTGCAGCCAGCTGTAGGGTAATAGTTATATATATATATATATATATATATATATATATATATATATATATATATATATATATATATATATATATATATATATATATATATTGGAAAAATGGAAATATAACGTGCAGATTTTGCTTTCCGCGTGTCGTACTCGCTGGTCGGCACACCGAATAAGCGTAAGTTTTCCACCCGTGGAACGTGGCCTCGTGGACATTTGGAGGTCGCATTTCATCCTGTGTGTCATGACTTGTGCGTCGGCTCCACGTACGTACAAGAGATTTTATTTGCCATGGACTCGCGTGTGGATGCCTACTCTTATCATAGCAAGAATTAATGGAGACGATTGAGTTGCGCATTTCAAAAAGAAAGTAAAAAAAGAAAGAAAGGAGTGACCTGCAATTTGCAAAATCGTACGCTAAGAGATCAGGAAGTGCACGCTGCCTAACTTATTCGGTTGAGAACATTCAAACGTACCATTGTTGTTGAGTATGATGTGTGATTATAATAGACGATATATAAGTTTTTACAATATACGAGCTGTTTGGTTCTACCGACAATAGCACAAACGCAAACGATTTAAAGCTGCGGACCTTACCAGCAGGAAATGCAATTGAACTAATTTCATTTACGTTTATGTTACTGTTGAACCAACCAAACACTATCATAATTCAGTTGTTCTCGCTTCTGTCGAGTGGCTTGAACAGTACCCGGCGCACGCCTTCCGTGCACTCTCATCCAACTGCTCTGATCATGCGCTGAGCCATGGGCAAGACCACGGTTCTGTTTCGAACTCATCTGGGTGAAGTTCGATGGTTTGCTCGATGTCGTCCGGCTTGAATGGTCTCGACCCCTGCATGATGTGGTTGCTTGCCGACACGTAGACTGTAAGCTATGCTCCATCGCCATGGTACTCAAGAGCTAGAGCGCGGCGAACATCGGTAGGGTCAGGCTCCGCACAATCATCTATGAGCTGGATGTGGCGCAAGAGTCGCGTGCACTCTCCACCGAAGAGCTTGAGTTACGACGTGATCTCAAGGCAAACATTCTCGGCCTCTCGTCCTTAGCTCGGACCATTGCCAGGCAACGCGCGAGACACCGTTTCCTGGAGGAAGGGGGCGCAAACACGCAGTTTTTCCATCTTCTGAATACCTTTTAGCATAATTCTCTTGCCTTGGTGAGTAAATTTCGTTTGCTTCTTCACCCAATGGATCCACATAGGGTTGCAGGATTCCAACCAGTCCTCACCCAATATCATGTCAAAACATTTGAGAGGCAGAATTCCCACACTTGATACAAAATTTGGCCCTGACAACTCCACCGTAGTCTGTCAATTCTCTGATATATTGCAGATCATAGGACTCCCATGAGCAGCCACAAAATGAGATGGCTCACAAGGAGTAGCAAGGTGAGTCAATTGACTAGCTAACCGCTGATTGATGAATGATCCAACACTCCCTGAGTCAACCAACATGAGAGCTTGTATGTTGCCAATCTATACACACAATCTCATAGTCTTCCTTTTTACTATTGTGTCAGCCACTAAATGTCCCACAACCATGACTGTTTATTCAGTTTCAGAACTGTCAGCAGCTTCGGCTTCAGACTCAGTATCTTCCAAAGCATCCAATAATTCCTCAATGACATGTAGTGAGACCTGAGCTGGACATTTGTGGTTGTGGCTCCACTTTTCACCATACTTGAAACACAACCCATTTATTCTTCTAAACTCCTTCAGAGTTGTCAATTTATCATCAATTTTAGATTTCTGCATCTTCTGTCTAGATGTTTGACCATCACTGCTCCTAGGTTTGTCAGGCAAACTTCTGAAACTGGTTCTTGCAGAATCTTTACTGAAACCCTTAGACCTTGACCTATGTAACTCTTCTTCTTGTAACAGAGCTAAGGCACTAGCTGTGTCCGCATACTTTGATCTATGCAAGACAATCACCTTCTTGATCTCATCCTTTAGGCCAGCTACAAATCTGGTGACAAAATAAGTGTCATCATAGCTATTATTGTACAGTAATTAACAGTCCATGAGCTAATTTCTCAAACTCCAACTGATACTCAGAGATTGAATCTGTCTGTCGTCGAACTTCAATCTGATTCAGCAAAAGCTGGTACTAATCCTCATCAAACTTTCCCATGACCAGGTCACATAGAGTTCCCCAATCCGTGATCCGGCCATGCCTCTGAATCGTCTGCAACCAAGTAGCAGCAGAACCTTGAAAGTTGAGGGAAGCAAAACAGGTCTTGAGCGAGGGATCCACCATGTACACCTCGAAGAACATCTCACAATTTTCATGCCAAAGCCTGGGTTAGTACCATCTAACTTTGGGAATTCCATTTTAGGAAATAGGGGAGAATGATTCTAGGAAAACGAACAAAGTCACGAGGCATAAACAGAGTAGGAGGTGGCTTGGGAAACATACCTGTGACCGGGTGCTGCGACTAGGGTCCGTGGAACCCAGTGCAGTCATCTCGGTGATTGATGCGCAAGTCGTGCCCAACGGGCCTGTCATCACCGCTCGCAACAAAGTGCGGCGATGGAACCGGTGCCGAATTGAGGTCCAACCAGCCTGGTGGAGCGTGGGAAAACGAATTGAGTGCTGGAATTTGGTCGGCTTCTTCTTTGACGCCAGAGTGGAGAAGAATCCTGCAGCGCAACAACTCCGTTCCTCGCCGACCCGGTGAACCTCGGCACGGACCTATGGGTTCACGAGATCGACACCGAGGCGACGAACTGTGATCACCGGCCGTCGGGGATTACCACTGCGATCAAGGCAGACGAACGAAGATCAAGCCAAGGAACACGGGTCTCTGATACCAATTGTCAAGCTACGGATCAAACCTAACGGTGAGCTAAGTGGATTGCAAAAAGGGAATTGCAAAAATCGTAAGGATTGGAGAACTGGGAAAAAATTTGTAACTGTAAGGCTAACTGAATGTAACTTGCTGAATAGCAGAATGAGTACTGAATGCAAGAACAGAATACAAGTTCAGGTGTTCGATGCCTCCAACCGAGCTACCTCTCGGTACTTATACGCTAGCGCTTACAAGGCCATGGGCCTAATAGAGAATCGCAGGCCAACCGCCCAAAGTCCAAACGTAGCCACTTGTAGACGCCGCCTTCTCTGTTGTCATACTGGCTATAGTACCTAGCCTTCTCTTCTTGACATTCTTATCCACCACTTAGCCGGCTGAGCAGGCTCCGAAAAAATGCATTGTAGATGCAAAAGTTATGAAAGGCTATCCCAAATTGGAAGAGTGGTCTGCCAAAATTCACAACTTATTTATCGAGTTCTTGTCACTGTTTTTTTAGAGGTCAATTCTTTATCATTAAAGGAAAAGTTGTTCCTGTTATAAAACACTGCATTGCAGCCTGGGCTGTTTGTGATGTGGCGAGCGTCATGTTAATGTATTCGAGTTACAAATATGCAGGCATTTTTCTCTTTTGTACATACATTACTTTTGTCATGTATCTACTATCTATGTATCTAAAAAGCCAAAATGTCTTAGAGTTTGGAATTGAGAGAGTAGCTTACAAGGTGAACACGCTGATTTCCAAACTATTTTCACATACCTCTCTCTATTGAAATCAGCATGTCTGATCACCTAGAACAGGACATGGCTATTATCCTATTGCTGAATTACTATTTATGTTATGTACGATTCTGCTTCCAGGTGTATAATGAGACTAAAGGTATGCTAATTATTGCTCTCCTTGTTCAAAGTGAAAATGTCAATATTGTGTTGTTACACAAATGCACAATGTCAATTGCTGCTGTGCACATTGCTTTTATGGGCAGCTATGCTCTTCTAGAAGTAACTTTACTTTCAGTCAATTGTATTGTTGTCTGCTATTACATACTCTTTTCCTTTTTCCCATATTTGGTTTCATTCTTGCATCTAAAATCCACTGCTCATTATTTTTATACATACAAATAAATGTATTTTTCTATCTTGTGCTTATTTCAAAGTTGTACTGCATGCATATTATAAGTTCATAGTACAAATCTTGAATTTCATCAGTAGTTGTAGATTTGTCTACCACATTACCATGAAATTTATTCGTTGCAAACTCGAAATTAAAAGAAGAAAATCTATGATGCTTTCTATATTCACTGAAATATTGTTTTTCCTGTGCTTACTCACAGTTAGATTTGAACCTCTCTTTTCATGACATTGTTTAACTGCATATTGTCGGTTTATTGTACATAATATTGCTTTATCTGGTTGACCTGCTATTTTAAAACTGCCTCTTCTGAGCAGATAACACCTTAGGTTTATATAAGCTATCCTTGCGTCTCGCTTCTAGTAATTTGGTAACACGGTGATACACTCTGTTTTGCAGAGAAACAAGAAGCAGTGACGAAGCTGATGGAGGCATCTAGTATCTTAGGTATATCTGAATCTCTTCTCCAGATCTCTGAATGTCTTCCCTCTAAAGGAAAAACTATTCCTATTATAAAGCACTGCATTGCAGATAAACCTTATGTTAGTGGTGGCCCTGTTTTTCACTATTACTTGAATTCAAACATCAGAGAAGCTCAGACATTTTCATCCAGGTAATAATACCTACACAACGTTATAGCATTAGTCCACATGAATTCGCTTCCCATGTATATGACACAATTACATGATATACCTTTGCATTATGTCACATTTGTATTATATCACTCTAACAGTAACAGTTTCCTATTACAAAATCCATGCTTACAAGATGAAAGATAGAGGTGTACACGAAACGGCAGCTACACAAGATGACCAGAACATTCCACCAGAAAATTTGTTACATCACAAAGCAAAAAGGTACACTTACAAGGCCAGGCATGCATTACAGTTCACCCTGCAGATGTATATAGTCTATCATTAACATATCCATGTCAATTGCAGGGCTAAATCTACTGGCCACACCATCAGCCAAAGGAAACTGGTCAGAAGCCTCCATTTCCTGAGACCCCAAAATAGGTAAACATATCACAAATAATCTGTGTATAGCATCGCCTTCCCAATGTTTGCTCCTGCTTCCTCGCCTTCCTTGAAAATTTGTAAAACATATACAGCCAGGTGTTCGCTAACGTAGGCTCTTACTACCTGCACAGTTAGATCATTAAGGAAATAAATGTTGAAAGAAATCCATTTTCCATAAAACTTTGTCATTTAGGAATGAAACTATTATTAACTCAATGTTTTATCTGTCGAATCAGGTCATGGCAGACAACCAAAGAGCAGGTTCACCCTTTTGTGACATCCGCGGGATCAGCTCTGGCAGCCAAAACATTAAAATAGTTAGCTTCGTATGTTCAACTTATTTACCTCCTCAATGTGCCACATCATACTACCAAAAGATCGTCCTGTACAAAAACGGAGCCAAGCATATCCCCAGGCCTGTTGTTTGTATAATATCCATGCCACGTACTAAGAACTACCGTTACTTAACCGTGGCTATCTGCAACTGGTATGAACCTATGTGTCTTCTTATTCACATATTGAAAGATAATCCATGTTACCACCAAGTATATGACATATGTGCCATACATAAATAATTCTTACCATAATCCTTTGTCCTCGCGCGCAAGGGCGTGCGCCCTTCACTAGTGGAGAGATAATATGGGTACGAACCAGAGTGGAGCCAAGCCAACAAAAAAGAGCAGGTTGAGAGCGGCAGGAAAAGGGCCCGATTCCCTTTGATTTGAGCTTCTCCAGTGGCAGCCTGGCAGTAGGCCCGATCGATCCTTAATAAAAGGGCTCGATTCCCTTTGATTTTAGAATTTGAACGTCCGCTTGCGCCCTCCCGGGGCTCCACCCCTATAGAGCGAACACAATCAAACAATAAGTAGGTTTCATGTAGAACATCAAGAAGTTGCAAGATATTGCAGTATCAAGAGGAGAAAAAAATGACGAGTGAGTCACATTAGCATCCTCTTGAACTATGTGCAGAGGCATGAAACTCCAACTTTGAATACTTAATTATACATCTGTAATTGTTACTTCAATTGAGTTGCTTATTGCAAGTTTTTGCTTGTATTCTTCATTTTGCATGCAAGGATTAGCCTTTTTGGTGAGGTCAACTGGATTAGTGATAGTTGATAACCAGAGGAGTCATCGTGCTAAGATTGTCGGGTTCAGGTCTTTTGATCTGAAGCTGGATCGGTGTGTCGCGTTACACCAAAACGAGAGCTATCATAACCTGACCAAAGATCGGAACCTCGTCCCCATCAGAGTGAATCAGGAGAAGGTACTTTTTTCAGCTCGTAGCCCTAGTTCATTTTAGAGAATCATTTTACAATTTGCATAGAAGCACTTCTGGTAAAAAAAATTGTCTAACAAATCTCCTACTGGATTTAGCCTGAAAGCTGCTCTAGGAGCTATACCAGTCTCTCGAACAGGCAGGTGCATCCAGCCCCAGGTGCATCCAGCCCCAGAAGCTCAAAATCGAACGCCCGGGAGTGAAGCCTGGTGCAGGCAAGATTCCCAGAACAGAAACCACACAGCCCCATAGTCTGGCACATCGGGCCATCGTTTGTACTCCCTCCATCCCAAATTATAAGACGTTTGACTTTTTTGATCCCAAGTTTGACCATTCGTCTTATTCAAAAAATTTGTGCAAACATAGTTAAATTTAAGTCATTCTTGAGGAACTTTTATTAATATACCAAGCCACGATAAAAGAATTGATATTTTGCACAAAATTTTGAATAAGACGAGTGGTCAAACTTGGTGTCAAAAAAGTCAAACGTCTTATAATTTGGGATGGAGGGAGTAAGAGTCATGTATAATGTAGTAGTATATAAGCTTTCAGTACAAGTATCTATTGTGGGCACCAACGCAACACAAACATGTGTTACATACGTGCATGTCACCCAACAACAAGCAGGTGGACTCCTGCTATTGGAAAAAAATCTGCTTCACCCCCTCCAACTACGGGGGTGGATTACTTCACCCCCTCCCTCTAACTATGAAACCATCTATTCTACCCCTAAACTTTTCAAAACCAGTCAAATTACCCCCCAACGGTTTTGGACGGTGGTTTGCTACAATGACAGTGGTTTTGTCTTTTTTTATTTATTTCGGCTGTATCTTTGAAAAATCATAGTAAATCACAGAAAAATTATAAAATAGAAAATCTAATTTTGTTGGACTCCACACGAGTAGATCTACACAGTGAACATATAATATGGTATACTTTAGTACAAAGTTTTTGCTATAGATTTTGATCTATTTTTTCTGTAATTAATTGGAATAATTCATAACTGCAGTTTCTATGGTCCAATTGTGGTGAAATTTTTATGGTGGCTTAATTATTGTATGCTTGAACTGTAATAAAAATTTCATAATCATTAGATCATGTATAACTTAGTTATAGATTTATTTAGGGTTTATGCTTGTTAAATCTAAATAAATCTATAACTATGTTATACATGATTCAATGAGTATGAAATTTTTACTACAGTTCAAACATACAATAATTAGGCCACCATAAAAATTTCACCATAGTTGGGCCATAGAAACTGCAGTTATGAATTATTCTAATTAATTATAGAAAAAATAGATTAAAATGTATAACAAAAAATTTGTATTAAAGCATACCATATTATATATTCACTGTGTAGATCTACTAATGTAGAGTCCAACAAAATTAGATTTTCCATTTTATGATTTTTCTGTGATTTACTTTGATTTTTTAAAGATTCAGCTGAAATAAATAAAAAAGGAAAAGATAAAACCACTGTTACTGTAGCAACAACCGTTCAAAACCGCTTGGGGTGTAATTTGACTGGTTTTGGAAAGTTTAAGGGAGAATAGATTGTTTCATAGTTGAGGGTGGGTGAAAGGTCTTGATGGCTAGAGGGGGTGAATAGCCTTTTAAAATTTTCTACAAAGGCAAGCTAAACAAGTTTATCAATACTGAAAGCATCTAGGCCCCAAGGTTTGGTTTCGGCAATTGATGACAACGCTTTATTACCATGACTAACGTGTGTTTTGCAGAAACTTTGGTAAGTTAGGTCATGGAGGTTATAACTGCTTTGGGCACCATGGTATTCATGTCCCTTGATGGAAATCGTTTCGGTTTTCAAAAGAGTGACGTCAAGATTAAGGACGGTTAGTTCCGGATGTCGAGGTGTTGAGATACATTCGGAATAGTCGTTAGGATCTTCGTTTTTCTCTTTTGGCCGTACTATAAAGGGGGCATGAATGGGTAGCTTGACCTAGGCGAGTCCTATGTTTAGGTGTGGTGCACACTTGTTAAACCTGGCACTAGGCAGCTCTAGAATAGCTCAAAGTTCAGTTGGAAGCAACTTGGTTCAAGTTGCGACGCGTTTCGGAAAGTTTCGGGTCGTTTTCCCCTGACCGGACGCGGTCTTCGGCATGACCGGACGCGTCCGGTCAGTACTTAACCGCGACTAGGGTTTGCCTCTGACGACCGGACGCGGTCCTCGCGAGGACCGGACGCGGTGGTCGAAGGCTGACACGTGTCACTTGAGGGAAACACCCGATCGGACGCGACCTGGGTGTGATCGGCGCGTCCGGTCACAGTCCAGTAAGGTCCAGAGACGACCGGACGCGTCCGGTCATCACCGATCGGACGCGGCCTCGCGTCCGGTGCGTTTACAGTAAGCTCCTTGCACGATCGGACGCGTCCGGTCACCCCTGACCGGCGCGTCCGGTCACTTAGTTCGATTTTCGGATTTCGACCGTTACAGGCGACCGGCGCGTCCGGTCAGTTCGACCGGCGCGTCCGGTCAGCCCGTGTCAGAACGTAACGGTTCGTTTTGTCTTTGGGGTGTATAAATACATCCCCACCACCTCTTTTAGAGGTCTCTTGCTCATTTGATCAGATGAGAAAACCCTTTAGAGTGCAAGGGAGTGCAAGAGCTCTAGTGAGGATAGAGATTTGAGAATCAAAGCTTGAGAGCTCCTCACTAGCAATTAGAGAGTAGCAAGTGTGCATCCACCTTCTCATTGGGCTTGTTGTGGTCAAGTGAGAGTTCTAGCTTGTTACTCTTGGTGATCGCCATCACCTAGACGGCTTGGTGGTGATTGGGAGTTTGGTGATCATCCGGCGGAGCTTGTGGATGACCCAACTCATCTTGTGAGCGGTTTTGGGTGATTCACCGCGACGGAGTGTCAAAGAATCAACCCGTAGAGAGCACTTGATCCTTGCGCGGATCAAGGGGAGCTACACCCTTGCGCGGGTGCTCCAACGAGGACTAGTGGGGAGTGGCGACTCTCCGATACCTCGGAAAAACATCGCCGTGTTCCTTGCCCTTTACATTCAAGCATTTACATTCTCGTATTTACTTTCATTGCTTGATTTACATTCCTAGAATTGCCATGCTAGACTAGGATTGGAAACTAGGGTGGAAAACTTTTATCGGTAGACTCTTTAGGAACACAAGTAGGCACTAGGGGTGAATTCCGGCTT
Organism: Saccharum hybrid cultivar R570; assembly: GCA_038087645.1. Lineage (NCBI taxonomy): Eukaryota > Viridiplantae > Streptophyta > Magnoliopsida > Poales > Poaceae > Saccharum > Saccharum hybrid cultivar. The sequence goes on from JAQSUU010000401.1 coordinate 12,073,511, forward strand.
GTAGGATTTAATTCTTGCAATTAATTTTTAGAAAAGCCCAATTCACCCCCCTCTTGGGCATCTTGATCCTTTCAATTGGTATCGGAGCCGTGTTGCTCCTAATTTAGGCTTTACCGCCTAGAGCAAGATGTCTAACGGGGAAGGACCACCTCCCACCTTTGAGGGGGATGATTTTCCATATTGGAAAATCCGCATGGAGGCGTATCTCGAAGCCATAGATGTCGGGTGTCTTAGAGCCGCAACCCAAGGGCTTCCCGCTATCAAGGATCCCGCAAACCCCATTGGTGACGAGGAGAAGTACGACCGGTGGAATGCAAAGGCCAAAAATGCACTCTACCGGGGCTTAGGCAAAGATATCTTCAATCGTGTGCGTAATGCAAATAACGCTCATGAATTGTGAGAAAATCTTTGTGCTCTCCATGAGGAAACTAAGAGTGAACGTGAGGAACGCTATCATATTGCTTTAAAGAAAATTAATTCTTTTGAGATGCTTCCCAAAGAAAGTGCTAATGACATGTACACTCGCTTAAATGTTCTTGTAGAGGACCTCAATGCTCTTGGGCTCACTCAAATGAGCCAATCGGATGTTGCAAGGAAGATCTTGAGTGTTCTTCCCGTTGAGAAGTATGGTCACATTGTCACCGTGCTTCACCAAAGTGATCTTTCCACCGCAACACCGACACAAGTATTGGGGAAGATCAATGCTCATGAGATGTACATGCACATCACTCTGGAAGAGGGCTCATCATCTTCCAAGAAGAAAGACTTGGCCTTCAAAGCTAGCCATGACAAGAAGAAGAAGGGCCAAGCCATGATGGTGCAAGAAAGCTCAAGTGAAAGTGATGTCGATGATGAATCACTTGCACTCATGGTGAGAAAGACCACCAAGATGCTAAAGAAGCTCAACAAGAGTGGCATCAAGTTCGATGGCAAGAAAAAAAATTCTTCACAAGTAGCAAGAGAAAGCCCATCTCGGAGATGGATTGCTACAATTATGGTGAACTTGGCCACTTAGCTCATCAATGCCCTAGACCACCAAAAGACAAGTACAAGAACAAGAACAAGGGCAAGAAAAATGATTCAAGTGATGAAGAAGATGAGAAGAAGAAGAACAAGCCATACAAGAAGAAGGATGACAAGAAGAAGGAGTTCTACAAGAAGAAGAAGGGAGGAAAGGCATACATTGTTGGTGATTGGCTCACCGATATTGAATCATCTTGTGAGTCCTCCGAAGATGAGAGCAATGATGAGAAAGAGAAGGTTGCCGCCTTTGTGATGGGGCCATCATCTTCACCGACATCTTCATCACCACCTTCGCCGCCTCCTTCACCATCATCGTCCACTACTCACCTATGCCTTATGGCCAAGGGTGAACAAAAGGTACAAAACCATGATAGTGATGATGATGATGATAGTGATAGTGATGATGAATATGACGCACCTTCTTATGATGAACTTGTAAAATTGCTAAACAAATACACTAAAATCATAAGAAGGACAAGAAATGAAAATGATGAACTTCAAAATGAAAATGAATCACTCTCATCAAAGCTTGAAAATGCTCAAAAGGCTAGTGGTGAGCTTAGAGATCAAAATGAAGTTATGTCTTCCACTCTCAAGGAGCTCAAAACCTCCCATAAAGAGCTTAAAGATCAACATGATAAGCTTGAGAAGAAGCATAATGAGCTCATCACTAGACATAACTCTCTAAAAGACAAATACACCACATTGAAAATTGACAATGATAGTCTTGTGGTTGCTAATGAACTTGCTCTTGAGACACATGATGCTACTAATAATGTTGTTAAGTGTGATATAGCTACATCATGTGATGACTTGATCATTGAAAGCATTGAGCAAGGTTCTAGTAGCAAAGGCAAGAGTGTGGTTGAGTCAAGCAACTATGATGATTATGCCAAGATCAAGTGTGAGAATGAGAAGCTTGCAAATGAGAACAAGAAGCTTAAAGGTTTGATGGCTCTTGAGAAGCAAACAACAAATGAGTCACTCATTGAAGAGAACAAAAAGAGAGGTCAATATTTGCAAAGTGAGCTCCTCATGAACACCGTAATGAAGATGGATAGAAGTGGTATTGGGTACTTGGCAAATCAAGAGAAGAAGGCAAAAGCTCAACAACAACAAAGCAAGTCAAAGCCCAAGCCAAAGAGATGTGTTGAGTGTGGTCAAGAAGGTCACTTTGCTCATGAATGCAAAACTCCACCACCACAACCCTTGCCCAAGCATGCTAGACCCTTTGCCTTCAATGCTCATTATATGCTAAGAAAAGATTCAAATGGAAAGATGAAAGTCATGTTTTTGGGTCCCCCAAACAAGAATAGGCCAAAGAAAATATGGGTTGCCAAGTCACTAGTTGAGAAAGTCAAGGGCCCCTCTCAAGTTTGGGTCCCTAAACAAAAAGCTTGATCTCTTGTGTGTAGGTGAACTACAAGACCGGTGGATCTCATTGGGTTGTTGATAGTGGTTGCACTCAACATATGACCGGTGATCCTCGTATGTTCACCTCCATTGAAGAGAATGGGATATGTCAAGAGAAGATCACATTTGGGGATAATTCAAAGAGCAAAGTCAAGGGTATAGGCAAGATTGCAATATCAAATGATCACTCACTCTCAAATGTGCTCTATGTTGCTTCATTGAGTTTCAACTTATTATCCGTTGGGCAACTTTGTGACCTTGGCTTCCAATGCTTGTTCACACCAAATGAAGTGGAAGTTTCAAAGATAGATGACAAGCAAGTGATATTCAAAGGCTTTAGATACAACAATCTTTATCTTGTTGACTTCACCTCCGAAGATGCAAATTTGATGATATGTTTGTTCACCAAGACTTCACTTGGTTGGCTTTGGCATAGGAGGCTTGCACATGTTGGAATGAGCACTCTCAACAAGCTATTGAAGAAAGAACTAGTGAGAGGATTGAAGGATGTGAAGTTTGAAAAGGACAAACCTTGTAGTGCATGTCAAGCGGGCAAACAAGTTGCAAACACTCATCCAACCAAAGCTTTCATGTCAACTTCAAGAGTGCTAGAACTTCTACACATGGATTTGTTTGGGCCTACAACATACAAGAGCTTGGGTGGTAATCTCTATTGTCTTGTGATAGTGGATGACTACTCAAGGTACACATGGACCTTCTTCCTTCATGACAAATCCGAAGTGGCAAATTGCTTCAAGAAGTTTGCAAAGAGAGCTCAAAATGAATTTGAAGTCAAGATAAAGAAAATTAGAAGTGACAATGGCAAAGAGTTTGACAACACCAACATTGAAGCTTATTGTGATGAAATTGGAATCAAGCATGAGGTCTCTTCAACCTACACTCCTCAACAAAATGGTGTAGTTGAGAGAAAGAACCGGACTTTGATCACCCTTGCAAGAACAATGCTAGATGAGTACAACACTCCGGAAAAGTTTTGGGCCGAGGCAATCAACACCGCATGCTATGCTTCAAATCGCCTCTTCCTCCAAAAGTTTCTTGGCAAGACCCCCTATGAGTTGCTTAATGGGAAGAAGCCGGACGTCTCATTCTTCCGGGTGTTTGGTTGCAAATGCTACATCTACAAGAAACGTCAACACCTATGGAAGTTTCAAAGACGTTGTGATATTGGTTTTCTTGTTGGTTACTCATCAAAGTCCAAAGCATATAGAGTATTTAACCATACCACCGGTTTGGTTGAAGAAACATATGATGTGGAATTTGATGAATCTAACGGCTCCCAAGGAGCAATTGAGAATTGTGATGATGTAGGTGATGAACCCTTGAGGGAGGCCATGAAGAACATGCCCGTGGGAGACATCAAGCCAAAAGATGATGAAGACGATGTACAAATCATTGATCCACCATCTTCATCACGTGTGTCTCAAGATGATGACAAGAATGAGAGAGTTGAAAATGAAGACACTTATATCTCTCATGAACAAGCCGAGGCACAAGCTCAAGATGTTGATGCTCCCCATCCACCTCCTCAAGTGGTTGATAGAAGAAATTCACCTCTACTTCAAGCACATCCACAAGAACTCATCATAGGGAGTCCTACTAAGGGAGTGATGACTCGATCTCAAAAGCTTGCTTCTTTTGTTGAACATCACTCTTTTATCTCTTGTGTTGAACCTAAGAATGTAGAAGAAGCTCTTCAAGATCCGGATTGGGTGAATGCCATGCATGAAGAATTGAACAACTTCACCCGTAATCAAGTATGGACACTTGAAGAGCATCCTAAAGGTGCAAGAGTCATTGGAACCAAGTGGGTGTTCCGAAACAAGCAAGATGACCAAGGCATAGTAGTGAGGAACAAGGCAAGACTAGTTGCAAAGGGGTTCTCTCAAGTTGAAGGCCTTGATTTTGGAGAGACCTTTGCACCCGTTGCAAGACTTGAAGCCATTCGTATCCTCCTTGCATATGCATCACATCATGATATGAAATTATATCAAATGGATGTGAAAAGTGCATTCTTAAATGGCCTTATAAATGAACTAGTCTATGTTAATCAACCTCCCAGGTTTGAAGACCCTAGATATCCTAATCATGTTTATAGGTTGTCCAAGGCGCTATATGGGCTCAAGCAAGCCCCTAGAGCGTGGTATGAGCGCCTCCGAGACTTCCTCATTGAGAAGGGCTTCACCATTGGGAAGGTCGACACCATACTATTCACCAAGAAGCTTAATGGAGAGATCTTCATTTGTCAAGTGTATGTTGATGATATCATCTTCGGGTCAACAAATGAAGATTATTGTAAGGAATTTGGTGAATTGATGTCGAAGGAGTTCGAGATGTCAATGATTGGTGAGCTCACATTCTTCCTTGGTTTTCAAGTCAAGCAAATGAGAGAAGGGATTTTCATCTCTCAAGAAAAGTATACCAAGGATCTTCTCAAAAGATTCAAGATGGAAGAATGCAAACCAATCAAGACCCCAATGCCATCAAATGGACATCTCGACCTAGATGAGGGAGGTAAACCGGTTGATCAAACTCTCTACCGTTCTATGATTGGTAGCTTGTTGTACCTTACCGCATCTAGGCCCGATATCATGTTTAGTGTGTGCATGTGTGCTCGCTTTCAAGCGTGCCCTAAAGAACCTCACTTAAGTGCCGTAAAAAGAATCCTAAGATATCTTAAGCACACCCCAAGCATTGGCCTTTGGTATCCCAAAGGAGCTAGATTCCAACTAGTTGGCTATTCCGATTCGGATTATGCCGGTTGCAAAATTGATAGAAAAAGCACATCCGGAGGATGCCATTTGCTTGGGAGATCTTTAGTATCTTGGTCATCTAAAAAGCAAAATAGTGTGGCTTTGTCCACCGCCGAGGCGGAATACATTGCCGTGGGGCTTGTTGTGCACAAATCTTATATATGAAACAAACCCTCCTAGACTATGGAATTGTTCTTGAAAAGGTGCCACTTTTATGTGACAATGAAAGTGCCGTTAAAATTGCTAACAATCCGGTACAACACTCTCGCACCAAGCACATTGATATCCGCCATCACTTTCTAAGAGATCACGTTGCTAAAAATGACATATCACTAGAAGGTGTGAGAAGTGAAAATCAATTAGCGGATATCTTCACTAAACCTTTGGATGAGGCCACCTTTTGTAGGCTAAGAAGTGAACTCAATGTGCTTGATTCAAGCAACTTTAAAAAATGAGCGCGTGTTGTCCCTTGCATTGCATTGTATTATATGCCATGTTTATTTTATCGCAATGCATTTAGGGCTTGGCTAACACGGTTACGATAACCCTCCTTTGGAGGAGTGAAGAAGCCTAACCGTGGATCAAACTTGACAAGCAACCTAGCTTTACTTTCTTGTATTGCATTGCATATGCATGGTTGTTTGTTTGTCGTTTCTTTTCGGTTTAGCTTTGAGCAACCTCTGTGTTCGTCCATGGATAGAGAGAGCATTTTGATGCTCCTAAAGGTCCAAAAAACTCTATTGCATGGCCATACGTTGCTCCTCGGGTGTTTATTGCCTATTTTCTTAAAAATAATACTAGCCTAAGGCAAACTATTTTGAAAATTTTGAGGGTTTGAGTGAGGTCACTCATATCAGGTTCCAATTGGTGTTTATTTGTGTCTCTTTGAATTAGAACTTGATTGGGAGAAGTCGCGTCAAAGTTTGGAACGAAGAAGGGCGAAGAACAGCGACCGGACGCTGGACCGGACGCTGCACCGGATGCAGTGATGCTTCACCACCGCGTCCGGTCCCGGCGTCCACCAGCGCGTCCGGTCATCCAGAAGACCAACTCCAGACCTAGTGACCGGACGCTGCACCGGACGCGCCTGTGTTGACCACCGCGTCCGGTCCCGGTTACCACCACCGCGTCCGGTCATTCGCGATGAATTCCCGAGTTCCCCTCGACCGGACTCTGACCGCGTCCGGTCAGTCCTCACCGGACGCGTCCGGTCACTCCAGGAGCTTACTGGAGTGTGACCGGACGCTGCACCACCGCGTCCGGTCATAATGACCACCGCGTTCGGTCATCGCGCGTCGAGCGGATCTAAGTCCTTCATAAAACCGTTCGTCCTCGGTCGTTTTTTTTTCACCCGTATGCGATTTCCGCCGCCGCCTTGCCCTAGTCGCCGACTCGCCGAGCTCGCCGCGTTCCTCGCCATCATCCTCACCGCCGATGACCCCTTGCCGTGCCCGCACCGCGCCATCCTCGCACGCACGCGCTCGCTGCTCGCACGCACCCGCTCACGCGCCGCCCGCTGCCGCACCCGCGCCAGCCGCTGCTGCGCCGCGCGCCACCGCCGCCGGTTAGCCGGACCTCCACCGCCGTCCACCTCGCCTGCAGCAGTCGCGAACTCCCCCGTGCCAAGCCACCACCCGAGCTCCTCGATTTCTTCCTTCGGCCGAGCCATCCCTAGGGTTTGCCCTAAACCTAGCTTAGGGTTTGCCCTAACCCTAGCTCGAGGTGACAAACTTGTTCGATCTCGCTCAATTTCATTCAATTTTGTCGCTAGAGCTAACCTTGACCGTAATTTTCCGTTGATTATCTCGACTCGGTCCTTTCAGAGCTCGTTCGTCGAATTCGGGGAATCTTGCGATCTAGGTCATCTCATCTTGTCACCGTCGTCTCGTCGATCCGAGGTAGCTTTGCGTTTCGATTCACTTCGTATCTCATATGCTTGCTATCTCTAGGGTTTCGTATCTTTTAGTTATATATGTGCTTATAGTAGATCTCTCTATTCCATCGTTGCAGCGAGTCAGTCGGTGTGTCAAGGTCAGATCTGTTTGCTGAATCCGAGGCCAAGCCTGCGGATACGGATTGAGGCCAAGCCTCTCGAGTGACAGTTCACCATCTTACAGAGGCTCTCAGTCAGTTTGTCAGCATGGTGCGTTGCAAGAACGCCGGTGGTGCTCCTGGTGACGGGGACGACAATCCTCCTCTTCGTGCTGAGATTGCGCGTGGAAAGCGCATCAAGATAATGGCCAGAAAGAAGAAGAAGACGCTTACAGAGGCAGAGATTACTCAGGCCGTGGCAGATGCAGCAGAGCAGGCAGAGAGAGGTGGCAGGAGCAGTGGCATACGCATAGGCGAGCGTCGCTTTCACCTTGAAGGTCGACAGCTCGGCACTGAGGCCACTGAGGGTACCGAGGATACTGGAGCTACAGAGCAGATGTCAGTTGATCCACCTACAGAGCCTACAAAGGCTACATAGGCTCCAGAGGCTCCAGAGGCTATAGAGGATACAGAGGAGCAGCCAGCTCAGTCTCCACCACGTCGCCGCTCCACACGTGCTCGTACTCAGGTGACTCCTAGGCCAGAGGGCCAGCGTCGTGGAGCACGTCCTCCTCCCAGAGCTAGAGGTTCACCCCCGGTCGAGCACTTTGACCTGAGGGGTGCTACAACACGTCAGGTGCAGGGGTTGAGGTTCGTGGAGGTCAGCCGATGGTTTCCACCTGTTAGGGATCACAGAGCTTCAGAGGGTTTCTATACCCCACTTCAGGAGGATTTCTACAGGGCTCTAGTTGACAGTGGTATAGCTTTTCGACTACAGAGGGTATGTCGGCTTGAGGCACTGGTTGAGGTTGTGGGAGAGCAGCTTCGTCCGCACCTGTCCTATCTACCTAGCTTGTCAGATCTTCTTGGACGGACAGGTGCATACTGCGGCACATGGGTCATAGAGTTTTATGCTTCACTTTGGATTGATCATGCCCATGAGTTCATTCACTTTGCTTTCAGAGGCCGCGATCACAGGCTTTACAGCTCCAGAGCGTGAGAGATCCTCAGACTCCCAGCTTCTGACACGAGGATCCATCAGTTGTGTTATGGTCAGACTCCTCCACCCAGACGCCCTCACGGTGGAGCAGTGCCACCTACAGACTTAGTTCGACCCTGCTTTCGTGAGCCTTTTGGCGAAGGGTCTCGTCGTACGCCTGCCAGCCTGACACCACTTGCCAGAGTTTTGGATGCTATTATCAGACGCACTCTTCTTCCCAGACTTGGCTACAGAGAGGGACTGACGCATATGCAGCTATGGGTTGTTCACCACCTCCTCTCACAGACACAGTTTGATATTTGGGATCTTATACTTAGTGAGATGGAGGACACCATAGCTGAGGGCTTCAAGGGAAATCGTCAGCTTCCCTATGCACACTGGATCTGCTTTATTATTAGATCTTCTATTCAGATGCCATCAGAGATCAGGGCTGAGATATCAGACACTACCACTACTTTCCCTGAGTACGATATCCGTCAGCTTTGGGCCTCAGTCACCAGAGATCAGGCCCCAGTGCCAGGACAGCGTGAGCGACCAGAGGTTCCTGAGACAGCAGCTGAGCAGGATGCTACAGTGGACGAGCTTGCAGAGGCAGAGCTTGCGGACCTTGACGCTCAGACTGCTGATATACCTGAGGATGCGACTTCTGACAGCACCGATGAGGACTACCAGCCCATCCCTAGGTACCGGTCTCCTCGGTCTCACGACCACGAGGCCGGTGGCTCTGGCTCAGCCTCCCGCTCAGAGACGGCCATGGTGGCTATACTTGAGAGGCTGACCCAAGCTCAGGAGCAGCAGCAACAGCAGATTCAGCGACAGGCACAGGACACAGCTGCAGCACTTGCACAGATGCAGGCTCGTCAGGACGAGTTTCAGCGTCAGCAGCTTGAGATTCAGAGGCAGCAGGTTGAGATGCAGAGACAGCAGTACGAGATTCAGCGTCAGAGTGCAGCTAGTCAGCAGCAGTACTTGGATCTCTTGCGTCACCTTGTCACTGTCGGGGTTCCTCCGCCTGCTTCTATCATGACTCATGCCTTACAGTCCAGTGGTCCGTCGAGTCAGGGACAACCGAGCTTCTAGTTCACATCTCCACAGCAGCAGGTTCCCCAGTCTTTCCAGTCCCCGAGCTTCACTCCTATTCATACGGGGTTTACACCGTCAGACCAGCCTCGCCCGCACCTCCTGACAGGCACACCACTCAGTGATTTCAGTGCTACCTACAGCGAGTTGACTGGTCAGCCGACACCCTCGCACACTACTACATTTCATACTTCTTCAGGGTTGTCAGCTCCCGAGGCAGCTATTCCTCCAGTGACAGGGACCGGGACTACAGAGAATATCCCTTCTTCAGTTGCCTCGACAGATCCCCCTGCTATTGGCTCACTACAGGCTCAGGTCACTCAGACGGATCCTCTCGTTGCTACTACGTCAGTACCTGTTCCTGCTCAGACCCAGACCGCTTCACAGCCACGTGCTTCCTCAGAGGGTCAGCCAGATAGCTCAGATTCCGAGGGTGATTTGCTACACTTCGTGATTACTCCGCGCACCTCGGCACCCGACACGACTCCGTCTGTCCCCCCGTCAGATCATTAGATTAGTTTTTGGCGCTTGATGCCAAAGGGGGAGAGAGAGTAGTTTCAGGGGGAGTTTTGATAGAGGGTTTTCGTTCTTTGTGTGCTACATTCATGCATTATGTTTACTTTTCAGTCATTGCATTCGTGTGACATGTCGTCGTGTGATAAACTTTGAGTCTTAATGTGTTATCCAGTCACAGTGTTAATTAACGTCACCGTTTTAGTTATAGCTCTAAGGTTGTGCTTCCGTGCCTTACTCCGATTTCTTATGAGCTATAATCTTTATGTGTACTAACGCTTTTTGTCTTATCTTATGAGTACACTCTTTTGGCTTGGGGCACATAAGCAATTCCTAACCCTTTGTGCTTATTGCCTTTTGCTTATGTGAACCAAGCATGCTCGAAAACCTCAACTCAAATCTTGTGAATCCTAGTGTTGTCATCAATCACCAAAAAGGGGGAGATTGAAAGCATCTAGGCCCCAAGGTTTGGTTTCGGCAATTGATGACAACGCTTTATTACCATGACTAACGTGTGTTTTGCAGAAACTTTGGTAAGTTAGGTCATGGAGGTTATAACTGCTTTGGGCACCATGGTATTCATGTCTCTTGATGGAAATCGTTTCGGTTTTCAAAAGAGTGACGTCAAGATTAAGGACGGTTAGTTCCGGATGTCGAGGTGTTGAGATACATTCGGAATAGTCGTTAGGATCTTCGTTTTTCTCTTTTGGCCGTACTATAAAGGGGGGCATGAACGGGTAGCTTGACCTAGGCGAGTCCTATGTTTAGGTGTGGTGCACACTTGTTAAACCTGGCGCTAGGCAGCTCTAGAATAGCTCAAAGTTCAGTTGGAAGCAACTTGGTTCAAGTTGCGACGCGTTTTGGAAAGTTTCGGGTCGTTTTCCCCTGACCGAACGCGGTCTTCGGCATGACCGGACGCGTCCGGTCAGTACTTAACCGCGACTAGGGTTTGCCTCTGACGACCGGACGCGGTCCTCGCGAGGACCGGACGCGGTGGTCAGAGGCTGACACGTGTCACTTGAGGGAAACACCCGATCGGACGCAACCTGGGTGTGATCGGCGCGTCCGATCACAGTCCAGTAAGGTCCAGAGACGACCGGACGTGTCCGGTCATCACCGATCGGACACGGCCTCACGTCCGGTGCGTTTATAGTAAGATCCTTGCACGATCGGACGCGTCCGGTCACCCCTGACCGGCGCGTCTGGTCACTCAGTTCGATTTTCGGATTTCGACCGTTACAGGCGACCGGCGCGTCCGGTCAGTTTGACCGGCGCGTTCGGTCAGCTCATGTCAGAACGTAACGGTTCGTTTTGTCTTTGGGGTGTATAAATACATCCCCACCACCTCTTTTAGAGGTCTCTTGCTCATTTGATCAGCTGAGAAAACCCTTTAGAGTGCAAGGGAGTGCAAGAGCTCTAGTGAGGATAGAGATTTGAGAATCAAAGCTTGAGAGCTCCTCACTAGCAATTAGAGAGTAGCAAGTGTGCATCCACCTTCTCATTTGGGCTCGTTGTGGTCAAGTGAGAGTTCTAGCTTGTTACTCTTGGTGATCGCCATCACCTAGACGGCTTGGTGGTGATTGGGAGTTTGGTGATCATCTGGCGGAGCTTGTGGATGACCCAACTCATCTTGTGAGCGGTTTTGGGTGATTCACCGCGACGGAGTGTCGAAGAATCAACCCGTAGAGAGCACTTGATCCTTGCGCGGATCAAGGGGGAGCTACAGCCTTGCGCGGGTGCTCCAACGAGGACTAGTGGGGAGTGGCGACTCTCCGATACCTCAGGAAAACATCGTCGTGTTCCTTGCCCTTTACATTCAAGCATTTACATTCTCGTATTTACTTTCATTGCTTGATTTACATTCCTAGAATTGCCATGCTAGACTAGGATTGGAAACTAGGGTGCAAAACTTTTATCGGTAGACTCTTTAGGAACACAAGTAGGCACTAGGGGTGAATTCCGGCTTGTAGGATTTAATTCTTGCAATTAATTTTTAGAAAAGCCCAATTCACCCCCCCTCTTGGGCATCTTGATCCTTTCAAATACAACAAATAGCGAGATGCGAGTTTTGCTTAGCCTACGGGGTGTTTGCAAGCCACCTATCCAATTCACAATTATAGTATAATGACACTCAACCGCACAAGTCAAACCGAGAAGGTAACTACAACTACAACTAGCAAGGTACACAAAAGAGCTACTCTAGCAAAGCTAACTAGCTAGCAAAGATAACTAAGAAAGTAATGCGGAGTTGAGTTAGGAGAATTTCACCGAGGGGCGAAGTATTGAGCCAACCAATATGATCAACAATGAATACCAAGACAACCGAACACCGGGATCAATCAATCACAATATGAAAGTGATGACACAAGATTTATCCCAAGGTTCACGTGCTTGCCGGCACGCTAGTCCCCGTTGTGTCCCTCTTCACCACGTGGTTCGGTGGCTAATCGGTCTCACACCGAGCCTCTCAAAAGGCGCCACAAGAACCTACCAAATGGCAAAAGGTTGCAATGACACGAGCAATTTACTAATGTTGCCTTTGGCGCTTCGCCGAGGTAGGCACAAACCCCTCACAATCACCGGAGGTGGCCAAGAACAATCACCAACTCTTGCCAACGCCTCCAAGCTGCTCCAAGCCGTCTAGGTGGCGGCAACCACCAAGAGAAACAAGAATCCCGCAGCAAATCAACCACCAAGTGCCAACTAGATGCTATCTCACAATGCAAATGCACTTGGATCACTCAATCTCACTTCGAATATGCAAAGAAGCAAGAGAGATGAGTGGGAGGGGAGTTGCTTAGCTCAAAGTGCTCACAAGTATGTCAAATGTCCAAGAGTGAGAGCCTTGAGCCGGCCAACGAGTATTTATAGACGTACCCCTTCGAATATAGCCGTTACACACTTGAAACAGCCGAAGTCGCGCTGACCGGACGCGCTGGTCGCGCGGACCGGACGCGCCGGTCACACAACGGCTCTTTTGCGAAACACCGACCGAACGCGCTGGTCGCAACGACCGGACGCGCTGGGCTCGATCGGACGCGCTGGTCCCGTAACTGACCGGACGCGCTGGTCAACCCAGAGCAGTGCACAACGAAACAGCGACCGGACGCGCTGGAGAACTGACCGGACGCCACAGTGCCAGCGTCCGGTTAGAGTCCAGTAAGCTCCCTGATCGACCGGACGCGTCCGGTCGACCGTGACCGGACGCGCTGCGCGTCCGATCAAAACGCTGAGACACGCGCAAACGCTGAACACTGACCGGACGCGTCCGGTCAAAAAGAGACCGTGTCCGGTCCAGCGTCCGGTCACCACTGTGACCTCCGTTCGCCTCCGTTTCTTTTCCGTCTTTCGGCGTAGTGGAAAATAGGCGTTTCAATCCTTCGAAAACGCTTGAATCCCGCCTCGCAAGCTCGGCGGGAGGGAGAGAGGACCCCAAACCCTCTCTACCGCTCAAACTCCACCGCCTTCGCAAACGTGCTAACATCACCAAGTGATCATCACCATGTGCATGTGTGTTAGCATTTTCACAATCATTTTTCGAGGCGTTATTAGTTCTATCCAAATGCATATGACATGAAATGCACACCTAGAGGCACTTAGGAGTTCAATAGCCACGTCATTCCCCTCTTTATAGTACGGCTATCTATCCTATAATGTAACCACACCCACTAGGTGTCTTGGTTACTAAAACACAACCCTTAAGCATATACCTTTGCCTTGATCACGTAGGGTTGCATCCAAATCCAAGTGTGGCCATCATGATCACCATGTCCATCTTGCCACCAACCTTGGAATGTACTAATCCTCATATGCTACATACAACTTAGGCATAGGATTAGTACTTAGGCATTGTCACTAATTACCAACACCAAACATAGGACTTTCAGTGGGGAGGTTGAAGTAGTCCACCCCCATAGTTGGGGGGTGAAGTAGACTTTTTCCCCCGCTAAATTACGAAGTTGCTATATTTCAGATACCTGTGGCTAAACTATTTATTGAACCAGTGTTGTCGGCTGCACGCACGCATGCATGCACATTGTATTATGACAAATTATTCATACTATATACTAGCCACTGCTGCCCGCGCTTCGCTGCGGGTGATGTGTTTGGTATAGGAAATCATGGAAAAATATGGCAAGGGAAGATAATATCTTTTCAAGATAATCATATCATCATCCATCTTTGTTTTCTGGCTGCAGAGCTTCTTGATTTGTTCTTCCGATGTTTTCCAATGTAGGCGTATCACCCTCTATTCTGAGTCATGAAGCTACCCTGCTTCTAACTTCCATGATCCACCCTTTATGCTGACTTCTTGGGTTCTAAACCTTCTGGGTTTGTGGTGCTGATATCCTTGTTTTGTTTCTTTTGAGTAATAATCACAATGTTTGGGATTCCATGCATTTCTCATCTACTTGGGATTCTATTTCTCATCTAGAAATCTTCACTTTTGTTGCTAGTTGACTTTACTTGTTTGCTGCTTTTTCTGTGTACTCCCTTAAGAGTGGATTCCATGCTTCTATTACTAGGGTTTACCCCACTTAGAAGGTTTAGCTTTAAATCTCCTATGACTCTTAGTTAATACTGGATTCGATCTTGATTATTATTTTCCGGTTTTACTCTTTCTTTTATGTGGATTTCCCTGTATGGCATATTAGTATATGATCAAGCACACCCTTGTCTGTTTGGCTGGCATCGCATGAGTGTATCGTTTTTTTTGGGAGGCACATGAATTTCATAGGACTGCGAACCAAGCACACTACTTTTGAATACAGTGGGAGGATTACATTGGGAGGGAGCAAGGAAAATGTACAAGTACATCTCCCTTGGGAGCAACTATTCTACTTCGCCGGACGACAGGGGTTCATTCCTGGGCACTTGTGGTCCTCCCACTGAGCTGGGGTGCAGATCTGTTTCTTCTCTTGGCGGTGGCTGAGTGAAGGGGAGGAGAGGCTCTATATCCGAGGCTTCTGTGGGTGGGGGTGCTGGCGGTACTGCGACATCCATCCTTCTTTTTCTAGAGGGTAGATGGGAACACCTTCCAATATCACGGGCTCCTGCCCGTCCATGGCAAACATCCTTCGCTTGGGTATGGTGAAGGGGTAGGCATCCTTCAACTACTGAGCGTGACGGTCTTCGGCTTCCTTCAGGGCTTCGGCAATGGCGGTCTCGCGGCTCTCTGCGGTGGCTGCTTGGGCTTGTGCTTTTGCATGTTGCACGTGGAGCTTCCTGGTGATGAGCTCGGCTTCTTCAGCTCAATGGATGCACTTCCTCAACTTTGAGGCCTGCCTATCATGCTGCTCATCCAAGGCAAGCAGGTATGTGGTCATGAACACCATGGTTGGGTTGTCTTCCTGCAGGTTGCGTCCTTGCAGGGCTTCCATGCGGGTCACCCAAACAGGTCGATCCTTCTGCAGGGGCGGGAAGAATCTCATGGGACTGCGGGTAATGGGCTCTTCGTAAATCTGGCACAGGTGTCACAAGGCTTTGCGGGCAATAGCTTGGTAGGTGTCGGTGAAACGGAATCCAGTGGCGGTCATGCTCCAAGCTCCAGCTATGTTCGGAAAGTCTTCACTCTTTCCCACATAGACGGTGACTTCACATCTCTCGGTGCCATGCTCTTCATATTCACGACCTTCATACTCAGGGCGGTCTTGGATTCTAAGTCTCTGCATGGTGGTGTACAGAAGCTTGGGGAAGCCTTCTGTGTTCAGGTAGTAGCTACAGATCCAGACTCCTTCTGCCATTTTGTGGGCGTGGGAGGAATTGGCTATGGTGGTCTGCAGGCAAAAAGCCGATGGGTGCAGCTGTTTTTGCAAGGGGCTAGGGGCTTTGGCTCAAGGAGGGAGAAGGTTGGTGGTGAGATAGTTCAGTGGGTGTGGAGTGGTGAAAAGGGATAGTTTTGTAGAGGGCCGGGGGTGAGGCTTGTCTGAGAAGCTTGACCAGTCTTTGACTGGGGCTTGAGGTGTGTGGGAGAAGGAAGGAGTGGGGACGGGTCCCACTGTATAGTGTGGCACTATTGTGGCAGGGTGAAGGGGTGTGGTGAACATGGGGGAGGTGTGGCTTGGGTGACCGTGCGGTCGGTGGTCTTCATCGAGTTGTGGGATTCTACAAATCCCGAAAAGGGGGTGACCTCAGAGGGCTTTCTTCCTTACTTCATAATAGTGGCATTGACCGTGCCATTTTTCTCTTTCTTCTTTTCTCTTTCTCAGGATTTGAGCCGGAAAATCTCAAAAATTTCTCTTGTGCCAACAAAATTTTTAGGATTTTTATTCCAGTCTTCTTAATTTCATGGATACCTCAGGGCTTCGTGTAGGCTAGCGGGCGCATTACAAAGATGTACAATATTATCGATCCCACTAGAGGAGGGATTAGGATAGCAAGTACTGCCTGCGCTTCATTGCAGGTGATGTGCTTGGTATAGGAAATCATGGAAAATATGGCAAGAGAAGATAATATCTTTTCAAGATAATCATATCATCATCCATCTTTGTTTTCTAGTTACAGAGCTTCTTGATTTGTTCTTCCGATGTTTTCCAAAGTAGGCATATCACCCTCTATTCTGAGTTGTGAAGCTACCCTGCTTCTGTCTATTTGGTACATTAAATATTGGGAAATATATGGGAAGGAAAGGTAACATGTCTATTTTTTATTACAATGTTGTGAAGGAACATAGAGGTTAGTTGTCATTACAGTATGCCTATTCTAGGCTAGCAAATCAATACCACGTTAGTGTAAAGAAGTGTTTGATGGAGTTGGGCTCAAGCAACTAACACACTTAGATTCAAAGCACATACCTATGTGAGTTCCAGTGAGTAATAAGTAAATAGATTCTCAAACATACTGTATTTTTAACATCTATATAATTAAGAGTGCTACCATGGTGGATGTAATATTGATTATTATTTTCACTGGCTGGAACGTGTGTGCTGTCATTCTATGTGGAACCCTTTATCTGCTACTGCTTAAACCATATATAGGGTAATGATGATAATGTATTCGTATAGTAGATGCATATTAGCACCATGTCCTCCCATACTCGTTTCAAAAGCAAGGTATACAAATTTGTCGTGGGACCTACTAACAACATGTAGCACATTGTAGCCGTAAACGGTATTTAGTTTAGTTGCTGCTAATTCATTCACGGACTCATCCAAACCTTCAAGGATGGGTCCGTCTACAACTTGTCTGCACGGGGCCCACTGGCCTATGTAAGTACACCGTTGTTGTTCTATCAATATGCGCAGTTTTTTTAGCACCTAAATGGTGTGTGGGTAAGACCATGTTTTCCTTATTTAGGAACACAAGCAGGGACTCGCATAATACTCACCCCATTGCAAAGAAAATGCAACTCTCAAAGAAAGAAACAAATTTAAGGTTGTCCAAACGTGGACATGAAATTATGAACGTGGACAACAAATATCATCTGGTTGATAGTAAATTTAATTGGAGGGTGTCTCGCACATCCACTACCACGGGTCACTCTAGCAGCAGCGCACGGCTTCTCTCCCGTTCGGCCCCAAGGTGTGGCCGGCCTCAGCAACATCGCCGGTGCCACCATTGCTAGGTAGCCGCAACGTCACCAGCAACATCATCTACGCTACCCTCGCCTGCGCCGCTCGTACCCTCTCAACGGTGGAGTGACCGCCAAGGCAGCTGGTGCATCTCGGACTGGATTTAGAGGCAGGTCGCGATGATGCAAGGCATTTCTAGGCCTAAAGCCCATAGGGACTAGGCCCTAGTCATTGGCCCAAGAGCACCTTATATCTCATACTTTTAAATCCCATAAACAAAGGCCCACCAAGAAAATGAGCAGGACATCCTTTCCAGGATTCGGCTTCTAGTTCTGTCCTACCGTGCCCCAATAGCCTGAATCAAGGCGGAAGGACACAGATGGGATAAGGGGAGTCGGCGACGGCGACCCAGACCACGCCGCCACCGCCACCGCCACCGCCACCGAGTTCACTGTGCAGGCCTCCGCCACCGCTCACGCCGACCTCCAGGTCATCGTCCTCCGCGGCTCCGCCAGCGCCCCTCGGTGACCGACCTCCAGGTACTCGCGGCCTCGCCGCTCGCCACCCTCCGACTCTAGGCCACCGACGATTCGGAAAATTGCTGATAAATTTCAAATCTCTCCATACATGAATGACATGAAAGGGTCACCGGGCTTTTCCTCGCTGAGCAATGTGGAATGGCAGAGCCAAAGTTTTTGTGGAGCTTGGGCGAGACACAACGTAATATTAAGGACTCACATAATATTAAGGGCTCGTTTAGGAGGGCTCCGACTCCTCCCTTCTCTTAAGATGGCTCTGGTTCCTCATGTGAAGTAGCTTTTTTGTTGAAGTTGAAGTTGTTTTGGAAAACGTTTGGCAAAAATAGCTTCAGTAGCAGTTTTGTAATAATTTGTAGGAGGTCTGTGAGGAGAAAACCGAAAGAAGATACATTTCTGTGGCTTTGGCTCCTCTATAAAAAAAATGGGTCCAACTCCTCTGGGCTCCTGGCAAGGGGGCATTTTGTAGATGTCCATTTAGCAGGACTTCTTGTTAGGAGTCACGAGAAGCTGGAGCTGGAGGCTTGCCAAATAGGACTTAACACATAGCATAGAGCATTGTACATGAAAGCAAAACTAGAGAACACCACATTAATTTTAAGCCGATTATATATTAATCATGGCTGATACTATATTACTATTTAATAAAGGAGGAATTCATGGCGCATACTTTTGGCCGAATAGTAAACAATTTGATTTGTTTTGTTTATTCGGCTGCCAAGGATCCTAGCATCATCTCCATGAACTTGTAGATTTTAGAAAGAAAAACAGGAACGGCAGTAACCAGCTGGAATACGTGCGCAATTCTTACTGGAGCATGCAGGTGCCAGGTTTTGCTGAGCCCGGGCACCGGCCCAGGGTGGCTGGGTGGAACATCTGCACGAACCTCATGGGATTGTCAAGGTGATTTCCAGATCTCTCGGTCATTACATATTGCAAGTAGCGCTGCACATGTTTGATCCAATTGTTTCCGCTTTGTTTACTGAAGAACATTCTGCGGGCAATTTGGTTGAGCGGTGGTGTGTGTACGGGGAAAGTAAACTATAGTAATTTATGCTAGGACTATGCTCTCATGTTGCAATTTCTGGATAATAATTATATGTCGGTCCATAATTAATTAAACCGTGATCTACCAGTGGTCAGAGCTGTGCCAGACACACATGCTGTTATTAATAAAATCTGGTACGATGAGCAAACTAAATAATAAGATCTGGTAACGAATAAACCTATATTAGTGGTGATTGGTGAAGCTGGTAATGTGCAATCATCATATTGATTAGACATTTCACCTTCATTTTAATTAATTTTCGGCTTGACGGTAATGGGTCGTTTTCTACAATAAGTAAAAACACAATTGACAGTTATCAGTGCCAAGTGCAGACCATAGTCATGATCAAATCATGAATCCGCCACTCACAATGTTTGAATTGGAAGCGGCACCGGCAACGCTAAGCCAGAGCCAGGCCAGCGCTCTGTGCACGTGTCTTGTGCGGCACAGGTGGATAGAAGCATGATGCTACTATATCCTGCGTGGCCCAGGGAGGCAAACAACATGGGCTGCAGTGGTGCGAGGCGGAAGCAGTCAACCAGATTAGTTCATCCTGTTGATTCTTCCAATCTAAGAGTCCACATGACACAACCTGTTATCCTGATAAAGTGACAACGACATATGGGCCATGTTTAGATCACGGATTCGGTGCACAAAATCACTGTGCCGAATCACTGTAGCATTTTGTTTTTATTTGGTAATAATTGTCCAAACTTTGATTAATTAGGCTCAAAATGTTCGTCTCGCAAAGTACAATAAAACTGTGCAATTAGTTTTTGATTTTATCTACATTTAGTACTCCATGCATGTGCCGATATTTTGATGTGACGATGAATCTTCTTTTTACATAGTGAAATTTGGGGGTGAATTTAGGAATCTAAACAAGGCCATGGTCAGTGCATCCTCTTGGTTCCTCCAATCTGTCAGTCCCCGCCATGCATTCTGGTGGGCTGACGGCAATATATTTTTGTCAGGAACCGACCTGTATCCAATGTTGGGCTATTGGTTCATGCAACTGCTTAGGTCAGCGTTTGCGCCCCCTACTCCATCATCCTGGTTTCCACAATCTCCATGGCGGCACTCCGCTGTTTTGCATTTTTTGGCATTCTCCAACCAGACTCTACACAGACAAGCGCTACAATTCTCACGCGTACCAAATCACACAAACTTATTACCACATTGGAGTCAAGTTGGGAGTGCACGCATCACAGCACTACAATTCTCACGTGAAACAAATTACACGAACTTATTACCACATAGGAGTCAAATTGGAAGTGCACGCATACATAGATATTCACGTATCGTACAGGGCACTGGATATGCCTACATGGAAGGAAATTAGACGAAACACTTTAAGCAAACTGAGGCAAGAATACACACGGGCAAAAACAAACGGGGGGCCTACAAATTATTTCTGAGTTCAGTAGCTTAGATGGCTGGTACCAACACACTGCTAAGCCACTCTGGCCGACCTCCAAAGGCCAACACAAGTAAGGGCTTGTTTAGATTGCAAAAAAAGTGAACCCGATGAATAGTACCACTTTCGTCTTATTTGATAAATATTATCCAATCGTGGACCAACTAGACTCAAAAGATTCATCTCGTGATTTCCAACTAAACTGTGTAATTAATTATTTTTTTACCTACATTTAATACTCCATGCAAGCGGTTAAAAATTGATGTGATGGAGAGAGTGAAAAAATTTGAAATTTGGATGGCATCTAAACAAGCCCTAAGGCATAAAGATCCTTATATCTACTAAGCTGGCAAAGTGGACTCATGGATACAATAGCCCAGGGGCCTCCCAAGGCCAACACAAGTAAGGACTCATAGGCCAAGGATATAGCACAACGGTGCACTACTCACTACTTGACAGACTTAAAACTGGAACACTGATTATGGCACCAACATGTGGCGCATAGAATAGCATCAGATCTATTGGATGGAGTTGTGTAGCGATAGGTAGTTGATGGTGGAGTCCACAGACGTAGGCTTACTCGTCACTGCAACTGCAAGTTGGAAATACTTTGTCACCCAACTAATGGAACCCAAACAATAAAATTGTAGAAGAAGAAGCTACCTTGCCCTGTCTTTCTTTCTAGAGAATAGTTCCTTGCGAGCAGACCTTGATCTCTTGCCAATAATAGTTTTGCATAAAACCTATATAAGCAAACCACCTATACATGGGCCTTACTTCACCCAGGAAGGTGACCACAACCACATAAGGATATATGTTGGAGGAACTAAAACGAGGGCACATGCAAGCAAGCACCGGGAGGAGGGCGATGAAGCAATGGATGGCACACCACATAGTTATATAGGCAAGAGTTGGAGACTTGAAGGAGGCATGAGCGCCTCTACCACCACTGGGTGCAAGGAGCTCATTAATGGCAATGGAGCCCAACCTAAGCAACCTGCACGCATGGATACATGTGAGAGTACAAATGACCATACATGTTCCTCGAAGTGGGAGCTATTTTTCATCTAGGAGAGGCACTAAATGCATCCACCTACTTTTGACCTACCCGGCACATGTGAAGTTTTTTAACCAAGTTCTTGTCTGAAGCAACACTTTGCAAGTTCTTTATGTGCAAGTACAAATGTCCACCGTCCATGCATGGTCCTGGAAGTAGTGAATTATTTTGGATAGAGAAATGTGTGTTGTCCATACATGGAGAGAGTAGTAAGGAGGAGAGGCATTAAATGTGCCCACCTGCTTTTGACCTAGCAGGTTTCAAATTTACTAAGTGAATTTCTGCATCTAAATACCTTTTGTTCATTTATCTGTCCACTTGCTTACTGATAGTAAATTCTTGTATGTAAAGAGAATAAGGCATTACATGTGTTGCTAATACTATGGTTCTAGATATGGCGCCATGTCTCCAAATTTACTGGTAGTGAATTTTTGCATGTAAATACCTGCTGTCCATTGATCTATCCACATGTGTTGTTAATACTATAGTCCTAGATGTGGCGATCTATTTCCAAATTTACTGAGTGAATTTCTGCATGTAAATACCTTATGTTCATTTATCTATGCACTTATTTCCTTACAGTAAATTCTTGTATGTAAAGAGAAAAGGCCGATAGTAAATTCTTGCATGTAAAGAGAAAAGGGCATTGCATGTTTTGGACGTGGCATCCTATTTTCAAATTTATTGGTAGTAAATTTCTGCATGTAAATACATGTTGTTCATTTATCTGTCCACTTGCTCCATTCAATGCCAGTGGCTGGTGGACGGTGGAGGTAGAAATTAGTGACATGACCACTTACAGCCTAGTAGATGGCTTCACTACATGCTGCTCATTTATTCACCTGTTGCATTCAATGTGCATGCGCCTACTTGGTTGAGTTGGTTATGCGTGGAAGGATACCATGGTGATGCATCTAGGCCGTGCAATTTTTATCCAACGTACCACTTAAATGAAGCATACGTGGACACGCTGGGAGGCCGCCTAGGCGGCGTGGCCTCATATCTCTAATACGTACTATAGTACGTGTTGTATAACATTGTTTCTCCCACGCTGTCCTATGGTGATGGCACCGATTTGAACACGAGGTACGACCTTTGTATCCTCGAGCGTGAAGCCCCTCCTGAAACCGGCGGTAGGGCGCAAAGCCTGCTGAGATGGCTCCGGTGCACCAGCACTACTACAGAAACAGTCAACAGTGCCGGCCACATCACTGCCGAAATTAGGACAACCGGCAGTGATGACCCTTCACTGCCGGTTCTAGGCTCTGACAACCAGAAAATAATTGGGGGGTGCGAGAACCGGCAGTGATGACAACTATCACTGCCGGTTTGTGCCTCCCGCCGGCAGTGATGACAACTCCACTTATCACTGCCGGTTCAAGCCACGAACCGACAGTGATGAGCCTGACAGCACAAAAAGGTTGTAGCAGTCATCTTCTTCCTCCACTCTTTTATCCCGAGAACAGAGGCGCGCGTTTGGGCCACTCCCTCCAATGTTGCGGTCGCCCAAATCCGTGAAGCTACCACTTGGATTTGGAAGAATGGCTTGATCTTTTTGCTTTAAGGTTAGTAACCAGCCTCCATTCCTTCGATTTTGTTGCTTAATTAGCTTTGTTTTGATGGCTATAATGCTTGATTCTCATTCTTATTTCTCCATTCTTCTACAGAGCACTTTTCTAATTCATGGCTATAATGCATTGTTAGTATGTGATGTTATAATTGGTTCTTAGGAGTAGAGTAGATTCTTTTACAATGTTGATGAGCAAATTAACCCATGTGTCACCAAACAATGCATTGTTTGAGCAGTAGTGGCGGATCTAAGGGGGGCTGGGTGGGCTCCAGCCCCCTAATGACTTGATTTACTACTAGAAACACTGTAGCAAAAATCTCAAATCACCATTGTTTTTAGCCCCCCTCTTGATTATCATCCTGCATCGGCCACTGGTTTGGAGCTACATTGTTGTTCATGATAATGTCTCCAATTTTAGTATTTATTTAAATTAATGTCTCTATTTTTATGTGGCATGGAGTAGAATAATTGTTCTATAATATTGTGCAATAATTAATTTTTATGGGGCTGCGATTTTTAATTTATATGGGCATTGTTTGGAGCTACATTGTTATTCATGATCATGTCTCCAAATTTAGTCTTTTTTTAAATTAGTGTCTCCATTTTTATGTTGCATGGAGTACAATAATTGTTCTTCAATATTGTGCAATAATTGTTTCTTATTAAAACTTTCCTATGTTTCCTCTGCCCGGCCCATTTTACCTGTGCAGACATGGATCGAGGGTGGATGTACGGTCTGTCATGTACAGACCAACGGTACTTGACGGGCATCGACGATTTCATCAAGCTCGCTAGAGCCAATGCTGGGGACTCACAGCCTGTATTCTGTCCATGCAAAGATTGCAAGAATACGAGAAAATGGGGCGACGTGGAGCATATACGATTGCACTTGATTACCAGGGGGTTCATGAGAGACTACACGATTTGGACTTTGCATGGGGAGGTTGGTCAAAATGTTGCACAAGAAAACAATGATGATGTGCCCATGCCTAGCGTATCCCTAGACGCATTTCTGCCTATTGATGATGACCAATGCTACACAGTACCTGTGCCTACCAACGATAATGTGTTTAGGAATACATTAGTTGACGACACAGAGGAAAATGATGGCATTTCACAGTTTCTTCATGATGTGCATGGCGGATTCCTTAGTGCTACACAGTTGAAAAAACTGGAGATCATGAGAAAGGATGCAAAAACACCATTGTATCCGACCTGCCCAATAAGCAAACTAGAAGCCAACATCATGCTATTAGAGTTCAAATCAACGAATGGATTGAGTGATAAAGGCTTCGATAGCTTGTTAGGTATACTGCATAAACTGCTCCCGAAGGGTAGCGAGTTACCAGAAAAGACTTACCTGGCCAAGCAAATGATTTGCCCAATCGGCCTCGAGGTTGAGAAAATACACACGTGTTCCAACGGTTGCATATTGTACCGTGGAGAAAAATACAAAGACTTGGATGCGTGTCCCAATTGTAAAGCTCCCCGATACAAGCAAGGGCCGTCAAATTAGGGAAGCAAGACCAGAGGAGGGCCCATAAAGGTCGTATGGTATTTTCCTATAGCTCCACGAGTGCATAGGTTGTTTGCAAATGCAAAGTCAGCCAAACTGTTGCGTTGGCACGGCGAAGAGCGTAAGAAAGATACAATGTTGAGGCACCCCGCCGACGGGTCGGACTGGAGGACTATCAACACTATGTTCTATAAGAACATCGGTGGAGAGGTAAGGCATCTTTGGATAGGTTTGAGCACAGATGGGATGAATCCGTTTGACCAGGTTAGAAGCAATCATAGCACTTGGCCAGTGACGCTATGTATATACAACCTTCCACCCTGGCTTTGTATGAAACGGTCATACATCCAGATGCCACTACTAATCCAAGGGCCAAAACAACCTGGTAATGATATCGATGTGCTTCTACAACCAGTGATCGATGAACTACTACAGATGTGGGAGACGGGTGTGAAGGATGTTTGGGATGAGTATAAAAAAGAACATGTCACGATAAAGGTTATACTTATCGCTACAATCACTGCCTGCCAGGGCGAGGTTGCTTGTCTGGAGAGAAGACAAAAGGATACACTGGGTGTGTTGAGTGCTTGGACGAGACTGATGCTATACATCTACCAGAAAACAAGAAGATGGTCTATATGAGACACCGTAGGTTTCTACGAAGGGATCACCCTTACCGCAAGAATAGAAAAGATTTTAATGGGACTACTGAGAAACGTGGCCCTCCAAAGTATCGAGACGGGAAACAGATACTTAAACAAGTAAGCAAAATCACAGATGTTGTCCTTGGGAAGGGGGAAGGTGCAGTACCAGCGCCAGCCGGTAGTATCTGGAAGAAAAAATTAATCTTTTGGGAACTACCTTATTGGCCACTTTTGAGTGTACGTCACTGTCTTGATCCAATGCACATAACTAAAAACGTGTGCGGTAACACACTTAACATGTTGATGAACACCGGGGGAACAACAAAGGATTCTCTCGCGACACGCTTGGACATGCAACACCTGGGCCTCAGGAAGGAGTTGCACCCAATAACTCTTGAGGATGGCCACTTGAAACTTCCGGTGGCATCATGGACACTGAAAAAGGAAGAAAAGGCCATGCTTATTTCTTTCTTTAATGATCTCAAAGTGCCAACTGGCTACTGTGCGAACCCGAAGAGGCTAGTTAACATGAGAGAACTTAAGTTTAACTATGGTTGTATGAAGGCCCATGACTGTCATGTCATTATGACTCAGCTGCTCCTAGTTGCCCTACGAGGTATCCTCCCTGACAAGGTCCGTGCCCCAATCATAAAGTTGTGTTCATTCTTCAACGCGATCTCTGAAAAGGTCATTGAAGGGGCCAAGCTAGACCAGCTGAAGCAGGAGATAACCGAGATTCTATGCAGGCTTGAGATGCATTTCCCACCGACTTACTTCGACATATCAGTGCATCTACTTGTTCATCTTGTGGACCAAATTAAAGCCCTTGGCCCAATGTATCTACACCAGATGTTTCCTTTTGAGAGGTTGATGAAAGTTTTCAGGCGGTATGTTAGGAATAGATTCAGACCAGAAGGGAGCATGGTAGAAGGATGGACAACGGAGGAGGCCATTGAGTTCTGCACATATTATATGGACATCAATCGGGTCGGAGTTCCAGTATCTCGTCACGATGGAAGACTAGGGGGCAAAGGAACGATAGGTGAGAAAGCTGTCAAAATAGTCGAAGTGGTTTCCTTCAGACAGGCACACTTTGCTGTTCTCCAACAGGCCGACGGTGTGATGGCATACATTAATGAGCACAAGCAGTTACTGCAAAGTAAGCACATCGGTAGGTCACAGGCTTGGCTTGAGAAAAAACATAAGGAGGAATTCGGTGACTGGTTTCGACGCCGCAGGCTAGGAATGGTGTCGGGATGTCAGCTAGATCTCTTAGCTCTCGGACCTTCGACTACGGTGATGATGTACCAAGGTTATGATATAAATGGTTTTACATTTTACACAAAAAAACAGGATGGAAAGAGCACCAACCAAAATAGTGCTGTTCGTTTCGACGCCCACGATGAATACGGCACGGTGGAGGCAACATACTATGGTTTCATAGATGAGATATGGGAGCTAGACTATGGACGACAGTTGAAGGTCGCTCTTTTCCGTTGCTAGTGGGTCCGGCTAGATGAAATCAACACCGACAATGATGGGTTCACTACCGTTGATCTATCCAAGACCGCATACAGAGATGACCCCTTCGTCCTTGCAAAGGATGTTTTGCAAATCTTCTATGCAAGGGATAACAATACAAAGGGAAGACTACAAGTAGTCATGCAAGGCAAAAGGAAGATTGTCGGTGTTGAAGGAGTGACGGACGAAGAAGAGTACAAAGGTTATCAAGAAATGGCTCCTTTTGGGGCAGACATTACCCTACCTATCCTTGAAGAGGGTGACGAACCTGCTTACCTCCGGAGTGATCACGATGAGGCCATCATAGTTAGAATATCATAAACTATGTAATCCTTAATGAAATGTTGTAGATCTTCATTAGTTGAACAACCTTGGTATTCATCACATTTTAAGTTGAGATCACTTTCGATTTCAAATTTAGGCTCGATTTCAAATTTAGTCAAATGAGAAAATAACCCATATAAAAGTTTAGATCTTGGTGAGTTGAACAACTTTGGTATTCATCACTTTCTGAGCTGAAATCATTTAGGGGCTCAAATTCTGGTTTGAACTTGTGAAACATGACAATGAAACATGTGCAACATCTCAAATTCCCGATGTAAGTTTTGTGAACAATGTGTACTAAGAATTTGTCAAATGTGAACAACTTTGGTATTCATCACTTTTTCATTTGAAATAAATTGGGGTTCTAAAATTTGGTTTGAACTTGTCGTTTTTCAAATTTTTTTAAAAAAGACAACTTGAAACATGATTTTGAAACCCCAAATGGTTTCAACTAGAAAAGTGATGTAAAGAAAGTTGTACAACTCATCAAGGTCTACAACTTTTATATTGGTCATTTCTTAATCCGACAAAGTGGTAATAACATTGTTCATAAATATTACACATCTCTCATAAGATTTCATAAACCATATGAGACACGTGTAGGTTTTGTGAACAATGTATATTAACAATTTCTCAAATGAAGAAATGACCTATACAAAAGTTGTAGATCTTGATAAGTTGAACAACTTTGGTATTCATCAAGTTTTATGTTCAAATCATTTTGGGTTTTAAATTTTGGATTGGACGTTCCATTTTTCAAAATTTCAAATTTGAAATGTTCAATTTTTTTCAAATGAAGAAATGACCTATATCAAAGTTGGAGATCTTCATTAGTTGAACAACTTTGGTACACATTATGTTTCATGTTGAGATCATTTTGGGTTTCAAATTTTGGATCAAACGTCCCGTTTTTGAAAATTTCAAATTTGAAAGGTTCAAATTTAGTCAAATGCTAAGGTGACCTATATCAAAGTTGTAGATCTTCGTGAGTTGTATAAATTTGGTATTCCTCACTTTTTCATTTGAAATAATTTGGGGTTCTAAAATTTGGTTTGAACTTGTCATTTTTAATTTTTTTAAAAAAAGTAAAACTAAACCGGTTCTAATAACCAACCGGCAGTGATGTCCCACATCACTGCCGGTTGGTTATTAGAACCGGCAGTGATGTCCCATATCACTGCCGGTTTTAAACCGGCAGTGATGTGGGACATCACTGCCGGTTTGTTATTAGAACCGGCAGTGATATGGGACATCACTGCCGGTTCTAATAACAAACCGGCAGTGATGTCCAACATCACTGCCGGTTCTAATAGCCAACCGGCAGTGATGCTGGGGTTATAAAAGGGGCTGGCGCTCCCGCCAGTCACGACGCTCGACACATAACCAACGCTCCCGCCAGTGCACGCCGCCGCCGCCCGACTCGCCGTCCACGACGCCGCAGCCCGACCGCGCCGTTCACGACGCCGCAGCCCGACGCCGCCGTCCTCGACGCCGCCAGGAGCTCCTCCACGTCGTTGTCGCGCCACCCCTGCAGTTTCGGTGAGTGCCCATAAGGTGTTCGGTAAAATGCCTAACCGGGAGTAGATGAGTAGATGAGCACTCTGGGAGCCCGAAATCTGTGGAGAAAAATAAATGGCTGAATCTAGTGGTGTCTTTTATTCTCCTTGTTTTTGGAATAACACATGAGAACTATTTCAAAAACAGAAAAATTTTAAAATGAACATTGATGTGCAGCAGATATACAGCAATTGACAGGCACAAGATTTCTTGTTGCCAGTATACCGAAGTAAAATTGATCATTTTGTTTTCAGACGATCTGAAATAGAAAGGTCTATGTTAACGATGTGGTGCTTGATGGAACTTCAAAAGACAGTGCAATTGCATTGCATTCTCTAGATAGGTACCAGCAGTGTCGTTGAGTAATAGTCTTATCACCTGCTCTGAAGCATTGGTTGTTTTTTCTTGAAGTAGCTATCTATAGACATATGTAGATTGTTTTACCAGTATCTTTATATGAATCTAGAGGGAATCATTCCCTTCCTGTTCTACAAGAAGACACAAAAAAAACTCTACAACTTCCCTGCATTTTACCTGATACCTTAATCGCTAAGCCATATGCAATTGTAATCTATCTATAAATTAAATGCTAGGCACTACAGAAGAAATGTTGTTATGCACTCCCTACAAAATTCAAAAATTTTAACAGGAGAAAGCTACAGTAATAAACCTGTACACACCTTTTCCTTCTCTTGCTGAAGATTCCTCATGTCTGAGTCACTTTGCGAAGCTATGTGATCAAGATGCTTAGATCTTAAGTCAAGTTCATGCATCTTGGGCTCCAACTCTTTGCGGAGTTTTTTATTCTCATCAAAGACCTCCTGTGAATGCCTTCGAGAAATTTGCTGCATCTTGCGAATTTCTGGTTAAGGTAAAGCGAAAAGTTTAAAAGACCATTAAACAACTGAAAGTGCCATTTACACTAAGATGAGAGAAATGCAGCTATGCTAACAGAACACATAAATAATAAAAGATGAACAGAAACCTTCATTATACTTCTGGAGGATCTGCTCCCTTTGCTCCATCAACATGTCAAGCGACACGGTCGTCTCACTGCACTTGGATTTCAGTTTTTCCACATGACTGTTCTTTACTTCAATATCGCTAGCTAAAGTAGCAACAAGTTGATCAGTTTTATGAGCCCCTTCACTTTCAAGATCACCAACAGTTTTCAGATCACCATTTTCTCGCAAAAAGGCTCCTATAGGCCCTTGGCATCTATGATCATCAGCTCTTGCAATCCATCCAAACATCTCTGGCCCTCTGTGATTCTTCAGCTTCCAATCCCTTTTGCCATATCCCTCTGCCTCAAAATGATTTTCAAAGGCGAGTGCATTATTGAAGCCAGTCCAGTCTTTGGTAAACTCAACAACAGCATTTCCTGTATGACCTCTAGAATTCCATAGAGATAGAGGAATAACCTTCTGCGGGCAGAAGCGTGAAAGTTGCTCTTTAAGCTGATTTCCACTCCCTCCAATGACGCCCATTCTTCCACTCAGTAGGCACATTAACTAGAACACCCATCCAAGGCCAGACAAATTGATCTTCTGAACTAGAGCCCATTTTCAGAGGAAGGGAAAAGTGCAATGACCTAGATGAGCACTCTGGGAGGTGTTTGGGCCAAAGGATTGTGATATACTAGCTATGCCAATACACTATACCCACATAGGATTGGGTATGTAGTATATGATTAGGATTTTTATAAAGGTTAGAGTCAAGAGTGCTACACGGGCAATAGAAGGTTCAAACAAGGCAGAACTTGACTTATGAAGGTTTGAAGATCATTCAGGGTCTTGGACTTCGACTGGCCTCCAAAAATCAATAGAATTCTATCATCATATAGGGCAGCTACATGATTTGATCTTGGAGAAGGTCCAGCACCCCTAAAACAATGAACTCTGAATTAATAAAAAGAAATATGCATAGTTAAGTAAGATAACTATCCTTGAGGGGTATTAGTGCTAGGAACCAGGGATGGCTCAAATGAATTCAATAGGTAGATAACTATAACTTTTTTTTGTATTTTAAAGCACAGTGAAAAGGCCAAGAGGAAACGAATTAGCCTCCATGCTTTCTTTTCTTTCTTTAGTAATGACATCACACTGTTATTGAGTTCTAGACTAGAGTAACTTACTTATAATTCAGAGGAAGCCATGTTAATGACTTCAGATCAAACATATGAAGGTCATGTAGTTTCTTCCCTTTGACTTCAGATCAAATAGCAGAGGCAAACCTGATATCTTGTCAGAAGGTTGATCACTTTTCCCTTCCACAAGAATAACATTCTTTCCCCATGGAACCTAAATCATAGAAAAACGAGTTCGATTAAGGCGGTAAGATTTTCTAAAATGTGATGAAAGACAACTAGAAGCAGAGAACGTTGTTCCTTCTCCGTTGTATTTAAACTTATATTGCCTCAGCAAGGAGGCTACGGAAGTGTAGTACCCTGGCCCATTAGTGTTTCACCTTGGTATCCTAACTGTCTAAATAGGTTCAGGTGAGCTTATAACCCAATGTTCC
This sequence comes from Saccharum hybrid cultivar R570, assembly GCA_038087645.1. Taxonomy (NCBI): domain Eukaryota; kingdom Viridiplantae; phylum Streptophyta; class Magnoliopsida; order Poales; family Poaceae; genus Saccharum; species Saccharum hybrid cultivar. The sequence continues at coordinate 12,104,563 of JAQSUU010000401.1, forward strand.
AAACATGGCACCTCTGGTTTAAAGATAAAACTCTTACATGAAGTGAATCAGAGAATACTATGGTGCTATGCACACAAGTGGGCTTGCCCTATGTGACAGCTGGGCTATATCTGATTTTGGATGCAGAGTGTTAGAGAGATGAAATGGTGGTTGATTCTATCTTTCTGATGAATACAAATTCCAGAAAAATCAGAGATGATGGACTTTTGCTAGTAGAGACTTCTAGACCAAGCACACATCAACTAAAGACACGGTGGTGTCTAAGTGTAACTTGGCGTTGAAGGCACTTAGACGTAGTGTTAGGGCTTTCGTTTTTCTTTGGCTGTACTATTATACGGGGTCGAGTCAGTAACTTGATCAAGAGTTGGAGTCAAGAGTGTTTTGACGCATATATGAGATTTACCCTAAGAAAGTTGATGCCTTTGGTTGCATGTCCAGAAACATGACTCGTCATCGCCAATTCACCACCCGTCGCCGAGCTACTGATACCCCACAAGCAGAGAGCACTGCGACAGAAGCGCCGCAGGATCCAACTAATGGTGGTGGTAATCAGGACGATTGGAGCCCTAGCCATTATCTGCAGCTAGACCAAGGAGACGAGGTAATAACTTAGGTCAAACCTAATAACGTGATAGTAAGAAATCACGCTAGATAAGTTTGATGGGGACTTATTTATGAATTTTGAAGCAGGTTCCGCCGCAAGAGCCAAGTGGTGAGGGTACCAGCAAGACTAAGCGTGGTGCAACAAAGCTTCCTCAAACAAGTAAACATTGGCACATCTCTGAGTTTGACCAAGTAGGGGAGCCGGTGGAGCCTCTTACAGCATTAGGCCCATACAAGAGTGTCATCGGGGCACTTGTAAGAGACTTTATCCCGATCAAATACAGGAAATGGACTGGTCGTGAGGATGACCCATGGAGGGTTCCAGAAAGTGAGAAGGAGCTAGTTTGGAACAAGTTGAAAGGGTTTTTCACTTTTCCTAATGACTATGACGAGGCGACAGTCAAGAAGAAGGCCAAGGAAATCATGGGTCGCTCGTTCAAGACTTTCAAGGGAACCTTGTACAAGTTAATCAAGGAGGACAGTGAACCAAATTTTGAGGGAGATCAATACACCAAGCAGAGAGACTTCTGGGAGGAGTTCAAGGCTTACAAGCTATCCGAAGAGGCCAAGGCATCAAGCGAAAGAAATAGAGCAAACTCACTTAAGGCAAAGGATCCTCATCGCCTAGGATCGCGTGGCTATGTACGGAAGATTCCGGAATGGGAAATGGAAGTCCAGAAACTAGAGCAGCGCGGCGTTAGGCCTCAGACAAGTGATTGGCAGCCCAGATCAGTAAACTACCTACTTGCAAGGGGGGCACGATACAATAGTGACGGGAGCCTTAATGCCAGTAGTGAACCCGTCAGCGATCTCCTCCAGAGGATTTCAACCTTAACTGAGGAAGTGAATAGAGGTAACCGCAAGTCCGATAGAGAAAATGACGTGCTCACACAAGCACTTGGAAACAAGGAGCACCCCGGTCGCACTAGAGGAGCCGGGAATGTACCTTGGGTGAAAGCATTCGAAGGTGAATCTTCATCCTATAGGAGCCGGGCAAGGGCTAGAACACAAAGAGAAGAAGAGCTCCAAAGGTTTCGAAAGGAAATCGAAGATAGCATGGAAGCACGGATAGCTGCTTAAGTTGATGCATAAGTTATGTCAGCTATGCAATCCATGTGTTCGTCACAACCGCAGCCTATCCTGACTTTGAATAGCCCAGTGCCCAAGGGTCGCAATAGCTGCGGCTCAACCCCTATGCTTGACGAAGAAGAGGTCAATGCTCCTCATCCGGTGGACAACATCACTGGACCTATTAATGTCAGGTTATACATCCGTCAGCAGTGGACAAAAGACAAGGTGGCGGTCGGACAAGCATTTCTAAGAGGAGACGACATCATTCATGGCAAGCCAATGCCACCCGGGTATGCCAGGGTCAGCATTGATAAGATCTTGGATAAGAAGTACAATAAGATACACATTGATTTCCCAGTGGAGGAAGATAGGCCGCGTCTTGTTCACAACTTGGGCACTCATGTGGCTTGGCGCAAACGCTTCATCAAGCTGGATGAGCAGCCATCTTCGGATGATGAGGATGGCAGTGAATCATCGGCATCGCCACCGCCAAGAGGTTTCTCTCCTCTGCAAGATCCTCATTCTCCCTCTCCTGCCTCGAAAGAGAAGACACCTCCTCCACCGCCAAAGGAGAAAACACCTCCTCTACCTCCTCAACCGCTAAAGGAGAAAACACCTCCTCTACCTCCTCCACTGCCAAAGGAGAAAACACCTCCTCCACCTCCTCCACCTCCTCCACAGCCAAAAGAGAAGACACCTCCTCCTCCTCCGCGAAAATCCAAAGTGCGATCAGGTTCGACCTCGCAACACAAGAGGTCATCAGTTTCGGTTGGTAATGCTCCCCAGACAAGTAAAAAGAAGGTGGATGCTAGCATTACGAGTAAGATGAAGGACCCGATTGTGGAGCCTCCAAGCAAGAAAGCCACCATTGCCTTCTTTAATCGAATAGCCAGTCTACCTAAGTGGAGACAACAGACTGAATTTGAAAGGCAACACAACAAAGAGAGTAATCAAATCAGAGCTAGAGAAATACACACCAAAGAATTGCTAGAGATACAGAACTTGGCCAACAACATGGGCATATCCATGGAGAGGGCCACAGAGTTGTATTACGGAACGAGAGATTTTGAAAAAGCCACGGTCGCATACAAGTATTCAAGAGGCAAACCTTTGGTCGCCACCGAACAAGAGTATAAAGATTTGCCAACATACATGCGACAGTTGCATGATTATTACTCCCTGGATACTGCCAACGGAGACTGTATCGGTTTTGAAGTTTGCATCCCTCCCGGAATGGTTTTTAATCATCCTGAAGAAACGGTGCATACTATTTATTATGAACACCTCTTTCAGCTCTTCCAACAGCGCTCGCTCGATACGTAGATTTTGATGATATGGTCTATGTAAGTACCCTACCCTCACAACGTTATAATAAACTACGTGATTTGCATTTGAATATATCATATGTTTATTATGCAGGTGTATGGCAAAATGGTGCCTAAAGAAGCAATTGAGCAATATAGACTTCTTGGATCCCATATTTGTAAATGAGACAACATGCACCGCCCCTGGTGATGATGACTATGTACCAACAAGTTTGAAGATTGAGTTTGAAAGTATGTTCAGAAACAACAAAACAAACGTACTCCTACCCTACAACTGCGAGTATGTGTTCTCGACCCTTATTTTAGTGTTTCTTTTCTTGATATGTCATTCAATAACATGGACTTTGTGATTGCAGCAACCATTTCATCCTCGTAGATATCTATCTTCAAGATTCACATATCGAGGTGTGGGACTCAAAGAAAAAGCCACTTTCTCTTATCGACCCCCTAGTCAAAGTGCTGAATAAGTAAGTGAACCCAATATCACAACACTTTCTAATCACATAGGATATTGTAATGTCCTCGGTCTTCACACTTCATTTACAATGTAACATAGAATGAAGGCATTACCGAATTGGAGAAATCTCGATAGCAAGATGCAAAAGCAATGGAGGGCCCCATTCAGTGTAAAGTATATGGAGGATCTCAAGACCCTAGATCAACCAATGGGGAACAACGAATGCGGGTTCTATGTGATGTGGGCAATGCTAAAATACTTTGGCGCAAAAACAAATAAGGGAGATGACATGGTACGTAGGCATCCCATTTCTATTGTTTTGTCTTACGTTTGTGCATCTCAATATCATCTTGCTTCAATTACAGCGCAAAGCAAACAATCACAACCAGTTGCTAGATTTTGAGATGAGAGGAATTCAAGAGGAGGTAGCAAGATTTGTATTGGACGAGATATTGACCAAGACAGGATCATTCTCCATTGCGAGGACTAAGAAGTACAAGGCGCAGTACGGAAGAGACCACATTGATAGGCTATTGTAATGCGACTCTTAATTCGATACTTAGAGTTTTTTTTGAAACTTTTGTAATATAAATGTTGATGGGTTTGTATTGTCTTCATTCACATCGATATCAAATTGATCGATAGCAACCACCTCCACCTCCACCTCCCCGACTTCCCACCCCACCACCTCCCCTCGAAATGAAAATAAAACAATTATTAAAATGCAAATTGTGAATAGTATATCACTACCGGTTCAAAGATAACCGGCAGTGATAATATAATCTACACAACCGGTTGGTTAAAACAACCGGCAGTGATGGCTCAAGTATCACTGCCGGTTTTTAACACGAACCGGCAGTGATACATGAGCTATCACTGCCGGTTTGGCATAACCGGCAGTGATGTGATCAGCTCATCACTGCCGAGTTGGTTATGGCGGTTCAAAATCCGTCAGTGAAGGAGGGTTTTGAACCGTCAGTGATGTTCTTCTCTGCTGTAGTGCAGGCGTTGGTGCTGCTGGCGCAGACGCTGGAGCACGCGTTGTTGGAGGAGCTGCTAATGATACCATCGGTGCACGCGTTGGAACCGGTGCAGGTGCAGTGGTGACCTTGCCTGGGCCTGCGGCGCAGAAGCCACGAGCATGAGTGCCAGGGCGGCGAGGACCAGGGCTGCAGGGGAAGCCATCGCTGCTGGCTGCTTGCCGATGGTTTCTTCTCGCTTCTCAACCGTACCTGTCCGGTCCGTGTGTGTGCCTTGAAGACTTTCGACCTTACCAAGCACGTACTTATAGGCCGGCCAGAGGATGATATATCCATAGTGGAAAAGTGGAAATACGTATATATAACGTGCATGCATCAGATTTTATTAATTTTCCACGTGTACTTGCCGGTCGGCACACCGAATAAGCGTAAGTTTTCCACCCATGGAACGTGGCCTCGTGGACATTATATTGGTGGTCGCCTTTTTATTCTCATCCGATCCGGCCTGTGTGTCATGGCTTGTCTTGCCCGTCGGCTAGCTCCACGTACGTACGTACAAGAGATTTTATATTTGCCATATATGGACTCCCGTGTGGATGTCTACTCTTTTATTATAGCAAGAATTAATGGAGACGATCGAGTTGCGCATTTTCAATCAAAAATCAAAAAGAAAGAAAAAAAAAGAACGGAGACCTGCAATTTGCAAAATCGTACGTACACGTACGTGTAAGATCAGGAAGTGCACGCTGCCTAACATAATCGGATGAAAACGTTCAGACGTACCATTGTTGTTGTTAATAGACGATTAGTTTTTATAATACTCCCTCCATTCCAAATTATAAGGCATTCCAAGAATCTTGGAGAGTCAAAGCATCTTAAGTTTGACCAAAATTATAGAGAAAATTATACAAAATTATAACATCAAATATGTATACTATGAAAATATAATTAATGAAAAATCTAATGATACTTAATTGGTGTCATAAATATTATTATCTTATCATATAAATTTGGTCAAACTTGAGATCCTTTGACTCTCCAAGATTCTTGGAATGCCTTATAATTTGGGATGGAGGGAGTATAATTCAGTTTTTCTTGCTTAGGCCAGTCTCAATGGGGATTTCATAGAGTTTCATGGGCATTAAATATGCTGACATGGCACTGTGTTAATGAAGAGAGAGATGATAAGAGTTTCATGGGAGCAGAGAGAGTTTCATGGGGATGAAACTCTTCTGCACTGTTTCCAAAATATAAGTGCGTTGGAAACTGGGACATGAAATTAGCATTGAGACTGGCCTTATGACTAATCGGAGATGAAGCAATAGTGGTGGTGGTGGTGCAAAATGTTAAATGTCTCTTGGGCTTTTGTGTGATGAGCAAGTGTTGAACGGTCGTTTCTGGTGGTCAACGACGATGATGACGAAGCTCCTCTTCTGGAACGTTGCCCCCAGAGAGGCCGAACGTCCAACATCTTCTCCAGCTCGTCCGCCCGGTGTGATTGGCTGAGACGCCCGATGGGCTGGGATGGCAGCGGGAGTCATATTTTTCAGTCCCATCTGCAGTAACGGCCTTCCGCCCGCATGTGGCCTAGCCCGCCTAACGCATGTGAGTACAGAGTTCCTGTGTTATGGCCGTGCAGGTGGGCTGGCCTGCTTAGTCATTCTTTTTTTTAGTCATGCTGCAGCCCATGAGAGATGGAAGTGGGTTGTCTTTTTATTTTGTTTTATTTTTTAAAAAAAATGCGATAACTATTGTGTACAGCCTGCGTCCTTCGTTTTCAGTTTTGTTTGCGCCACTATATTATTTGCGATGACATCTATCATTAGAAAGAACTAACATTTATGACATCAAATTAGTATCATTAGATATATCATAGAATGTATTTTTAATAATATGCTCATTTTGTGTCGCAGATGTTGTCACTCTTTCTTATAAAGTTAGTCAAATTTAAAATAGTTTGAGTGCATAGATTCTAGAAATTGACTTTGGAGACGGAGGGAGTACTATTTTGATGTCATAAATCTTAAAGCTTTTTTTTCTAAAAATTCGGTTAAAGTTTTATAAAATAACTCTAAAAATCTATTTATCCAGGGACTATAGATGGGCAACGGGCCGGCCTAGCCGGGCACAGCACGGGCCCGTGCTAAGCACGGCACACCGTGCCGCCCGGCCCGTGCCGAGCCGGGCGTCGTGCCTGACCGACGGCCTAGGCATAGCCTGCTCGGCCGTTTTTCGGGCTGGGCCAAGCCCGAGGCCCACGAGGCGCTGCGCGAACAGCCAAAGAGAGGGGGAAGTCGGGAAGGGGAGGAAGCGCGAGCATCCGGAGATGGCAGTGGCCAGCGGCGAGCTAGCCCTTGGACCCTTGACACCGGATCTAGCGTCGGGACGGAGAGCTTGGGGCCGGCGCACTTGCTCCAGCGGTGTCACTTGACGAAAGGGAGAGGTGTCGGCATCTATGCTCGGCCGTCGACCATCAGCGCTGCGAGGGAGGAGGTCGTGCGAGGAGAGGGAGGAGATGCTCGGCTCGGCTGTTGTGCTACGCGAGGGAAGGGGAGGGGGCGTCCCTCGATCGTGCTCGCCTCGCGGCCTCGCTCGACACCGCGACACGAGGGAAGGGAGGGGGTGTTCGCGAACTGCGGCGCAAGCGCACAGTGCAGCGTGGGGAGGGGGCTGCGCGTGCGCAGGGGGGAGGGGAAGGGAGTTAGGGTTCGTGGGTGGGGGCGTGGCCGTGTGGGGCTCTTAGTCTTAGCAGGCTGGGCCGCCACTGGGCCATGCGCTGTGGACCAGGCCGTGTCGTGGCGACACGTCGTGCCTAGGGTAAGGCCCAGTCACGGCCTGCTCCTTCCGGTAGTGCTAGCCCGTGTTCGCTCAGCATCGGGCCGAGCCGTGCTCGTGCCAGGGCAAAAAGGAAGGCTTCGGCCTGGGCTGACGGGCTCGGGCTGCATGCCCAAGTAATACAGATGAGGGCAAAGAAATCAGTTTTTCTTTCTGTCATATCTTTTCACCAACCCTGCTTAAAGCGAAGGTCAGGATAACTAACGGACCTGATAAAATTATTCTCTGTATACTTATACAGCTGTTCGAGCGAGACGGATATAAATAATGGTGTTTGGATGGTTTCTTTTCGTGTTAGCTAACAGATTACTATGACAGAAAGAGGATCTGATAGCTAGATGACGAGCACACATGCAGACAGGAAGTGAAGTGAGTCGGTGAGCAACAAGCTTGAGCACGAAACGTTGCTCTAACCAACTCATTGGATTAATAATCTGATGATGATCTTTTGTTTTGACTCTTCAGAAAGACGCCGGCCGGAAGATATATACGCTTGCTCGCTGTGCGTCAGAAAATGAGTTTTGTTTTGAAACAGTGTGACTGATACTACTAGGTGTCTACAACATGAACGGAGGATAAATGTGCCAAAACTAAACCAAATCAACTAAGATGCATGCATAAATAAATCCACGGATAAATAAATTAATTCCGGGAATATTTAACACAAGCCTGCAGATACACGGATTGGTCATTGGTGAAACGAACAAGAAACTGCTCTCGGTCGACAATTGCAAGCCCCTCGCACACGCCGAGAATAAAAGCCTAGATCTGCATGCATTAGGTCTATCAACCACTATACAAGCACGGGTTGGTCGCCTGGCTATGCTAGCTCGATCATATACACAATACATGGTGATGACAGGTAGATAGACTAGTGAATTTAGCTGTTCTACCTGTCATCACCTCCTACACACTTCACAAGTTCACATCCCCTATCCTATATAAGCACACGCCTCCTCCATCGTCCCGGCAACACCATCACCACACCCCATACTCACTGCACCTGAATTTGATCCACCGACCAGTACTAGAACCGCTAATCGATGGCAGCTTCGTCGCGAATGGGCGTGCTTGCTGTCTACCTCACCCTCTTGGTGGCGGCTCTCGGGGTCAGGGCGGAGCTCACCGCGGACTACTACAGCGAGACGTGCCCGCTCGCGCTGACCACCATCAAGGTCCTCGTCGGCGCCGCCATCGTGAAGGAGCCTAGGATGGGGGGGTCGCTGGTCCGCCTCCACTTCCACGACTGCTTCGTCAATGTGAGTTTCTTCTACCTAGCTGATCAAGCCACGCCGCCGCCGCCGCCATGCAAGCCAGCCATGTAACTGTAACCTATATGTTGCAGGGCTGTGACGGCTCCATCCTGCTGGACGACACCGACGACATGATCGGCGAGAAGACGGCCAAGCCCAACAACAACTCCGTGCGAGGGTACGAGGTCATCGACACCATCAAGTCGGCGGTGAACACGATATGCTTGGGGAACGTCGTCTCCTGCGCCGATATCTTGGCTGTGGCCGCTCGCGATTCCATTGTCGCTGTAAGTTCTGTTCACAGCTGGACGTACTTATCCACTCACGCTAGCTCACGGCTCGATCAAATCATTGCCTACAAAAGTCACGGAACAGCACTAGCTAACCGTGTGATATACAAGCAACAGCATAAAGCACTAACCAAAATTTTCTTCTCCAGGCAACTAGCACCACCCTTTAAACCAAATTAAATCTTCGCTCCGAACTGACACTGACAGTATGACGTGACCCAAAGTTTTCTTTTTCCTTTTGTCCGTGCGCGTACTGTATGTCCGTTTCCAGGCCTTTTTTACTCCCCAGTTCTCCCCTAAATTTCACTATGAAAAAGAAGATTCTCCGTCACATCAAAATGTCGGCAAATGCATGGAGTACTAAATATTGATGAAATCAAAAACTAATTGTATAGTTTTGTTGTACTTTGCGAGATGAACATTTTAAGCCTAGTTAGTCAAAATTTGGATAATTTTTACCAAATACAAACAAAATGCTATAGGAATTCTGATACAGTGTTTTTCTCCCCCAATTCTCTCATCTAAACGAGGCCCAGCTGGGAGGAACCTCGTACGACGTTCTCCTCGGGCGGCGCGACGCGACAACGGCGAGCGTGGACGACGCGAACAACGAAATCCCGAACCCGTTCATGGACCTGCCGGCGCTGCAGTCCAGCTTCGAGTCCCACGGCCTGTCCCTGCACGACCTGGTGGTGCTCTCCGGCGGCCACACGCTGGGCTACTCCCGCTGCCTCTTCTTCCGCGGCCGCCTGTACAACGAGACCGCCACGCTGGACCCAACCTACGCGGCGTCGCTGGACGAGCGGTGCCCGCTGTCTGGCGACGACGACGTGCTGTCGGCGCTGGACGACACCCCGACCACCGTCGACACGGACTACTACCAGGGCCTCATGCAGGGCCGCGCGCTGCTGCACACGGACCAGCAGCTGTACCAGGGCGGCGGCGACGCCGGCGACCTGGTGAAGTACTACGCCGAGAACCCCACCAAGTTCTCGGAGGACTTCGGCGCGGCCATGGTCAAGCTGGGCAACCTGAGCCCGCTCACCGGCGACCAAGGAGAGGTCAGGGAGAACTGCCGGGTCGTCAACCAGGCGTGACTTCGCTTGAGCTGAGCGATCGTCGAATGAGCGAGGCATCAGCTTCGTTCCGTGCGTACGTACAGCGTCGTGATACTGTCGCTGCTAGCTGCACCAGAGCAAGCTAAGCAGCAAGATTCTGTAGCGTGTCTTTGTATTCGCGTACCACTTACACCCCCTTCCTTGCGGTGAAATTTGGCTTACGCTGATGTATACTAAAATGTTGTGAGAGAAAATATTATTTCATAACTGAAAAATAGCTCAAGCGAACACCGTAATAATTTTGTGAGAAATTGTTCTTGTGTTTAGTTAATAATATAATAGTTTTTCATCGAAATGTGTGACGAACGGCGGCAGCCAATGGCGTCGCGATAGAAGATGATAGGCAGCACATCAACGAACGCCTGGTCGACGGAGCACCAGCAACAGATTCAGCCCATAAATGGAACATTGGCCCAAAAATAAACTTGAGCAACAACATTTTTAGAGAACTCGATGTGGAGCCAGAATATGATATGATCTTTTATCTTCCTTCAGGTCCCCGTGGGAACCCAGCCTTTTCGCCGTGGTGGAAGCCCGCGTCTAAACCTTTCGTGGGCCATTTTGCCGATCTATTTGGAAGCATGCCTGCGGCCAAACCGCACGTCCAGGGCCCCTGCACACGCACATGAAGAAGAGCCACCGCACCACAGAGTAGCACCACCTGATCTGGCCATGAGGCCGATGAATCCGGCGAGGGGGCAGCAAAACTTGACATTTTTGTATATTTTCTTAATAAAACCTAGTCAAAGTTAGAGAAATTTATAACTCAGGACAAAGCCAAAGGGAGTACAACCTTTTGGGGTGGATGTGTACAATGCCTTGTAGGCCATTGAGCACCCAGGATTTGCATGATGAACATTAGAATCGTGCAGTCAGTTATAATTCAACCTGTCAGAACCTAGTTTCAAACATTACACAAGCAAAAACTACATTGACCGTTCCAAGCAAAAACTACATTGGCCATCCAATAGCTCCATCGTAGTCTTCAAAACTCCCTAAAAAATAAACTAAATTATTATGTACAGTACGCTGATTTCCAGCTTGTCCCAAAAGGCCATGCTAGTCATCAGATTGGCGTTCTACAAATGATGCTGCGACTAGAAATCAAAATCATCAAAGCCATCGTAGGCTCCTGCACCATCGTCCTCATAGCCATCATAGTTGTAGTTACCATGATCGAATGTTTCACCATCAGCATTGTTCAGCCCATACTGTGCCTCAAAGTCCATCTCTCCTTCTTCATTTATGCTGCCATCTTCATCTAGAGTCTGCTCAAAGAGTAAATCACCATTGAGTCACAAAAATGTAGCTTAACAGAAAATTACAGAGTCAATGTTGCCAATTCATTTAGTTTTTTTTTTCAGGATAAAATCAGCTGCACAATAAAGAGCTGTTAAAGAAAATACTGCAGAATAGTTTAGAATATATAGTTCCATCAATTCAGACACAAGTTTGAGAAAATAATCGACTCAGCCACACATCAGGATATAACTTATATGAAACTTTATATTTCAATAATATCTTGTAATTAATCATAAACAAACAAGCATACCTTGTATAATTCGCCAAGAGCTACCTCACTGACCTTTGAACCAAGTCCCTGTGGGAAGGGCCATTGAATATCAAATTTCAGCTAGTTTGCACACCAAGTTCAAAATGTACTGACGGTGCCCACAGGACACTCATTCTTGATGCATGTGACAGAGCACAAGTGACTTACCTTCCGTTTCAGCATGTTGTATGTTGCTTCTGCTGGTGTTTCAGCAGGTTTTGAGCTCTTGGTGTCTTCATTGCATCTTCGTTTCTATGATTGAAATATCCACGGATGGTCATACAGCTCAGCTTAAATGGTAAACAAATGTGTAATGTACACAGGAAGTTTGATTGCACAAAGGCATTTACTTTCTTTACCCCTTGCACAACATCTCTTGCTGCCAATTCAGCTGCCAAAGCTTCTTTCGCTGCTTGTTCCTGTAAACCAAACAGCAAGTAGTAGCATCCTCTGGTCAAGATGAGAAAATGTGTCAGTTTCCATTACCTGAAGGTACTCTCTGTTCATTTCCTCCCAGATAATCTTTTTACATTGTGTTTATTCCTCATTGTGCAGGTACCAATCAACCTACAAAATTATAAGATAGCATTACAGCAAATTGCAAACGCTTGTTTGGTCATCACTCCACCTAATAGTGCCATAGATAAATCCTGAAAAATATGATTCACCGAAAAAGCATCCTTACATCATTAATGTCAGAAAGGCTTTCTGGATCAACATCACCTTCACAATTTTCACCTAAAGATGCAATCAACTTAACAAGGTTTCGAACAGAAAAACAACATTATAGCTGAGTATGTTGGTTCAGAAAGAAACAAACCTCCCCCTTCAGGATCCTTGGATAGTACAGAGTCATTTAGTTCCTCAGATGCAATAGTTGAAGATTTATCTCTTATACCCTGTTCGATGTGAGTTCCCAGAGAAAATAATAAGGGGTGAAATGAGCAAACAATGAGTTTTTAACAAAAAAAATGCTAATGGAAGAAATAACATGGGACAATGCGACATATCCCAAACTTCAGCAACGAAAATAGATTTTGCACCATTTGATGATTACAGTGGGGAAGCGTTCTGTAATACTACTATTCATTACAATAATGTTGTTGCTTGGAGTATAAAACTCGCCAACGAGCCTCTAGTCCATCTGGTTAGTGCCTCAGCGGCACTCCACAGGTCCTGGTTTCAACTCCCCGTGGGAGCGAATTTCAGGCTGTGGTTAAAAAAATCCCCTCGTTTGTCCCATGGCCAAAGCACAGGTCAAAAAGGACCGGCCCGGTTCTCACAGGGGTTTTCTCGGCCTGTGTGAGAAGGTCTTCTTCTTTCATAGCAATGCTCGGGGGTGGTCTTACCCCTTGCAGGTCGAGTAGAAAACTCTAATGGTCCAAAGCACCTTGTGGTGCCAAATTCAGGGTAAATATTTAGTAGAAACCATGACCTGGGCAGAAAAATGAAAACCACTTCACAGAATACAAGCAAAGTTTAAAAATTATCACGTGCAGCGGACATGACAACTTTCTATCAAAACTATATTTCTTTTGTGACATGTGAAACTGACAAACAGTGAAGAAAAGGAGAACAATTCAGTGCGAGAACTAGGTATACTGATTTTTTTTGCTTTTTCTTTGTTCTTTGCTTTCTCATGAAAAAAAATTGAGTTTGACCTTGCCAATGCTCTCCCGAATATGGTAACTTTTTTAGGAACTGTTCCAAACTTCTTTCACAGGGCGATTTTCACATAACCACCTAGAATTGTTACTCCCACTAACCCTTTCAAAGGACAAAACTGTTTTAGTTGTAAAGTTTATTTTTACATTGCTGACAGCAGTAGACAAGAGCATGAGTTGAATGGAATAGGGGGCTGCAGGATTTGTTGCCTAGGCAAGATGCACCTTAAGAATAGTGGACAGCATGTTTATCACGGCTTGCCTCTCAGCTTGGCAGAGAAAACATACTGAACAAGGATATCAACTTTACTTACCATGGTATGAGAATTCCTCTGTACAGTAGCTATTACCTCTCTAGGAGTTATGGTGTTCTCAACATCAGAGTTCTGTGTGTCACAAAGCAATTCTTCCACTGCTGCCTCCTTAACTGCAGCCGCTTCTTCAGCTCTTTTAGCAGCTTCAAATCTTTGCTTTTCAGCTCGTTGGAATGCTGGAGGGTCTGCACCACCTTCTAGTCCACCCGATAGTTTAATGAACTGGACAATCAGACAAAGTGTCAAAAGAAAATGAACTCTGCAAGTCAATGTGGTATGCGCATATAGTAAACGTGTTTACCTTATTGTAGCATTTTTCACAAAGTCCATGAGCAAAATGCTCAAAATCTCCCTTGTGCTTGCAAAGCATTTCTCCAGACATGGGTGAACGTTTTGAAACAGGCTCTTGATTATATTCATCAGCTGTTGCCAGAAATTCTTCAATCTAACAGAGAGGCATGAAAATATAGGAGTACTCACATCTTAAGAGAACTGTTTAAAAAAGATGTTGGTGATAACGTACATTAAGAATGACAACAGAAGTAATCAATGTTTTCTTGATAGGGGGTTCAGTATTATTGCCTGCCAAGGTTGGTACTTGTGTATTACACCATGATAAAGGTTGCAAATCCACAATGAATGCCAACCCAAGAGCATTGCAATACAATCTGTTTTCTTAATTCAAACTGATGATGAGAGCTGTCTCTTGAATGAAAGGGATAAAGCTAGGTAATGGCCAAACTAAAATTATGAACTTACCATTTAAATGAAAAATCAAAACCACATGGCAGAATAATGGCTGCTTGAAGTTACTGGCCTAGATAGAACTAGTATCATCTGAGCTTTTTTACTCGAAAACTAGAATTTCAAACATTATCATGAGACCTAATTCTTACCATATACAAATATATAATTCAACTCATGAGACCTAATTCTTACCATATACAAATATATAATTCATAGGAAAGAAGTATGCACGTTGAAAAAAGGAGGTGACGTCCTAGTTGAGTTGCTAGAATGTGTTTGTTTGTTTCAGTCATTTCAGAGTTTGCTTCAGATCGGATGTGAGAGGAGAAGCAGCAAGCTTGCTATCCAGGAAGTTAGCAACGGCTCTAATAGAGTTCAGAAGATTGATTGTAATCAAGCATAATAAATAAACCTAAGAATTCAGAGTCTCCTTAGCAGTGGCGGATCCAGCGATTAAAACCTATGGGGCCAGCTAGTAAGAGCTGTAGGACCAAGCCTTATATGCTACAGTAAATTTCTACTAATTCCTTCAAAAGCTGTGGGGCCAGGTGGCCCCACAGCTTACACATGCATCCGCCACTGCTCCTTAGACTCTTGTTCGGCAGCTTACAAACAGAAGACTCTTGTTCTCATGAGAACAGCACTGCAGGAGTTAACTGCCAGTGTGAAAAGAATAATTGCACAATATCACAAGGAATTTCTATTGGATGTTATAAATTTTAGGTTATTCAAATTTGGAAATTCCATCAAAGAAAGAAGCATACTGTTAAGCTGCCAGAATCTGTATTTTCGAACTCTATCAATCGCTTCTTTAGAGTGGCTTCACACACATGCACAACAGAAACCTGAGAAACCAAAAATATAATCAATGCCGTTACTATAATACTCAACCATATGCCTACGTCATATAGACAAAAAAAATACACAGGTATACACAGTGTTTTCCTAATCGCCTGTTTAGCCATTTATTCGGGCTAAACAACCAATTAAATGGTATAAACGGATGATTAGACGTAAACAGTCTACCACTGTGCAGTGTTCAAACGGTGTTAAATGGGTTAAACAACTCTTTAGGCGGACAATGGGTATACGCTAACAAAAAATTGTAGGTCAACATAGGTGAACATTCACAACACAAGTTGATGAATAAGTTCAAGATATCTCATGAACATCTGGACTTACAATATCTGCCTTAGTGTAGTTATATCCGTGAGAGAGTGCAGCAATATATAATGCTGCACCACATAGTCCACTCGGCTTCCTCCCAGTCTGCAAAAGAGAGGCTAAGGCAGTAAGCTTATCACAGCCTTGTGAAAGATATAGGGAAGAAAAATGTAGTAAGGAACACCTGCCTGCATCCAATCTCGCTTCATGCTAGCGACAATGCGTAAAGCTGTTTCTGAGACAGCATTATCCCTTCTAGGAAAGAGCAAACCTAAAAACGAAACCAATGTATACTGTAATAAAAACCTGAAATAATCAGACCCATGTACATAAAAAGAGAGGAACAATTTCTGATCGATTCTAGAAGCAAGGCCCAAAAGGATACCATTAGTTTTAACCTAACATAATAGCACATGTAGAAATCTTTGATAAACATAACCCATGTGGGCATGTAAATCATAATATTTGCACAATATGAACCAGTCTACAAATTGTTCAATGGCGTTATTTTCAGTTAGCCATAGATGAAGGTGAGTCTCAAATTGCACTGAATGGATTAGCTGAACAAACAGAGGTGTTGACATCGTTTTAGGAACGTGTCAAGATGATCAGGAAGGGCTAATCAGCAAGGGAAAGATTACCGTATAAATTGATAGTCAAGGAGAATAAGTTTGTTTTTGAGTGGTGACAGTGTATGAATTTAATTTGAAATGTTTCCGATGAGGTTAAGGGTGTTATTGCCGATGCCGATGAAAGAGGGTTTGGAGACTGTTGCCGATGAGATAAGGGGATGTACCGATGAAGGAAGGTATGAAGACTGCAGCCGATGAAACAGGGAATGTACCGATGGAAGGAGATCGAAGGTTGCTGCCGATGGAACAGGGGCTGTGCCGGTGAAAAGGAGGTCGATAAGAATACCATCGTGATTAAGGCGGACTATGGAATAAAATAGGAGTTGATTTCCTTGTTTACGATTAGTAGAGTCTGAGTTGTGTCAAAGTCATGTTTTTTTTCCTTAGATTTGGATTTAGTGTCCTAGTCGTATTTGGTTATATTTCTATAGATCAGGGTATAAATATAGAGTGAAGGGCAATGTAATAGGAAATCAATCAACACATCAAAAAACAGCTTTTACTCTTATTTACATCTACTTTTCGGCGACTTCGTCAATTTGCATATTTTTCCTTTTTACGAGTTCTCATCGATTTGGCGAGTTGCATTGCTCTAAGTGCAACCTTCGTCGATCCTCGAGTTCCGCGTGAGTACCTCTTGGCCGTGACTTCCGGGCGTATCGCTGTTGTCAGGACCAAAGTGCTCGTATCTTCACTCTTGTCGATTAACAGGTCAAATCGACTGGCACGCTTTGGATATCGATTTCGGGTATTAGCCCTTTGTGTTTGCAGATTCACTTTTGCATCAACAAGAGGCAATGTCATTAATCAAAACCTGCAGACCACTCCAATGCCGATCTGATGGTAAGGAGGGTAACCCAACAGTTCAAATTTTTTTAACCCAAAGCACTGAATTTATTTAACTTTTGGACCAATAGGATTCCACTATCTAGATAAATATTTTTTTTGGAATCACTATTTCAACAAATATTCATAAAAATAGACCCAGGTTGGGCCTTTGACGTTCTAGTTTCAAGATTAAAACAGTCTAGTTTCAACATACAGTGCAACAGAATATGTCATTAGCTTACGATCTGTAAAACGATGGATGAAAAGGCTGGGATCTATAAGCTCCTGAATAACTGGATGCTCTGCAAGTAGCAAAACTTGGCAGAGCTGGAGAAAAACAGCACCCAGGACATAACTGAAACAAAAACCCAAGTGAGCCCCTTCATTGAGTTATACTAGATAAAGGGCCAAAAGAGTTGGAATACTCACACACTTATTTGTAGATGGTCAGCGAAGTCGATAAGAAGATAGGCTTTCTTACTTTGCCTAGCAAGGAAAGAAGGTAAAACTGAAGGTTGGTACTACAATATAGCTTGCTGAAGCAACAAAATTTAGTTTGTAACCTCAACAGTGGTGGGGCATTCTTAGGAAGTATTATAATAAATATGCAGGGAACATATATGTCTTGTTTATACATGGAGGAATGCAGCATATATTAACAAAGCCTCTTGAATGAGTATGCCATGCATTTTTATGGCCTGGAAAAGCTAAGCTACTTGTGTTATAGTTTATTAGGCATTTAAACATCCTAACCCTAATGGACCACTGAGAGGAAGCTTCTCAAGGTTAATTTTCTAATTAGAGGCCAGAATCACAGGGGGTAAAGTGAAGAAACACTTAGTATGTCTGCAGTCAATTATTGCAATTTTCAATCTAACAAAATAAACCTTTTCCAAGTTTACAGAGGGATACAATAGAATTATAACTTGTAGGATTTTTCCAAAAACAAAAGGTAAATGTAATATAAAATTAACTACTGCTAGTCCCATCAAAAGTGGCCAGGGTGGAGACAAGTCAATCAACGAATGGTCATATTCAAACAAAAGTAAGCAAAATAGACAACAAAAAACAACAACAACAACAACAACAACAACAACAACAACAACAACAACAACAACAACAACAACAATCCCAAGCAAGTTGGGGTAGGCTAGAGATGAAACCCAAAAGAGACGAGAAACAGGGAGACACATTGCTATGTGCCCTAGCCCTACCGGGGATTGATCTTAGGTTATACGAGTAGGAGGGAGGAGGGCGAGGCTTGAGCGTGTGAGGAAGACGGCGCGGAGGCGCCGTGATTGCGCGAGAGCGAGGGGCAGCGGCGGCTAGGGCAAATCCCGGCTCCCCGAGGAAGCCGGAAACAATTGTATTGTTTCTGCTTAATTATCTCATAGAGTCTTTACAAATATATATAGCCTTGTCTCCTCCTAATAATTTATAAAATACTCCCTAATAATAATAATATTCCTAATAATAATATTGATGAAGATAACTGGGCTTCCAGCCCCCAAACGCTGACGCCCTGGCGGCTGGCTGCGCCTAGCCACTTGAAGCTCTCCTCCTCTTGTATGAGACGCCGGTCATAACATCTCTCCCCGCCTGCGAAAACAGCTCGTCCTCGAGCTGGAACGCGGGGTAAGAGTCCCAGAACTCATCAAGGAGCTCCCAGGTAGCAGCAGCCTCCGGTAGGTCGCGCCACTTGATCAAAATCCGCCAGACGCCGCGCCGCTGCTGGGCGCGTAGAGCTCGTTCCGGGTCAGCCAAAACGCGGCCATCCTACGTCGGAGGCAGGACGCCGGGCACAGCTGGGGGGTCGCCACGATGCGGCTTCAACAGGCTGACGTGGAACACATCATGGAGGCGCGACCCTTCCGGCAACTGAAGACGATAGGCGACGCTCCCAATGCGCTCAAGCACACGAAAGGGACCAGCCCAACGCGGCCCGAGCTTACGCCGGGAACGCGGGTCGAGGGACTGCGTCGTGCGGTGAAGGAGGCGCAGCCAAACCCACGAACCGACGTCGAACACCACCTCCCGGTGATTGGCGTCGTAGTACTTCTTCGCCAATTGCTGTGCCTGGAGAAGACGCTGACGAACCTCAGCCAGGACCTCGTCACGGCTGCAGAGGAGGTCGTCGGCTGCCTCAGTGCTGGCCGAGCCCGGCCTGTACGACAGGATGGGCTGAGGAGGACGCCCGTACACCACTTCGAACGGCGTAGCACGAAGAGCGGTGTGGAAGGACGTGTTGTAGCAATACTCCGCCCACGACAGCTAGTCCACCCATGCACGCGGACGGTCACCTGTGACACAGCGCAAATACATTGCGATTACCTTATTCACCACCTCTGACTGGCCATCCGTCTGTGGGTGGAACGCCGTACTCATACGGAGTTTGATACCCGCCATCTGGAAGAGGTCACGCCAGACATGGCCAGTAAACACGGGGTCCCGATCACTGATGATGGACGTCAGAAACCTGTGAAGTCGGACGATGCCATCGAAGAAGGCGCGAGCGACGGTCGTGGCCGTGTAGGGGTGGCCGAGAGCAATGAAGTGCGCATACTTGGAGAAGCGGTCGATGACGGTGAGGATGACCGACTTGCCGCCGACCTTCGGCAGCCTCTCGATGAAGTCCATAGAGATATCCGCCCACACCCGGGACGGAACGTCGAGCGGCTGCAGCAACCCCGCCGGTTGGAGGGCGGGCAACTTGTTGCGCTGGCACGTGGTGCAGGAACACACCCAATCCTGCACCAACGAACGATCACCTGGAATGTAAAAATCTGCGCGGAGACGGTGCAAGGTTTTCTGGACGCCCTCATGACCCGCGCCATGGGCCAGCTGGAGGGCCTGGGGACGCAGCTCGCTGACGTCTGGGACGAAGATGCGTGAACCGTGCAGAAGGAGGCCGGCGTCCTCACGCCAGCGGCCCGGGAGGTCACCAGCGCGCAAACGCTCCAGCAGGGCCAGTGCGTCGGGAGCGGTGGCTGTAGCCCAGCACACGTCGTCGAGGTAGGAGAAGGAGGGCCCCGACAGTGCCGCTGCGATTGCAGCGGAGGCAGCCGCGGGGCTATCCGTGGCGTCGATGTCACGGCGGGACAAGGCGTCGGCCACCGTGTTAAGGTGGCCCGGGCGGAACTCCACGGCGAAGTCGAACCCAAATAGCTTGCTGACCCACTGGTGTTGAGGAACAGTGGAGAGGCGCTGATCAAGCAAGTATTTGAGGCTGTAGTGGTCCGTCCGCACCAGGAAGTGGCGCCCCCACAAGTAAGGACGCCAATGCCGCACGGCTTGCACCAACCCGATCAACTCCCGCTCATAAGCGGCGAGCTTCAGGTGGCGTGCGGCGAACGACCGGCTGAAGAAGGCGAGCGGTCTAGCGCCCTGGTGAAGCACCGCGCCGAACCCGGCACTCGAAGCGTCGCTGTCAACGACGAAGTCCTTGATGAAGTCCGGCATCTGGAGAACCGGCCCTGTGGTGAGGGCGCCCTGGAGCGCTCGGAACGCCGAGTCGGCGTCATCATCCCATGCAAACGCGTCTCGTCGCAAGAGACGCGTCAGCGGCGCCGCTATGATGCCGAAGTCGCGGATGAACTTGCGGTAGTAGCCGGCTAGGCCCAGGAAGCCACGTAGGGCCCTAGCCGACCGCGATGTAGGCCAGGAAGCGACCGCCGCCACCTTGTCGGCGTCCATGGCAACCCCCTCGGCGGAGATGACGTGGCCGAGGTAGGCCACCGACGAGGCCCCAAAGGAACACTTGGAGCGCTTAAGATGAAGACGGTGAACGCGAAGGGCGTGGAGGACGACGCCCACATGCTGCAAGTGCTCCGCCCACAAAGAGCTGTAGATCAATATGTCGTCGAAAAATACTAAGACGAACCTGCGGAGATATGGGCGAAGGACGTCGTTCATGAGTGCCTGGAACGTCGCCGACGCGTTGGAGAGGCCGAACGGCATTATCAGGAACTCGTAATGGCCCTGATGTGTACGGAACGCCATCTTGCTGATGTCGTCTGGGTGCATCCGCACCTGGTGGTACCCGGACCGCAAATCAAGCTTGGTGAAGAAGCGGGCACCGTGGAGCTCATCGAGAAGCTCGTCCACCACCGGGATCGAGAACTTGTCCTTGGATGTCTTGGCATTGAGGGCGCGGTAGTCGATGCAGAAGCGCCAAGTCTTGTCCGCCTTGCCTACCAACAAGACGGGAGCAGAGAACGGCGAGGTGCTCGGGCGAATGATGCCTTGCTCGAGCATCGTGGCGCACTACCGTTCCAACTCATCCTTCTGCAGCTGGGGATAGCGGTACGGCCGTACCGCAACAGGAATAGTCCCGGGCAACAGATGGATGCGGTGGTCGTAGGGGCGCGCCGGAGGGAGCCCTGTGGGCTCGTCGAAGACATCGCCGTACTGCTGCAGGAGGTTGTCCAGCAGCGGAAGCCGCGGGTCAAGAGAGACCGCGGCCAGGGCCTGCTGTGGGGTGGGCGCCGCGGGTCCCGGCACACCCTGCCAGGTGACGCGGCAGCCGTTCCTCCCGAACGACAAAGTGAGGGCGTCGCAGTCCCACAGCATAGGCCCCAGCGTCCGGAGAAAGTCGAAACCGATGATGAAGTCGAAGGCGCCCAAATTTAGGCCGACGCACGTGATGCTGAAGTCCTCTTCTCCGATGCGGATAGGCACATCGTGCGCGATCCCTTCGCACGCCAAGCGATCACCGTTAGCGACGGTGACCCGCAGCTTCTCGCCACCCGTGGGGGACAGGCCGAGACGTCGCATGGCGGCTCCTTGGACGAAGTTGTGCGTGGAGCCGGTATCGAGGAGGGCGAGGAAGCGCTCGCCCTTGATGAACACGGGCAGCAGCATGGCATTGGGCGGACGTATACCTGCAACAGCATGAAGGGAAACCACAAGCGAGTTAGCCGGGGGCTCCTGGTCGGCCGGCGCCTCCAGGTGGGCAGCCTCTATAGCTGCCGGCACGTCGTCGATGTAGTCGTCGGTCTCGAGGTAGAAGAGCCGCTTGCACACATGACCGCGCACGAATGGCTCGTCACAGTTAAAGCAAAGGCCCTGGCGTCGTCGCTCCACCTGCTCGGCCGGCGTGAGGCGACGAAACGTCCGCTGTTGGCCCGGCACCGACGTGGGCGGTGGCTGGCCCTGGGGGGTAGGAGCCGAG
Organism: Saccharum hybrid cultivar R570; assembly: GCA_038087645.1. Classification (NCBI taxonomy): domain Eukaryota; kingdom Viridiplantae; phylum Streptophyta; class Magnoliopsida; order Poales; family Poaceae; genus Saccharum; species Saccharum hybrid cultivar. The sequence continues at coordinate 12,126,566 of JAQSUU010000401.1, forward strand.
GGCGCTGGCGCCGCTCGGAGAGGGCGTCCACCGCGCTGCTGCTGTAGCTGCAGTAGGGCCGGCAGGAAGGCCGCCGTGCGCTGCTCGTAGGCGCGAGCGTAGTACATCGCGGACTGTAAGTCGGGCGGATGGTGCATCTCCACGTCGAGCCCGATGTGATCAGGGAGGCCGCCGACGTACAGCTTGGCCTTCTAGAGGGCGGAGAGGTCCGGCTCGTGGCAGAGAACGGCGTTGTAGCGCTCCGAGTAGTCCTGGACCGTGGAGGAGAAAGGTAGCCGGCGAGCTCCGCCAAGCGCGTGCCATGCGTTGGAGGTCTGAAGCGAAGTTGGCACAGCTCGCGGAAACGCTCCCACGGTGGCATCCCCTCGTCTTGTTCCAGGGCATAGTACCACGTCTGTGCCGCGCCCCAGAGGTGGTAGGAGGCCAACCACGTGCGGTCCGAGGCGAGGGTACGTTGGCCGCGGAAGAATTGCTCACACTGGTTGAGCCAATTGAGAGGGTCGACGGCACCATCGTAGGTCGCAAATTCCAACTTGTAGAACCGGGGTGGAGCGGGAGGACCACCCTGCGCGCCGTCAGGAGGATCCCCACTCCCAACCGCAGCAGGGGCCGGGGCGCCGCCGTAAAACAGGGTGCCATCAGCCCCGCCGTAGAAGGTCCCAGCGCTGGGTGCCGAGGCCGCGACGGAGGAAGACGCCGCCGAAGTGGTGACAGTGGTTGCTGACGTGTAGACCGGCGGCGACGTACCCATGAACGCCCATGACGGGATCGGCGATGGTGACGCCGGCCACCGCATCATGTGCAGAGGCACACCCGGGCCGCCAACTGGAACGCTGGGCGGCGGCGCAGATGGAACAGGCGGTGATGGTGGCGGTGGCTGGGAGGCGGGCGGCGGCAGCAGGCTGGTCAGAGCCGCCTGTATGGCCGCCATATTGCGGTTGATCACGTCGATGTTGGCGCCCATCCGATCGACGACACCAGCCAGGGCTTCCAAGGTGAGCGGCGCGCCGGAGGACTCCGAGAGCTCCGAGTGCACGGTGGAAGCCGGCAGCGTGGTCGCCGCGGAAACTCCAGAGGTAGCGAAAGGCGTGGTCATCGTGTCCGAGATCTCCGATACCAGGCTGCTATGTGCCCTAGCCCTACCGGGGATTGATCTTAGGTTATACGAGTAGGAGGGAGGAGGGCGAGGCTTGAGCGTGTGAGGAAGACGGCGCGGGGGCGCCGTGATTGCGCGAGAGCGAGGGGCAGCGGCGGCTAGGGCAAATCCCGGCTCCCTGAGGAAGCCGGAAACAATTGTATTGTTTCTGCTTAATTATCTCATAGAGTCTTTACAAATATATATAGCCTTGTCTCCTCCTAATAATTTATAAAATACTCCCTAATAATAATAATATTCCTAATAATAATATTGATGAAGATAACTGGGCTTCCAGCCCCCAAACGCTGACGCCCTGGCGGCTGGCTGCGCCTAGCCACTTGAAGCTCTCCTCCTCTTGTATGAGACGCCGGTCATAACACACATAAAGGGCATAAGACAAAAGGAGGTCACGGTTCAGGCACGTTGATTGCCAATCTCCAAGCGCTCCTGTCCATAGCTAAAACCTTGGAGATATTCCACTCCTTAAGATCTCTCTTAACGGACTCGTCCCAAGTTAGTTTAGGTCGACCTCTACCGCTCTTTACATTATCGGCCCGCTTTAGAACTCCACTACGCACCGGCGCCTCAGGAGGCCTCCGTTGGACATGTCCAAACCATCTCAACCGATGTTGAATCAATTTCTCCTCAATTGGTGCCACCCCAACCCTATCCCGAATATCGTCGTTCCGGACTCTATCCCTCCTTGTGTGCCCACAACACCAACGCAACATACGCATCTCTGCTACACTCAATTGTTGGACATGTCCCCTTTTTGTAGGCCAACACTCAGCACCGTATAACATCGCCGGACGAAACGCCGTCCTATAGAACCCAATTAAGAAAGTAGTGAGCCTATAATTAGGTTGTAGCATACCGGCAGGCAATGTAAAGGCAAGCAGCTGCAACATGGGTTGTTCTACGGCCCTTTGTAAAACTACGGTCAAGAGCTATCTGCACTTCAAAAAGAAGAAACATCAGTATCACGGTGCTGCATTCCATTTAAACAACATGACTATGGACTGATAATAATAGAAATATATGCCTCATAGAAGTGATAAGCCTTGTTAATGATAGTATCTCCACCACCCACATGTAAGTTATTGACAATCTGACTAATCTCATCCCTCGCTAGTAAAATACATAGTATAAACATTAGTTGACAGAGTATCACGAGTAGTGAAAAATAAGTGCCTTACAATCCATACCTTTGTCTAAAGTTCTTTGACGGGAAATTGAGTATATAGACTCAATGCTTTCAAAAACACGTCCAGCAATGCGGCTCTGTATATCTCCAAAACATATCAATCTGAGAAATTGGTAAACAAAAAAGAAAACCCCAAATGTTGCAAAGAAATGAGTCAAAACCAACCTGCCCATTGCCATCCTTATAAAAATTAGGCTCATCACTGAATACCGTGTCATCAAGAACCTTCCCACATGTACCACAGCATCTGATTGTCAAACATGTCAGTTGATGCACTGATAAACAAGCACACGAGCCAAAAATTGCTTTATGAAAATCTAATGGACAGGCATTAACAGAGTGGTAAGCAAAGCAAGGCCATGTTCATAACAAAAATACTGACAGGTTTTGCATTGTATATCCCGTTATATACAAAGAACAGGGAGAGCTCACATGTATCCTTTGTCAGGATCCTTTATGGTGGAGTTACCACGACAGTGATCGCAGTAAGCCATTGCTGAAGGATACTATACAGCCAATGACGATCAGAAGCTCATATCAACCTGTGAAATTTTGAATGAATTTCAATTCCTGCTCAGTTCCAAGCAAGCACATACGAAATCATGTTCATTTGTGTAAAATACATGCAGATTGAGAAAAAAAAGGGTTTTGGATCCATGTTCCCCACTTCGCTCCCACTTATCTTCCACGAATCAAAGGCTTTGACGGCCGGCCATGTTATAAGTTACTCAATTCCCCACTTCCCCATATCCAGGGGCGGTGGCGGAGCCAGAAACCATGGATAGGGGGGGCCGGTCCAAGAGTTTCAACCATAAAATAATCGAGTGTAGTTTATTTATTTGGATTTTTGCATTATGAATGGACTCATCCAAAGATAAAATACAAATTTGTGTGATTTTGTTGTCCAGAAGTCATCAAAAAAATATATGACAAAGCTTTTATTATATCTTTCTAATATGGATTACTGAATTATATATTAGCTAAAATTTTTTTGCTGTGATGTTGGGGGGGGCCATGGCCCCTGCCTGCCCCCCCCTGGCTCCGCCAGTGTCCAGGGGCGTGCCCAGTGGCCAGTACAGGTGGCTCATGGGTGTAACTAATTGACGAGAACTGGCTTCCAATTCTCGTCTCCCGAAATCGTGAAGAATCTAACTTCGCCTAGGTCGTCCATTTGAACATGGAGAATGCGGGAATTTAGGTCCAGTGTTGGAGTCGCGAACCTGAAGAAACCTGAAACCTGGCCCTGCGCTGCGTGTGTTCTAGACGGACTGCTGGTTCACGCCACGCCTCCGGCCGGTGTGACCACCGCCACGCTGACCTGCAGCCTTGCCGCTTCCGCCGCAGCAGCGCCAGCAAGCCGCTGGAAACTCGCCGCGGCGGTTTGCCGGTCGCTCGAGTATGGCCTGCTTGCCTTGATTTTGCAGGAGCTGTGTGCACCCGCCGACGGAGACGGAGGCAGAGGGTTTTAGTAAGAGACCGTGCTGGGCCTGTGGTTGACAAGGTGGCCCACTCCGTGTACAGGCTAAGAGCCCAATAGGGTATAGTAGTTGGATCCAGAGCGGCTCGCGAACGAGCGAGCGGGCTGTTGTGGGACTGGATCGAGTCCATTTACCGACTCGGACAACAGATAAATAGCGATTTTTTTTATTTTTATAATTAAGTTGTTTTTTTACAAAAATAATTTCCCCAGTAATTTTTTTGCCATTTGATTTTTTATTATTTTGCCAACTGAAATTGGAAAATTTAGATCTCACCAATGAAGCGATGGAATTTCTCTTCTAAAAAACATTCATAATTTCCCCGTGTGACTGTGTGAGCACAGACGGAGGTATAAGTTCACGTGAAAATTGTGGAGCTCAACCAATTCTGCAGCCTTTACTTAAAAACCTTTCCGTTTGGCATGCCGAACAGATACAAATATGGCACCAAGATGGCTTCAAACGAAATGGCTTTTTTTTTTGAACGGTTCAAGCACACACGCATCCACGCACACCAGACTCACACCACACGTGCCCGATCAGACCTACAACTATACACAGAGTAGAAGAACGAGTCCTTGTGTAGATCATCGAAGCCATCGTAGCTTCGTAGGCTACGGGAACGTCACACTCCCTTTGTGGCACCACGCGAGACGAGACTGTAGATTTTATTCTAGGAGCTAGTCCCGGAGAGAAACGCGGGTCCGATTCCAGGAATCGAACCTGCGCCAGCTGTGTGGCCTATGCTGCCGCTAGCCACTTGAGCGGAGGCTCGGTCTCAAACTAGTTGGGAGTTGAGGGCCTTAGCCTTAGCTCGGCAGAGTCACTTAAGCCTGGAGTTCGAGTGGAACGGGGGAGACAGAGAAGTTACGTAGAGAACATGTTACACCAATTTTCATGTGGTTCTAGATCCTCATAATAAGCACTACTAATTTCATATGAAATTTAATTTGGTACAAAATAATATAGAAAGTAAAGATTTTTTATGGGACGTAGGACCTAGGCAGAAGGTCCCTCAATGTAGGTGCAGCTAACCTAGGTTGTTTGGGAGTGTCATGACTGTAGGTCTCGCGCATGCCGAAGCTTTTGGGCGAAGGCCCCGGGATCAGAAGGAGGGCCTTCGGCTAAGGGCGTGGGCAGGGAAGCATGCAACATCATGGTGAAGGTGGGTTTGTAAGCGACGAAGGCCTCGAAGGGGCAAGGCCAGACCGGCTGCGACTTGGCAAGTTTGTCTGCGCCGAAGGCCTCGAAGGGGGAAGGCCCAGTGGGCTTCGTCTGAGGTGACACGGGGAGCGGAAGAGGCCAAAGAAGAAGGCCTGTTGGGCCTTGGCGCAATTCAGCACAGGCCCATTAGGAGAGGCAGTTGTCACAAGAGAAGACCTGAAGTACCCTCGAGGGGGAAGAAGGCACCCTCAAAGTATCCAGGAATATACCTTAACTATCAAAGGGCAGCAATGTGAAAGTACATGTCTGTAAACATGGTCCTATAAAACGGGGACTCGATCCTTAGCTATTTTTTAGTTGTGTTAGCTGGTTTATTCTAGTGTTTTTTCATGCAATTGAACTAGTTGTACCTGTATCTTTTCATTATCTCCTAAGTGCATGATAATCATGTGTACATGAATAAGGCCAGCTTCTTATAGTATTGCTATCATAATAATCTCACAATGCAACCTAGCTAATTTAACTACATTGGTTTACGTAGCTGTCAGCTGCTACAGCTACAATAATTATATTGACAACACACTCAACCTGAATCTTAAGAATGATATCTTGAATCTTGACGATTTCAAGAAGAAGACGAAGTTTGTTGTTACAGTACCATCATCAAGTCACATGCTAATTTGAAGTAAATTGCACTGGAAGAAGAAACACAAACTGTTCACTGATGGGTGTAGAAAATTCGTAATATAACACTTCCAACATATTTGCCACACATTTTGGACGAGCTAAGTTTAAGAGAGTTCACATGTTCCCCTGTCCTAGACACCAAGCGGCTGATGTATGAGCGCACTTGGAAGTTTATCAACGACCAATTTTATGATGGAAAAAATCACTCAGATACTGAAGTTGCTGACATTCCCACAGATATTAATCATCTGATCAATTTGATCCGATCCAAGACAAGCCAAAAAAGGACATGCTCTTTTTCAGTTCATACTTCATTGGTTCCTGACGATGACAAAGGTGGTCCATCATTAAGATGTATGAATATGTTAGATAGATTCAGAGCCTCGAAAATACATAAAGATTTGATTATTAGCAGATTGTCATACCTTAAGGACTAGAGAGTAACTGTGTATCTCTATGATGTGCTCGTGGAAACATATGAACATCCGAATGGTAACTATACTACCTTGAGTGATATGAAAGATGGGAAGCGTACTACTGTGTTTTGAGAAGATGTTACATGAAGCTTAAAAGTTTATTGAATTCATTAGAAATGGTATTGCTCATCGCCTGCAGTGAAGAACAGTTGTTACTTCCACTCAACACCAGAGAATTATCGACGTCTTTTTCCCAAGACTCACCCCAGAGATGCAAAAGGTCATCTATGATGTCATTGGAAAAGCTGAGTTTGAAGCAATCTTTGTCATAGAAGACAAGCTCTAAAGGTAATTTCTGCACATTTTGATTTGAGGTGATGTTCAAAGGGCTTAATTTGCTTTAATGAATACATGAAATGTATCTTCCCAGCTGCCAAAAAAACTTGTGTTTGGGTGTCAATTGTGGATCTAATACACATTCATCCTGCAGAATTGATTTGGAGCTTTGTGAAGTTGGAGTGATTTTTTACAGGCTGGAGGTATCAGAATAGTGGACTATACAAGACATATCTACAACAATAATCCATTTCTAGATATTTTGCTTTAGCCTATGTTATTTTGCTTTCTGGATATGTTCCGAGTTTTTGTGGCATTGCGTTATCTTTTCGGAACCTACCTATCTTATGTTGAACATTGTTGTTATGCATAGGATTCGATCTCTTTTGTGTTGGTAATTATGTGGCTGAGGTAGTTGGTTAACTAGCACTCTTTGCTAGGTTATGCTTAGATGGTAGCATGATACTAGTCGTGTAAAAGAAAACAATTGTTGGATATCATCCCTAGTGATCTATATATTGTTAAACATTCGCTTTAATATTCCCCCTTGAGATATTTGTCTGACATTCTGAACCGATTGCAAGTTGGTGTATTGGTATAGTGTTGGTCAAAGTTTTAGTCTCCCATGCATGTACATCTTTTCAGATCATCATGAATCAATAATCTACTCATGTTCTATGACTGTCTTTAAGTACTTTGGGAGCTCAGAGGGAATAAAGGTCTGGAAATCCCAGGATTTTGCCATGACAAATGAGGTGTACTCATCAGAGCTACCTTCTTCCCTCTTGATATATTGAAATGATGACTTGGCAATTTTGTTTGGCATGTCAATGGCTACAAGCCACGTGTTATCATACTCAATCCCATCCATCGCGTGCCCTTGATTTGCCATCACAAAGTAGACGATGTTTGGGTCATTCAAGCTGACATGAGGGAATTGCAAGGACATGGGAGGGAGTTTTGCAAAGGCTTCAGACAGCAAGAGATCATCTGATCTGACCACAACACCTTTCTTCTAGATCATCTCATCCTTTTTTGTTCTCTCTAATGTCCAAGAGTCAGCTACGAAGCCTGATTTAGGGATGTATTTTGAACCAATCATCCTGCCATTGCCACCAACAACACGGACAAACTTCGCGACACCACTCTCCTCATTAACACCCACAATCATGAACATATCCACCAACAATCTTCCAAAGCCATGATGATACATGCTAAGCAACTTGGCAGGTAATGCCAGGTACTGGAGCTCAGGGTTGTCATTGAACATGTCGCAGAGCAAGATCGCACCTTGGCAATAATCCACCCAGCACAGGTAGCGCCCGAACAGGACGACGGCGTTGGCAGACCAATTCCACAAGAACTGCTCTAAGTCTAGCTCAGCAGCACCATGGATGACGCGCATCTTCTTGGACTGCCACCGGCTGGACCCAAAACTGGACGGAATGAGCACGTGCAGCTTAGGCGCCTTTGAAGTCCTGATGATCTACAACTCATCCATGGTCACGTTGCCCTCACCGTAGCACAGGACGCCCATGTCCAGGCACTCCAGCTGGTGCAGGTTTTAGTCGATGTGGCGGAAGGATCCCGCCTTGAACATGGCCCAGAACTTGGGCAAGGTGCCATAATGGAGGGGAGCCGATAATGCGATGGGGCAGCGCCTCCTGCCCTGTAGAGGAAGTAGTCGTACAGTCATGGGGGTACTCGCGATGGGGAACGGAGATGGGGTAGATCATCTGGAAGAGCACCGCGTCACGGTGGGCCGCCACAACATTGAAGCGGAGGTACTCCAAGTCACCGGCCGGCCACAACAAGTACAATGACGGTCGTGACTGATCGTGGAGCTGGAAGCAGACGCTGACCTTATCGCCCAAGGAGTTGGTGAAGGACGCCGCGGTAGGACCAGCTGCAGGGAAGGGGGTGTCATTGCTCAAGAAGATATATAAAGCAATCGAGGAGTCGGGAGGCGGCGGCGGCCATGGCCAGTGGGTTGGGGTTCCTAGTGGGTGGCAACAGAGAGCGAGGGGAATCCCTATAGGCTAGGGCTTGGAGATCTATGGGGATTGGGACAGGGAGGGGAATCAGGGATCGAGGGCTGTGTGCGTTGGATTTCATTTATTTTTTAATGGGGTGTTGGCCTTGGATTTTGTTGGGTGGTAATCGCTTTGCTGAATTGTGAACAGGCCCGGGGTATCCCGTGAGTTCGAAGCTCACCAGGTCCATGCCATGGCACGCATTGGACGACATTTTTAATGGGTAAAATTGCAAGAATAATCCATGGATCAAGTCGCTTTAAGTTTAAGATTGCCTTGGGAACCACACGTAGCACGGGTGGTAGGGCCGGTGGCTAGCTTCCTACGGGCCAGTGTTCGAGTCCTACTCGGCACTGGTTTTTCCACAGGGGTTGTCCCCCATTTTCTTGTTGCAGGGACCTCAGGTGCCTATGGACCACAAGGGGAGGCGACACGCCCGTCGCTAAGCTGTGTCTTCGTAAATATCTTGTAGGCGTATATGTATGGTAGTATAAGGTTCTAGTCTAGCGTACACCTTAGTGGTGTGTGTTGGTGTGTGTCGAGTGTGTGCATGTGTGTGTTTGGTTGTATGTTCATATGCTACAACTTGTACTACCAGATCTGAGGAATAAAAAAAGTTTAAGATCATCTCCGATGTAAAATCCCACCCATCTACAGTTTTTTTGTGCAAAAACCATCTCACAATGTACAAACTAGGCATATTTCACCCATAAATAGTTGTTCACATGTCTACATCAAAATCATATACTTGTAGAAGTGTAATCTCAGTACTTTTTGAGTCTTCTAAATGAATTATCGATAAAGCATAATCATGACCATATCAATTTTCACTCTCTATACTTATGTTTTTTCATCGGAAGATGATGAATAAGTATAATTCAAGTACCTAAGAAACATAGTAACCTTGGCTTCTAATGGCTATATGTTCGTGAAAACATGCAAAAACAATTAAACACATTTGTAGCATGGTATTTTTGCAACAAAAAACTATAGAGGGTGGGGTTTTACAACCAAACGTCTCATAGAGGCTATCTGCAAGTGCAATCAAGCCCTAATTGTGAGTTTTAGTGATAATGACCACGTAATTAGAGGAGTAATAAGATTTGTCGGGTTAACAAGCAGGTAAAAGGTAAAAGAGGATGACACATGCAGTGGTGGAACCCTCAGCTACAAAAGGACACGACAACCAACTTAAAAAGGAGTTTATTTCATTTTTATTTTGAAATTAAGTATAGAAAAACCATACTACAAAGGGGATATGATGCACAAGCTTTAATGTGTAATAGTGCTCAAACCAACCACCAAAGCATCCTCAAAACCCTAACTCCTATCTCTTGGCTGTCTGGGGTCTGCGGCACTGCCGCGACTTGCCGACCGTTGAAGGGTTGAGGGAGCTATTTAAACCTCTCCTCGGCCCCCGCTGACCATTTGCCATTCTTGCTCTAGACCAGAAAGACAAAGAGAGCTCCATTGAATGCTTCCCACCAACCTCAAGCACTTTCAATTGATTTCCATTCAGTCATTGAGTGTGTGAGCCTCCAAACTGTAATCAATTGCTCTCCAACTTGTTCTTCACTCTCAAAAGCACTTGGTTCACGTCCAAGCCGGTGGATTCTCTTCATTACTCTTGGAGCAAGGCTCCTAGTTGGCTAGGCGTCGTCAGTGAAGCTTCCAACTTGTCTGGAAGCTCTTGGACGTTAATAATCACCCCAACAATCTAGTAAGAACCTCTCATATCAAGAGACTTGCTCTCTTGACTTAAGAAGAGGATAGGGTTTGTGAAACCAGCCTTGGCGGCTTCCTCAACAACGTGGAGGTAGGCAAGCGCAAGCTGAACCACGGGATAAATATCTTTGCCTCTAATTAATTAACTAGAGCTTTGCTTTAATATTCATGAAATTTTTTAAAAGAAGTGTACTAGAGCAGTTCTCTATTTAGATACATAGTAAAATCGTGGATTAAAAAAGTCAAAACGACTTATAATTAGGAACTGAGGGAGTATATCTCATCAGCTTCAGTCATACAGTCTCATATAAATTTTATTTTCATACGAAATCATATAGGAAGTTGAAATATATGTAAACATTCATTTCCAAATATCCATGCCTTTGCATGAGGATTTCATTACATACGTAGATGCTGTATGCATTACACACAAGCAAGCTGTCCTGGATGTTCCAGCTGTATTACTGGTAGAGTATTGCTAGTTGCTACCAGGAGTCCAGGACCTTTATTCCACGGTCCACACGCAGAGCGGCACAGGGCGTCTCTGTCTCTTGCATGGTCGGGTCAGGACTCAGGAGTTGACCTTGGAGCAGCTGACCCTGATCTGGCCCTGGGACCCTGTCTTGGGGGCGATGTTCCCCATGCTCACCATGGCCGTCGCGAAGGCGCTGCTGAAGGCGGACGCACTGGACGCAAAGCTCCTGACCGTGCTGTCCGTGCTGCCGCCGTTGAACAGCTGCTGGTCGGACTGCAGCAGCCCGTTCTGCGACAGCAGGTTGCTGAAGTAGGCGTTGTCGAAGGTGGTGGGCGACGCCGCGTCCAGCGGCGCCAGCGTGGAGTCGCCGCTGCCGGTGGCCTGGGGGCAGTTGGCCTGCAGCGACGCCGCGAACGTGGAGTTGATGTTGGTGTCGTTGTAGATGTGGTCGCGGAAGAAGCGGCACTGCGACTGCCCGATCGTGTGCCCCCCTGCAATGCAAAGCCGACATGCATGCATCATTGCTTGCATCGCTTGTGTTGTCCTCGTCAGCGCAGGAGACGGTCTGGTTGCACGCGGTCTCCACCTGCATCTTGATGTTGTCGATGACGCTGAATCCTCTCAGCGAGTTCTTGTTCGGTATCGCCCCCTGCTCGCCGGTGAAGCTCCCCGTGTCCGCCAGCAGAACAGACGCGTCGCAGCCCTGCAGTTAACACCACACGTAGTGAAATCTGGTCACATGCATAATCCACGTACTACGTGTGACTACAACTTTTCAACAAAGATCCATGCGAGAGCGAGAGTCTGGAGATTTGCATCGACGAAGCAGTCGTGGAAGTGCAGCCTGAGCAGGGACGCCCCCATGCGGGACTCGTTTTTCACAGCGGCCGTCACCGCGCTCTTGATGGTGGACAGTGCGTTGGGGCACGACGTGTCGTAGAACGTCGACGACAACTGCGCGGAGGCCGCCGACGCCAGCGCCACGACCGCGACCACCAGCAGGCTGAGGCAAGAAGCCGACACCATCATCGATCTGACTCTTTGTTTACCTACAGATCTGATCTAATCAGATCAGATCAAAGAAGCTATATATCTATAGCTTTTCTCTCTGTATGACTAATTACCAACAGACCAAAGCGGCTATATATATGGTTACAGATTTGGCGCCAATTCATCATCAGTGTAATAGTTAAGTGCAATCTATCACTCCACTCTGGTGTGGCAACAGCACCCATCCAAAATTGGCGCCTAACTTGTTTAGAAAAAACCGTGAGTCCTGACCAAAATTCGTGCAAAATGGGCCACGCGAGATGCGATTCGATTCGATTAGTAGTTCACAACGCACGAACGGACGAACGAACCCCAGGACGGGCCAAGGGAGTCACACAGGTCCGGTTAAACTATTGCTGCCATTCCCACCTACGCCAACTCAGCGAGCATTCATTATAAAAAAAAACACCTCAGCGAGCATTGTAATAGAACAGTCTCTGAAAGTTCATCCTGCATGCGTTGCTCGGGGAAGAATATTCAAACAAATGTCACTGTCATATAAAAAATAATCGCAGGATGCATGACACATGCCGCAGTCTTGGAGTGGAACAGTCTCTGAAAGTGTCCACCATGGTCACCAAAGACATGCGGGCAAGTGGCATAGTAGGACTGTACGAGTAGGACAACAAGCTAGTAGTAGCCTAGTACACTGCGCTCCATATGCATCCGCACATTGCTACGCATATAGTCGTGGGAAATGAACACATGTGTGCAGTGTGCTCATCAGCCTCTCTTATTTTTAGTGAGAGTATCTGTACTCAATAACTGGCCACTGACGTAGAGTTCAGCTAGATAAATTACAATAAGGCAACGTTATTCTGTTCGGTTACTAAATTGAAACTGCAAGCACACCAATTCAGCCGGTTCATATGTCGATTCAGTTCAGGATCTTAGCAGTATATATAACAAATGCATTTGTAGCCTTGCAGGACGCCTTTTTCGTAAGCTGGCCAAACGTCAGCCTCCAAAGTCTTTCATGCTCCATGTCTTGTGTGGAAATTTTGCACTAGTGGACGAGACAGGGAGAAAGGATCTATCGACGTCGATGCCACTGATTTCGCGTAAAGCTGAGGAGTGAGGACGGTCAGCATTCGTCCAAGACATTTCCATCTTGCTCTGACCGTTGTGCAGTCATTTCATTGCTGAAAACGCCTTCTAGCTGCATGCCTTGGCCCCGACAAGATTAGCCCATCGATCCAGATGTTGACGAGATACCAGCCATTCTTTTGAACACTTCGTCCCTATCGTCAGGCTCCAGCTAGCAGCGCCGGTGGCCTCAGCCTAACTGATACTGTAGGAACTAGCCTTTTTTTTTATGAATAAGGTATCTTCAGATTTTTCCTATGTAGGGTATGGGCATGAACTGTTATTTGCCCCAATGTTAGCACACGGTTTACATGTACTTTGGCGCTAACTTAGGGCATATGCAGTGTGGCGTCGAACCATGCTGTGGACGAGAAGCGAATGGAAACAGAGTTTGGCAAGCTGTAGTGTGGGCATCGATTTGTAGTCAGGGTTTTTTTTACCGACCGGACGGCTCAAACCGCCGGCCTCCGGTTCCGGTTTACCGGTCCGGTTTACCGGTAACCGGTCGGTAACCGGTCGAATTTGAATTTGAATTCAAACTCGCCTTCGGTTCGGTTTGCGACCGGTTTACCGGGCGGTTTGAGTGGTTTACCGCTCGGTTTGAGAAGTAACCGCTGCAAACCGTTTGGAATTTTCTTTTTTCTTTGCCCGTGGTGGTTTGTGCCCGGCTTACCGAGCGGTTTGTAGCGGTTACCGCGTTTTGTGCCCGTGGCGGCCTAATGGGCCTCATGGGCCTTAACGGGCCGGGACCGGAATTTTTCTTTTTCTTTTTTTTCAAACTTCTATACGTATAAATAAATACTAAACGAACTTGAATTTGAAAAATTTTTACACCATTGGCTTCTATAAATCATGAACTATTTTTAGGAATTTTTTCAGCATTTTTTTTTTCAAATTTTAAATTTGAATTTGGGGGAATACCTAACCGGACCGGACCGGAACCGGTCTGGTCCGGTAAGCCCGGTAACCGTGGTAAACCGCGGCTTACCGGGCGGTAGAAAAAACCCTGTTTGTAGTACCCAGAAATAATAAAAAATACTATCTTTTTTCTGATGTTGCATCGCCTGGTCTTGATGCATAGGTGAGCAAATGTTTTAATCCCTGGGTTCGACGCAAGTTTGGAGTCCGATTTTGCGTCTGACAGGTAGCAGTCGTTGTCCACAATGTGTTGTGTACAATTTCTTTTGCCATGGTTCGATTTCAACTCAACACTGGAGCTGCTCTTAGGAGGGCCGGTAGATAGAAGTAAATAGATATAGGTGATTTATTTTAATTACCATAGTAACTAGTCCATCGGTCCATGCTCTAGCACATAACTGAGAATCTTACGTTACATAATGCTCTCGGCTCTCGCCGCCTCACCACACCACCCTCAAACCGTCGCAACCGCCGGGTTTGCATACAGACCCTCAAACCTGTTTTTAAGTCCGGCCACATGAAGCTCCTTCCCCAGTAACCCTAACTCCAGCCACCGAATCAGATGTTCGGCGATTTGAGCGTTGCCTGAAATTGATGTCAATTTGGAGCATATGATGAACTATAGGAAATGTGGAAACATATATATAGCTAGGGAAAGTGATAGTGTGATAGTAGTACTTATTATACTTAATTAATCTCCCAATGCCTTTGCATGAGTGGTCCTCGTTACATATGTAGATCGATACACGGCAATAAGTACGGTCTCTCCGTTGCATACACTTGATATGGAACAAGAAATCGAGGTGCCGTACGTACATCACTCGTTATACATACTCCTATATATGTGTGTGTGTGTGTGTGTGTGTGTGTGTGTGTGTGTGTGTGTGTGTGTGTGTGTGTGTGTGTGTGTGTGTGTGTGTGTGTATATCTTCGTTGGTAGTTCATGCACGATTGCACGATCTTAGGACGAGTTCACAACCCCGCAGGCGAGTCTGATCTCCCCATTGGTTCCGGTGAGTGGGCTGAGGTTCCCCATCTTCACCATCGCTGACGTGAAGGCGCTGGTGAAGGCCGATGTGCTGGACGCGAAGTTGCTGACCGTGCTGTCGGTGCTGCCGTTGTTGAAGAGCTCCTGGTCCGAGTGCAGGAGGCCCTTCTGCGACAGCAGGTTGGTGTAGTAGTCGTTGTCGAATGTGGTGGGGGTCATGGTGTCCAGCGGCGCTAGGCTGGTGCTGCCTGATGCAGGGCAGTTGGCCTGTAGCGACGTCGCGAAGGCGGCGTTGATGTTGGTGTCGTTGTAGATATGGTCATTGAAGCTCGAGCACTGCGCCTGTCCGATCGTGTGAGCTCCTGCAAAGTGCAATGTGCGCGTCGTCGTCAGACTGCAACCAAAGATTCAATTCAAAGGTATGTATGCATTATAGTAGCTAGAGCATGCATATGCACCTGAGAGAGCAACCATGTCGGTTGCGTCGAGGTTCTTGTTGCTGAACGCAGATAACAGTTGTTGGAGGCTATTTTTTGGAGCTGGGAGGTCGGTTGTCTCGTTCGGGAATGAAGCGGTCGAATCCCTTCTCCCCAGTAGAACGGTCCACGAAGGCCCGCCGAGCTGGGCAGGAGTTCCAAACCAACAACTAGCAAGTCAGCAACCACGGAAACAGGGTGGCTGCTGGAACACTGGAATGGGATAAGCACAGGGATCTATCTCACCGCGACGACGGAGTCTCGGGCGGCGACGGCGAGGATGTCGGCGCAGGAGACCACCCCCGGGCACACCGCCTCCACCTGCGCCTTGATGTTGTCGATGACATCGAAGCGCCTCAGCGATCCCTTGTTCGGAAGCGAGCTCTGCTCCCCGGACGTGTCGTTGAGTAGAACGGATGCATCGCAGCCCTGCAGTGGTGTTTACATACAAATTTCTAGTTAACTGCTTGTCCCTGTGTGTGTATATATTTACTGCTGTCAACGTACTACTCCTATATATATAAAAATAAACTTTAATTAATTTAGATAATATATATCTCGATCGACTTATGTTAGAAAACAGAAGAATAAGAAGAAGAGATGAGCGAGTGTGGTTCTGCATATGAGACTTGCATGCACAAAGCAGTCGTGGAAGTGCATCCTGAGCAGCGACGCCCCCGTGCGCGCCTCCTGCATCACCGCCGCGTCCACGGCGCTCTTGATGGTGGACAGCGCGTTCGGGCACGACGTGTCGTAGAACGTCGACGACAGCTGCGCCGACGTCGCCGATGCCAGCGCCGCTAGCACCACCAACAGGCAAGAAACAGAGGCAGCCATGGCTATATATGCTTTGCTTTCTCTCGGTAGCTACGTACACTAACTAGCCCCCAGCTGCTTGCTTGTGCTAGCTCCTTGGCTGTGTAACTACTATGGTTGTGCAGAGGGACTGCTCTACTCCATGCATATTTATAGGGCCCACAGATGCCTGCATGCCACTAGGGATCAGAAAACATCCAAATCGGACGCCAAACTTAGTCCAGGTTTGGTCTCCGAAAGCCAGCAACCATTTTCGTCACGCGGTGCAGCTAGCCACTCGACCCAGCACACAGTGTTGACCAGTATCTGAATTGTGTTACATTGGCATAAATAGAAGAGAATTTATGTTCGGCTGAGATTCATCATGAGGTGGCGCAGTTTTTTGTGCAAGCATCCAATACAAGGAAGGGCGCGCGACGAAAAGTATGCGACCCATACATATTGACAAGATTAGCGGATGTTGAGGAGATACTGGTGTGCATGTTTCTTTTGAACTTCCCTGTCAGCTCCAGCTGGCCGCTGATGCATGACTCAATCAATTAATAACCAAACTAATATATAAGCGATGACCTTTTTATATCTTTTGAAAAAGATAGTTTTAATGTATATATACTAGGAAACATACCCGTGCGTTGCAACAGGAGAAATAAAGTTACGAAGAAAAGAAGAACAAGGAATGCTCTAGCCTCCACCTACATTGTAATTCACATAAGTTAGCCAGGAGCTTGGTGCTGACATGTTAGACTGGGATTAGTTTGTCCACATATGATTATGATGGGAGTTCTATCTCGACTTTCCATGTTGCACCGCTCAATGGGGATTTTACTGGTACATGCATATAACTTGGAAGTATATTTATTTATACCATTTTGGAAAACTTTAACGGGATTGGGATACCTAATCTTAGACTTAGATAAGTAGATCTCTTGAGTTTATCTCCATTAGTAGAGGAGGAAGTTGAACCGTGGCTACTTGGAGCAGGCCCAAACGTAGAACGTAGAAAGTCAGGAAAGGTGTATCGTATAGTTGTATGGTTGTCGTGACTCCCTTCTTGGTCAATCTAAGATTTGAGGAGAAATTGGGCAGCGGCCTTCCCTTTACTCCTGCGCTTGGCTAGATCGTTTTGTTTTAGGGTTTGGTGTGCAAACCTCTCTCGTTCGCATTGGTTGCCGAGAGGGTTAGGGAACCTAGCTTTTTTTTACAAGCCCCATGTAATAGGGAGCGCAACCAGATTTTAGTTTTGTGACCCGATCAGGTTGCGTGCGTGGGGTTGCCTTCCTTAGGACTCAATACAAACTGCTCAAGATCACAGTTCATGATTTGATCCATCATCTGAAGCAATTGCAAATATAATTGCTGGTTTTGTGTGAAATTAGAAGTGCAACAATAATGTGATGTGCGAACCCTTGTTTTTATGAAGAATTGTCCAAAGGCTTATATTGTTGTCTTTTCATTGTCTTTCACATTTATTTTGTACTTGTGATTTTTTAAATGGAAAAACACAATTACTTTGAAGAATTGGAAACCATCGGCTCCAAGACTCTGGTAGTAAAAATGGTGAAAATTGTAAAAACAAAAAACAATGGCTTCGTTCGTGACTTTGAACAATCACAACCCCTTGGCTCTTGTACTAAAGATCGGAAATATGGGTATTGTACATGACGGAAACTATCACACCATGGAAACATAATCCGCTACCCGTCGATGCTGGTTTTTTCTAAAAGGAAGCACACGCTTGTGGCCAATGGCAGCATGCCACATGGTTGTAGGGCCTTTTCATCGGTCTTTGTATTTAGAAATTAAGAATGCAGGTGCAAGCAGGTGTTGTCGGTGATTGTTGCTGACCGGACCGGAGAAGCGGTCACGACCGTCAATCAGCCGCTCCTCCAATCCAGTTGCCCTAGCTCACCCGCCCACGCCCTCGCAGGAGCCGTTGGATGGAAGCCACACGCCCTAGCACAGACGCCGAGAAGCGGCTCGACCGTCCATAGCCAGCAGCCCTGGCTGCCCAGCTATATAAGCCGCACTGCCCTCACCAACCTCGGTTCCCAAGCCGCCACCGGCTGCCGGTCTCTTCCTTGCCCCAAGACCAACGCGTGCTGCTCAACTCCATCAGATTGGATGTGCCGCCCTGGACACCTGCGATGTCGGAGACCATGGCTTCCTCGCTGAACTGCCAAAGCCGTGGGTCTCACCGTCCTCCCCAATGAAGGCAAGGAACAGGATCTGCGTCCCGAGGCCCACTCCTGTCTACCACTGTCCGCTGGCCGAGCTGCGACGTCCTCCTCACCTTGTCCGGCACCATGCGCAGCAGCCGCAACGCCAAGCCGGTCCGCTCTGTCGCCGCCGCGCCGTCTGCTTCGAGCCTCGCCGAATCGCTATCGCGCCAAGCCGTCTCCATCGCACGAACGCAGCATCGATCCGATCCGCCACGCCTCGGGATACCCTCACCGAGCCGACATCTTTTATTTTGTTTTTTTCCATGTTCTTTATTTTTTTCGTTAACCTATTCAGATCCAAAACTCTGATTCTTTATATTTTCTGCAAACAACTCAGCATCTGAAACTCTGATTTTTTTTCTCGTGAGACAAAACCCAGTTTGTGCCGTGCTCCTCTTGACCTTGAAGACAGAGACAAACTTTTGTCCCTCAAAAGAACGTTGAAATGAGACTCTTAGGAGCAGACAAAAAAGATATTTCAACTACGAATCTAACAGAGAGAGAGGAAGGCATCGCCTTAAAAATACGGTATAGACACTATCGCGAACTACCCCACAATCCGACATATAGGGTGCAATCACAGATAAATACGGTATAGACACCACGTCTACACAATAGTTATCATTCACCCACTGTACACATGGATAAACGCTATACGATCCTAGGCATGTATATAATTCCAATCTAACTAAGCCAAGCATATAACTATGATAAACTAAGAACAATATAATTGCAAATATAATCAAGTAGAGCAAAGTCATAATCAATATATTGAAATAGAACAAAGTCATATTCATAATATTGAAGAACAATGATGAACAATTGAAGAACAAGAGAGGAATTACCAAGAATCCTCTTGACAGATCCGGGAACCAATCGAAGATTGACTCCTTCTAGTTCTAATCCTATGTAGCTATGCTAACTAGAGATCTAGTTGATGTGGTGGCTCTAGGGCTTGATCAGAGGCTCTCCTCCTGAATTAGGGTTTGAAGTATGAGACGAGGGCCCCTCCTCCAGGGGCAGGGGCCTTGCTTATATAGCCCTTTCGGATGAATCTGGGCCGTTGGATCAAACCGACATTGATCGTGCGGTTTTCCTTGATCCTCTAGGTCGGTGGAGCATAATCCTCGAGGCGGAGCCTGATTGGCTCCGGGGCCAGGGCGGGCGCCCTAAGGACCAGGGCGGGCGCCCTGTGTCCGGCTCCGTTACGCCTCCCGTTCGTTCTCGTGGCTTCTGGACTCTTCTAGATGTAAGATAATTACGTGTTCGGTTAATATCCCGTCATTAATCCGACATGTGGGCCTTTCTTCCGTATTTCCTGATAACCCCCTGCAGAAATAGATAAACAGCAAAACTCATAGAATTCTGTCAGATAAAACCCTAAGTCTAGGTGTTGGTTTCATTTGGATCCTTTTCTCTATTTATTTGATAGTTATAATTGATACTTAAGGACCGTCAACACAAAGTCACAGATAGCTTCGTTAAAGTTCATGCTTTCAATGGAGATCGGGATGACAGGTCTTCCTGGATCACCTTTCTTAATCGGTAGAGTCTCGTCGTTCCATCCTTTGGAGATAGGGTCACTCCAATAACTTCCTGCATTAAATATGTCTACAAGATTTATAGTTTCTAGATCTTCCTGTTGTCCCAAAATTTTACCTTGGTTAGCAGGAACAATATTGGCAAGCTGTTGCAACTGAGACTCTAGCATCTTATTGAAACTCAGCTGATTCTTAATGGCAGTAGAGAAATTATCCATTCTATTTATTAATTGTTTCTAGCGTTTTATCATTGGATGCTAGTTTCTTAGACTATCCATTAACTTTCCTTGATTAAGCGTTAACTCTCTTAGAGGTGGTTGATTGAAAGAATTATTACCTTGATAATTACCTGAGTAGTTAGGCCTCTGCTGCTGATTCTAACCTTGATTCTGTTGAGGACGATAGTAGTTGTTATTGTTGTTGAGGTAGTTCACATCCTCTTGTAGCTCTGGGCAACTGCTTCCTGAATGCCCAGTGTCTCCACACTCTTCACAAGTCATGCAAGAATCATGAATGTGCATGACTTCCTTCTTCTCTCCGGCTTTCTCATCAAGCCTCTTCATAAGCAGGTCCATCTTGGCAGACAACATGTCCACCTCCTTCAACTAGTGCATACCTCCACCTCTCTTGTGGGTTTGAGTTCTTTCTTCGTTCCAACCTTGGTTGGACGCCATTTTCTCCACAAGAGCTGTGGCTTGATCAATTGTAAGTGATAAGAATGCTCCTCCAGCGGCAGCATCCATAGTCTCACGGGTGCTATTAGTAAGCCCATGATAGAAGGTCTGCATAAGTAGTCAATTCTCCATTCTATGATGAGGACATTCTAGGATGTAGTCGTGAAAGTGCTCCCATGTTTCTGGGACTGACTCATCATGTTGCTACTGAAAACTTGATATCTTCCCACGAAGAGCATTTGTCTTGCCCATGGGAAAGAACTTCGCCAGAAAATTGGTGGAACAGAGTGCCCACGTAGTATTCTTTTCCTTATTCGCATAGAACCACTGCTTTGCTCTCCCCAAGAGTGAGAATGGAAAGAGGCGAAGTAGCATGGCATCTCTGGGGACATCCTTGATGGTGAAAGTGCTGCAAATCTCCAGCAAGTTTTGGAGATGAGCACTAGCATCTTCATGTGCCTTCCCACAAAACTGGCTACCTTGCACCATGTTGATCAACGCCGGCTTTAGCTCAAAGTTCTGCTCAATCTCTGGCGCAGGTCCAGTCCGAATGTTAGCTGTAGTTGGAGCTGAGAACTCGCAGAGTAACTTGTTTGCCATAGCGTCGAAGTCTGGTGTTAAGTTCTGAACTATGCTTGGTTAGCCTTCTGAATCAGAGAGTGGAGCTTCAAGCTGAGATGATGATGTTTCTGCTTGAACTCTCTTTAGCTTGGCTCTTACTCTTCTGAATAGCAATTCTGGATTATCGATGAAGTTATTTGGATGACCAAACCTGCTCATACATTACCCTGTATATGATATATAAAATAGACAAAAGACAAGGGTAAGGCTGTATGAGAAGAGAAAGATGATGGTTTCTCGATCACATTAGTGGATGCAAGTGATGGCTCATTATCCTTTGGATAGCAATTCAACCTTCTCCGGCAACGGCGCCAAAAATGCTTGTTGGCATTTCTTAACGCAATCACCAAGTAAGGAGGTTTTAAGTCCATCCCTGGTAACAACGCCAAAAATGCTCATTGACACCTCTAATGCCACCTAAGCTAGGTTGTCATCCCCAGCATGACACCAAAGGTGTGGTACTAAAATATGCAATTGCTCCTCTAAAATAAATATGAAATCCGCAAGCGCACAGATAATACCGATGTAGCATTTTAACCGGGAGTAATCTAGGTATCGTTATTTATATTTTTACCACTGGGAAGGGATACTAAAGATAATGAGTAATGAGCATTGAACAATGAGCATCACTACAGATACTAATGGGGAGCATAACCTTGTCTTTATCTCTCTTCTCATACAGGGTAAGTGTCACAAGATAAATAATATATATATGAATAATAATAAAGGATAACTGGAAAGCACATAGCCATATAATGATAAACATCTCAATAGACTACTCTAGATATATAGCACTAGCATGGATTAGGACGAACTATAGGGATAATCCTAAGTTATTCTAACTATAAAGTCAAAGCATACAATGATTAGTGCAATTACACTTGGCAATCATGGTAAGAAAAGGTTATATCTACACATAGTGATATTACTAAGGAATATATGGAACATAGCCGTCACTTCCCTGTAATAGTTGTGCTCTGCCTACCCTATACTCGGGAGGTGGACTACAGAGGACTCAACAGGACTGTCACTCTCGCGATCTACCACACGATCCAGAATATAGGGTGCAATCGTACGGTATAGGCACCACGCCTACACAATATTTACCACTCACCCATGATATCAATGAGCAAGCGCTATATGATCCTATACTTGAATGTAAGTCTGATCGAACTATGCCAAGCATATAATCAAAGTAGACTAAGAACAATATAATTGAGAACATAATCAAATAGAGCAAAGTCATATCCAATATGATGGAATAGACTAAAGTCATATTCATACAAATGATGAACTAGATAAATAATATAAGAACAAATACAAAAGTAGGAGAGAATTACCAAAGTATTCTCTGACAGATCCGAAAATCAAGCAATGCTTGGCTCCTTTTAGTTCTAATCCTATGTAGCTATGCTAAACTAGAGATCTAATTGAGATGGTGGCTCTAGGGCTTCTCTGATTGAGATGAATGAATAATGAATTTTAGAATTAGGGTTTCTCCTGGGGTCAGGGGCCTTGCTTATATAGCCCTCTAGGAAGCACCATAGCCCTTGGATCAAACCGACCTTGATGAACGATTATTATTGATCCTCAAAGGCGATGGAGGCATAATCCACGAGGTTGACCCTGATTGGCCACCAGAGTGGGGCGAGCACCCAGGGAGAGGGGCGGGCGCCCCACCTGCGGGCCCGTTTCGTCTTTCGTTTGTTTCTAGAGTCTTCTCGTACCTTCCACATTCCAGGAAAGTTATGTGTAGCCCATTTGTCTCTATGTAAATCTGACATGTGGGTCTCCTTTACTTATTTCCTGATAACCCCCTATAGAAATAGATATTCACCAAAACTCATGGAATTCTGTCAGTGTAACCCCTATATCTAGATAATATTTGTATTTAGATCATTTCTCATGCTATGTTGATAATTAAAAATGATATTTATCTACCGTCAACAAGTAGCTTGCTCTTGATGTCGAGCTCTTTACTAGAGGTGTCGTGCTCTTGATTGGAGGTGGAGTGATGAAGTGCCTGATGCCTCCCCCTTTTATTCAGCTCCGGCCTGTCGTTGAGAGTGTTGAGGGAGCAATCCATAGCTCTATGCCCAGAGAGGTAGCATTTCTAGCATCTTGGTGGTCGGTGACAGGAGTGAGCTTGGTGATTTGGGGAAAAACAGTTAAAGCACCAGCCTTCCATCTTGCTCTTGAAGAATGTAGTGCCCGTTGGTTTGTCCAGGGAGCGGGTTGAGCTTTGAATGATCTTCACCTCTGAATCCTCTTTCTTCTTGCGTCGCACCTTAGCTGGCTCCCAACCATCCTCCCCAGTGCCCTCGTCCAATTGATGATTCCTCAGACGTGTGCTCCTCGTTGCAGCTTCATCAGGAGTAGCACTGTCTGGTGATAGTGACAAGTCAGAGGAGGTAGCCTGTGCCCTCACAGCCTGGCCGCCATAAATGCTCTGTTCCTTCTGCACCGCTTTCCCCTTTTTGCTTGCCGGAATTCTGGAACGACGGAGCTCGACTTGAAGTTCCATATCCTCCTGGTGATTCTTGGTTCCCTCTTCTGAAGACTTGATGGCTTGAGATTTTATGGTTGCCATACCTTCCACTATAGCTGAGCGCTTGAGGTTGTTCAAATCCTTTGCTAGATCTGGAAGGATCGCCCATGCCTGTGCCTGAAGCTCCGGATCAATCGCAGTTGGGCTCTCCGGCTGTAAGCCGCACTCCATCACCACCGGCTAAGGTTGTGGTGGCGCAGTCGACCGTTGATTGCCATCGACTTCTTCGAGGCCAGTTGGGGGCGAATGCTCTGGTGCTCCACTGCGGCCTTGGGGCGGTGGCTCTGACATCTTCAGATCGGCATTGATGCCTCGGTGAAGTTTACTGACGATTGGGCCGTGCCTTGTGCGGCATCGGACAAGGGCTCGGTCGTGTTGGAGCATGGCTGCGGCGCGAGCTGCGACCCTCCATTGGATAGATCTACCGATGGCGGTGCAGGATCTGGTGGATGGTGGCCGCGGGGCGTCGTGGATGGGGCGGATCTAGAGGATTTGGGTGCCACGACGGGGGAGACGAGGAAGGGCGAGAGCGGGTCAGGGGGTGACTCGGGGTCCTCCATCCTTAAAAACACGTCCTATATGTACGTTAGGTGGCTGAATAATATCATGAGCGCAATTTTTATGCAAGCTAGCTAAGCATATGCAAATATATAAGTATATGTTAGGGCACGACGGGTGTTATCCAGTTGGAAATAATTGCAATGGCCGGCACCAACTCTCTAGAGACAGCTAGCTAACTAGCTTGTCATGGTTATATATAGATGGAGGGATGGCCCAGGGAATAGTATGCGATCGAACCAGTGGAGCAGAATTTGCATTGTACCTTCTGCAATAGTACAGGCAGCTAGCTAGCTCGCAATACAACAGATACAATGGTTGGTACCAAGTGCTGGTCAAGGAAGACAGGAGGCACGTCACATGAGCAGTGTGCTACAAATAATACACAGCATTATGCATTAAACCGGGGCATATGCATCCATGTTATGTGTCAACTAGAAGCACGTAACCATCTTCGTCTTTAAGTCTTGATAATCAAGTACAAACAGATGTATTTACATTAGACATGTTGGCAAAGTCCGCTCTTAGAGGTCTTTATTGTCGGTCACTCGCATTACGTTCACATAGAAAAACCGAAACGACTTACAATTTAGAGCATATACGCGTAGTACTTAGCAGTCTCTCAGCTTCGGTCAGCACTCCGATCCAATGGATGGGCGGTTGTAACAAACTATCTCTTCTTGTTATTAAAAAAGTGTGTAGCCTTCCTGCATATTCTGGGAGAATATTTATTAATGCTGAGGACAGTTTAGCAGTATGTCCGATAAGACATTAGTCGGGTTCCATTTTTTCTTATTTCTGTGAACTAATTTTGAAACCATATATATTTGTGTGTCAGAGAGATAACTGTTCAAATAAATAAGCGAGTAAATTTTTTTGAACACACATAATGCATCATATATTAGAACCATAAAATGATAAATATATATACATGTCCAAACTCTTGACTTAAACTACCACTGTGCCAGCAGTACCATTCGTTAAGTGCTGACTAGTATTATATAGCCTCAAAACGTCATTCTCATCTAGCTAGCTCGACATTGACCATGGGGGTTCACATGAGTAGCACAGGACGAAACAGCTTGGACGAGTAGTGTCTTGGATGATTAGGCACAAAGTCCGCATTTGTCAAAAATAAATCAACCTTGCCCTGACCCGTGCCGCCACTCTAGCATTATGAAAGCGTTATCAGTAAACGTCGAGTTGAATAAACGATGTTGACAACCTGATTTTACATTTCCATGTGTGTACCTTAGCTTGTTCTTCATCACCCTAATAATGAAAAAGCACATGTAGTGTCGTACCTAAAAGTCAAGCTGCTAGAGGTAGCACCGTTAACCAAGTTCCGAGCTACTAGGGGAGTTCTATTTTGGGTATGCAATTGCAAGGTGTCGTGAGCTAGATGAAGGGGTGATAACTTCTATGGTATTTGCATACATACGTTTAACAACTGTTTTTTTTATTATTGGTAGATTTTTAAATAGGCATACTTGACGCGTAGTTAAGATTTTCAGTGTTTAAGATATGGGTTTGATCATTTTTTCTTCTAGAATATATATTTGTTCAAAAAAATTTAGATTGTGAAAGCACTTTGATTTGAAGACAACCCTATGCTAGATACGGTACCAATTTTAGACTATCTATTTATAAAATCAAATATTTTTGTGGGATTTATGAAAGCACTTTGATTTGAAGACAACCCTATGCTAGATTGATGAACTAGCCACCACAAAAATGAGCTAATGTTTGATCAACCAATTAGTTGAAACAGATTTATTTGGGTGGTGCAAAAGCTAGAAGTGGCCGTAAGTAATATCCAATTAGTTAACGTAGTGTACCGTAAAACTAAAATTTGGTTGAGCTCTCTATAGTCATTTCATTAATTATTAGATAGGTTATGCCTCATGATTCATAATTATATATCATGTATATCATCTGTTGAACCCCTTATTCAGATTGCATATATAACACATTTTCTAGCCTTCAAACTTCATATATTTAATTAATGCAGCATTAAACAGTCACATAATTAAGCATAAATAAAGAAGTCCATAATTAAGCAAGGGAATCCTGGGTTCATGCCTTTGCATAAGCCTATGAAATGCATAACGTACATCTTTTCTTTGAGCATTTGATCTAGCTGATGCTGATGATATGATGCATGCCGCTTTTGCAGCTAGCATCTCTCGATCAAAGTCACACACCTCTCTTTCAATTCGTAAAACATACCACGCTAGCTACCTAGTACTCTGATGGCCTAGCCTTATTATTCGCATGTGTAATGAACGCTTTTGCGTATGGTGATTATATTATTCTTAGTTCACTTTGGAGCAGGTGAGTCTGATCTGGCCCTGGGATCCGGTGAGCGGGCTAAGGTTGCCCATCTTCACCATGGCCATGGCGAAGGCGCTGCTGAAGGCCGCCGAGTTGGACGCGAAGTTCCTGACGGTGTTGTCGGTGCTGCCGCCGTTGAAGAGCTCCTGGTCCGAGTGCAGGAGCCCCTTCTGGTTCAGCAGGTTGCTGTAGTAGGCGTTGTCGAACTTGTACGGCGTGGTGGTGTCGAGCGGCGCCAGGTTGCCGTCGCCGTCGCCGGTGGGCCGGGGGCAATTGGCCTTGAGCGAGGTCGCGAACGCGGAGTTGATGTTGGTGTCGTTAAAGATGTGGTCCCTGAAGTTCAGACACTGCGCCTGCCCGATGGTGTGCCCGCCGGAGAGCGTGGCCATCTCGGTCGCGGTGAAACCCTTGTTGCCGAACGCTTTTATGAGCTGGTCGAGGTTGAAGGAGGGAGGCGGCAGGTCGCTGTTCGCCAGGGACAGGCTCGCCGTCGTCGAGTCCCTCCGACCCAGAGGAACCGTCCATGACGGCCCTCCCAACTGTACATGCATGCATGGGATCGATCGATGAGCGCGGGGTCAATTTGATGCTGGTGCTAATTCGTTACGAAGCCCTGCGTGCAGTCGTAGGCCTTACCGCAACGACGGAGTCGCGGGCGGCGACGGCGAGGATGTCGGCGCAGGAGACGGTTTGCTTGCAGATGGCCTCCACCTGCGTCTTGATGTTGGCGATGACGTCGAAGCCCCTCAGCGACCCGGCGTTGGGGAACGCCCCCTGCTCGCCGGTGAAGCCCGTGGCGGCGTTGTCGGCGAGCAGCACCGACGCGTCGCACCCCTGATGTCATGCATGTCACGCGCATTCAGATGCAGCGGTTATTGCTTTGTTACAACAGTAACGAAAGTTAATTAGGCACATGATTGTTTGACAATTCCTGGTTGCTATTGTGACTTGAAGTCAAATTAGCAGAACGTCCAGGCTAGCAGATAGCGACAGAGAGAACATTGGAACTAACTGTCACATCAAGGACAGTAAAAAAAATATTACTACTCGCGCAAATTGGAGTACTTTTAAACACAGTGCATGCAGTTAAGTGATGGACGTCGTCTAATAAACTGCATGCTAGAAATTAACAAAGGCGTGACAAGTGAATGAACTTGCCTGGACAAAGCAGTCATGGAAGTGCAGCCTGAGCAAGGAGGCCCCCATGCGGTTCTCCTTCTGCACGGCGGCGTTCACGGCGCTCTTGATGGTGGACAGCGCGTTGGGGCACGACGTGTCGTAAAACGTCGGCGAGAGCTGCGCCGACGCCACCACGGCCAAGCACAGGAAGAGCAGCAAGGCTGACGACGAAGAAGACGCCATGGCAGGCAGAGATAGCTAGCACTGCTGCTAGCTGCTAGCAATGCGATATGCAAATGTAGCTAGTGCTACAGATCGATCGAGCTCTATTGCTGAGGTGCTTGTGGGATGCGATGCTCTGCGCTGCATTGCATGCAGATATATATAGGGACTTGCCGTGCTTCACTTTTTTTCTTAGGAATGTCATGCTGCATTTTCTGCGAATTATTTTATTATACATGCATGTATGGAGCCAAAAAAAAAAAAACGATGGCACGTCGGCAGGACCGCAGCAAAGTGCATGTACAGTGCACACGTTTATCAATGTATGGGTGCTGGTCAGTTTAGGATAACTTCGACCTGTCAGCTGAACATGCGCATCACATCTCTCTTAGATTCCCTATTTTGGCTTTATATATAACGAATTTCCGTGGTTCCTGGCTAGATATGAGCCTCGAATTTAGCGTAAAATAAAACTATCTAACATGGACACAAGAACCTAGATAGGTATAGCTATATTTTTATTTTTGAAATTGGGTTAACAAACTTAATATTGTTCATAGCAGCCTACGTATCTTCGCCAAATATGGACGAAGGGGAGGTTTAACACAAGGATAAGCAATGCTTGAAGTTCTATCCTGACATCATTGATTTATATTTGGCTCGCATTCGATTCGAGATGAGATATTTTTCCATCCGTCCCATCATCTAAAAAAATGTTTACTATATACTCTAAGATTTTGCTGATGGCATGCAAGACTCTTCCTCTTTCTTCTCTCTTTCTTTCTTTCTTTCTTTCTTCCTCTCGATCCTTCCCTACTCCTTCCTCTATTTTCTTCAGAAGTATACTACTGATCGATTAAGGAGAATGTTCAGTCCAATATCTTTTAAGGTCAACAAGCAAGCGCTAGTACATGGATAGCTCCATGCACGCGAGCAAGGAGAAGTCTTTTCTCCTGCACTGCACACACGTGGGTCTTAACCGCTAAGTGCTCTACACAAAGGATACCACCATGCATGCAAGCTGAATTGTCTTGCCTTGAAATTCGATCAGCATATAAAATTTGTCTCGTCTATAGTTAAAAGTTGCACGATCGCGACATGCATGCGCGCAAGTAGCCGATCCGTGGGTACGCACGCACGTTGCAACTTGCAAGCGTGATGTGATGTAGTTATCTGCAGTAAGGAACGCTCATTTGTTTATGTTTCTTTTTTGGACCAAGGGTCCTAACTGTCAGCTCATAGTCAAAGACTGTTTGATCACTCCATGCTTATTAGACTACCCGCTGTTAGCAATACAGAGAGACTTGGAGAAGAAGAAGACGGAGGCAGAGGAATAGCGACGAGGACAGGTTTCCGATTTCAGAATGAGTTCAGTTACAATGTTCATGATTCTATCGCTCACAGCTCTCCTGAGTATATACTAGAGCTAGCCTTGCCACATTGGGCCGTTTACCATGGTGTTGGGCTGTGCTTCCTGCCGGGCCGGCCTTGTTGAGGAGCGATGGCGTCACTTGGTGTTTCCGGATCAGCAGCAGTAACATTCCCCCGGTCTTCAGAGCCGGCATGCCCCCATGCCGGTGCTCTTGGAAAACGCTGACGCAGATGCTCATAGTTCTCCCAAGTGGCCAGAGCCGCCGGCATCTGGGACCACTTAATCAGGACTTGTTCCACAGCATGATCACCTGGGGTCCACCGGCGCTGAAGCACTTGCTCAGGAACCTGAAACTCAACAGCATCAGAAGGTAAAGCTGGGGACACCTGGGCAGCACCGTGTGAAGCTTTAAGCTACGACACGTGAAACACCGGATGGATTGCTGATGAGACTGGCAACTTGAGTCTGTAAGCTACTGCGCCAATCTTTGCTTCGATCTGATAAGGGCCAAAGAACTTGAAGGCCAACTTCTGATGTGCTCGGCGAGCCAAAGAGGACTGGACATAGGGTTGAAGCTTTAGGAATACCCAATTGCCCACCTCAAATTGCCTTTCAGACCGATGCTTATCAGCCTGTCGCTTCATACGTTGCTGAGCGCGATTCAGATGATGGCGAACCAAATCTTGCATCAGTGCCCGCTCTGAAAGCCAGTCGTCAAGCTGAGGAACAGAAGCTCCAATAGCTTCAGCAGACAAACCCAACTGACGAGGGGCGTAGCCATACAATACTTCGAATGGGGTGCGGCCCAAAGCTAAATGAAAGGTCGAGTTGTACCAGAATTCGCCTAAAGGAAGCCGGTGAATCCACTTTGAAGGACAAGCATGCACAAAGCACCGGAGATAGGTCTCCATACATTGATTCAGGTGCTCGGTTTGTCCATCCGTCTGTGGATGATATGCAGTACTCAAGCGCAACTCAGTCCCAACCAGTCTGAATAAAGTTTGCCAGAAGGTGCTTGTGAAGATCTTGTCACGATCAGACACAATTGCAGTCGGCATGCCATGCAGGCGATAAACCTGATCCAAGAACAACTTAGCAATTGTCTGGGCAGAGAAAGGATGCTTCAAGGCAATAAAGTGGCCAAATTTTGTAAACTTATCAATGACCACCAAGACAGCATTTGCTGAACCCGACTGTGGCAAGCCCTCCACGAAATCCATGGAAACCACATCCCAAGCAGCTGTGGGTACCGGCAGAGGCTGTAGCAGCCCTGGGTTCTTGCTTCGGTCAGGCTTAGCCTGTTGGCAAATGAGGCACTCGTGGACCCAAGTGTAAATGTCCTTTTTCATATTACGCCAATAAAATAAATGTTGAATCCTATAGAATGTAGCAGGTGCTCCAGAATGACCCCCCACAGAGCTCGCATGTAGAGCCAAGAATACCTTCTGTAGTAGAGGTACACTATGCTCAAGCCAAATTTTGCCATCATACTTAATAACACCATTATGCAGCGAGAAATGAGGGTCAGAACTGCTAGTCACAGCAAGCTTTGTCAATAACGATAGAGCAGAAGGATCCTGGTCATAGGAAGCAGTAATATCATGTAACCATTGGGGAACCACCTCAGTGACAGCCAATGTTAGCCTAAACGTTAAATGGTGAACGGTCGGTCACCCATCGTTTAGCAAAAAGTCGGTATACACGGCCGTTTAAATGGCCTTTTAAACGGTCGAAACGGTTTTGCACGGCTTTACACGGCTAATCGGCCTACACGGTTACCCATCGAGTAGCGTTTACACGCCGTGTAAACGGCCTACACGGCCGTGTAGGCGAACAGTGGTGACAGCAAGGAGTTGATCAGAAGATGGGCACCTCGATAGAGCATCAGCCACACTGTTTTCAACTCCTTTTTTATAAATCAGCTTGTAGTGCAACCCCAGCAACTTAGTGAATAGTTTCTGTTGCCAAGGAGTATGGAGCCTTTGATCATTAAGATGAATTAGGCTCTTCTGATCAGTATGGATATAAAATTCATTCTGGAGCAAAATAAGGGCACCACTGATCAATTGCAACAACAATTGCGAGGTATTCTTTTTCATACGTTGATAGGCCCTGGTTCCTTGGTCCTAGAGCCTTGCTAATGTAAGCTAATGGGTGTCCCTCCTGTAGTAATACAGCTCCAACACCAATTGCACAAGCATCAGTTTCTATATGAAAAGGCTTATCAAAATCTAGAAGGGCTAAACAAGGCGCTGAAGTCAAGGCATCTTTCAACAACTGAAATGCATCAGAATGAATATGTTCCCAAGAAAACTGCACATCTTTACACAGGAGATCAGTCAAGGGCTTAGCAATGATTCCAAAATGCTTCACAAACTTCCTGTAGTAACCAGCCAGCCCAAAGAATCCTCTGAGTTCTTTAACAAATTTGGGGGTTGGCCAATCTTGAATAGCTTTGATTTTTGCAGGATCTGTAGAAACCCCAAATGCACTGACAACATGGCCTAAGTATGCAATTGACTATTGAGCAAACTTGCACTTTGTAAATTTGAGCTTCCACTGATCCCTGGTTAGCCACTAAAATACTTGAGCCAAGTGAAATAAATGCTCCTCATAGGATCTGCTGTAAACCAAGATATCATCAAAGAAGACCAAAACAAACTTCCTGAGCCCAGGAGCTAAAGTTTGATTCATGGCTCCCTGAAATGTTCCTGGAGCTCCAGTAAGTCCAAAAGCCATAACCTTACATTCATAATGGCCTAAATGAGTCTAAAAGGCAGTCTTGGGTTCTTCCCCTTCTTGAAGCAAGATCTGGTGAAAACCAGCCCTGAGGTCCAATGTTGAGAACCATTGTGCATTAGCTAATGCATCCATTAACTGATCGAAAATGGGTACTGGGAACTTGGACTTGACAGTAATGGCATTAAGCTGTCTGAAGTCAACACAAAACCGATATGACCCATCTTTCTTTGGCACCAACAGCACAGGTGAAGAAAATAAACTGGCACTAGGCTGAATGATACCTTGATCAAGCATTTCAGCTACTTGTTTCTCCATCTCATCCTTCATCTTAGGAGGGTACCGATAGGGTCTAACTGCCACAGTTTTGGAACCAGGTAACAATGGAATAACATGATTGCAAGCTCTCTGAGGTGGAAGACCCACTGGGGGTGCAAACAAGTGAGCATAATGCTGCAGCAAATTCTGTAACTCAGAAGGAAGGCCTGAAAAATTTGGTACAGAGACCTCCATAGTAGCACAACATACTTGCAGCAGCATCTTATCAGGATACACAGAATGAATGCCCTGAATAGTAACAGGAGACCCCTGATAATGAACTTGAACCCATTTTTGCTTCCAATGAACTTGCATGGGACTGAATGTTTCCAACCAATCCATGCCCAAAATAATGTCATAATGCTTAAGTGGCAGGATCTTGAAATCAGACACAAATGAAACATGATCAATTTTCCAGTGCACATTGTGTAAAATGCCTTTGGTGGTAAGCACCCCTCCCCCAGCCACACTGACAGACATCTGGTGAGGCAAAATGACCTGAGAGCTCAACTGCATAACTACAGACTCACTGACAAAAGATGATGTACTGCCCGAGTCCAACAGGATGGTAACCGGAATATCCCCAAGAATACCCATGAACTAAATAGTACTAAATGCAGGAGCACCAGAGGTAACATCCGAAGAAACTACCAGAAACAACTGTTCAGGTGCAGTAGGAATATCCTCACCAAGCATAGGAGCACCCATGGTTGAAAGTGATTCCCAAATATCTTGAACTGCATGCAGCACCTCTTGGGAGCACTTGTGGTCCTTGGACCATTTAAGGCCACACTTGAAGCAGAGACCCATAGCACGGCGGTACGCCTTGAGAGCCGAGAGCTTAGAATCTACATCAGATTGGGTAGGAGCAGTCGCAGCAGCTTGAGGCTTGGTTGCAGCAGCCGCTGGCGGAGGAGGTAGAGGCATAGCATTCTTGAGGTTGGACTTGTAAGCAGGAACAGAAGTTGTCCTCGACAATTCTTTTGGTAGACCCACACCAGCTTCCTCCTGCAACAAGGCCAATGTACAAGCAGTATCTAGGGTTTTTGGGCGTTGAACAATAACAACAGAACGAATGTCAGGTCGCAAGCCGTTGACGAATCGAGTGATATAGAACACAGGATCGACCGCCTTGTTATAAGCTGAGAGTTGGTCAACCAGCGTAGAGAAGGAGGTAATGTAATCAGATACAGAGGAGGTTTGCTTAATCTGGAAGATTTGTCGCATGAGCAACTCATGTTGATCGCGATCGAAATGATCACGCACCAACTGACAAAACTGTGGCCACGTAGCATTAGCAACCTCGGACTCGACAGATTGGTACCACAATTTGGTGGCACCCTGAAGATGCATCTTAGCTACCCGAATCCACATCGATTCCTCAACAGCATACATGGCGAAGTGTTTCTCGCATAACGTGTGCCACAGACGAGGACCCTCGCCATCGAAGGTTGGGAACGGGAGTTTAGGCAAACGACCCAAGGCATTAGGATTTGGGGTAGGTGAATAGAGTCTCGGATCTGGCAGGGCGAATGGAGGAGGTGGAGGCGGCCGAGGATTGGGTATGGTGAGCGGAGGAGGAGGAGGCGGAGGCGGTCGAGGATTGGGTATGGCGACAACCTGACTAGATGAGGGTGAACTGAGCGTACCATTGGCCGGGAATTGGGTGGGAACCGCAAAGGATCCAGACCCAATACCCCGTGTAATCGATGCAGAGTCGTGCCCAACAACTGGCGGTGGGCGCGCCGCTGCTGATGTCGGTCCGAAGAGAATGCCCGGGCTGTGGGACGAAGAGTCGAGCACCGCGTGGTCGTAGTGCATGGACACCTTCTGCACCTTGAGCCGTAGATCGTCAATGATGCCCTTGACCTCGGGACGCCATGAACTGATGTCCTTGGCTGCGGCCTCCAGAGCGACGACACGGGCCGCGCACTCGTCGGGAACCGAGGCGGCGGCGCGGACGAGCTCGAGGTCGGCGAGGCGTTTGGCGACGTCGGACTCCAGCAGGTCAAGGCGACGGGCGTAGGCGGACTCCAGCTTGTCGAAGCGAGCGTCCACGGCGGCCACACGAGACGTACGATCGCGCTCGAGGTCGGCGAAGCGCCGCTCCCAGCGCTCCTCATGGGAATCGTAGCGACGGGCGAACTCCAGCTTCGACTGCTGGACCTCGTCTAGGATAAGCTTCAGGTTGGGATCCATGGCTCCTAAGGATCGCTGGCGACGGGTGTAGTGGAGGTGGGAAGCAGAGGAAGCAGAGGGATCCAGGACGAAGGAGT
Source organism: Saccharum hybrid cultivar R570 (assembly GCA_038087645.1). Classification (NCBI taxonomy): domain Eukaryota; kingdom Viridiplantae; phylum Streptophyta; class Magnoliopsida; order Poales; family Poaceae; genus Saccharum; species Saccharum hybrid cultivar. The sequence continues at coordinate 12,161,097 of JAQSUU010000401.1, forward strand.
AAGCAGGGGAAGAGAGGATCGGTAGTCTGATACCAATTGTTAGCAATACAGAGAGACTTGGAGAAGAAGAAGACGGAGGCAGAGGAATAGCGACGAGGACAGGTTTCCGATTTCAGAATGAGTTCAGTTACAATGTTCATGATTCTATCGCTCACAGCTCTCCTGAGTATATACTAGAGCTAGCCTTGCCACATTGGGCCGTTTACCATGGTGTTGGGCTTGTGCTTCCTGACGGGCCGGCCTTGTTGAGGAGCGATGGCGTCACTTGGTGTTTCCGGATCAGCAGCAGTAATACCCGCACTCATGGACCTCTATATTTATCCTCTATACGTCTTAGTCAGCAAGATTCTCTCCTCTATACTCAATTCTCCCGCACTCATCCATCCTCTATCCACTCTATCTACTGTGGGATCCACTTGTCACTTTATCTAAATATATATATATGTGATCTAGTTTTGAAGGATTTATTGAGACGAATTTAATGGTGCAATCGAAATTTAATTTGGATTTTGGTTTGTGAGTTATAGCTTTTTTTTCCCTTTGTTTAGCTAGTGTAGCCCGCCACTATAGAGTATAGAGTAAGCACTGTACTACTCTAAATATAGAGTGAGAGAAAGGATAGAGTATCGTTTTAGAGTACCCAATGCAGCAGTTTTTACTCTATATTCATACTCTAAAGCTTTAGAGTATCGTTTTAGAGTACCCATTGCGTGTAGTCTTAGTCTGAAAGTTAACTACGACATGTTTGATTGATTCATTATGAGAATGAGTAGCGTGTAAAGTTCACGCTTTACTGCGAATTACTAATTAACTGTGCTCCATCTAATAAGTTGGAAGAAAAATTAAAGAGTAGAAACTGATGACCTTTTTTACTTCTTTTTTCAACTGCATGCTTATTGTTCATTATTTGCATGTTATCCTTGTCATTGTCTCCACTCTCAAATCGCAATCAGCCTTCAATATGGCGCGATGTTTGCATCGGGTCCTTCGTTCCAGTTTCCGTATAAGGCCACAGTTGACTAGTCTGAATTTGCATGACTACAAAGGTCAACAATTGTGGCCATTGGGCTGTGGCCGTCTTTCATTGAAAACACCACAGTATGCAGCTGTCGCATGTATTGTTCGCTATAAAAAGAATATCTGTAGCTGCACTTGGCCCTTGTAGTTCCACAAGGAACATCGATCATGCCACTGAAAGAACGCCTTTTCCACCACACATGACATTTTGCAATTATAACACTATAGACAGTGTGATATCCCACATGCGTGCATTTAGGTCCTTCCAAAAGCAAAAGTTCATATTCATGCATGACTAGGTATTCAACATTTTCTAGTGGTTTTTGTGTATGCCTAATGGCTGTTATTAGAATCCTTATAATTATTTTATCTTGAAGTAGCCAATCAACCCAGTGGTGGATCTAGGTTTTACCTAAGAGTACACCGCACAAAAAAAAACACAATTCAGTAAAATTGTTTGCCAGTTCGGTAAAGAATTGTTAAATTGCAATATTATTTGGTATACAAGCACTAATTAACATGATAAGTCATAAATTAAAGGGAGATAAAGATTAAGTTGAAAAGTTGCACAAATTACAATACCAATAGTTCAAACACGATAGTTCAAAGTATAGGCATAAAATAGATTAAGGGACTTATAATACTACTTGTCTAATTTTTTAGTCGATGATTCAAATAAAATAATTGCAACTATTGATAAGTAATTAAATACACCATTTTAGAAATTGAAAAGCAAACTAAATCCTAAACCCAGGCCTGACAAACTTATTTGGAAATTTTTGCGGTTCCATCTGACGGTGTAACCTGGCCACTGCCGAGGTGCCGACTGTGCTTGGCCACAACACTTGGCATCGGCCATCGCCCATCAAGATGAGGGACCGTTAGTGTCACCCATTGTCGAGATTATGGTGTCCGAGTTGGCGAGTCTGGCGTCTGCCCGAGTCCAAAATTTTCATGATCATCTCTCTCTTTCGTTTAGCAGCACATGGAATTTAGGATTTGTGCTTGAGGGTGTGAGGCAGGCAAATCGGCGTGGCACTTGGGATTGATTGATGGTCGAACAGTTATTTTTTTTACACAGATGTACATGTGTGTACTATGTTAGACCGGGCCATAGCATATGCCGAGGCATACTCGACATACCCTCTGCCCTCCACCCCTGTTATCACAGACCAAAATTAATGGCCAGATCTTTCTATTTTTTGAAAAAAAATATATGTTTTATTTTTTTCTCATTTATATATTAGGATTAACATGGAGACTCCGTGTTGGAGTCCTCGAACTTAGGATATGATATATAGAAACCTAGTCAATTTATGTCTAGATGTTTTTAGAGTTTTTTGTAATCAAATGCCTTAAAAGTTATTATATATTCAAAGTTATAAAAGTTTGACTCGAACCTTATACAAACATCAAGGATTGATTTGTTAACTAGATGGAGTAGGTTCTAGAAGGAGCCTCTAGTCTGACGAAAAAAAAAATTCAAATAGTTATCTACTAAGTGGCCAAAGGTTTTTCTGCAGTTAGGAAATGTTGGTTTGGGAATTCTTTTTTTTTCAGGGATTGTGCATATATCAGACTAAAACCCCTAGGCCACTTGAGAAAGAAAATTGGGAAGAATAACAAAAAAACCCATGTGTCAATTTTCCTTACAAAAAAGACACTCAGAGAAGATTATTAAATATGTTGTGGTGATGGGTAGGCTAGACGCCACTTTCCTAGTCATATCACACCCTCGCTGACTCGAGAAAGGGCAGTTCTTGAACAATCGATCGGTACAAGCACAAAAACACGCAACTGACAATGGCACACCGGCCTTATTATAGTGATCACACTGATCACTACTGTTGGATCGTCAGATCACTTGGGACGTACGTACAGGTAGCCGAGTAGCTAACTAGTTCACCTTGGAGCAAGCTCGCCTGATCTGGCCCTGCGTCCCGGTGAGTGGGCTGATGTTGCCCATCCTGATCATGGCCGCCGCGAAGTCCCTGCTGAACCTCGTCGGCGTGGACGCGTACGTGCGGACCAGTCCGTCCGTGGCGCCGCCGTTGAACAGCTGCTGGTCGGAGTGCAGCAGCCCGTTCCGCGCCAGCAGGTTGGTGTAGTAGGTGTTGTCGAACGCGGTGGACGTGGCGGTGTCCAGAGGCGCCAGGTTGCCGTCGCCGTTGCCTGACGCCGAGGGGCAGTTGGCCTTGCGCAGCATCGCGAACACCGCGTTCACGTTGGTGTCGTTGTATATGTGCGCCCGGAAGTTCTTGCACTGCGACAGCCCGATGGTGTGCGCGCCTGACAGAGCGACCAGGTCGGTCATGCAGAGCCGCTTCTTGGCGAACGCGGCGGTGAGGTTGGCCAGGTCCAGGGACGGCGCTGGCAGGTCGCTGTTGGCCAGAGATAGGTTCGCCGTCGTCGAGTCCCTCCGCCCAAGAAGAACGCTCCACGAAGGCCCTCCCAGCTGCACAGCACATATGAACGTACATATACCGAATTAAAGGCTAGCTGACCGGGATCCGTGTAATTCGGGCCGTCCGGCCGGCCGAGGTGTTTAATTTCTTACCACGACGACGGAGTCTCGGGCGGCGACGGCGAGGATGTCGGCGCAGGAGACGACCCCCCGGCACACCGCCTCCACCCGCGCCTTGATGTTGTCAACGACGCCGAAACCTCTGATGGACCCGACGTTCGGTTTAGCGGTCTGCTCACCAGTGAAGGTGGCCGTGTCATTCAGCAGCACCGACGCATCGCAACCCTGCAGATCGTCCATGCATGTGGAGCAAGTACAAAGGTATTTTACTTTATTATTTGGACAGTACACTGATGTTACATAAATAAAAGAAAATATATAAGCAGTACCAGTAGTTGTTACATCATTTTTTATTATTAATTAAAGAGCAGCTAGCTCATGGAAATTGTGTGCTAACCAAAGCAAAAAAAAATATATTTAAAGGAGTAAATATTTGTTAAGTTCCATACGAATACCAAAGGGTAAAGTAAGTCTTGGATATATATGTTTCCAAGTGTCAAAAGTGTTCATTGGGGTCTGGCTAGGCTCCCTTTGTCAAGCTCTGGCTCTAGCTTCTTGTTGCTCCTCGTAAGGAGCCCTACCAAACAAACACCTAAAAACAGCTCCTTGCAAAGAGCCCCAAGGAACTGAAGCAAAAAAAAAAGACTTTTCCTAACTCCTTACAAACTAAATATAAATTATTACAAATCTACTGTTAAAGCTGTTTTTGTCGAACGTTTTCTAAATCAACTCTGGCTTCACCGTACGAGCAGCTCCAAGTGAGAAGCCAGAGTGGAGTCCTACCAAACACTAGTACGGCTACTAGTCGTGTTAATAATCTGACAACACCGGTAAACAGTGTACCCGCAAAAAAAACACTGGTAAACAATGAGAACAGACATAAAAATCGAGGTACCTAAAGATGCTGCAATGACATACATACTGTAATTTCTAACCAGTGTGGTCACATCAAAGATTGTTGCTAGGTCGTTAGGATTAATAAACAATACTACTCCATCTTAATTCTTAAATACCGTATTGCATACTGATGGATGGACGATATGATAGATGTGTAGTCAAATTTAAGTAGGAGAGGAGAGAATGAGACTTGAGAGGGACGGGGCGGGACTTGCTTGGACAAAGCAGTCATGGAAGTGGAGCCTGAGCCAGGGTTTTTTTTACCGACCGGTTTCCGGTAACCGCCGGCCTCCGGTAGCGGTAAACCGGTCGGTTTACCGGTAAACCGGTCGGTAACCGGCCGAATTCAAATTCAAATTCAAACCCTGCTTCGGTTCGGTTCGGGTCCGGTTTACCGGCCGGTTTGGAGCGGTAACCGGCCGGTTTGACCGGTTTACCGCTCGGTTTGAGTTTGGAATTTTTTTTTCTTTTTTTTTCAAACTTCTATACGTATAAATAAATACTAAACGAACTCGAATTTGAAAAATTTTTACACCATTGGCTTCTATAAATCATGAACTATTTTTAGGAATTTTTTCAGCATTTTTTGTTTTTTTTTCAAATTTTAAATTTGAATTTGGGGGTCTTAACGGGCTGGGACCGGGATTTTTTTCTTTTTTTTCAAACTTCTATACGTATAAATAAATACTAAACGAACTCGAATTTAAAAAAATTTTACACCATTGGCTTCTATAAATCATAAACTATTTTTAGGAATTTTTTCAGCATTTTTTTTCAAATTTTAAATTTGAATTTGGGGAATACCTAACCGGACCGGACCGGAACCGGACCGGTCCGGTTAGGGCGGTTACCGCGGTAAACCGCGGTAAACCGACCGGGTTTTTTAACCCTGGCCTGAGCAGGGAGGCCCCCATGCGAGGCTCCTGTGCAACCGCGGCCGTCACGGCGGACTTGATGGTGGCCAGAGCTCTGGGACACGACCTGGAGTAGAATGTCGCCGACAGTTGCGCCGAGGCCACCGCTGCTAGGCACAAGAGCACCATCACTGACAAGGAAGAAGCAGCAGCCATGACCAGCTAGCAGTACTCTCAGCACCACCACCACCCCAATGCAATGCCGCTACACTGTTGACTACACTGCTGCAGTCCTTTTCAGGTTTAAGTACGTGTTTCTTGACTTGATGGCTAACCTGCATGCATAACAGGCAGTGCATAACTGCGTTTATATAGCTGGCAGTGTTCATGCATGTTTGGTTATTTTTGCTCCCGTGACAGTCTGTTGGTAACATGCGAAGCTGTGTGTTTGCTAGTGTGATGCTGCATGTTTGTTGGCCATTGGTATATAGAATGGTTTGTCATGCATTATGAAGATATGGTTTGAGTCCAAATCAATGAATAATGAAGGCGAATGAATCAAGTGCTTTGCAGGCTAGGGATATATATGTTAGAGACATCACGATCGTTGCCACTGTGCTGTACGCACGATACATATTTTTGAACATTATAAGCTGGTCCTTTTCAGAGAAAAAGGAAAGAACATTATTAGCTGGTCATGTATCCTGTCAGATCTCCTCAAAAAAAATTGTGTCCTGTCAGATAAGCTTTATACAATATATAGTAGAAACGAACATACCTACCAGATTCTGGCTCTCTTTTTCTTTCTAGCGCAAACCAGAATTTGGCTTTCCTGCTGATCGTTTTGTGTTTCATCGCGGAAAGAGATACAAGAGCATTACCATGCACTTCAGAAGCATTTGACATTTCCCAACACAGCAGCACTGAAAGCTATATATAATATTTTCGCCCATGGGGCCAGTAGTAATTAACGATGAACAAGAACCTATCCAGCCACCTCTACAGAAAAAACATATCTTAAAACTCAGAGGGAAAAATAGACAACTTTTCACAATTCACATATGTCATTAATTGTAAGAAGGATAAGGAGGCCTGAAGCCTGAAGGTAAAAGAAAAATATCAGTTTCTGCACTGAACTCAACAGTTATATATGTGGTTAACCATATGCATTCAGAGGAGGCCCGGAGTTTGAACTTCGAGAAGGTATCTTGATTATTCAATAAGGAAGCATATTACAGTATATATTCATCCAAAAAGAAAATAATCAGTTAGTCGCCAAAAACAAGGAAAATAATCAGTTTCTCCAGCTAGCCTCCACTGAAGACGGAACACATGTGATGAGAATTTGTCTGGCGTTGAAACCATGGCAGTTGCCAGTTGCCAGCCATGCAAAATTTGTCTGGCGTTGAAACCCTGTGATGAGAATTGAGAAACGTCGTCGATAACTAACCCGAGTGATTGAGATATATACGCAAGTGGCTGAGGAGACAGGAAACCAATATTAGTCTGCCTGATCACGACGTATTATCTACAGACTTGTGCTTATCCTAGAGCTGCTGTTCTGCTGCAGGTTAGTATCTGTCAGTTACCAACAGTCAAGACTTGTTGATCTCCAGCCTGTTCGTTTCACTGGTTTATTGTGGCTGAAAATACTGTTTACTGGTTTGTTGTGAGAGAAAAACACTGCTGGATGGCTGCTGAATAGCTCAAACGAACAGGGTGAAAGCAGCCAGCGACGCGACAATGCTGAGTTTTGCCTTTTGACAGTTCGAACCATCACTGTGTGCTAGTAAAGTGCTAACGGGAGCATCAGGCCTTGTTTAGTTACCTTCCAAATTCTAAATTTTTACACTTTCTCTCCGTCACATTAATCTTTAGACGCATGCATAGAGCACTAAATGTAGGTAAAAAAATAACTAATTACACAGTTTGTCTGTAATTTGCGAGACGAATCTTTTGAGCCTAATTAGTTTATGATTGGACACTAATTGCTAAATACAAACGAAAGTGCTACAGTAGCCTACATTACAAAAAAAAGTTACAATCTAAACAAGGCCAAGTACATTCCAGAAAATCATTATATATTATATATTCTCATCGAAACATTCCGAAATAGACACGTCGCTTTTATTTATTTCTAGAAGTCTGAAATGCATGGCGACAAAGACGAAATCTTGCGGCTGTACTGGATTTTTGTTATCACGCAGGAAATAGCGCCACATTCCGGCGCAAACGACTGTAGAGTTGCAGCTGCGGCACGCAGCGCGCGCGTTTCGCTTTCACTTGTCAACGGCAGTCAGAAACAGTACAAGCATCTCAAGAAAAACTTGCACAAGATGCCAGAGATTGCCAGCTTAGACTACCCGCAGTGGCTACTGTAAAACGATATTTTAAAGCTTTAAAGTATAAATATAGAGTAAAAACTGTTGCACTAGGTACTCTAAAACGATACTTTATCCTTTCTTTCACTCTATATTTGGTACTGTGTTTACTCTATACTCTATAGTGGCGGACCCCACTAGCTAAATAAAGGAAAAAATATTATAACTCACAAACCAAAAATCCAAATTAAATTTCGATTTCACCATTAAATTCGTCTTAATAAATCCTTCAAAACTAGATCACACATGAATATATTTAGATAAAGTGATAAGTGGGTCCCACAGTGGATAGAGTGGATAGAGGATGATATAGAAGATGGATGGGTGCGGGAGAATTGAGTATAGAGGAGAGAATCTTCCTGACTAGGACGTATAGAGGATGAATATAGAGGTCCATGAGTGTGGGTAGTCTAGTAACATACTCTAGCTACATTATTCCTCTACTGTCTAATCGTGCATGCATGTTAGAGTAGTTAGCCTGACTCTATAATTTCGACAGGAATTCGAGATGCCCTTTTATTTCCCATCAGAACAGCTGGCAGGCTCACATTTTCAATCGGCTGTTTGGCCTGCAAAGTGCAGACCGATGAATCCGTTCAAAGGTGATGTCTATTTGGCACCAAACAGAAATGTCTACTAGCACGGCTCACATCGTTTTCGGCCTCCTTTTGCAGCAGGGGTGCAAGAACTTCTACGCGAGGAGACAACGAACTAACGAAGGCAAGACGACGTGCGTGACGCACAAGGTAAAAACTGTCAAGGAAACGACGATCGCAAGTATCCTCTGGATCGGCTTGCAGCTGACTAGTAGTGCGCCGGCCGGTGACGTTCCGCGTGGCTACAAAGAGTTCGGTCGTGTGCTTGGCACAACCAGTGGATGCAGGCGTGCAACTTGATGGATTAAAGAGAGAGACGGAGAGAACTGAGTACAACTTGCATCTCCAGCATGTTTGGTCTGGACAAACTGTCGCGATAATGGGGCATTAGCCGTTTTGTAAAAATTATCCTTTCAAATCTGCATAAGCATAACCATAATTTATTTAAAAAGTAAAGTTATCCTTTCAAATCTCTACATCTAAATATAGCTAGCATATGCTAATATGAAAAACGTTGGCATAACCATAAATTACGTGTGTGTGTGTGTGTGTGTATATATATATATATATATATATATATATATATATATATATATATATATATATATATATATATATATATACTTCCTCCATTCCAAATTATAAGACGTTTGACTTTTTTGACCCCAAGTTTGACCATTCGTCTTATTCAAAAAATTTAAGCAAATATAGTCATATTTAAGTCATTCTTAAAGAACTATCATTAATAAAGCAAGCCACAACAAAATAAGTGATGTTTTACAAAACAATTTGAATAAGACGAGTGGTCAAACTTGGTGTCAAAAAAGTCAAACGTCTTATAATTTGGGATGGAGGGAGTATTACCCTACAGCTGGCTATAAAATAACTTATTCTATAGCCATTTTGAGTTACGATAAATGCTATGCTAATTTATAAGATTATAGTAACTCCTTACTATGTGATTTACTATAACATTATGGTAAATATCCCCATGTGTTATAGTAATTCAACTATCGTAAATATATACTGACATTGTCGTAAATTAGTATATAAAATTATCGTAAATAGAGGTGGCTACAAAATAACTTATTTTGTAGCTAGCTATATACTCTCCATACATATATATATATATATATATATGTCATACCTTAATATTAAAGAGGTAAAATTTATCCCTCATTTTTTTCGTTCACCTCCCCCTAATCACTAGTACATAGGTGGAGAGTTTCTTTCTTCCTGCTTTTTTTTTACTTCTCAATACTCATGTCCTCTGTATCTTATATGTGATCTGTGCTCGTATGTGTTAGAACAATTTGCGTCTAGCGATGATCAAGATACAGAGTTCGATTCCTATATATTATTAGTTTCCGTCGCAACACACGGACATGTTAGCTAGTTACTATTAATTAATAATATATAAACAATTGGACTTAAAGTAGGCCACATGTGATGTGCATACATTCTAATTGAAATAAAATGAAATACCTATATTAATAATACTCACTCTGTCCCTACAAGAATATAATTCTAAACTTGAGACGTGTCAATATTTTCTAAATTAGGCTAAAGTTATAAAAAAAATATTATCAATATTTATGTCTCTAAATAGTTTTACTATAAAAATATAATTCATAATTAATTTAATAATACTTATTTTATATCACAAATGTGAGTACTTTTTTATATATTTGGTCAAACTTTATATTGTTTGACTCCTATGTAAGTGAGAATTACATTGTTTTTGGGGCGGAGGAAGTACGATGTTAAGCGTTATGTTTTTTTATAAAAAAAGTACTACCACACATAATATTTGGGTAAGAAAATTCAAATTCTTGAGTATCGGAAGACGTTTGCATAGATAAAAGGTGACTAAGATATATCCCAAGTGTTTGAGATCTCTTTGAAGTAACAAATATTATTAGCCTCAAATATTAATACCGTCTTGAGGTTAGCACATCGGGACTCTCCTCGATCTTGCTTCAGGCTCTATTGTTGAACTTAAGCACTATGGTGCATGCTTAACGAACCATTTATGCCATCACAATAACCAAGTGTAGCGTAGAGTCTTGTCGGCGTCTAGAAACGAGGGTCTAAGCAAAGCGACGAGCGAATTTGTATCTACGCGTCTAGGCCCGGATGGTGTGCGGACACAAGGGTTTATACTGGTTCAGGCAAGAATGACCCTACGTCCAGTGGATTCTACTACTGCTCGTGTTGCCTTACACCGGGTGCTCATAGTAGGGGTTACAAGCTTTCGAGAGATGGAACGGATCCTAGGTCTCTTCGGGCTAGATGTGTGTGTGTTCGTCTTAGCGAGGTGTGTGTTGTCTTCTTGAGGTGTGGCCCTTGCCTTCCCTTCTATAGTTTTCAAGGGGAGGGCTCGGGTTACATTTATGGTAAAAAGGTGAAATGGGGAAAAGACGAAAGAGAAAAACAAAAAAAGGTGGTCTCAGGAGCGGCCGCCTTCCTCCTTATCCGACGTGAACAGTTTCCCCTGTAGCGCCGAGATGTAATGGGCGTTGATCTTTTGGCCTCTCCATCTGCTGGTGCAACATGTTGTGGCCATGCTCCGTCCTGTGTGCTTCTGTGCCGTCGAGGATGGGCGGTACGTACGCCCGGATTTACGTAGAGAGGGGGCAAGTGGTATAGTTACCGTTACCCCCGTCGCTGTAGAGGTATGGACATCGTCGTGGTGGAATGACCAGGGTCATGTTGGATCAGAGTGCGGTTCTCATGCTTCTGTTCATTGTGCACGGTCATGTCCGTCCCATCGGCGGGAATGGGCGCTACGGTGAGGGCTCCCGTGGCTCCCCGTCGTGCCAGAGGGCTCCACATGCCCCTCGGGCGAGGCAGAAGTATGCCAAGAGGGTCGGACGCTCCTGTGCTTGCGTTGCAGGGGTCGGACGAGGCAGAAATTGTTCTCGACAGAGCACAGGGGTCGGGCGCTTTGATGACGTCATGGGGCTCGGGCGAGGCAGAAACTGTCGCCCGAGGCGCCTATCTCGCCCGCGACCTTTCCGCAAGGCTCGGGCGGGACGGAGGTTGGCTTTCGGCCTCGAGCGACTGACACACCGTCAGCGCCTTTAGCGGGTCGGTTTTACCTAGGCCCCTACGATGGGGCTTTAGCAGATGTGCAAGGTGCCGTATTTCGCCATCTGTTGGGTACGCTGGTATATTGATACCCGACAGCAGCCCCGAGCTTGTGGAGGAGTGGTGCACTCCTTCAGAGGCTTGAGAACGAGCGACTGTGGTGCTCTGCTACCGTTTTGTTACATTTTTATTTCTTTATGTAGAGTTCTATCCGGGGGTGCGCACGAGCGCACCCGCCGGGTGTAGCCCTCGAGGCCTTGGAGGGGTGTGGTACCCCTTTAAGGGCTTAATTGAGTGAGTGAGGTGTTTTTTGTGCGACTGCAGGGCGTGCGAGGAGCCCCCGAGTCTTTAGTTTTGACCATTCGCTAGGTCACAATGTGGGAACAGCCCCCGAGCCCCTACACGTTGCAAGAGACTGACAGGGTGGCCTTTCCACCGTCGTGTCGTTATTCGTTGCGTCCTTTAGCAGAACAGAGGGGTATGCGTGAGCCCTCGTCATCCCATCTAGATGCGACGTGGAGTAGAGCCTTAGGGCGCGTCTCGGCCCCCGTTCACTAGGAGGAGGATCGTTACCAGGCCAAGGACTCTCTCAGGCCGTGTATCCACTACGCAACGTTTGCAACCCACGGAGAGTTGAAGCGCTCGAGGCTCAATGTCGTTTACAAGTGCGGCTATGAGGAAGATGAAGGGGGCAAGGTCGACCTTTTCACACGGCTCACTTGCCGTGATTAAGTGGACCGTATGTCGTCACCGAGAGACAGTTTTCCTCCCCGAGGCACGGCATGAGACCAACGCAGTTCCCTCGGGGGACGAGTAGGGTGGTTGGCAGATGGGCGACGCATTGAATGCCACGGGAGTCGAGAGGCCTCCTTGAGGTCCTTTATAACCCGAGCCGCAGCGCCCGACCCCGGCATCTCCTTTCTTCCACCCCTGCTCTCTGTCTTACCTCGCCACTTCAGCCGTCGTCATGGAGCACAGTGACTCCTCTAGGGGCTCGTGGGTAGACGCGCTGGGAGAGAGGGGGGATGCCCTCCCGCTGTCGTCGTATCGTACCCGGCGCCATTTCCACATCTGGGTACGGCCAGGCCCAGTTTGCGGCGTGCTGGGACGTCCCTATGCCACTGCAGGAGGTCTAGGAGGAGCTCGCTATCGTCAAGGTGGTGATGTCATCGTCGGAGGAGGAGGCGGCGCTCGCCCGCTCGCAACGGATGAAGTCCGACCGTCGGTGCGCCGGTGAGTGGCCCTCCGTTTCCTCCCTTGGTTTTTTAGTTGGTGTTTTGCCTTATTCTCGGCTTTGTTTGTGAGAAGAGCTGCTCGCAGAGGTGGAGTCCCTCTGTGGCGCCGCCGACGTCCTTACCAACCTCATTTGTGCTCCAGTGGGGCGCCGAAAGGAGTGCCTTCTCAGTGCGCGGGCACTCATCTGGGCGGTGATAGAGCGCGGTGTCCGTCGGGGAGCGGCCGTTGCGCTGGCGATGGCCCAGGCAGCCACCGACGTGGAGCTCCAGGACGCTGAAGGCTTCCCCATGGGGGAGGGGCTAGGAGACTATGAGGACCTTCTCAAGGGCTTCGAGCCGGCGGCGAACGTCGTCGCTGCTCTTGTCCCTGCGGACTAGGTCCTCAACGAGGATTCGTAGGCTTTACTCAGGACCTCTCTCCTCCCCTAGATGTAAAAAAACCTTATCTAAAAATTAGGCTCGTCTAGCCGTTGTTGTGCTCATATCGCTCCATGTCTTTCCTTGTTTTGCTTCGATTTGAATGGCAATGACGGCCGATGAGGCTGCCGAGACTTCGTTCATTGGAAGAGCCAAAGGGTTTTAGAAAGGAAAGAACTCGTGTGCGCGTAGCTTATGTGATTTTTGACAGAATGATTAGACGTTTAGGCGCTGCGGTTTTCCACGTCCTGAGGAAGGGTCGTATACGTCATCAATGATGCCTCTATCTAGACCTAGGGTCATAGGCCTGATGTAGCACTCGGGAGGGCTTGTTCGCAGTTCGGACATTCCTGCCCCTGAGTCCTCCGAAATCCCCGCTCGTGCGTGCACCTGGTCCAGAGGCCTAGTTAATGTATCCCTCACGCATCTTTTTCGCAAAGAGGAGGGTTTGGACAACGTCACGGCATCCCTCGCTAGGTCGAGCTGTGGTGCCCGTTGAGTTACAATCGGGTTAGCTCAAGTGAAGTCCCAGTTCCCGTTCGGGGGATCCGACGGAGGTAAGCTAGTGACTGGCTTAAAAAATTCCTGGCGGTTGGTTCAGGGAGTTCCCGGGTTGTTCGACCAACCCCGAGGGCTTGTTGCCTTTTTTCAGAAAAAAAACTCCCGAACCGTAAACCGGCCTGGACTCGAACATGGCTCGAGAAGGCTCTCGACGCTTAGCGCGTCCGGGTATTTGGCCGCTCGTGTGCCCCTTCTCATGCCAACCCTCACTCGGGTGGCTCAGAGCGGCTGTCGAACCCTCTGTGGGCTAGCCTTCTAACTCCATGTCGTAACGGACCGTAAAGGGGACAAACCGCATTACGTAATTATCACTGACGATTTAACTCATGGTTTAAATGAGAGGATAAATTACAGCGAGTAACATGCTTTGATTTCGAACGCATGCGTAGACTGATTAACTTCCTAAAAACAAGACAATAAATCCTGAGCAGGGGTGATGTGGTGATCTACCGATCGTGGCATGTCGACGTCGTGCGCAGCCTCTACCTCCCAGCATCATGGCCACGTGAGCTCGTAGCCACTGTTGTCAGAGTCACCGCCATCGAGGAGGTAGTCGCAGACGCTAATGAAGTGACGCAAAGCCCCTGGGTCATCAAGCCTGGAGAAGTCAGCGTTGGCCCAACTGCCGTCGTCTTCGTCGGAGCTGGTACTAAAGGGCATCTCGGTGGTCGCGAGGACTTCCACGGTAGTCTGCGTATGGTGAGTCGATAGATCCGCAAGAATCTCTCCCGCAGATGGATTGAGGTGAAAAGTAGTCGAGGACTGGCCGCGGGCCTTTCTCGTGGTCGTGTGGCTTACCCGCCCGCGTGGAGCTGTCATGGGAACTTCTTGGCCAGTCATCCTCTGGGGCCTGCTTCTCGTCGGTGTATAGGCGAAGGCTAGACAAGGCCTCAGAGATGGCGTCGATGTCAACAGAAGGGGGAAAAAGAATCAAATCGTAGTCCACTCCTGTGCAGAGGAAATCTAGGCTACCGAATCAGATGTGGGAGCCTAGGGAAAAATGGATGCCGGGGGTGGCCATCGAGACCTAGGAGATGGAGCGTGACGCCCAGAAATCCCCTACCTGGCACGCCAACTGTCGGTGTCTAGAAACAGGGGTCTAGACAAAGCGACGAGTGAATTTGTATCTGCGCGTCTAGGCCCGGATGGTGTGCAAAGCGGACACAAGGGTTTATACTGGTTCGAGCAAGAATGACCCTACGTCCAGTGGATTCTACTACTGCTCGTGTTGCCTTGCACCGAAGTGCTCGTAGTAGGGGTTACAAGCTTTCGAGAGATGGAACGGATCCTAGGTCTCTTCGGGCAAGGTGTGTGTGTTTGTCTTCGTAGCGAGGTGTGTGTGTTGTCTTCTTGAGGTGTTGGCCCCTGCCTCCCCTTTTATAGTTTTCAAGGGCAGGGCTCGGGTTACATTTGTGGTAAAAAGGTGAAATGGGGAAAAGACGAAAGAGAAAAACAAAAAAGTGGCCTCGGGTGCGGCCGTCTTTCTCCTTATCTGACGTGAACAGCTTCCCCTGTAACGCCGAGATATAACGGGCGTTGATCTTTTGGCCTCTCCATCCACTAGCGCAACATGTTGTGGCCATGCTTCATCCTGTGTGCTTCTATGCCGTCGAGGATGGACGGTACGTGCACCCGGATTTGCGTAGAGTGGAGGGCAGGTGGTATAGTTGCCATTACCCCCTCGTCGTAGAGGTATGGACGTCGTCGTAGTGGAATGACCGGGGTCATGTTGGATCAAAGCGCGGTTCCCATGCTTCTGTTCACTGTGCACGGTCATGTCCATCCCATCGGCGGGAATGGGCGCTGCGGTGAGGGCCCCCGTGGCTCCCCGCCTTGCCAGAGGGCTCCACGTGCCCCTCGGGCGAGCCAGAAGTATGCCAAGAGGGTCGGGCGCTCCCGTGCTTACATTGTAGGGGTCAGGCAAGGCGGAAATTGTTCTCGACAGGGCGCAGGGGTCAGGCGCTTTGATGACGTCATGAGGCTCGGGTAAGGCAGAAACTGCCGCCCAAGGCGCCTATCTCGCCCGAGACCTTTCCGCAAGGCTCGGGCGGGACGGAGGTTGGCTTTCGGCCTCGAGCGACTGACACACCGTCAGCGCCTTTAGCGGGTCAGTTTTACTGGGGCCCTACGATAGGGCTTTAGCAGATGTGCAAGGTGTCGTATTTCGTCATCCGTTGGGTACCCTGGTATATTGATACCCGACAAGTCTAAAATCGTTTTTAATAAACTAAAAGAAATTGAGTTTTGAATAAATGGTACAGTAAGCATAAAAGTTTCAACTAGATTTAAGAGTTCCAACTATACCCATTATGTCATGAGAAAAGTGATAAAATAAGAGCAACCATAAGTAAGTTGAGGTTTCAATTAAATGCATATTGAAGACACACGAAGGTGCCTTGTAGAGAGAGAAAAACTATGAATATAGATGGAAAAATGTGTAGAGTACTTAAGTCTAAGAAAAATTCCAAGTTACTCCCTCCGAGTTTGTACAATGTCCATATAACCCTACAAACTAATATTTGGTTTGATTTACTCCCCTCAACTATTTTAGGGTCTGTTTTGATGCACTCATATCCACCCACAATTCACGTGTATTGGAATGGATTAAGGTGGATACGAGTGCATCGAAAAAAGTCTTAGTTGGTCCAATAATTTACCCCTAAAAAGATTTATGTTTTTTGTTTCTCACGTACCAAGTTGAATTTTGATCTCGAAATTAATTTCTGCGGTGATCAAGGACATCATATATTGTGTTAAAAATACACTATTAATTTTTCATCATCATGTTTAATTTTTTATTTCTAAGTGTTTATTTTTAATGTCATACCTGTCAAAATAATATGAGAAAAATTTTGATGTGTTTTTAATATAAATCATGATGTGTACTATCCCCTAGGCAAAATTTGAAACTAAAACTTAACTTGCACAAGGAGGGAAAAAACAAAACTTGTTAAGGGGTAAATTGGATCATATGTTATAGTTGGAGGGAGTAATGGGATTATTTGGACATTGTCTAAACTTGAGAGGAGTAATTTAGACTTTTTTTTTCTTAAGTTTATCACAACCTGATATCATATAAGATCTCAGAGAATCTACTGTGTGTGTCAGATAACAAACACAGAGAGAGGATATATATAAATATATAAGTTGCATATGTTAATGAACTAGTCTGTTGATTCGTACATACATACGCAGCTTAATTTTGTAGTCCGTGCACTTGGAATAATGTTAGTAGAACTCAGGACCACGACTCTGACTACTGCATCGCACTAGAATGCGCGTGCACCATGCAGTGTTCCCCGGGCGTCCGGCGCCCCATGTGATGGGAATATGGGATGCATGCATGGGACGCTGAATTTTCTTTCCATACGTGCGTGCGACACTATCGCGAGAGGTACAGCAACAGCAACAGCAGGCAGCGCTCAGTTCGCGGTTTCAACGAAGCCCGGAAGGCGAACTGCTTCTCGTGATTTTTGACTGACCTGGCCGTCGCGCGCGAGTGGGTTGGGCACACGTCGGTTTCCATCAGTTTCACGGAGACGGAGCTGCTGGCTGCTGCTAGCATATGCACATGCCACCGTTCCGCTAGTGACAGTGACGATCGGTCGGTTGGGTCGTTGGGCTCGCTCGCTAGCATCTCGGCGACCGACGACTATTCTGTTCGGCCGGCCGGCCGGCGCACAGCTTTGTTTGAAGTTTATGTGGAATAATCGCTGCGAGACTTTGCGGCAGTGCGGCTGTACGGCGAATGGCGCCAAATAAAAATACACTGTTTATGATCATGTCAATTGGTTGAGCTGAATCCGTGCTTGTCCTCATGTCCTGCTCAAGTACGCTCTCTTCTCGTCTCCTTTATTTTCCTACCTCCCATGATTTTTCTCTTTGTTAAGGAAACTCCTCCACATATATAGGTCCACTTGATTTGTAATAATAAATAAATGGCTGTGTAACAAGCCGCGATGAAGTGGTTTGTCACGCTAAAACACCCTATGCAGGATGTTTTAGAGGGATATAATGGAGCCTCTAGCTAGTCTGTCTTGCGAAAAGAGGAGAAGCGCCACCATGCAAAGACGGCGTGGCTAACGCTCCGACGTCCGGACGCTAGCCCCTATCTGGACGCCCGCGCCGCATGCTGCGCCTGCCCCTTGCCCGCCTACCTCGCATGCGGCGGCAACTCTTGCGCCTGCCCCCGCATGCTACTGTGCACACGTGCCTGCTACGCATGCAGGTGGGGACCATCCACGCCCGGTTTGCTTCCCGCACGCATGCGCGGACTGCCTCCGCGTGTGCCCGCTTCCTATGCCTGTTAATATTGCAACATGAAGCAATTCTGCATCATACGTCTAAAACAGGTGAAACATTTACAAAAAATGCTTGCAACATATGCAACATCCAGATGAAACACTTGCAACATACGTCTAAAATAAATAAAACATTTTGAATAGACGCTTGCAACATATGTGTACTGAAACATATGCAACATTGAGATAAAACACTTGCAATATACGTCTGAAACATACAAAACATTTTGAATAGAAACATATCTCTGAAACACTTGCACATACCTCTGAAACACTTGCAACATGTGCAACATCCCGATCTACTTTTGCAATATCCATATAAAACACTTGCAACATACCTCTGAAACATCAGAAACACTTAAAACATGCATTTACAGTATACAGGTCCTCCTGTCGTGGTGTCTTCGGCCGACTGCGTGAGACGATGTCCCGGCTGACAACTATCTTCTCCCAGTGGTGCCGGGGTGGTGGTGGCGTGGTGCATGCCGTGGCCACGACAGGCTTGCGTTGATTGAGGCATAGCGGTGGATGGCCGCGATGACGAGGTGGAGTAGGGAGGGGCGGCACTGCGCGGTGCAGGATAGGGCGCACGTGCACAGGGATGGCAGAGTGAGGTGGTCGGGCGCAAGATGAGGGCGCGCGCGATGGCGGAGTGAGGCGGCCGAGCGCGGGATGGTGGCGCGCATGGGGATGGCCGAGGCGGATGGGATGAGCGTGGGGATTTTTTGGGGGAGAGAGCACATTTGGAGTGAGGTGCGTGGCGTTCAGATGGGGCAAACACCCGTAGCCAAGCATTACCATTGCAAAGATGGCATGCCAATGCTCGGAGGCCACAACAATAGTTATATCTTTGTCAAAGCGTGGGTAGATGTTTCACCACCGGTTTAGGCTTTTGATGGTAAAAAAGTAGGTGGTGATACTCAATCTCATCACTTGTAGAAATAAGCGGAAACAATGAATTGGTAGAATATACAACACATATACATATCTAATGTTGGGTACCACAATTAGGGGTACCCAAATTAAGGCGGAAAACCATCCGCCCCCCCCCCAAGCAAACCAAATATTAACACACCCCATTTAAGGGAAAAATCAACTAAAGAGACCTACGGGCTAAATTCTCCCTTATTGGGCCCCTGAAAGCCCAATTTTGGTTTTGGTAATTAATGACACCAAGTTGCTAATGCCATTGTGTCAAGTGAATTGAGTTAGGCGTAGCAACACATGTGATGAAGGAGCAAGGAGCATGATGGTGATGGCCACAAAATCGCAAGTGCATGAAGATAAAGATGATGGTGAACATACACATAGGTGATGGACAAGGAATGAGATGATCAAGGCAAAGGTATAATCATAAGATTCTCTTTTGCCGGTCTAAAGATGAGAAGAGAAGCGATTGACCGGGTTTAGGATTGATAGCCGACTATCAAGAGGGGCAATCACAGTCATCTCATGAATCAAGTGCTACTAAGTCCATATTCTTAAGCATATGCATTTAGGATCAGTGAGTGCCAAACTCCTTTGAAGAAAATGATTGCGAAAATGCTAACACACGTGCACAAGGTGGTGATCTCTTGTTGGTGTTGGCACATTTGCAAAGGAGGTGAAGCTTGAGCGGTAGATATGTGTTTGGGGGTGACGGTAATTTTCTCTAAGTCATCGTGGATAGAAACAGAGGCGAACAGAGGCCACTGGGGTGACCGGACGCTGAACCGGACGCGGTCTCGGCTTAACCGGACGCGTCCGGTCAGTAGCAGCTGCTGCAGAGGCACGCGGGCTAGGGTTTTACACCGGTGCGTCCGGTCACTTGCGAGACCGGCACATCCGGTCAGGCGCTCAAAGGGTCTGCAGATCGCGTGGTCGATCGGACGTGGTGGCGCATCCAGTCACGATCGACCGGACGCGTCTGGTTGCGAGTGGATCCTTACTAGACTCAAACCGGACGCCGGGTGTAATGCGTCCGGTCAATTCTATAGCGCGTCCGGTCGGTGCTTCACTGGCGCAGGCGATGTGCGTGACCTACGCGTCCGGTCTGTGCAGGTGACGCATCCGGTCGATCTCTTGACCTTTGGCGTGCTAGTGACCGTTGGGATCACGCGGACGACGTTGAACGCAGGGCGACACGTGGACGGCTGTGAGTAACCGGACGCGGTGCAGCGCGTCCGGTCAGTTCGACCAGCGCGTCCGGTCAACGCGCGTAGGACGGCATCTCGAGCCTAACGGCTCTATTCTTTGGGGATGCTTATAAATAGTTGCTTGGCCGGGTTTGGGACCTCTCTCTTGACTCTTTGAACACTTGAGACATACTTTGAGCTAGAGAACTTCCCCTCCACTCATCTCCTTGCTTGGTTGCATACTCTGGTGAGATTGAGTGAGATTCAAGTGCATTACTTAGTTATTTGCATCTAGTGCTTGATCCTTGAGTTGGCTATGGATTTCTTGTTACTCTTGGGTGTTTCCTGACATTCTAGACGACTTGGAGCAATGGTGGTGTTGAGCTCGTGATTGAAGATTGTTTCGAGCCTCACCAAGTGATTGTGAGGGGTTCTTGAACCTTCCCCGCGGGAGTTCATGAATTGGCTACTCTAGTGGAGCTCGTGGATTGGAGGATCCCCATCTTGTGAGTGGATATGCTGCACCCGCTAAGGGTTTGATTCTTGATAGTCAATTAGCTCGCGATCCATCAAGTGGGTGCATCGCCACAACGAGGACTAGCTTGCCGGAAAGCAAGTGAACCTCGGTAAAAATTCTTGTGTCATCTCTTTGTCGAGGATTTCATCTTGTAATTGTAATTGTATGAACGATTGACTCATTGGAAATATCTCTACTCATCAACGTCGGTATAACATACATGCTCACTCCTTTACTTACTTATCTTCCTTGCTAGTTGCTTAGCTTGTTTTCTCTTGTAGTTTCTAGCTCCTAGTTTGTGTAGTGTTTTTCTTTCACCTAGGAGTAGAGTAAGTAGTGACTTAGTCTTGTTGGTGTGGATTAGAGATTATAGCCTCCACATATACTAGAATTGTTTAGGTGACTTGCATAGTATAGTTGAGTTAGTTCTAGAATTAGCTTCGCCATCTTTTGTACTAACTTTATTATTGAGTAAAGTCTGTAGTTTTTTGAAAAGGCTATTCACCCCCCTAGCCATTTAGGACCTTACAACCTCCAGCAAGACATGTAAGCTAGCAAACCAGCCCATCTCCCCGCTTCATTCGAGGCCTCACATAGAGGGGTCTCGGAACACCTCCGACTCGCCCGAGGCCTCAGCTCTGGGGTCTCGGACACAAACCAACCCACGACAACATTGTCGCCTCGTCTGAGCCCTAGAAACGGCATTATCTGTCTCCGCCTCGCCCGAGACCGGCCTCTGACGCCGCTCCCCCATTGGCGCGCTCGAGACCCCCCTGTGACGTCACCCACGTTCTTGCGTCTGCCCAACCGGACAAGCCAAGAATGATCAAGGTCAAATCACCACGCCGTCGCCCATAACAGGCATGGGGAAGAGCTGTTGGCCACTATGCCACCCATACTGGCACTATACGCACGATTCGTGCCTACGCGGCGTACGAAATGTCGCTCTAGGCCACAATTCCCACGATCGGGATAAGATCGCACCGTAATTCCCGCCTCCGAGGCCTCGGCCCTCTACGCTAGTCAAACTATAAGGATGAGCATGCCATAGCCATGCCAGCCATAGGACCAGGTGTGACAGGGCGCGTCACTACAACACCAAAGGACAAAAGCCACTCCCTCAATAGTGGCGCACATACCTGGACATGTAGCAATAGTGCCAGAAGTACCAACGCCATGCCTCCATAGTGCAGACCACGTCGCCACCGAATAAGGCCCACCTGAGGCCTCTAGGCTCCTTCTCCAACAAGGGTCACACCACGTACCAACATTATGTAACCCTACACCTCCTTGAGACTATAAAAGGAGCATACAGGGACCATTCCAAGAGAGGAGACGGACATGAGACAGGCAAACAGATAAGTCTCCCGGACCTTGCGAGGGCACCAGCAGAGTCACACACACACACTCCACTTACACCTTAAGACTTGGGAGCTCCTCCCTCTCTCACCCGCTTGTAACCCCTACTACAAGCACTTCGGTGCAAGATAATACAACTCTTACTTCCCCCACTGGACGTAGGGAATTCTTCGCCCTGAACCAGTATAAAATCATCTGTGTTCTTCTTTCACACCATCCGGATCCCCGACGCGCAGACACACATTACTCGTTGGTGCTAGAGCCGCCGTTTCTTACACCGACATCTAATATCACCAATATATAGTACGAGAACAGTGCCGATGATAATGAATTAAAAAAAGTGGTTAGCTGAGTCCACCGGTGAAGCCTACTGAGCCCATCGACATGTTGATGTTGTTGCTTACTGGATCCAGGCCATACCTCTGGTCTTGATGGATCGGCCTCGCCACTGCACAATATGTTACATACCCAGCCGAATCCGCTTCCTTGGGCCCACCCATGCAACCATGCATCACCAGATCCGCCATCATGAAGATCATATGTATGAGAGGGAGAGAGGGTGACAGAGATTGAGAGAGGAGAGGGAGATAGAAAGAGGGGCTCACCTCAGTGATCGTTCCCCATGTCCGAGAGGCCGAGATCCACTCCCTCCTATACCCAACTCGGCCCATTGCCTACGGATTTGAGAAAGGGGGGAGAGGCCCACTTCCTCACCGTTAGCCGAGCCCATCGTCGTGCCTCATCCTCGCCCACACCATGCCTCGCCGTTGCCCATTTTGTGCCACCACGCTTGGATCTCGGCTAGGCGGGGCTGCACCGCACCGCTTCGCCCTCACCCATGCCACATTGTGTCGCCGTGACTCGACTGGTCCACGCTACACCGTCACGCACCCGCTATGAATCCACTCCAGCCTAGAGCGGGAGGGGACGTGTGGGAGAGGTAGTGAGGTGGCCGGTGTCACTCGGGAGAGGGGGCTGTTAGTGAGGGGGGATGCAAAAGAGAAAAATGAGAGTATGGAGATGGAGATGGAGAAGAGAGAGTGAGGCAATTGGTGGATGGACTGGATGGGCCTGTTACGGAGGCGATGTGCAAAAATAATGTATAGTTGTACGTGTTTTTTGCACCACAGTGATACAAACCAGCGGTAATATATTATCACAGGTTTATAGCAAGCTGGTGGCCCTCCAATAATGTTTCCTTGGTAGTGGTGGCCCGAGCGTGCTGGAACAAAGTCGAGCGCGTTTGTGTGGTCAGCGTGGCTTTACAGGCCCATTGCAATGGGCTTTTATTTTAGGTCCAATTCCAATACATAAATGAAAGCAACTCTGGTTTAAAAGCAGCCCATCTAGAAGAGCCCATGACACGTACATAGGAAATAAAAGCCTCTCCGAAACAAGGCCTGAAGTGTGGCCCAGCGCGCGTCGGCTGCTGCCCGGCCCGGCCCCTTCTCCCTGAAGCGCCGACATGCCATGCCATGCCGTGCCAGTAGTCCTCTTCTCACCTCATACGTCGTCCGGCCGTCCGGTGGCTCATAGTCTCTCACTCTCACGATCACATGGGAGTAGGAGGAGCAGGCAAGAGCACATGGGAGCGCATCCAGGATGGAATTGCTGCACGTCTGCAGGGCTTGTTCGTCGACTAGGATCGATCTCTCTATCCGCATGCAAGGCAATGCAATAGAATGCAATCCAGCAGTATGTAGTGGCTGCTAGCGCATGCAGGACAGAACTCCGTGGATGGACCAGCACCACGTACTACCACATCTCGCTGCTTGATTGTTTCATGCATACATGGGCAGCACCTCAGGCTTACAACCAAAACCTGGACCTTCCTCTGTCTGATGCTACATGCAGTGATCATCAGTACCTCTCTCTGCACCGTACCACTTACCAACAAGCTAGAGATCGTACTGCTACTGCTACTACCTCTCGTGATTGTAAGAATCGCGTGCATACATACACATGTCTATACATGCATGGCTAGGCTGGCTAGCTACAGAGTACAGAGCAGTGAGTGACCACTAGCACAGCAGAAGCAGCCAATACAATGGCACGCAAGGGATACGATAACCCTACGTACTAGCTGGCCCGGCCGCGCGCCCTCCACATGGACATATTCCCTGCGGCCGACCGGCCGGCCGGCAGGCTCTCGGCTCGACGTCCGTCCGCAGCTAGCGTTGTTTCATCTGCTGCACGATCCCTGGACGATCCCGGCCAGCATGTCTCCCTGCCCTGCCCTGCCTGCATGTCTCATTCGCATCGCAGGCAGGATCTGGCTGGCTGGCCTCGTCACGAGCGCATAGTAGCTAGCTAGCAGCGCGCGTCATGCCTTGCCGTGCCGTGCCGTGCATGCATGCCCGTCGCCCTACTCTGCTCCCTGAACAAACGCAAGCGCGCGCAGGCGGCATACCGCAGCACAGTAGTGCGCGTGGCTGGCATCCATCCGTCGACGTCGAGAGCAGCAGGAAGCAGGTTGGCATGGCAGGGCAGGACAGGGCTTCGTTCGTTCTCGATCGCGCAGTTGTCGCCGTCGTCGTTGGCTGGATCGTTGCGTGCCAAGAGATGCAGGCATGGCGCCAGAGTAACGTGAGTGAGCAGTTGTCCAGCCTTGGATCGATCGCTTCCCCTGTCTTTTCATTGGCCGCATTCCCCGGATGTTGGAGCTATCCATCCTCCCATTCCCCATCCCAGCTCGCTTGTCGTGTCGGCTTGTCGCCAACCAACTCTCGGCAGTCTGCATGCCGCCCCCGCCCGGCTTATTGCATTGGATTCCTGCCGACGACGTCGCGTCCTGGGCTCCTGGCTCTCTGGCAGTCTGCCTGTCATCAGTCATCACAAGCGGGCGTACTACGTATATCATGGATGCATGCCACAGCTAATTAAGGCGGCACCAGCAGGTTACTTATCTGATGCACAGTATCGCGGTTACTTACTGCGTGCTGGGTTCTGGCCTTCTGGGATAAGCTACTACTAGTACCAGATCTTGCTTGGTCCTCAAACAATCAGGGAACACTCAATCATGCATGCGCATCTCGATATCATCAGGAGTTTGCCGTTGGCTCTTGCATTACAGTCTGTTGACATGGCTCTATCAGGGAACAGTACTACTAGTAGTGTGTGTCTGCTTGTTGCATGTACTCTCTCCGTCTCTAAATGTCTGTCATTTTCGTTTTTCGAGAAACAACTTTAACTAAATATATATTACAAAATATTAATATTTATGATACATACTTAGTATCATTGATATATATTTGAATCTAGTTTTTTAATAAATTTATTTGAAAATAGAAATATTGCACACATTTTTTTATAAATCGAGTCAAAGTTATCGACATGTAAACCATGGCGACAAACATTTAGAACAGCGAGTATATATATATAGTCCCACTCGGCTTCGTAAGTTGTCAGTACAGTGGTGTATATAGATAAAGCAAGGAGAATGTACGGATGCTCCATGATTGCATGCACAGTGTTCTTTAATTTCTATCTGCCCCTGTCACAATCGTCGTGGTCATATTACTCTGCGAAGCGCGTATGAGTAGTTTAGTACTCGCTCTCTCCATTTCAAATTGCAAGGTGTTTTGACTTTCGTAGATACATTGATTTTTATTATAAACATAGTATATATCTAAGCATACATCAAAAGCTATGTATGTAGAAAAGCCGAATCGTCTTGCAATTTGAAACGTGGAATTCAGAGTACGTCAGTTGAGAAGTCTCTTATATAACTTCATATAGTAATCGCCTGATGATTGCCTGATGCACAGTATCGCGGTTACTGCGTGCGTGCTGGGTTTCTGCGATAATCTACTAGTACAAGATCTTGGTCATCAACCACTCAGCTGGGATAGGATTCAATCACACATTTTTGACGGTAGATTCAATCACACATTATTGCACGCACATCTCGATCATCAGGAGTTTGCCGTTAGCTTTCAGTCTGTTGACAGGGCTCTATCAGGGAACAGTACTAGTAGCAATGTGTCTGCTTGTTGCATGTATATATAGTGCCACTCGGCTCTTGGTTAGTTGTCAGTGGTGTGTATCGAAAGCAAGAGAATGTATGGATGCTCCCATGATTGCATCCAGAGTGTTCTTTTCTATCTGTACCTATCACAGTTGTCGTGGTCATATTAGTTTGTGAAGCATGTGTGAGTACTCTCTCCATTCTAAATTGTAAGACATTTTTGGTTTTCTAGATAGATAAATAGCTTTTGCTATATGCTTAGATATACAGTTGTCTACATGCATATGTAGTAAAAGCAATATATCTAAAAAAAACTCAAATGTCTTACAATATGCTGAAACGGATGAAGTACACATCAGTTGAGAAGTCTCTTATATATAGCTTCACAACTGACCAGAGAATTGAGGAAAAACAATAATGGAATGGTGATATATTTAGTCGTGGCTCATGATCAGTAGTAGATCGAACGAAGGAACATCATACGTATCATGAGAGGTTGCCCTACGTGCATATATATAGTGCCAATTAATTAATAGTACATGGGAGATTAATTATATGCTACGGATTCTCTGAAGACTAGCGCTTTGTTGTTTCTTCAGATCATCATGGATACAACGTAACAGAGCATCAAGAAAGAAGATCTTGGCGCTAGCTAGTAGCGCTACTCTTGTTGGTTGCGACAGCCTTGTGATGAGCAGGTCCTGATGGCCTGGAGCACGGCTTGTTTCACGACATGCTCATCCACATTATCCACCTGGTTCTGCATCTATCGCATTATTAGTTTCAGTGGGTACATGCATGCATCATCACACTGAAGAACACGATATCGATGAGCACCGGCACGGCATGCATGATTAATTACCTCTCCCCCAATAGCCTCGAGGCGGAATGTATCCGCACAAGACGCCGTGGCTTGGAGCACGCTGAGGCCCAGCTCATCAAACGCCTCCAGGATAGAAACAAGCAGCCCGGGGCAGCTCTTGTCAGACAACACGTTGATGAGGAACCCGTGCTGCCCTGCCCCTGCCCCTGCTAGGGTTTCCACAGTGACCTGATGTACATACACTAGCTTGTGTGTTGGATCCATTGATATGCATCATCTGGAAGTGTATTACTACGAACTAGCTATACCGTCGGGGACGGGGAGGAGCTGTGCTTGAGCAGAGCGCCTGCTGCTTCTTCTTCACACGCCATCTCCTGCTTGAGCCTGACGACCTTCTGCTTCAGCTCCTCGATGTACTCCGACGCGTCCATGATTATGGACGCGTCGCTCAGCTGTGCAGCACAGTGTGACCAGCAGAAACAATTAATCCCAGCTCCCAAGGTAATTAACTGTTGTTTGCTGGCGCATGCAAATGCAAGTGCAGCTCCACCAGTCACATCCTGCATGCATGCCACCTGTTCAAGGGCCGGAGCTGAGCCTCAAGATGTTGTTACTGCTTCGTTTTAGGACGACATCCAATCCTATAGTTTATTACGGCATATTCTTCAGCTTACGTGTCGACCTCTGCTTGCTCTTTCAGTTACTACAGTATGGTTGGGTACTAATCCTTGCTGTATATATGTACTCTCTCTAGCAAACATTAATTATTTGAGACCAAAGTAAGCTTTGCATTCAAGCTGACTGCTACATACTCTAGTTCAACTAGTAACTAAAAGATAGCAAACATTCTTCAGCTAAGAGTTTGCGTAGTACTGGACTACTAGCTGGTTCGATGCTCAATGGAATCGGATCGGAGCAAAATTTGCAGGAGAAACGACGAAGACGGGTACATGCATGGCTAGGTGTCTAGCTAATTACCGCGCGGGAGTGGGTGATGGAGCGCAGGATCTGCAGCTTCTCATGTAGAGCGGCCGCTGCCTTCTTGCGCTGCTCCCTCGACATCATCCGATCCGGGCGCCTCTCCGATCCTCTCAAGATCTCTAGGTCTGTCGCTTCAACACAGGGTATGAATCATCGGATCGGAGTCCAAGAGCTAGGGCTGTGTGGCCTGCGTCAAAGGAGGATATATATATCCACAAGGCTATAGCTAACACGCCCTTTATAGTGGCCCGCCATGGTTGCCACTCACGTGACCTTATTGTTTTTTTTCCCTGGGGAAAAAGGTATGGGAGGGCACGAGGGAGAGAGTGCTAGAGAGAGGGGTGTTATGAGTCATGACGGTGGAGCTAGCATGAACAAAACTATTATGCATATCTACACTGTTCGTATAGGTTGTGACCTGCTTCAGAGGAGATTGATAGCATGCTCCTATAGGTTGTGGGCACAATCTTTACTTGGCGTGCCTTCGTCACTATCCGAAGGCGACTCATGTGTGAGGATGCTGCCCAAATTAGGAACGGGAGGGGGCGGGCGGGCGGGCAATGGGGTCATCACAGGCTGGCGTGGTGGACGAGGCAACTACGATAATGAGATTTTGGGTTAGCGTTTCAGATGGGGGGCTTAGATGGGAAGGGGCCTGATGGTGGTGGTGGGACGAAGAGAGAGTGTTGCTGAGTGGTCGGTGGAGGACAACCGGTTAGGCAGATCCGGTGTTAGGAGCAACCGAGCGAGGAGTCACCGGAGATGTTGTCAATTGGGATTAGGGAAGGAATGACAGGGGTGAGCGGTGAGGTCACTGCTGGCCTAGGCGGCGGGCTAGCGGGTGAGGGTGGGGTCCGTGAGAAGGAGATGAAGGTTTAAGATGAGCGCTCGTATGCTTACCGACGCACACGCGCTAAGAAAGGACGCCCAATTGCGGGTTCAAGTATGTATCCATAGGTGTGGATGCAAGCTTTCATTTTAATGTAACAAGTAGAGGTTCATGGACCAATTCTAAGGTTTGCAAGGGATCACTGCACTAGCGGCACGAAGAGGCGAAAACCAAGCTCACTGACCCTTATCTACAAGGTCAAGCTGGCCACACCTGCCTTTGGAGAGACGAAGACCAAGCTCTGCCTCATGGCATCAGAGTAGGGGCTTGACACACCAAAGAGGGGGCTCACGACATCAATGAACTGTTTTCCATGCTTCACATGACATTTCAGCTATCATGTCGCTCCCCAACACTTGAGATGCCTAGCCATTATCGTCCCAATACATGCCAAGCTGCATTCCCACTTTGACCCCCTTGCCACCACCACAACACCAAGCCGCACTATATCTACTTGCCACAACGCCACCTAGTAGATCTGGTTGGTATGCTAGCATACCCGTAGGTGACTGGCATAGGTACATTGTCTTCCTCATGGCGGATGGTGGGCTGAGTGCAGGTTTAGGATTTACCTCTTCAATATAGGTTTGTATGTTCTCGCTACCCATGGGTAATTTAATGTGGACATTACCATCTCCTTCCTATTCTGTTCCTTTGCGGTCACTCTCAATATAGAACATTTTTTCTTTATGACATGAGTTTTTTTTTACCTGAAGTGCAATAGGGTTCTTATAACTTCTCCAAGATTCTCACCATAAACTCTTAAAGGAAGGATATGGATCCATAAATTTTTTAGGGTGGTTTCCTCTAATAAGTCCACGTACGTAACCCCTACATATATATCAAACTTAAAACTTTTATTAACGAAGGACTGAGATCATAACTTTGGGAGCTTTTAGACCTACCTTTTTTCTTTTGAAAATAAGACCTGGTTGTTTACACAAAAAAGAACATAAGACCTAGTTGAGAATTCAGAAAAAGCTAAAGAGCTAGTGCATTTCACTCGTGAAATTAAACGTGGCACCGTGGCAAGGGGAGCTGATGGCACATCTGGAGGATTCATTCTTTGCTAGAGGCCCGAAGGACAGCTTGGAATACATGGTGAGCTAGCAATTGTACGCTTGCGCAGCCATTCTGCAAGTGCATGCAGTGCCACAGCCCACGGGTTCCTCAGCTCATCTAACCGGCGCACAGGCTGCGTGTCTTGTTCTCACCCCAAACACCTACTCCCTCCATTTTTAACTATCGTTCTCATTTACTAAGAAGTCGAACGTACTCAACTTTGACCAGATATATATATATATAAAATATTAATATTTATGATACATAATTAATATCATTAGATCGATTGTTAAATCTACTTTCCTAATAAATTTGTTTGGAAATAGAAATGTTGCTAATATTTTCTATAAACTCAGCCAAATTTAAGAAAATTTAACTGACATGCACCCCATAGTGACACTTATATAGAGACAAAAGGAGTAGGTCTGTATGCGCCTACGACGTACGACAGCCGGGAGTGAGCTTGATGAAAATAGCCCTAGCATGGGCCTGGACATGGACCTGTACAAACATACTACGTACGCACAAAGATATAGTGTGATGGCCCACCGTGTGCCCGCTTGGACTGGAGCTACGAATGAATGCCCAATCGTGCGTGATGTTTGGTTTGATTTGAGGGTTGGACCGGGATATCGGGCATCCGGGTTCGACCCAGATGGACCCGTGTTTGGTTGAGGAGCCATGTGGGTTTGGGTCTAACTCAGGAGGGAATATACCCTCGGTTGGAATGGTCCCTTCGATTTGATGGGACGAGCTCGACCCACATGCACGCCGTTCTGCTCCATCTTGCAGGGGTGACTTGCCAGCTCGGGAGGTAATGGCGGCAGCGGGCGCGGGTGAGCTCGAGGATGGGGCGGCGGACGTGGGTGCGCTCGGGGAGGGGGCGGCTATCTATTGTTAGCAGTGCGAAAGTGTCATCCATTCCATCCTTCTGCACCCTTCCAACCAAACAAAAAAATGGGTTCAACCCAACCCCTTAGCCAAACATGAGATAGGTTCAACCCAATCCAAAAAACCGGGTTGGACCCAACCCAACCTACATGGGTCCCGGAACCAAACACATGGTTATCTTATCTAAGAGGTCCCAACAACGTAGCCTCGGCACGTTACTTCCCATGAGATATATTAAATAATATAAATCTTTTAAATTCTCAAAATATCAGAAAGATTCGACCATCAATCTAGTAGGCTCTAATTAATATAGTAGTCATTGGAAGTTTGGAACCATTCTACTTTGCAAGTAATTACACAACTTTGCAATTATGAAAGTAACCCATGAAAATCTACCTAAACTACTTCATATGCCGGCATGAAACATAATCTAAATTAACCTTAAATTCGCATATAATCATGCACTTGACATTATGATAGATAATCTATATAACCTCATAAATTTGCATCTAAAATACCCGGCATTATTAAAAATAAAATGTCCTATCAAATCTCTCTTTGTATGTGTGGGTGTATGTGTCTGTGCGTATTTATTTCTAGATTACTCACTTCTATTGGAAATGAGGAAGAAAGAGAAAGAAATTGTTTCTTAGATAAGAAATCATGTTTATACAGGAACCAAGATATAAAGAGACATGATAATAATTAGGTGGATGACGATAGGAGAAAGAAGACACGTACATGTGATTGAGCAAAACATTATTTTCAAGAAACTATCTATTAATTGATGAGAAAGTGATTTCTATGTGTAATGTCTAGAACTTGGCAAGTATAGAATGTATCTCATAGTTTCTATGTTGTCTGCCCTAAATAAATAATTTTTATTAGTTGTGATTATTAAACATTAACATCTATTGCTTATATAGTTAGGAGTCCACTAGTCGGTGCAGGAACACAACAGATTGTTGATCGATCTGCTAGTTGAAATTGATTACGAATATGTCACTACCGGAAACGCAGACTTTGCCGAGGGCTTCCGGCTTTGCCGAGGGCCAAATATCGGGCACTCGGCAAAGGCCCTCTTTGCCGAGGGCCGGCCGAAGTAGCCCTCGGCAAAGACAGGCCATCGGCAAAGAGGCCTTTGCCGAGGGCCAGCCCTCGGCAAAGAAACGGCCCTCGGCAAAAAAAAAAATCTTTGCCGAGGGCCTCCCTATTGGCCCTAGGCAAAGAGTCTTTGCCGAGGGCCTACCTTACGGCCCTCGGCAAAGAGATTTTTCAAAATATATTTTGAGACACTAAATTAACTCAAATAAAAAAGTTTTCTACTACAAAATTGTTTAACTTTTTAAGATCTACAAAGTATATATTGGTCATTTCTTCATTTAACAAATCAATAGTAATGTTGTTCACAAAATTTACATCTCTCTAATAAGTTTCATGAAACTACTAGAGAGGATATATAAGGATTGTGAAATATGTTAGAACCACCACGTCGGTTGAACAAATGACCAAACAATCAATATAAAGTTTGTAGATCTTGAGAATTTATAAAATGTTGTAGTTGAAAACTTTTTCATTTGAAAGCATCTAATTGCCGATAATTGCGTCTTAAGTTTGAAATTTGAAATTTGAAATTTTAAAAAAAGTCTCGGATGGAGAAACACTCTAAACGAAAGTTGTAGATCTCGAAAAGTTACGAAACTTTGTAGTTGACAACTTTTTCATTTGAATTCGTTTAGTGCCTCAAAATGTATTTTAAAAATTCTCTTTGCCGAGGGCCATAACGTAGGCCCTCGGCAAAGAGGGTCTTTGCCGAGGGCCTACGTCATGGCCCTCGGCAAAGAGGGTCTTTGCCGAGGGCCAACCTCATGGCCCTCGGCAAAGAGAATTTTCAAAAATTTTCAGATGGAAAAACACTCTAAACGAAAGTTGTAGATCTTGAAAAGTTATAAAACTTTATAGTTGACAACTTTTTCATTTGAAAGCATCTAATTGAGGATATTTATATCTAAAGTTTGAAATTTAAAATTTCAAATTTTAAAAAAAGTCTTGGATGGAAAAACACTCTAAACGAAAGTTGTAGATCTCGAAAAGTTATGAAACTTTGTAGTTGACAACTTTTTCATTTGAAAGCATCTAATTGTCGATAATTGCGTCTTAAGTTTGAAATTTGAAATTTGAAATTTTGAAAAAAGTCTCGGATGGAGAAACACTCTAAACGAAAGTTGTAGATCTCGAAAAGTTACGAAACTTTGTAGTTGACAACTTTTTCATTTGAATTCGTTTAGTGCCTCAAAATGTATTTTGAAAATTCTCTTTGCCGAGGGCCATGACGTAGGTCTTTGCCGAGGGCCTCCGTCATGGCCCTCGGCAAAGAGGGTCTTTGCCGAGGGCCTACGTCATGGCCCTCGGCAAAGAGGGTCTTTGCCGAGGGCCAACCTTTTGGCCCTCGGCAAAGAGTTTTTTCAAAAATTTTCAGATGAAAAAACACTCTAAACGAAAGTTGTAGATCTTGAAAAATTATAAAACTTTATAGTTGACAACTTTTTCATTTGAAAGCATCTAATTGAGGATATTTATATCTAAAGTTTGAAATTTAAAATTTCAAATTTTAAAAAAAGTCTTGGATGGAAAAACACTCTAAACGAAAGTTGTAGATCTCGAAAAGTTATGAAACTTTGTAGTTGACAACTTTTTCATTTGAAAGCATCTAATTGCCGATAATTGCGTCTTAAGTTTGAAATTTGAAATTTGAAATTTTGAAAAAAACCTCGGATGGAGAAACACTCTAAACGAAAGTTGTAGATCTCGAAAAGTTACGAAACTTTGTAGTTGACAACTTTTTCATTTGAATTCATTTAGTGCCTTAAACAATCAATTTACACTCGGTTTGTTATAATATATGGGGAATCGAAATGGAATATAAACACAAGTGATAAAGGGTTGGAGTGGTTAGAGGAGGTAAGTGAGAGAGGGTGTGAGAGGTCACGAGTTCGAATCCCACCGACCACGACTTTACAAATAGGGTCAAAAATACTGTATAAAATGCTATAAAAAATCCCGCGGGTGGTAGTGATGGCTCGTCAGCGTCTCCAAAAAAAATAAAATTATTTTGTTATTTTTTTCGGATTTTTTTGATTTTTTCTTTGCCGAGGGTTTTTCTTTGCCGAGGGTTTTTTTAGCCCTCGGCAAAGGCTTTGCCGTGTGCCCGATAAAAGGCCCTCGGCAAAGACCCCTTCGCCGTCTCAAAATTTCCCGAGGGCTCTTTGCCGAGGGCCGCCCTCGGCAAAGCCTTTGCCGAGGGTTTTTGGGCCTTTGCCGAGGACCTCTGGCCCTCGGCAAAGCATGCGAGTCCAGTAGTGTGTATACGCATGCAACGCGGTTGTAGCTGGCCATAGCCACGGAAGAATATATCTGCTCGTGAAAGTGGGGGCCGTGCTCCATCGTAGGACGTTGACGACATCCGGATGGATGGATGCATGGAGTCAAAACGATGGGTTGGCGCCTCGTTGGCGTATCGTACCATATATATATATATATATACCAACAAAGACTACACGCATGTAGTGCACTACATATATCCACACAGATAGAGAGAGAGATCAGAGACACTGGCTCTACACGAACAAAGAACGTATATATTGCGTAGGCGATGGAGGTGGCGACACCCGCGACGACTTGCCATAAAAATACCGCGCCTGAACGAACGTGAACGTATACGTCGGCTAGCTATAGCGCGTCCGATGATCGGCGCATGCATGCAAGTGCATATGTGGCCGCGGAATTCCATGCGTGTCTCCGGAAAGTATCGGCCGTGTCTGAGTGATCTTGCGTGCGTCCTCTAGTGCAATATAATGCAAGCTGGGGTCACTATTTGGTTACATATATAATGTATATACTCCGTACTATGCATGGACTATATATATCATCATGTGTATACGTATATTTCATTTGCTATATGAGAGGGACGTTTTTCGATCGATTATACAGAGTGGACGTACGCAGCGAGGTTTTGTTAAGTCGACGACGATGATCTCGACAACGAGAATCATACATGCATGATGCACCATGGTCACAGGACAGTAAATAAATCCGACGATAGGATAGGAACAAATTAAACACAGCTACTGACTACGTACTCGCACTCAGATCAACACACAGCAGGAATAATAATAATCCTCGCTCGTCACAAGAAAAGAAAAACACGGCACCTCCGATCGTCCGATCATAGCCATGATGGACGATCACGTCATATCCTACACATGTCGCGAGACGCATGCATGCGGCCGGCGCGGTCTACCGTCTACATGATGGCTACAGATATCGAAGGACACCGGCCGCGCGCTATTCGTACGTGTCACGACTATATATATATATATATATATATATATATATATATATATATATATATATATATATATATATATATATATATATATATATATATATATATATATATAGCTGGCTATAAAATAAATTATTTTTGTAGCTACTTTGAGTTACGATAATTGTTATGCTAATTTACGAGATTATAGTAACTTCTTACTATGTGATTTACTATAACATTGTGGTAAATATCCACATGTGTTATAGTAACTCAACTATCGTAAATATATATTGACATTGTCGTAATTTAGTATATAAAATTATCGTAAATAGAGGTAGCTATAAAATAACTTATTTTGTAGCTAGCTATAGAGTACTCTATAGCTAGCTACAAAATAAGTTATTCTGTAGCCACCTCTATTTACGATGATTTTATATACTAATTTACGACAATGTCAGTATATATTTACGATAGTTGAGTTACTATAATATATGAGGATATTTACCATAATATTATAGTAAATCACATAGTAAGGAGTTACTATAATCTCGTAAATTAACATAGCAATTATCGTAACCTAAAGTAGCTACAGAATAAGTTATTTTATAGCCAGCTGTAGGGTAATAATTATAGCCGTGGATCAGAGAGTACCTAGAGGCCGGTCCCGGCGTGAGTTGCCGCACCAGCCCGCCGCGCCCTCGGCGTACTCCCCGTTACCGCGGACGCGGAGTCGCCAGCCCGCCTGCTGGGTGCCTGGGCCGTTACCCGCCGCACGTCTCCAAGCTACTCTGGCCCGCCATATCGATCATGTAATAAAAAAAATGACTTTGCAATGCAAAGTTTAATTGTTGAGGTACGTGTAGTACGATTTTTTCACGATGATTCTGATTCAATCAGGGGCAGCAGAACTCGATCATAGGGCTTGTTTAGATTTCTGAATTCATTCGTAAATTTCACTATGTAAAAAAAAATTCTTCATCATATCAAAATATCGGCACATGTATGGAGTACTAAATGTGATGAGGACATGACACCAACAGATACGATCATTTATTATAAGGTGCACTCGTTCCTACATTTGCATAGTAATTTTGGGTACAATTCACTTGGTTCCACATGTACATGTCGTTATTGGAATGTAGGTACAAATGTGTCTCAAAGTACAAATCCATCAAAGTTGAACTTTTGGTTCGTCGGCAGCCCGATAGTGCTTCATTGGGAATGCCATAACTCATCCATCCGGAGTGCGATCGAGGTCAATGAGCACTTGATAGAAAGCTTATTTGATAAGCTTTCAAATAGATCTGGTCCCATCTCAATATCACATTGGCAAGACCTCCAAATCATCAAGACATTCTGCCGCTATTTCTGTCGGGTGCTACAGCGTCGTCACGGGCTTATTATTCACACTTGGGACCCAGGACCAAGTTGGAGCATGCCCCAAGAAGATAGAGAACACCTAAGAGATACCCAAAGACGTTCTCCTCCGTGGCCACCACCTTAGGAGGCCAGCAAAAACGTCCAAGCCAAGCCGGAGGCCCAGTCCAATTCGAGTTCGAGTCTGCTTCGGCCTTCTAGACCAGTCTGCAATAAAACGGACGCCCAGGACGCATCCGGACTCCGTTTTCGATGATCCATATATGGATGGAAAGCTTATTTGATAAGGAAGCCAACCTAAGTGGTCCCACGTCAAAAGCTATTCGGAATCAACGGGAATCGTCCAAACAAGTCATCGTCCAGAATCTGTCAGGGCGCTGTGTCGCCGTCTTTTGGGCCGTTTGGGCCTTGTAACGTGTCGGCACTCCCCATGGACGTGAATAGGGGTCCTTGGACGTCCCTTAGGCTATATAATAAGTAGTCGCTGCCTACATTAGGGTTGGGGTTTTCCTTAGATTATTCTGTTGATAACAGTTTCGCCGCCGTTGTCGGTTTGTGAGACCCCAACTTTGTGAGATTAATCATTCATCTGTAATTTGGTTGCATTCCTTTGTGTTCTTGCGTGTGTTCTCGATTCGCAGGCAAGGACTTAGCCTTCTTGGCGAGGTCGACCGTGCAACGCCGGTCGATAACCAGAGGAGTCGTGGTGCTGCGATTGCGGGGTTCAGAGCCGAGTTGTTCGGAAGCCGGATCGAATTGTGTCGTGACTCCACCAAATCGAGAGTTATCAGAACCTTTCGGAAGATCGGGAACCCTAGTTCACATCAATTGGTAATCAGAGCTTCAGGTATACCGTCAGGTTCAATTTTACCCTAGTTTAGTTTGATTTCACCTTCGTCCTAGAGTCCACAGAAAAGCCAAAAAAAATAGTGTTAGGTTTTTCCCCTATCCCAGAAACCACGTTTAGCCTTTTGCATAATTCTTTTCAGATTCCGTCGTGTTGAATTTGTGTCTGTTGGGCATTCTTAACGTCACTACCAAAAGTAGACTTAGTTTTCTAATTCTGATAACGGCGCCAAAAATGCCAAACCTATCCCTCATGCCACTTAAGCCAAGTTGTCATCCCCAGCATGACATGAGAGACGCGGTATTGAAATATGCATTTGCTCATCAAGATAAATAATAAAAGGGATCTGCAAGCGCACAGATTAATACCGATGTAGCATTTTAACCGGGAAGTATTCCAGGTATCGTTATTTATATTTTTACCACTGGGAAGGGATTTCTAAGTATCATGGTTGATAATGGAATGAGAATATGGAACTGAGTACACATCATTGCATGTATAACCGAGAGTATTTATCAATCTCTTTATACAGGTATAAATGTCACATTAAGTAAAGGTAAAGTGATAATGGTGACAAAGATAATTAATCTGATCAGCTAGCCACATATAATAATGATAAGCACCTCAACAGATATTCTAGCAAGTCATTAGCATGGAATTAGGATGAACTACAAAGATATTCCCTAAGTTATTATTAACTATAAAGTCTAGCATATCATAGTTAGTGCAATTATACTTGGCAATCATGGTGAGAAAAGACTATATCCATGCATAGTGAATATTAGCAAGGAAGATGAAGAACATAGCAATCACTCCCCTGTAATAGTGTTGCTCTGCCTGCCCTATACACGAGAGGGGGACTATATAAGAATC
This sequence comes from Saccharum hybrid cultivar R570, assembly GCA_038087645.1. NCBI lineage: Eukaryota > Viridiplantae > Streptophyta > Magnoliopsida > Poales > Poaceae > Saccharum > Saccharum hybrid cultivar. The sequence continues at coordinate 12,198,997 of JAQSUU010000401.1, forward strand.
AACGAAGCTGTCACTATCGCGAACTACCCCACAATCCGGCATATAGGGTGCAATCGCAGATAAATACGGTATAGACACCATGTCTACACATTAATTATCATTCACCCACTGTACACATGGATAAACGCTATACGATCCTAAGCATGTATATAATTGCAATCTAACTAAGCCAAGCATATAACTATGATAAACTAAGAACAACATAATTGCAAATATAATCAAGTAGAGCAAAGTCATAACCAATATATTGAAATAGAACAAAGTTATATTCATAATATTGAAGAACAATGATGAACAATTGAAGAACAATAGAGGAATTACCAAGAATCCTCTTGACAGATCCGGGAACCAATCGAAGATTGACTCCTTCTAGTTCTAATCCTATGTAGCTATGCTAACTAGAGATCTAGTTGATGTGGTGGCTCTAGGGCTTGATCAGAGGCTCTCCTCCTGAATTAGGGTTTGAAGTATGAGACGAGGGCGCCTCCTCCAGGGTCAGGGGCCTTGCTTATATAGCCCTTTCGGATGAATCTGGGCCGTTGGATCAAACCGACATTGATCGTGCGGTTTTCCTTGATCCTCTAGGTCGGTGGAGCATAATCCTCGAGGCGGAGCCTGATTGGCTGAGCCAGCAGGGCGGGCGCCCTAGGGACTAGGGCGGGCGCCCTGTCCCCGGCTCTGTTACGCCTCCCGTTCGTTCTCGTGGCTTCTGGACTCTTCTAGATGTAAGATAATTACGTGTTCGGTTAATATCCCGTCATTAATCCGACATGTGGGTCTTTCTTCCGTATTTCCTGATAACCCCCTGCAGAAATAGATAAACAGCAAAACTCGTGGAATTCTGTCAGATAAAACCCTAAGTCTAGGTGTTGGTTTCATTTGGATCCTTTTCTCTATTTATTTGATAGTTATAATTGATACTTAAGGACCGTCAACAAACTCCCCCAAGCTTACCTCTTGCTAGTCCCTGAGCAAGGATAGACTCAGCGATGGATGAGAAGTTGCTGAAATGCCTTTGAATTTTGACGGTACACATGCTTTCAAATAGAGTCTCATCTCTGAGTTAAAGTAAACTGTCAAGACTTAAAACTTACTCATTATACCTTTCACCATGGGGCTTGCAACCGTCACCTTTGTCTTGAGCGGTTAAAAGATAGAACAGTCTAGTCAAGCACCATGTCTCTTATTCTTGATCAGCTATAGCTCTTGGAGTTTTTTTGCAGATTTTCAAATAAAACTCAGAGATTCCTTGTATGACTCTCTCAGGTCTCTCTTTTGTGGTATTTCTGGATCCTCACCAAGGCAGTAATGGTGTCTGCCTTCTCTCAAAGCAAAGTATGTAGTATTTGTGGTATAAGGCAGAGTGACATTGCCTTCTCTCTCATCCTATTCTAATAAGGCTTTTGATATCTGGAGCTCATCGGTGGGAGATAAAGTATACATACTTACAAGACATTTATTGCATAGTCAAACCATGAATCCAGAGAAACAAGCCAATAAGTCAAATCAAGATGTGCATGTGTGGCGAATGAATGGTGTATGGTGATAGTGATGATAACAATGATGAAAGTCTAATTCTACTTTTGCTCTTTTTTGAGGGGATACGTACCTTTCTTGCTTTTAAAGCTCTTGAGGAGAATGAGGTGCTCTATATTTTCTTTTTTTCTTTTTTTTCTCTCAGGTGGGCATCTTGTACCCCTAATTCTACTGTCGGACACTTGTCCATTTTTACCTCTCTTCTCACATTTTTTTTTCATCGAGGTTCCGAGCACTTGCTCCTTTTTATTTCCTCGTATCTTTTTCTTTTCGAGGTTCCGGGCACTTGCCCCTTTTTATTTCCTCGTATAGAGCACTCATCTCCTTAGAACAATATAGCAAGTGGTAGTAACCAAAATAGCTTGAGCATTTATTTCACAGGGGATAACAAGAATGGGAAAATATTTTTGGCTATTCTCTCCCGGATTAGGAGTAGAATAATTTTATGTGGATCTGGAGATGAGAATGAGTGGATATATGTGGATGCGTACTTCCGGAGTAGAAGCAGCATGTATGAGTGATCGTGCAAGTGAATCTTGATTTTAACCGCATGACAAGCTCCTAAGGGTCTACACAGCTTGACTATACTCAATGCTCATAAGCAGTAAAAAGTAAATGTATGGCTTAAAGTCTAGCAAGCATGTATGTATGGCTGTGGTAGGAACTTAAACTCTCATCATACAGGAACTCAGCATATAGCATTTTAAGATTTTCAAAGATAAAATTCTCCAGAATTCTAGCATCTCTAGGAATAGATAAACAGCAGCTCAACCTTCCCATATCATATCCGTTAACAACTTAGACTTTAGATCAAGTTCTCTTCCCACAAGTTTAGGTTTAGAGCAAGCTTTAAATGATAACAGTTATGTAAACTTAGAGAGAGAACTTCAAATTTGAAAGTTAGGCAAAGCAACTATTTATCATATCCATGCTAGAGTTTTATTATTATCTAGATTCAGTTTAGCATAGCCACTTTATTTATTTATTAAAACACACTAAGCAAAAGATATAGGCATATATATATAAGCACAAAATCTTTATTTGGTTTTTTCATAGTTATGTATATTTTTATTTTTATAAGGTAGAAGTATATATAAATATAAAGATAAAGATAGAAATACTTAGCAAGATAATGGAGGTGCTCTCCCCCAAGCTGGATCTTGACATAATCTCTTCTGATGTAGCTAGCAGATGGCGGAGGTGTATTTGAAAGTCGGCAGCACCCTGACAATGATTAGAATGTCCTATGTCTGCTAGTCTCCTTGAATTCTGTGAAGCTCAAATAGACAACAAAGCTTTGTGGAACTGATTAAGTGTTAGCATAAATATCTAGCCTTTATCATGCTGAGCCTCCTTGATTTTTTTTATGTTTTTTTTTCTTTTATAAAGCAGAAGAAAATATTTATGTATTTATTATATATATATATTTTATGCCACCACAGTGAATGTACTTATGGGTTTCATGCCACTCGCATACTCACATGGGGCTTTAGGGTTTTTTAACATTTTTATTTTCTTTTTAAGATAGTATGAATATGATTAACTAAGCAAACTATTTAAGATAAAGTAAATAATTAAAAGGAAAGGATAACTACCAAGTTACCTTTTGGCAAGGCGTTCGGTGTTTTAAAGTCCTCCGAACGGGACTCTTATTCGTTCAGTCGTCCTGGGACTTGGTGGATGGCGTAGTCGGTGGTTCCGGCGGCGCCTCCTCTTCATGTACAACTGTCTTTTCTTTCCATACCTGTCTCGGTGCTTTGGTCTCCTCAGGACAGTGTTGGTTGAGTGGTATGTCTTCAGATCTTACCACTTCTCCTTCATAATCTGCACATCCGTCCTTGATGACCTGTTGCTTCTGATTGTGGTTACGCCGCCTTCTTCTTGTCCTGACCTGCTTGGATTCTTCAAATACATAGTTAGGGTCAGTAAAGTAAAGACGTACCTTCTCAGAGGGGAAGTGCATGTGGACTTCTCCAGTTCCAATGTAAATGATTGCTTTGACAGTACTTAGGAATGGTCTTCCAAGGATGATGGGTGGATCATATTCATCTTCTCCCATGTCAATAACCTGAAAGTCTGTATGGACAAAGTGATCGTCTATCTTGACAGGGACGTCAGTTACTGTACCTTCGACCTGTCAGAATGTCTGATCTGCCATCTGGAGCTGAGTATATGTTGGGTTTAAGGGCATGGTTCCGAACAGAAGTTCATAGGTGACCTTGGCCATTATGTTGACGCCCGACCCAGTGTCGCAAAGTGTCTTGTAGAAGTGGGACCCATTAATGGAGCAATAAATGCTTGGCATACCTGGGTCGTCCTTCTTAGGCAAGAACGGTGACTTGAGTTGGCAATCTTGACCTTTGTGCACGGCAGTGACCATCCTAGCTGTCTCGGTCCACACTTGCTTCTTGCTCTTGTTCCTCCTGTTGGTCCTCTTCCTTGGTTCATATTGGGGTTGCTCTGGGATTTGTGCGGTCTTGTTCTTGAAGGAAAACGTTTCCTTCCTCCCCTTGATGTAGAAACTGATCTTGGCAGCACTAGCATAGATGACAGCTCCTGTGGTGTTCAGGAATGGTCTCCCTAGGATGACGGGAGCCCTCTCATCAGAACCGGTCTCTATCACTATAAATTCTGCTGGAGCGTACGAGGAACCAACTCGGACACAGATGTTCTTCAATATTCCTCTCGGGAAACTCAGTGTCCTATCTGCAAGCTGCAAACACATGGTTGTTTCTAATAATGGTTGTGAAAAGAGTTTTTCATAGAGTACCCTGGGCATGATGTTGATGCTGGAGCCAAAGTCATAGAGTGCTTCTGGGAAGTCTCGCATGCCGATGGAGATCGGGATGACGGGGCGTCCTGGATCGCCTCTCTTGACCGGCAGACGGTCAGTACTTACTTCCACGATAGGGTTACTCCAGTAATCTCCTGCATCAAACATGTCTACAAGATTTGCAGATTCTAGTCCTTCCGGTTGTGATGGTATACCGGGGTTAGTAGCAGGAACAGCAGCAGCTATTTGATTCAACCGATATTCAATCATTTTATTAAAGCTAATCTGGTTCTTGATGGCAGTAGAGAAATTATCCATTCTATTATTTATATTTTCTAGTATTTTATTATTAGATGCCAATTTCTTAGACAGGTTATCCATTAGCTTTCTTTGGTTGGATACTAACTCTCTCAAAGGTGGATAATTATTATTATTATTGAAAGAATTGTTACCTTGGTAATTACCTGAGTAGTTAGGCCTCTGTTGATTCCAACCTTGATTCTGCTGAGGACGGTTGTAGTAGTTGTTGTTGTTATTGTTGATGTAGTTCACGTCCTCCAGCAACTCAGGACAGTGGTTGCCCGAGTGTCCAGTACCTCCACACTCCTCACAAGTCATGTGGGAGTCGTAGACGTGCATGACTTCTTTCTTTTCTCCAGCTCGATCATCGAGCTTCTTCATGAGTAGGTCTAGCTTCGCAGACAGCATGTCTACCTCCTTGAGCTGGTGCATACCTCCACCTCTCTTGCGTGTCTGAGTTCTTTCTTCATTCCAACCTTGGTTGGATGCCATCTTCTCCACAAGAGCTGTGGCTTGAGGTATGGTGAGTGATAGGAATGCTCCTCCGGCTGCAGCATCCATGGTTTCACGGGCACTATTAATGAGCCCATGATAAAATGTCTGCATCAGTAGCCAGCTTTCCATTCCATGATGGGGACATTCTAGGATGTAGTCTTGGAAACGCTCCCATGCTTCTGGAACGGATTCATCATGTTGTTGCTGAAAACTTGTAATCTTCCCACGGAGAGCATTGGTCTTGCCCATGGGAAAGAATTTGGCCAGAAAGTTCGTGGAGCAGAGTGCCCACGTAGTGTTCTTCTCCTTTGTAGCGTAGAACCACTGCTTCGCTCTCCCCAACAGTGAGAATGGGAAAAGGCGAAGTAGTATGGCGTCTCTGGGGACTTCAGCCATGGTGAAAGTGCTGCAGATCTCCAGGAAGTGTTGAAGATGAGCACTAGCGTCTTCATGTGGCTTCCCACAGAACTGGTTGGCTTGCACCATATTGATGAGCCCAGGCTTGAGCTCGAAGTTGCGGTCGATCTCCCCAGCAGGTCCAGTGCGGATGTTGTCCGTAGTGGGAGCTGAGAACTCGCGGATCGACTTGTTCGCCATGGCTTCGAATTCAGTCGACAAATTCCGGATGAAACTTCGGCGGTCTTCGGATTTGGATGAAGCTTTGTGCTGAAGTGTTGACGATGTCTTCTTGACCTTGGCTCTTGTTCTTCTGAATAAGGCTTCGGGATCGTCAACAAAGTTGTCTGGAAGATGTCTTCTATTCATGCATCACCCTACAATAATCAAAATGGAAAATACAGGGGTAAAACTGTATAAGAGAATTGATAAGCTCGATCAGATTAGTGATGCAAATGATGACTCAAAGTTCCGTATTCATTCCTACTTAGTAATCAACCTTCCCCGGCAACGGCGCCAAAAATGCTTGTTGGGCATTCTTAACGTCACTACCAAAAGTAGACTTAGTTTTCTAATTCTGATAACGGCGCCAAAAATGCCAAACCTATCCCTCATGCCACTTAAGCCAAGTTGTCATCCCCAGCATGACATGAGAGACGCAGTATTGAAATATGCATTTGCTCATCAAGATAAATAATAAAAGGGATCTACAAGCGCACAGATTAATACCGATGTAGCATTTTAACCGGGAAGTATTCCAGGTATCGTTATTTATATTTTTATCACTGGGAAGGGATTTTTAAGTATCATGGTTGATAATGGAATGAGAATATGGAACTGAGTACACATCATTGCATGTATAACCGAGAGTATTTATCAATCTCTTTATACAGGTATAAATGTCACATTAAGTAAAGGTAAAGTGATAATGGTGACAAAGATAATTAATCTGATCAGCTAGCCACATATAATAATGATAAGCACCTCAACAGATATTCTAGCAAGTCATTAGCATGGAATTAGGATGAACTACAAAGATATTCCCTAAGTTATTATTAACTATAAAGTCTAGCATATCATAGTTAGTGCAATTATACTTGGCAATCATGGTGAGAAAAGACTATATCCATGCATAGTGAATATTAGCAAGGAAGATGAAGAACATAGCAATCACTCCCCTGTAATAGTGTTGCTCTGCCTGCCCTATACACGAGAGGGGGACTATATAAGAATCAACGAAGCTGTCACTATCGCGAACTACCCCACAATCCGGCATATAGGGTGCAATCGCAGATAAATACGGTATAGACACCACGTCTACACAATAATTATCATTCACCCACTGTACACATGGATAAACGCTATACGATCCTAAGCATGTATATAATTCCAATCTAACTAAGCCAAGCATATAACTATGATAAACTAAGAACAACATAATTGCAAATATAATCAAGTAGAGCAAAGTCATAACCAATATATTGAAATAGAACAAAGTCATATTCATAATATTGAAGAACAATGATGAACAATTGAAGAACAATAGAGGAATTACCAAGAATCCTCTTGACAGATCCGGGAACCAATCGAAGATTGACTCCTTCTAGTTCTAATCCTATGTAGCTATGCTAACTAGAGATCTAGTTGATGTGGTGGCTCTAGGGCTTGATCAGAGGCTCTCCTCCTGAATTAGGTTTGAAGTATGAGACGAGGGCGCCTCCTCCAGGGTCAGGGGCCTTGCTTATATAGCCCTTTCGGATGAATCTGGGCCGTTGGATCAAACCGACATTGATCGTGCGGTTTTCCTTGATCCTCTAGGTCGGTGGAGCATAATCCTCGAGGCGGAGCCTGATTGGCTGAGCCAGCAGGGCGGGCGCCCTAGGGACTAGGGCGGGCGCCCTGTCCCCGGCTCTGTTACGCCTCCCGTTCGTTCTCGTGGCTTCTGGACTCTTCTAGATGTAAGATAATTACGTGTTCGGTTAATATCCCGTCATTAATCCGACATGTGGGCCTTTCTTCCGTATTTCCTGATAAGCCCCTGCAGAAATAGTTAAACAGCAAAACTCGTGGAATTCTGTCAGATAAAACCCTAAGTCTAGGTGTTGGTTTCATTTGGATCCTTTTCTCTATTTATTTGATAGTTATAATTGATACTTAAGGACCGTCAACAGTGTCCTGATCAAGGGCTTGTTGCTGGTTTAGATTGTGTTCTTTTCTAGTTTGTGTTGATCCCTCCACCCGCCGCTATCCCATATCACCATCAGTTTGCATCTTGTGTCCACTAAAACCCTGATTCGAGCAGTTTTCATAAAACAGTCATAACTTTTGTATCCGAACTCGAAACAGGGCAAATTTTATATCTACGGAGAATGCCAGAAAAATTTAGATCCATTTTATCCTAGCAAAGCTAGGTTCGTAAAATTAGATTTGCGAAATTTGATCAGGAAAATCGAGTTTCTAGGCCCACAAGTTTTGATATGCTTTTTGGAGCACAATCCTAATTTTCTATAGGCCACATCTTTTATCCAATTGAGCTCATTTTTTTTTGTGTTTATTGTTGTGTGCTCCTTGCTGAGAAAAAAAATATCAAAAGAGCAAAAGCAAGGAAAATATTTGGGCCAAAAAAAAGAAAAGAAAAAAATAGCAAAAGAGAAGAGAAGAGATAAAAAAGGAGCACATAAGGAACACTCGATAGCTCTATTGTTTGTTGTGCCTTTTGCCTTGTCCGTATTTTCATTGCTATTCATTGCTATCCATCATACTTGTTTCTCCATTTTGTTATCACACATTTAGTATTTGGAACACGTTAGACCAGCAACGAGAGCAAGTATTTGGGACTATAATTCAGCATTACTTTCTGTTTTTGAATTGTGTTCCACTCACATATTTGGCCTGCTTACCTTAACTCCACATACTTCTTCTGGACAATATAAGATTTGACCCCTGTAATCGCAGTGCTACGCCTTCCAGGTATCCTTAACCTTGCTGGTAAGAACCTTGTAAGAGCTTGAGAAGGGGTCTCCTTTTGCTGTGATCTTGAGAGGCACTACTCCACCTACTTAGTAGATTATTAGGGATAACTTTCACTGTTTGTTCCTGTTTTGTGTCTACAATGACAGGTTACAACACTCATCGATACGAGACATCAATGATGCATGAGCCACGCACTATTGCTGCTACACCTCCTTCTGCAGGTCGTTCTATTCTTTCTTCTCCACCTACTTATGATGGTATTGGTGCTGATGAGTACATTGAGTGGGAAAGTAAAATAGATAATATTTTTACACACTGTCATATGTGTGAACGGAGGAAGATTAAGAATGCATCTAGTGTTTTGAGACATTTAGCATTAATTTGGTGGGAGTCTTTAAGTTCTTCAGATAAACCTCATACATGGAACGATATGAAAATTCTTATGAGAGAAAATTTTGTTAATCCATCTCTTGTAATTAATTCATATGATGAGGAACATCAACTAGACCAATCTCCTATTATTCCTCCTGCTGTGCCTAATCTTTTGCAGGACAATGCACAAAAGAGCGGGGATGACATGACAGAAAATGAGGTGCTCCCAGTCTCATGTAAAAATTCAACACATGATACTTCTACTGACAGTGAGAGCAAAGGTAATACCAATGATGCTAATAATTCTATACTAAAACCTTCTATTGATTTACCTTTGTCACATGGCGAATGTTCTACTGATCTTTGTGATAAAGAAAAGTTGTGTGATACTGATATGATTATTCATGAGCAGCAACCAGTGAATGAGAATGATTCTTTTGTTTTGGAACAAAATACTTGTGCTAAAAATAAACAATTGCTTCCAATTACCACTGAACAAGATGAACTAAAATTGTTGACTTCTTTAAATACTTTGGGATATATTGAGTTTGAAACACTGTGTGCTCTGAGTAGTTTGGAGGAGAAATTTTTATGTGCTGAATTACCATGGTTGTCTACATGTATATATCAATTTATTGGCAAATATAATTGTAAAGGAGAATATATGGTACACCGAGTTTATATTTGTTCAAATCTGAAATCTCCTTTTTCTGTGCATCAATATGACCAATCAAAGGGTTGCATTAGATATAATCATGTCATGTCAAGATTCCCAAGTTTTGTTATAAAGCAACAGGTTAAATTTCAAAAAGAAAATCAATATTGGCTACAACCTACAATCTGTCCTCCAACTAAGCTCAAACCGAGAACGGTTTGTTGTCAAGAAGGGGAGGATGATGAGGACATGACACCAACAGATATGATCATTTATTATAAGGTGCACTCGTTCCTACATTTGCATAGTAATTTTGGGTACAATTCACTTGGTTCCACATGTACATGTCGTTATTTGAATGTAGGTACAAATGTGTCTCAAAGTACAAATCCATCAAAATTGAACTTTCGGTTCGTCGGCAGCCCGATAGTGCTTCATTAGGAAGGCCATAACTCATCCATCCGGAGTGCGATCGAGGTCAATGAGCACTTGATAGAAAGCTTATTTGATAAGCTTTCAAATAGATCTGGTCCCATCTCAATATCACATTGGCAAGACCTCCAAATCATCAAGACATTCTGCCGCTATTTCTGTCGGGTGCTACAGCGTCGTCACGGGCTTATTATTCACACTTGGGACCCAGGACCAAGTTGGAGCATGCCCCAAGAAGATAGAGAACACCTAAGAGATGCCCAAAGACGTCCTCCTCCGTGGCCACCACCTTAGGAGGCCAGCAAGAACGTCCAAGCCAAGCCGGAGGCCCAGTCCAATTCGAGTTCGAGTCTGCTTCGGCCTTCTGGACCAGTCTGCAATAAAACGGACGCCCAGGACGCATCCGGACTCCGTTTTTTATGATCCATATATGGATGGAAAGCTTATTTGATAAGGAAGCCAACCCAAGTGGTCCCACGTCAAAAGCTATTCGGAATCAACGGGAATCGTCGAAACAAGTCATCGTCCAGAATCTGTCAGGGCGCTGTGTCGCCGTCTTTTGGGCCGTTTGGGCCTTGTAACGTGTCGGCACTCCCCAGGGACGTGAATAGGGGTCCTTGGACGTCCCTTAGGCTATATAATAAGTAGTCGCTGCCTACATTAGGGTTGGGGTTTTCCTTAGATTATTCTGTTGATAACAGTTTCGCCGCCGTTGTCGGTTTGTGAGACCCCAACTTTGTGAGATTAATCATTCATCTGCAATTTGGTTGCATTCCTTTGTGTTCTTGCGTGTGTTCTCGATTCGCAGGCAAGGACTTAGCCTTCTTGGCGAGGTCGACCGTGCAACGCCGGTCGATAACCAGAGGAGTCGTGGTGCTGCGATTGCGGGGTTCAGAGCCGAGTTGTTCGGAAGCGATCGAATTGTGTCGTGACTCCACCAAATTGAGAGTTATCAGAACCTTTCGGAAGATCGGGAACCCTAGTTCATATCAAAATGTAGATGAAATAAAAAACTAATTACACAGTTTTATTGTACTTTGAGAGACGAACATTTTGAGCCTAATTACTCAAAGTTTGGACAATTATTACTAAATAAAAACAAAAATCTACAGTAATTCAACACAGTAATTCAGGTGCCCGATTCGGCGGCCATAATATATAAGATCAGTGATCAGAGGGGTACAGACAGGGGGAGGAAGCTAGGGTGGTGAGCATGCATGCATGCATGGGCCTGGAGTGACTGAGGACGTACGTTTGCCTGCGGGCCTGCATGGGGTTTTGTATCTCGTGACGACCTCGGACTGTTCTAAGCTAGCGTAGCGAGCATGTATGCTAGTTATGCTAGTATATGCATGCGCCAACCGCCAAGCAGGTGGGCAAGTGATGATCCCATTTGTCCTACATATAGACATATCTGTAAAAACAGATACTGTGTTTCGTCTTATTCTTTGATATGATTGAAGCGTGTACACAAACATCGATCGCACATGAACAAAATTCAGTACTATTCAGTACTCGTGTTTCAGTATTGTTCAGTATTTTCGAGATGCTGGGTGTAGTACTGACTGATACTGAATATGGTTCAGTAGTACTCAGTATTTTTTTCAGGTCAGTTTTGACTTGTGGTGTAGAATAGCGCTGCCGTATATATATATATATATATATATATATATATATATATATATATATATATATATATATATATATATATATATATATATATATATATATATATATATATATATCGAAAGCGTGCATTGGCACGTGTTTCACTAAGTGGAAGTGGGAAGTTTTACATGCTCCAAGGAGTGTCACGGCGAGAAGCCATACACGTCTTGAAGGAACACTTAACACAAATCAACAACTAGTGGTGGGGCAATAAGGTTATACTAACTAAAAACTAAAGGCGCGACCAAAACGGGAGGAGGGCCCGACGCGTGGCGACAGCTCAGGGTGTCACCATGCCGGGCGCGTCCCACCGCATTGCTAGCGTAAGCATGAGCTCGTGCATCGCTTCCCACTTCCAAGGGGAAACGGGCTCGGCGAACGCCTCATGGAACTTGATGGCGATCGTCGTCATCCGGAGTGTTGGTGACGGCGTTGGCCGGCCTGTGCTCCCACTCGTTGACCAACACGTGTTTAGCTTGCTTCTCCGGGTTGGGGTCGCGGAAAGGAGCTTTGGCCGCTAGCCTGCCACTGCGACGAGGGGCCAGGCTAGCGGGCTCCCGACGCGCGGCGCGTCGACGCGGTGGTGTGTGTAGGAGGCTCTCCTGTAGCGGCAGCTGAAGGGAGTTGATGAAGAGGGCTCCGACATCGATGTCGTCAGTGGCCGCTACCGCGGCGTCAACGGGGGCGGGGTCATGGGCGCTGCCCACCCCGGCTAGGGACGAATGCGTCTCGTCGCCAACCACGACATCAGGTGGATTAGGCCGAAATGGCGTGCTCTGCGAAAGCTCTTGTGGTTCAGCCGCCACTGGAGTTGGATCCACAGACCCCATGGGGGCGACTGCGTCGAAGTCGGGCTGATCCACCGCCGGCGAAGGCAACGGGGCAGCCGTCACCGGAGGCGGCTCCGCGGCCCCGGTAGGGCGGCCTGAGCAGGACAGGTCGCGACGAACGTGGCGGCTAGGAGCTCCTCCAGCATCAGGTCAAAGTGGATGACCGCAGCTGGAGGGCCATGGGCCGCGCACAACGCCTCCGCGAGCGGGTCATGCTCGGGGAAGCGTTGCTCGGACGGCCCCACGGTGGTATCCGGCGGCACCTGAGCGACCCTAGTCGGCAGGGCATCGGAGGCGAGCGAGGCAGAGTCCAGCGCGGTCGCGGACCCAGCCGAACGCCCACTGCCCTTCTGACGCTTGCGACGCCTCCGCCGTCGCCGCTGACGATCGCTGCTGGCAGCAGCGGGGGTGGTGGTGGTCACCGTAGAACCAGCAAGGTCACACGGACCACCCAAGGCCGCCGTCCCTCCGGAGCGAACCACAGCACGAACGCCCGAAGAACCGGGCACATGCCTCGGCCTCTTCCAGTCGCGCGCGATGTGACGAAAGCCCCTGCACCGCAGGCACCGCTGGGGCAGTCTGCAGGTGGCCACACGATGTTGAGAGGCAGTTGAAGCACTTGCCGTGCAGATCAGCCGGGATGCGCCTCGGAGGTCGAAGAGACGTAGGCCGACTCTCCCGCACTGGCTCCGATGGCTCCACGGAGGTGGACCCTGGATTCGTCTCCTGCCAGTGGAGGTTCTCCCGCCACCCATCTGAGTCGGGGGCGAAGACCTGTCGACAGCGGCCGGGCACTGGTGTGCCGAGATGCGGCCTTCTACCGGGTGAATCGGTATGCCGTGCATCGGTTGTGGCCACGGCCGACGACGATGCCCTCCCCTTCGGTTAGCGGCCCGGCGGCCCGACGCCGCATCGTCGGCGCCTGATGGCGAGGGCCGGGGGTGCAGCGGTGCCTTGGCAGCCCTCGTCGGCGACGGCCCTCGACGAACCGCGTCAAGGTACGGCGTCCTGGAAGTGGGCGTCAACTCCTCCTCGGAGACGTCGATGCGGTCATCGTCAGCCCAACGACAGGCCTTCGTCCGTCCCGCCGTGCGACTCCCCTGGATGGAAGGGGGCAGCGTTGGGGGACAAGGCAAATGACGGGCTTGGTCCTGGAGCAGACGAGCGGACGAGGAAGATGTCGAGGCCGACGCTCACCCCGGCCAGAGAGGGAGCAGGCGTCCGCACAGCAGCAGCGCCAACGTCCAAGCCAATGTCGTCCTCGTCGCTCTCGCACCCCGATATATCCTCGATGAGGACAGGCGGGTCAGCCGCGTCGTGAGCCGGCAGCGGGGGAAAGCGACCCCAGGCTGGACCGCCCCCGCCTGGAGGCCAGCCGTCTCCTCCGCACATCTAAGGAGGGCGGTGGAGGTGGCCCTAGCGGGGCGATGCGGAGGAGGCCAAGGTGGCCGATGCAGAGGAGGCCAAGACGGGCGAGGAGGTCGGCGGCGCTCCAGGATCCGCGCCCGCGCGAGGAGGGGTGGAGGCGGCGGATCCGGGCGTGTAGGGGCCGGATCCGGACCAGCCAGGGGCGGAGGAGGCCGTCGGCGTCTGGAAGTCGACTGGCGCCGAGGTTGGGGCGGCGGGGGCGGCTGCCGCCGGTGCCGGGGAGGCAGCCGGCGCCGCCGCCGGCGGTGGTGCGGGTCGCGGCAAGGTCGGGGCTAGGTGCGGGTGGCAGGTCACGGATATATATACGATGACTGTGCATGTGATGTGACGAAGACAATGGATATATATCGGATGCAAATCCATGCATATATACTGTCGTCGCAAACTAGTAGTCCAGTTGAGTATTGTTAGGGGCCGTAATTTGCTCCAACTTGAGATATATCTATCTATCTATCTATACTCCTTATTATCTAATTATAATAATCTCTACGAATGTGATCTGCGTGCATGTGAGATTGTCGATGCAACCAATTATATTACTCGTATTACCTTGATTCAAATCGCAAGCACGTAACGCAATTTCGCTCTCTGCAAAACCATCATGCATACAGTTTATATATATATATATTTCTGAATGTTGTACATAATTTTGGTTGTCTCATATGCAGGGTCGTCAGGTCATAGGATTGGCGGCCTGCAGGCGGTGATTCCGGCTCCTTATGTATATTCTCTGCAACGTAGTACATTCACATGCGATTGGGCGCTTGCATGCAATACAGCAAATACAACAAATGTATATAACACGGGCCGGGGGATCGGATCGATCGAGCCAGCTTGCATGCATGGCGCGCCACACGAGGGAGGGACGGATCATGCATATATATGGGACATACGTGCATGCCGTGTACGTTAGTGACTGACTGGTGCATGTCATGTGTGGACGTGTACGTAATGTAGGACATCTGTCCAGACCTGCAGCCTCTGCCTGTTTGTTTAATTTGTGTGACAGAGGGCTTGTTTAGATACCCAAATTCTCCCTAAAATTTTACTATGCAAAAAGAAGATTCTCCATCACATCAAAATGTCAGCATATATATGGAGTACTAAATGTAGATGAAATCAAAAACTAATTGCACAGTTTTGTTGTACTTTACGAGACGAATATTTTAAGCCTAATTAATCAATATTTGGACAATTATTACCAAATAAAAATAAAATTGCTACAGTATGACGGGACACTTACTATGCAAAATTTGGTTGCCAAATTTGGCATCTAAACAAGGCGAGAGACAGACAGTGGGACTAAGTACGTATGTTGTACATTCGAAAAGCCCAAATAAAAAAGGAAAAATAGGTGGGCTTCTTCGACAGCCCAAGAAGGTTATCCATATAACGCAGTTGAGATCTGGGCCAGACAAAAGACAGCCGAGTAATTACGGCCACAGGTCAGGCGCCATGACGGCCCATATATCGGTACCGTGGCGTAGCGACAGGGGCGTCAGAGCGTGTGAAGCTCCACACGCGCTGATAATCCCTGTTCGACTGAGCTTATCAGCACGGCTTATCAGTCGTGGAACAGTGTTTTTCTCTCACAACAAATCAGTCACAGCTGGCTTATAAGCCAAAAAACAGCCTGCCGAACAGGGCCAATTTTTCTTAGCCATCCACAGCAGAATTATAGAAACAGAACTATGGAATATTGATCCATCGGACGGTTCCGTGGACCGGGCCGATTCGTTTCCCGCGCACGCTTGCACTTTGTGGCCTCCGCCTGTGCCTACTTTTCACGCGTCCACTTGGGGTCCGTGCCCGTGGGGATTGCTGGCGACATGCGACCGTCGCTCCTCGCGTTCAGATGGACGGCCACGCAGCTCGTCCTCATCCGCCTCGCACGTGCACCCTGCCCTGTCGCTGCGCCCCGCTCCTTCCCTCAGACCCCCTCCTCTCTCTCTCCGCGTGGGCGTGACTCGGGAGCCAGCCTCCAACTCGCTATGCCCCTACCGCCGGTCCCCAGCTCTGCCGCGCCAGCCCCATCCCCCGACGCCTAGGCCGTGCGCCCATCACTCACTGTCAAGGTTTTAAATAACGGGCTATTGGAAATAGCGGCAACTTTTTTTGCAGCAGCTATGAAGCTATAGCGGTGCTACAACAGATAGCGGTTTTTATAAAAAAACATGAAAAACACCGGTTATTGATAAAAAAAATATGGCAAAATATGAAATTTTATGAACACAAATATGTTTCTAAGGTTCCACAAGTCTAGGTAACATTACCAATATGACATTACAATATGGTTCATGAAACTCCGGTGTTTAATTGTCAAAAATACCAAATTAGTAGCAAATGATAAGTAGGAAATAGCAAATTAAATTGCCATTGATATGGCCTGTTGGCAAAATCTAAAATAGCGCCGCTATTTGAATGCTAAAGCAGTAAAATTATGCAACTTAGCGGCGCTATAGCGGTCAAAGTTGGCATAGCGGCACAAATACGAATAGCTTAACATCAAGTCTCTCCCACTGCTATAGCGTTGTTATAGCCTGCTATTTTTTCCATGCTCATCGTACTCCTGTCAAACACTTGCAACATGAAACACTTGGATGCAACATACGTCGGACATAGACAAAACATTTGAAATATACTATTGCAACATATGTGTAAAACGTATACAACGTACAGATAAAACACTTGCAACATGTGTGTGAAACATATGCAATATCTAGATAAAACACTTGCAACATGTGTGTGAAACATATGCAACATCTAAACAAAACACTTGCAACACGTGTGTGAAACATATGCAACATCCAGATAAAAACACTTGTCACAACATATGCCTGAAAACATTTTCTTCAAAACGCTTGCAACATAACACTGAAAGCACTTGCAAACATATGCAGCATGTGCAACATCCCGATCTACTTTAATAACATCCATATGTAACAATTGCAACATACCTCTGAAACACTTGAAACATACATTTGCAACATAGGGAAGGGAAAACTGGGGCCAGTCGATTCGGTCATCGGAGTGGGATCCGGCGGGCGAGCAGCGACACGCGAGCACCACCAGCACCGGCGGCGGCGCGCGAGCACCACCACCATCCAACACCAGCAACACCGGCCTTGACTCAGCCTGGCGGGCGGCGAGGCACACGGCCGAAGCGAGGAGCGAGGTGTGGGTGGGGCGCACGACGAGCAGGGGAGAAGAGCGAGGAGCAAGGAGCGAGCGGCACAGGTGGGGCGCGCGACGGTGCGGAAGTGAGGAGCGAGGAGCAAGGAGCAAGCGGCGCAGGTGGGGCATGATGGCGCTGGAGCGAGGAGTGAGTGAGCGAGCGGTGCAGGGTCGGGGCACGGTGGGAGAACGCCGCAGCAACGAGCAGAGTGAGGCACGACGTCCGGATGATAATAGAGACATGGTAATGAGAGCAGGGAGTAAACAAAGATAAAGTTACGGTGCACGTCACACTACGCCTCTGTCCGAAGGAAGTCGGTGGCCTCCAGTTTGTAGTATTACCGTTATAGAAATACATCCCTGAGCAGTCCTGACCACATCACACTGCTGCTATGTCGTCCCGTAAAGCAGAGAGCCGGTGTCGCACACCATGTGACACCATTGTATATAAGAGGTGTTTGCTGCAGACGTAGTTTGCTTACTAGGAAACGGTGTAGATCAAACTAAAAAAATCGTAGCAGATGTGACTTTAATATGAAGCGAACACGCCTATATAATATATTTAATGGCTACGATGAAGTAGTGTACAGATGGCTGAGATAAGCATTGTGCTTATACGGACACATGGAGTTGCATTTCTGCACCTCACAGTCGCAGGCTGCATGTGTTCTCTCCAGACGTACGAAAGCCTCTCGCAAGCATGTTAAAAGTCCTCTCCATCTATGATCTATCAGGACCTGGACTCTATCTCCATCTTCTCCCAACTCGAGCTATATGGAGGAGGAGTGGAGGACGACGGCACCAAAGAAGCTGCATCCTCCGCCCGTGCTCCGGCCGCGTGAGCTAGCCCCGGCACCGACGTGCTGGACGCCTACGCTCCCCAACATGCTGGGCCCGCCGAGCCTCGCGGCCGCCGGCCTCGTCCTGCTCCTGCTCTACCTCACCGGCCGCTTCCTCTGGCTCTACAACAAGGACGCCGCTCAGGCAGCCGCCGCATCGGCATCCTCCTCGTCCTCCCGGCGGCGGCCGGCAGCAGCGGCTGGCGAGTCGACGTCGCTGCCAGCAGCCTCTCCTCTGCCCCGCCGTGCCGTGCCGCTGTCGTCTTCGTCGTCGTCGTCGTCGTCGTCGTCCCTGCTCCCGGTGTTCTTCATCCTGCACGTGGCCGTGCCCGGGCCCGGTGCGGAGACGGCGGAGTGCGCGGTGTGCCTGACGGAGTTCGGGGAGCGGGAGGCCGGCCGGCTCCTGCCGTGGTGCGGCCACGCCTTCCACGAGCAGTGCATAGCGACGTGGCTCCGGGTCAGCACCACGTGTCCGCTCTGCCGCGTCCCCGTGGCTACCAAGTAAAGACACGCACACGGCTCCGTGTTCAACCGTTTGTGTGAGTGTGACCTCATCTTATAAAAAAAAAGATGTGTATTGTATGTGTATATGCATCGGTCGCTCAGATATATTACCTATAAACCTCTATAAACGTGTGTACATTTTCCTGTTCATCACCCCGCCCTCCCCACCCAGAATCCTGCAGATCTACAGTGCCGTGATTTCTATAAACCTCTCCCGTCCCACCACGCCAGCAACTGTCGTGACCCTTCCAGAAAGGCCCAGCCCCCGCCAACGCCACGTCCACCTCATCCCGCGACCCCTTCAGCCTTCCTCCGCTCGACAAAAAAAGGAAAAAAAACTCCTCCGCCCCGCCACTCCCTGTGCTCGCATGCGCCGTCCTCCTCGCCTCCCCGTACTCCGCCTCGGACGCCACCTCGTTGCGGCCGCCGTTGCCCCACAGCCTTCTCCCCGCGTACCCCTCTCTCCCCCACGTCGGCGCCACATCCGCTGCTCACCTAGACGCCGCCGCTCCGCCCTTTCAAATTGGCTTGTCCCACCCCCACGTGCTCCACCCCTCTCTCTTACCGACTATGGCGGCCCAACGCTGTGCCGCGCCAGCACGGGAGGCCTGTCGCGGCCAAACCCTAGCGACGCAACATGGGTGTTGGCATATCCTGATATAAGTGGAGAAGCAGCATATAAGCCTAAAGGAAAAAACTGGAAATGTGTTTTATTGAGAAAGATGACACGAGGACTGGTATACCAGATCTTCAATCCTCCTTGGTATGGCAATCTAGAATTCAACAATCTGAGGCACTCTTAAAAGAATCCATATAAATTCAAACTAAAGCTCTGTACGGCAACTAAAAAATCAATCAGAAGAAGGCTATAGTTAGGTGGAGTATATAAAAGACACGTTGCAATGACGGAAGGAAACGACTCCGAAAATCATGTAGTCCACAATTTATTTATCAGATCCAAATTTAGCAACCTCAAACTGCAGCTGATTTGTGGAACTCTATTTTCGTAGACCATAAAAATATGGACATTATTTGCATACATTTTTAAAAGAACTGGCATATCCAAATATAGCTGGAAAAGCAGGATATAAGCCTAAAGAAAAAAACTGGGAATGTGTTTTATTTGAGGAAGATGACATGAGAACTGGTATACCAGATAAACGGAACATACTAACCTTGTATACATATGGATGGCAGGTCTCAGGGCGATCGTTTGGATCTTCAATCCACCTTGGTATGACTCTCTAGAATTCTGGCATGTTAGGCACTCTTAGAAGCTGCAAATTCAAACTAAAGTTGTCTACGGCAACTAAATTTTTGTGGTAGATGAAAGGATGAAAGCATTATTGAGGGGGTAACTTCTATACTATTACCGCTACTGATATCACACACTTGGCGCACACCAACAAAAAAAATGTACAACTTGTGCGTGTCAACACTATTGCGTGTGCGTGAGCTTGCCCCTCTTCAAGTGAGTTTAGCGGTGTCGGCCTCAAAACTGCAAATGACAAGTTTTTCGGTTTAGGCCTCAAAATCTGGGAGTGACAGATCGGCGAACAAGTGGTGGCATCACGAATCTTGCATCGAGGTGAAGCAAAGTCGTGAAGACACTAGGACCATCGGATGCATGAGGAAAGATTTGGACGGTTTTGCCACTTGGGGTGTGTATCCAATACATACTAAGTACTAGGGTTAGTTTAGTAATCAGTCATGGGCTCATGGCACTATATATTAGATATGGCTGGTGGTAGAGGTATCTCTTTGAACATTAATTTCATTTGCTCTAGGTTTAGTCCAGGTGCTTATTAGAGAGAGACTAGGGTAGAGAGAGCTCTGGGTTGTACACATGATACGATGTAAGGAGGCTCAGAAGAACCACCAGAGTCGCTCTCCACAGATTCGTGCGAAGTTTCACAACCATATAAGATCATTGGTAGAAAGATCTAAATTGTCAAAGGCATGACTTTTAGAGCCATACTTGTATTCGCACATGATTTGCAAGCCATTTCGATCTAAATCCACAAGTGCATATGCTAGAACCATTATGTTGTCACGTAACTTGCGTACAGTGGCACGTACTACAATAGTGGGGTATTCCCTTCCGGTGATTATAGCACACTTATGTTTAGTGTGGTAATCTATGCCTTTGAAGATATTTTCTTTCTCTACGACCAACAAAAATCTAATTTCACCTGATAATTTCCTCTTTGGATGTGTAGTCAATGTGGTCTTTCTTATCTATCGAAAGTATGACAAGGCCGGTGAAGAGCTGGATGACGCAGGGTCCATCCTCCTTGGGCGAAACACCTTCTTAGTGACATTTTCGCGTGGTGAGGGATAGCGTCTGGTCGCTAGCGGATGTCGATCCCCAGCCGCGGCCTCCCGGCCGAC
The DNA here is from genome assembly GCA_038087645.1 of Saccharum hybrid cultivar R570. Classification (NCBI taxonomy): domain Eukaryota; kingdom Viridiplantae; phylum Streptophyta; class Magnoliopsida; order Poales; family Poaceae; genus Saccharum; species Saccharum hybrid cultivar. The sequence goes on from JAQSUU010000401.1 coordinate 12,219,763, forward strand.
TCATCCTTCCCCTCCCGGCAACCCAACCTTCATCACCCCGGTGTTTGGAGCCGGTCATAGCAGCGGTGGCGGCAGGGGCACGAGCGGTATCAGAATCGGAGAGGTGGGGTGGAGAGGATTTTGCTATTTTGGGGTTATGCAGCAGGTTCTTTCCCCCTTCCTTTTATAGGTTTGTCACTACGAATTGAGAGTGTAAAGTTAATTGGATGGGCTTAATCAGCTACACTGCTCGGGTTCATGTATCGCGACCGTCCTTGGGAAGGCTCGGGCGCAAAAAGTTCCTTTTTTCTCTCTGAGCACGTCAAGTTATCTGACAAGGTGGTTCAGCCCCCTCAGTAAAATGACAATCGAGGAAGGTTGAGCCATGTGTTGCTCAACATCACTTATCACTTTACAACCCGTTCGGATAACCTTGTTGCGGTTGTAGGTGGCTAAAGCTACAGATGTTGCCTGCTTGCTGCGTGATTGAAGCACTTTGTCTTGATAATATACTAGCACATGGGGGCACGCTCCGCTACGCCGGCCTTTTGTGTGTGCGAAAAAAAATTAGCAGAGCAAAAAAAAGAGTCAGCTACAGTAATGAACAGTGCACATATGGCGTCATCTACTGTGTTGAACAGTGCTTGATGGCCTGGGAGGCTTGGGATTTATTCCTCGTTGAAGGTTATTATAGTTATGGTCTTCTGGTGCTGGCAATGGTGCAGGGGATTTGTCATCTTCTAGTTCAGGTTCTTTAAGATACAATTGATAATGAAAGCAACGCTGAGTGCTTTGACCCTTGTCACCGGTCTTGTGTAGACCAAATGTATAACACCCCTAGTGTTACGAGCTTGCTTAGCACCTGGTTTAATACCTCGGAGGAATTAACGAAGTTAGTTCCGCGTGGGTTTTAATTTTTTAATACGCATGATACGACACGCGGATCTCATATGCCTCGTTTCGGTGATTGATAGAAACTAAATGTACTTTGTGAGCTAGTTAATTTGATGTGAAACATGCTAATAAAATCCTAATAGAAAAATAGGATACGTTGTTTTGATTGTTTGACATAAAAAAATAATTTCTATAAATAGGTGAGTTTATGTTTTAAATGTTATTGTTGGTGAATTATGTTGTGAGAAATATTTATTAGTGCTTAAATAATTTGTTTCTGTGAGTTAGTATGAAGTATGGTTTTTGTCGTAATATATGTTGGTTAGTTGGAATCGAAAGGTTTAGATCTCAGTTCTAACCGAGACCCACCTTCCCTTCTTCACGTGTGAGCTGTGACGAGCACCGTGCTTTCTCGTTATGTCTGTGCCTTACCAGACCACACACTTACGCACACCATGACACACACATACTGAGTTATTGCATGCTGATCTTGCATGAGCCGTAAGCCACTTGCTTGCCTGAGTGCCCACGTGCATGCCTGCCTCTGCTGTCACGTCGCACTAATGCTATGTCGTGGTAGCGTTGCCTCCCAACCCATGTACTTACACACGCGTGTGCTCCAACTGCCGATGTCTCGCCATTATAGCACTATGGCTGCACGAGCCATGTCAAGCTCGGCTGCACACGTCCCACACACGTTACTTCGCAGCAGCCTCCACCAGTACGGAACAAAGTACGCGCAGCAGCTGTATAATTTCTACATGGATAAAGAGCAGCGTGCTACTAAGTCTACGCCGACCGGCCAATGCCCTCACTAGACGCCAACCACGCCGAGCCACTCAGCTTTTGCACGAAGACAGCCGAACTTCGTCGATCTCCGACCAAACTTCGTCGATCTCCGACGTCCGGGCATGTCTTCCTGAGCCCTTCGACGGTGAGCACCTCACAGACCATCCTCCTCCAGCCAGCAGCGTGCTCAGCTCGTCCACGCTCAGCTCGTCCACTCGCTCGCTAGCTCTAGCTTCGTCTTGCTTCGCGTATACCGTATACGGCCGTGGGTTCGAGCCGGACCCGACTATCGTCGCAGGACGTGGTGAGTATCTCATGAGCTTCTCCGTGCTCTCCTCCCTCTCCTAGTGACTTTCTTCTGGCTCCTCTCCTTACAAGTCGAGCTGACCTCGAGCTCATAGCAGCTCATCCATGGCGTACACGCATGGAGCAAGAAGAGCACCCGTAACCCCTTGCTATCTTTGTTGTATCCCTTCCCATGCATGTATGTGTGACATGTGGGACCTGAGCAATAACTCACGTAAGAGCCATGCACAACCAGCCATCCATCAGGAGTGCACACGTTCTCTAATTACGCTTATTCTTTTTCGCGTGATTAAAGTTCGGCAAACTCGCAGCGCCAAATACCATCTCCGATTACAGTGATTCTTGTTTCTAAATTCATCTAAAATCAAACTCTATCTTCCATATTAATTTCATGATTTTTAGAGCTCATTTGAAATTATGTGATTAGTTAATTATGTCATTAGCTTCTTGTCTTTTCTTAAAAGTATTGAACCTTTAGAAATTCATAGTAAATCATAGAAAATTCGTAAAATAGAAAATCAAGATGTTTTGGAACCCTTGTGTTTATATCTATGCATTAGATATATAATATTGCATGTTTTAGTAGAAAAATATTGCACTATATTTTTCCTATGATTAATTATAGAGAAATTCATACCGGTAGATGCTATGCTTCAAATGAGATGAAAATTTTATGGCATGTTATTCATGTGATGCTTAATTTAGGATAAAAATTTGAGGTCCAGATCTTGTATAATTACCGAGTTATTAATTTATCTTTGTCACATGCTTTTATCGATATGAAATCTTTGTTAATTGCTAGTAAATAATGTGCTTATCTGAAAATTATGAAACTTGTACAACATTTATAATTAGTCAAGATGTACCTTCCATAAAAGTTTCATGTACAACGGAGATGTTTGGACTGTCACCTTTTATTCCATGCTTACAAGTAATAATACCTTTATATACAGTTATTAGTGATCCTATATCTCAAATATGTTGTCCGTGTTGCTTGCTTCACATGTAGGTTAAACAGAATGTTATGCATCTCTGTTGGTGATAGGTCTATGCTTAGTATGTTGCTTTACCTTACATGAATTTTATTAAATTGCAATGCGGTTGTATTGTTAATTTGTGTTTTCTTAATAATAACCAACTCACGAATAAATCTCTTTTAGAAAGGATGAGAGTCGGAGTGGGAGTGACGATGTGTTGTTTGTCTTTCAATGAGATATCTATGCTATGCTTATTCCGCTTAAGCAGGCATTGCATTTTTGCATATCATAATAGGAACGATGATGGTTGATGGGTCGATGGATCAACCAGATGACTTGGTGTTTAATCAAAGATGGTGCCATGGCGAACAGGTCCCGGAGATGGAATACTAACTTTTGGTTATCTTTTACCCAGGCAAGCCCTGGTGCATAACCCCTATGATTCTGCACTTTATTATATCTATATTCTTGTGCATTAAGTTTTAAGGAGTTAGATGAAATCCACTTGCATATATATCCTTATCCTATGAGTCCTACTAGTATGACAGGATCGTGTAGGCTGCTATGCTACAGGTCTCCGGTAGAAGTCGAGTGATTGGCTGTCACTCGCGAGAGATAGGATTATTTATTATTATTACTATCACATGGAATATATATGGATAATAATTGGAGACCGGGCGGGACTGTACTTTAGATTTGGACTTGGACTTGGTTGGGCAACAGAGCGGGGCTCTGGTTGCGTGTCCCGCCTGTGTTGATTAAGGACCGTTCGTTGTTGTGGACAATAGTCTTGTCACAGACCTTATTATCCCGTGCACATACTTACGGATGGGGGTGAGGAAGACCTGTTCCTCGCTTGTTGTGGGATCCGGCTCTATCTAGACCAGCTTGATTGGTGGCGGGGATGGTGGAGGTCTAAACGCCTCACGTTGAGCGAGAGACTCAAGTGTGGTTGGTTTAGAGTCCAGGCTGGACGGGGACCTGGAACCCTCGCTAAGAGTGGAATTGGTTGGTCTTGCTTGCGCTCGGGGTGCAAGTGAGACGTGTGTTGTTCGGGGTACCCACCTGGGCACATTGATTCGCGAATCGCCGTCGCTTAGACGGTATGACTTGACTATGACATGACATCGTAGTAAGAACTGGAACAAGAAAGTTGTTGGAAGAGAAGATAAAATGGTTCTGATTGCTTACCACTTGCTTGAAAGTAGAACAGGTGCTTACCTGGAATGGATAGCTAATGAACTAATGATGACTGCTAATAAAAATAAATATAAGGATGCATAGTTAGTAATGCTTCCTGCAATGCAATAAACCAGCAAGCCCGATAAGCCTTGCATATCCTTGGAGTCTTTTATTTTCTCCTGTCGGGTAAGTCTTGCTGAGTACAATTGAGTACTCAGGGTTTTATTCCCCCTGTTGCAGGTGACAGGTGGATGCTAGAGCTGACCCTTGTGTGTCGATTCCTCCTGGTGGGCTCAGAGAGGATTTCCTTTTACGCTGCGGATATAGTGTTTATTTATAACTCTCACTCAATGCTTTCCAAAGAAAAGCTTTATAATATGTTGTCATATCTTGTATATAAATATTCACCATATGAATGCCTCCTATATAATTAGATAACTTTTATTTCCGCTATAACTCTGATCATATATTTATATTTGTTTTTGTTCCAAAACAAAACTTGTAAACATGCCATGTATAAATCTTTTACACACACGTAACCTGATGCAATTCTGCTATTGCATTCAACTTGTAACTACTCTGATGCTGTAATAAAGTGATGTAAGAAATGGTTAAGGACTTTATAAGCTTTACTCCCCCATTCACGATCCTGATGTTAAATGTGGATTTTTGAGTTCTCCCGTTGGGTGTGCTCGACGGAACTGCTCAGTTTAGCGCTCTTTCGAAGTACTTAGTGCCTAATGGAAGACAAGTACTCCGGAAGGGTGTTAAATTAGGCGGTTCTGCCACAAAATGTGGACTCCACTCCTTTTAGGGATACAAAACTTCCTGAGCCCAATAACATATCTAACTCTTCTTTTGCCTGGCAAATGGAAATAATACTCTCCTTCGCCAAGATTAGGAAATGCCAATGTTTGATTGATCCTCTCAATGACATCTGAGGCTTCATGATCTTATGCTATGATGTAGCTTTCAACTTGTAGCTTTCACAATGACATCCTCCTTGTACTGAGCCTGTGACCGCGTGCGGTAGTCTGTGGAGACATGCCACGGCACCAAATACGCACTAGTGAGCTTCAAAGACATGATGGAAACAAGATGGTGAGTTACCTTTCAGCTCTTGTATCACCTTCTCTTCCACGGTCGGAGCCCTCAGCTCACCTCCTCCAAGCCCTTAACTACTTGGTGGGATAGAACGGCCTCCTGGTCTAGGATCCCCTTGGCTGCAACAAGCAAAAAAGGCATCGGTTTCCAAACTACGCGGATCAGCCACAAAGCAGAGAAGGTGGAGGGATCACCTTCCGTGACCTCTTGAAGGCTTTTATGCGCCTCCAGCAGGGTGACCTGGAGAAGTGGAGCTGGTCCTTTTCGGCCTGGAGCTGTTTCTTCTCCGCCTCCAGCCTGTCCACCTCCACGGCACACCGATGCTCAGACATCACTTCTTTGGCCTCTAGATCGCAAGCCCGCTATCAAAGAGTTTCAAACTCTTGGCAGGAAGGGCCCGCCTCTTTTAGCAGCTGGAGCCGTTGCGCCGACCTCCTCCTCAACTCCTATGGCAAGAGTAGAATCATCCCTGCAACAGCCACAACACAAAAAGAAGAACAAAGTTGGAGCAAAAAAGGCACGTACCGCGATTCGGTCGCCACGGAGACCATGTCGGCCCATAGTTGGCAGTCACCTTCATCTTCCGCGAGCTCGTCGTCCCATCTGGCGCCCCTCGCTGCGCCGCCTCCTGCCCACGCCGCCACATCCATTGTCGTCGCGACCATGTCTCCTACCTGTCCTCAGGATCCTTTGACGCCTCTGTCCGAGCCGTCGAATCCTGGACCTTGCACCACGTCGGGTATGACCCACCGGGCCATAGGTATCTCCGCCCCCTGATCTAACGGTTGGGATGCAGCATCACAGATGGAACCAACTGATAGTTAGATGGACCATTGTAACGGTTGAAAACGCTAAGACCAAGATCAATAATAGAGCCAAGTGCTTAGCTATAAGTCAAGTTATAAGAGCTAAGCTATACAACAGTTAGTCTTGTTTGTTTTCACACTTAATAATAATAAAATGGTTTGTACCAAGTGTGAAAAGGGGTACTTCTTTGTTCCAAAATAAACACACAGAGAAGTCAAATTTCTTAAAATTTAATCTAAATTATATAAAAATATATTAATATTTATGATGTATAATAGTATCATTTAAATTAGACATGAGTATACTTTCATAAAGAACTTATTTATAATATAAATGTTGATATTATTATTTATTATTTTTTATATTTCTAGTCAAACTAAAAAAATTAACTTCACGAAAAGCTAAAAAAAATAACTCGAGCGAGATGTGCATTTATTTGATACGGAGAAAGTGCAAAAGATTGATGGTAATATCGCGTTTTCATAAGTTGTTATATCACGTTACCACGTTTGTTTGCGTGTTGTTCGTTAAAGTTAAATAAGTTAGGAAAGGAAATCGGCCGAACACTCGTTCAAAGTTAATTAAGGTTAAAATAAAATTTGTCATAATTAGAAAAGTTTTTGTAATACTTTTAGTTGAAATGTAAACTTTTGTGATAGATGAAGGATGAAAGCCCTATTGGGGGGTGGGGGGGTGGGGCGGTGACTTCTGTACTGGTACGACCGGTCTACCGCTGCTGATATATATATCCCACACACTATCTCACCATCACAAACAACTGTACAACGTGCGCGTCAAACACTGCTTCTGCGCGAGCCCTGTTAACTCAGCTGCCCCAGCAGGGTTTGCCGCTCCCAGCAGCGTCCTTCCCCAGCTCGCGGCGCGCCAGCATCTCGGCGAGCGCGCGGGAGTGCGGCCACTCGGGGTTCCCGCGCGCCGCGGCCTCCCGGAACATGGCCTCGGCACGCGCCAGCGAGTCGTCCACCGTGTCCTCCACCATCAGTCCCGGCACGTCCGCGTACCGGTCCGTGGCGCTGCCGTCGGTGGCGCGCGTGATGGGCTTCCTCGTGTCCGCGAACTCCACCTCCGCCAGCGGCGACGGCTTGTGCGTCCGGTAGTACTCCCTGTCCTCCTCCCTCACCTTGCGCGCCGCGGACTCGGAGCCGCCGGGCGTCGCCGGGTCCGCGAGCTCATGTTCGGACCCGGCCAGTGGCGGCTTCTTCCCCGAGGGCGCGAACGGCGGGACGCGCTCCGCCGCCGCCTCCGCGTGCCCCGGCGTCGCCGCCGCTTTTCCCACCGGGTGCTTGCCAACGCGGCCCCCAGCGCCAGTGGCCTCCTCGGCGCCGGAGAACCTCGGCGGCCGGTCCATGTAGTCGTCGCTCGGAGCGTCGCCGGAGTGCACGGCCGGGTCGCCCGCGCCCGCGGCTTCCGTCGAGACGGACAGGAGGCGGCGGCGCGCGGCGGCCAGGAGGCCGTCCCTGGTGGTGGCCGGCGGCCTCGTGACCACCAGGCGGAGTGCTCGTGCCGTTGCCATCCTACCACTTGTTGATGATGGCGAATTGGCGATGGATGTCTCTAGTTGCTTTTCCTGTCTGCTTGCAATACTCCACTTTCGATGGATCAGCTCGGTGGCTACTGAGTATGACTGATTGACTGATGATGGCTCTAGGTTATATATATAGTCTCAAAGCCGGCGGCGAGAAGAGCGTGGAGAGGTCTGGCGGGCCGGTGGGGGCATCGCGATTCGCGAATGAGGTGGAAGACACGAGTCTTCCGTGGAGGAGGACGCGCCATTTTCATCGGGAACCTTCGTTCGAGGCGGTGGCTGGCGGCAAAGAGGGCATGACTAGTAATAATGGGCCCGTAAAGTGGTCTTGGGCTGATAACGCATCTAACATTTCGAACGGACCTTGTTTGTCGTAGATGCGATGCGGGCTAAACGGCTGGCCAAGCGAGAATTCCAGGCGGCGATGCTATGCGCCTACTCCTATGCTGCGTGCCCACGTCAACAACACATGGACGCACGTTACGCTTACGCATGGCCAGCTGGCTACTGCATGCCCCCACACCGTGTCACATCACATCCACCGATGCGATCAGTGCCCGTTGCTTTGCTTCCCGTTTCAGCTGCGCCGCACTGGCCATCGCAAAAAAAAAAAAAATGCATGCCTCTTTCTTTCTTGAGCCATGCGCCGTTGCCGTCGGAGTCGAGCTGCATGCGACGTGATTGGCAACGAGCTACTAGTACTGCAGTAGAGGTTAACGCATCGGACGAGGACAGCACACAGGTCACAGGGAGTGCCCGATCGATGCGCCGGTCGGTCGATCGGTCGGTGCTTTCTGTTGGAATTTTTGGAATCCGACACCGACACCGACAGTGGCTGGCTGACGAGCGAAGTGCGTCGGTGCATGCATGGCCCGGCGGCACTGCCGCCGGTGGATAAAAAAGCTGCAGGTTTGTGTGGCTGGAAGTGGGTCGACGAAGAGAATGGACAGTGCGAATACAGTGTGCAGCAGCACTGCAGAGTGCAATCGTGCAGGCACACCCAGATCTGTAGCTGTTGTGCATGTGGTGTCCTCGCCTGCTGCCTCTCTGCAATCCGCATGTGGACTGATGGACTCTGGTTAGTGTACATGCATGCCTCTCAAAGCAAAATGGTGGTGTCTTGATGACGACGACGACGACGATGATATGGAAGAGATGCAACGGTTGCTGAGAGTGGATCCATCATTACATGAGTGATGAGAGTACTCGATCAGCAAAGCGCAAGACCTCTGCACCTGCAAATGCAGCCTGCTGGTGATCTTCTTGTAGCCTTGTGCGGCCGACGGGGCCTTTGTTGTTCCTGACTGAGCAGAGCTCTTGAGTCTTGACATGCATCCTATCTTGTGCTGTTTCGGGAATTGATTACATATACGTAATATATAATAGTATAATGGACAAGCTAATAATGGTCTCTGGACAGGAAGAACAAATATAATTTGCAGCGGGTTCAATGCCAATGCGGTGAATGTGACTGACACACCTCCGCTCTGAACAATTATTCTGCTCATCTCACAATCAGATGTGAAAACTGATGTGTAAACTACTGTAGATGTGAAAACTGACACACCTCCGTCCCATAATAAAAGCACGTTTAGAATTCAAATGTGTAAACTACTGTAGATGTGAAATTACATTTTTACCCCTAAAAAGTGTAGTGCAGTGATCGGCAGTACAGGTGCAGATGGAGCAGCCTGCCGCTAGACGGGACTCCAATGGAAACGAGCGAGCAAATGAGTGGTCCAGACACTTCCACGTAGCTCCCGTCAGTATTTTTTTGCCGCCAACGTGATTGTCTACAGCTGCCGGCTAGCCCCTATACTGTTCCTATATTTACCTTCATTTGTGGGACAAATTTCAAACTTCAGATGTGTTTTTATTTCGGGACGGAGGGAGTACGTACATACCACACGACAGGGGACATGCCCAAACAGGAATAAGAAATGCTCACTGCTCACATTCACAGGTTGATTCTAAAGTAACCTTGTTTGATGCGAGCTGGATGGGCACAACGTACAGTGCTCAGTGCACACCGTTTCACGTGGCCATTTTGACATTGGTGTACACACCCAACAAGTCATAAGACTCGAATACCCATTACCCAAACAGAATTTTACTCCTATACTAATCTATCTATAAGAACATACAGCTATAGAAAGAAGGTGGAGCACGGCAGCGTTACTGTTACACTTGTATCACTTTTGTCCTTTTCTATTTTTCCCCCCGCTTTTCGATTTCTTTTTTTTCTCCCCTTTTTCTACTTTTCGATTTTTTCCTCAAATACACGCGGCAACGCGCGTGGGCCCCGCTAGTATAATTAAACACGCACGGATCATGTTACTGTTCTAGGAAGGCAAACATGCATGTATATGTAAATGGGCATCGCTGCACGTACGTACGCAGGCTCGTGACACACGGGTGGTGCAGTGTTCATCCATCCGTCTTTCTTATATAAGTGCATGCGCTATTCGCGCGCACATGTATGTCAGTGTTTATGTCTCTAACTCTCAATCATATTTTATTAAAAAAATAAAGTAGTGAAATATAGTAGAGTTGATGCGTAGGATAACAGAAAATCTAGCTGCAAATACTGAACATTGATTCTCCCACACAGACACGAGAAAGAACATGCCCACAGCACAACAGCAGGAATAAAATACACACACTCCATGAGTCACATGTCGGTGTAATCTTACCCAGCTCGCTAGGACCGATAACATGCTACTAGTATCTATCATGTCCTGTAAGAGCATCTTTGATGCAGATGTTTAGGGCCCTTAGCTTTGAACGCAAGAATTTTACGTATTTTTAATAGAAATTCCATATGAATCAATTTACTTTTATACAAAAAATATAAGATTCAGGAAAAAGATCCTGCAAACCAAAGAGGGCCTTATCAGAAGAGGTACTCAACAAAAAATATATATATATATATATATATATATATATATATATATATATATATATATATATATATTTTAGCATTAGCAACTGATGCTTAGAATACATAATATGTTTAAGTTTTTATAGTGTGCTTAATGTGCATTAATAAGATAGTTGAGCCATCTTAAAAAAATTATAAGTGTAGCGACATTATTTTACAAAAAAAAATATAGTGCTTAAACTATAAACTATAGGTCGATCATATAAATTCTTTCAAATTTTACTTTATACTATCTTTGATAATGTTAAAAGTGTATTTTAAGATAAACTTAGATGTTACTTACTTTATATTATCTTTTATGATACCAATTAATTAATTGTACATTTAGTGATTAATTTTAATTAATATTTTATAACAATAGAGATTGGTGTATAAAAAATCTGAATAAATCTAAAGGTACTATTGTGTGGATGATGATCATGATTAAAGGTCATATTTTTATTATTTAAAAATGTCTATGATGTATTTTTTCCCAACGTGTTTCGTTAGGATTAAAGTTGAGAGCCTCTAATCAGATACTCCCTCTGTCCCTAACTAACTGTCGTTTTCGCTTCCCGATAAACAACTTTGACTAAATATATATAAAAAACATTAATATTTATGGTACAAAATAATATCATTAGATAGATCGCTGAATCTATTTTCATAATAAATTTATTTGGAGATACAAATGTTGCATGTATTTTCTATAAATTTAGTCAAACTTACGACATAGAAACCAAAAGCGACAATTATTTAGGGACGGAGAGAGTATGCTTTCATTTTACAGTAGTGCCAAAGTCTAACTTGATTAAGCCAGATGACCAATGTATAGATATTGAAATATTAGTATTAGACCTAATCATAGGCCACTCAACCTGCCAATGCGTTGATGAAAGCCCAAGTTTGGTTTTGGTAATTAATGACACCAAGTTGCTAATGCCATGTGTCAAGTGTGATTAAGCTAAGCATAAGCAACATGTGATGGAGGTGGAAATGGCATGGAGAGATGGCCACAAGACCACATGATTTGGTGCATGAAATGATAAGCAAGATCATGGAGGAGACGCACATAATATGATGGACATGATGATCAAGTGGAAGAGAAGGATCTAAGAGCGCAAGGCAAAGGTATAACCATAGGATTTTCCTTTTGCCAGTCTAAGATGAGTAGAGAAGTGATTGACCGGGTTTAGGATACATAGCCGACTATCAAGAGGGGCAATCACGGTTAGCTTGGGAATCAAGTGCCACTAGATCAATGTCTTGAGCATATGCATTAGGATCTAGTTGAGAGCTAACATAACGCCTTGAAAAATGTTTGTGAAATGCTAACACACATGCACTTGATGGTGTACACTTGGTGGTGTTAGCACATTTGCGAAGGCGGTGGTGTTTGAGCGGTAGTAAGGGGTTTGGGGTTCGCTCTCCCTCCCGCCGAGCTTGCGAGCGCGGGATTCAGGCATTTTCGAGGAAATGAAATGCCTATTTTCTATTGCGCCGGAAGTTGGAAAAGAAACGGAGGCGAACGGCGGTCACTGTGGTGACCGGACGCTGCACCGGACGCGGTCTCGGTTTGACCGGACACGTCCGGTCAGTTCAACGCGGCACGGGCACTAGGGTTTGTGACCGGACGCTGGTCTGGCCTGACCAGCGCGCCCGGTCAGTTCTCCTGTGCGCTGAAGTAGAGTGCGCGACCGGCGCGTCCGGTCCCTCATGGAACCGGAGCGTCCGGTCAGGCGTCCAGAAGGGTAGAGTGTTGATCGGACGCGCGGCGCGTCCGGTCACGTGCGACCGGACGCGTCCGGTCTCAACGGGAGCTTACTGGAACGTGACCGGACGCTGGCACTGTCGCGTCCGGTCAAACGCTGGAGCGCGTCCGGTCAGGGTAACGGCTAGTTCTGACACGCACTGTTTCTTGCTGTCGTGTAGTGACCGGACGCGTCCGGTCGCCCTGACCGGAGCGTCCGGTCAGCGCGATTTTCGCTGCGTCGTCCGTAACGGCTAGCTGTGTACCCCTTCGTTATAAATAGAGGATGTCCGGGGTTTGAGGGTAACTCTTGCACATTTTGAGACCTAAAGACATCCTTTGAGCTAGAGAACAACCCCTCCACTCATCTCTTTGCTTGATTGCACATCTTGAGTGAGATTGAGTGAGATTCAAGTGCATTGCTTGAGAGTTGCATTCTAGAGGCACTTGATCTTTGAGTTGTTGCGGATTTCTTGTTACTCTTCCGTGTTTCCCGACACGGTAGACGGCTTGGAGCAGCGGAGGTGATTGAGCTCGCAATTGGAGATTGTTGGAGCCCTCACCAAGTGTTGTAAGGGGTTCTTGATCCTTCCCCGCGGGAGTTCGCAAATTGGATACTCTAGTGGAGCTCGTGGCTTGGAGGATCCCCATCTTGTGTGCGGTTGTGCGGCGCCCGCCGAGGGCTCGACTCTTGATAGTCGATTAGCTCGCGAACCGACAAGTGGGTGCATCGCCACAACGAGGAGTAGCTTGCCGGGAAGCAAGTGAACCTCGGTAAAAAATCTTGTGTCATCTCTTTGCCGAGGATTTCTCTTGTGGTTGATTATTGTGATTGATTCTTCAAGTGCATTACTTCTCTACATCGTTGGTATAAGAATCAAGTCACTTGCTCTTTACTTTCTTGTACTAGTCCTTGTGTAGTTTGCTCTGTGTAGCCTTTATCACATAGGAGTAAGTAGCTTAGTGACTTAGTCTTGTTGGTGTGTATTAGAGATCATAGCCTTGCTTCACTAGTATTGTATAGGTGGCTTGCATAGTATAGTTGAGTTAGTGCTAGAATTAGCTTAGCCATCTTTTATACTAACGTGGTTGTTTAGTGAAGCTTGTAGATTTTCAAATAGGCTATTCACCCCCCCTCTAGCCATTTGGACCTTACAAGTGGTATCGGAGCCGAGGCACCGTTTATTTGAGGCTTAACAACCTACGGTGAAAAAGAAATGGCTCAATTAAGGTTGCACATCAACAACACCAAGAAGGCACCTCACTTTGATGGGACAAATTATGCTTATTGGAAGGTTAAGATGACCGCACACCTCAAGTCAATCAATAGAGAAGTGTGGAAGGTCACCGAAACAAAATTTGAGATTGCTAATCCGGAAGCACCTACACCGGTGGAAGAAAAGAAGCTCCAATGCAATGACATTGCCATTAGTGCTCTTCATGATGACAAGACATTTGAGCAAGTAAAGAACATTGAAATTGCTCATGATGCTTGGGCCAAGCTAGAAGAAACATTTGAGGGCACCGAAGGCACAAAGACCGCTAAAGCATATATCTTGCAAGAAAAAATTTCAAGCTTTAAGATGCAAGATGATGAGAGTGTACCGGAGATGTTTCATAGATTGCAAGTCATTGTCAATGAGCTCAAGGCACTTGGTGAGGAAGTCAAGGACAACCAATTCTCTATGAAGTTCTTGAGAAGCTTGCCCAAGAGGTTTGATACATTGATCACCGTGCTAGTGAGGACTACATTGAAGGATTCAACTCCTCAACAAATATTTCAAGAAGTGATGACCGATGATTCATATAGAGAAGATGATGAGAAGGATGAGTTGGTCAAGAAGAAAAAGAAGGAAAATGAGAAGAAGGATGATGAGAAGAAGAAGAGTGTGGCATTCAAAGCCACCACATCCAAGGGCAAATCCAAGATTGAATCATCAAGTGATGAAGACTCAAGCTCTTGTGATAGTGATGACATTGATGAGAAGATGGCTCTCTTTGTCAAGCAATTTGGCAAATTCATGAAGAAGAAAGGCTTTCGTGCAAGAAGGAGGAAGAACTCATCCAAGAAGAATGAGTATACCATGAGATGCTTTAGATGCCATAGCAAGGACCATCTTATTGCAAAGTGTCCTTATGATAGTGATGATGAAGATGCTATCAAGAAGGAAAGGAAAAAGCAAAAGAAGAAGCAAGAAAAGAAGGAGAGCTCTCATAAGAAGAAGAATGATTCTCATGTTGCTACATGGGATAGTGATGATTCCTCAAGTGATGATGAGGATGACAACAAGAGCAAGAAGAAGGGACATGCTAGCATTGCTATTCAAGAGAAGGTCTCCCTCTTCGACACTCCATCGTGCTTCATGGCTAAGGCCGCTAAGGTATCATCCGATGGTGAGAGTGGTCATGATAGTGATAGTGATGAGGAAAAATTCACTAAAGATGAACTAATCACTATGCTAGAAGATTGTACTCAACATTTTAAAGAATCTAGAAAGGAGTGCAAGGGCTTGCTTAAGGAAAGGAAAATTCTTATGCAAGAACTTGATGAGCTTAGGGCATCTTATGAAAGTCTAAAGGTAGACCATAAGAAGCTTCAAAAGTCTCACACTAAGCTTGAAGAAGCTCATTCCTCTCTAGTTGAAAAATGTGAAAACATGCCAACTAATGTTGAGAAAGCTAAAACTTGCAACATAGGCATATCATGTGATATAATTGATGAATCTTGTCATAAGCCTATTGTTATTGCTACCACTAACCCTTCATGTAGCTCATCTACATCATCCTCATCTAGTAGTGATGGTTTCACTTGTGACACCTCACTTATAGTTGAGAATGAAAATCTCAAGAAGGAGGTAAAAGAGCTCAATCACACCCTAGCTAAGGCTTATGGTGGTGAGGACTGCTTGCTTATGTGCTTGGGTAGCCAAAGAGCTTCTCTCTACAAAGAGGGATTGGGCTATAACCCCAAGAAAGGCAAGGCCGCTTTTGCTCCTCACAAGACTCGTTTTGTGAAGAACAATGGTAGCTATTGCAAAAGTTGCAAGCAAGTTGGTCACATAGAGCAACATTGCATGAACAAGAAATCCAATGCTAATGTATCCTCAATTAAGTTTGACTCTTTCTATATACTTACCAAGGGTACAAGTGGTGTTCATGCTAAGTTCATTGGTACACCATGGATGGGCTCAAAGAAGAAAGCCATTTGGGTACCAAAGAGCTTGGTCACTAACCTTGGAGGACCCAAACAAGTTTGGGTACCTAAAAAGAATTGATCTTATCTTGTAGGTCAATTACAAAGCCGGAGGAAGGCATTGGGTGCTTGATAGTGGGTGCACTCAACATATGACCGGGGATTCTTGTATGTTCAAATCAATTGATACAAGTCAAAATGGTGGTTTTGATGCAATCACTTTCGGCAACAACAAGAAAGGCAAGGTCAAGGGGCTTGGTAAAATTGCTATCTCAAATGACATGAGCATATCTAATGTGTTGCTAGTTGAGAGCTTGGATTTCAATCTTTTATCGGTGGCACAACTTTGTGATCTTGGCTTCAAGTGCATATTTGGTAGTGATGATGTTGAAGTCATAAGTGTTGATGGATCAAATTTGATATTCAAAGGATTTAGACATAGTAGTTTATACTTGGTTGACTTCAATGATAGTGAGACACAATTGACATCATGCTTGCTTAGCAAATCTAGTATGGGTTGGTTATGGCATAGAGGGCTTGGTCATGTTGGAATGAAATAATTGAACAAACTTTTGAGGCATGACTTAGTTAGAGGCTTGAAAGATGTCACCTTTGAGAAGGATAAACCTTGTAGTGCTTGTCAAGCCGGTAAACAAGTTGGAAATGCACATCCTAGGAAGAGTGAAATGAGCACATCAAAGGCATTTTAGTTATTACACATGGACTTGTTTGGACCAACAACATACACTAGTATTGGTGGGAACAAGTATGGTTTTGTGATAGTTGATGACTACACTAGATACACTTGGGTGTTCTTTCTTTATGACAAGAGTGATGTACATGATCTATTCAAATCTTTTGTCAAGAGAGTGCAAAATGAGTTTGAGACCACCATCAAGAAGATTAGAAGTGACAATGGTAGTGAGTTTAAGAACACAAGAATTGAGGAATTATGTGATGATCTTGGTATTGGACATCAATTCTCTCCAACATACACTCCTCAATCCAATGGTGTAGTTGAAAGAAAGAATAGAACTTTGATTGACATAGCTAGATCAATGCTTAGTGAATACAATGTGAGTCATTCATTTTGGAGTGAAGCTATCAACACGGCTTGCTATTGTAGCAACCGTCTTTATTGCCATGGGAAGCTTGGGAAGACACCATATGAGCTATTGAATGGAAGAAAGCCCAACATTGCATACTTTAGAGTGTTTGGTTGCAAATGCTATATTCTCAAGAAAGGCACTAGATTGAGCAAGTTTGAAAAGAAATGTGATGAAGGATTCTTACTTGGTTATTCTACCACAAGCAAAGCATATAGAGTTTGGAATCTTACAAATGGCACCTTGGAAGAAGTTCATGATGTTGAGTTTGATGAAACCCAAGGGTCTCAAAATGAAGCTCAAAACCTTGATGATGTGAGAGGAGATCAATTGTCAAATGCAATGAAGAACATGGATATTGGTGACATAAGGCCGAGGCAAGTTGATGATGATGATATTCATGTGATCAACCAAAGTGTGCAAATTGATACAAATCAAGCAAGCTCAAGTGGTACTCATAATGAAGCTCAAGATCAAGGACAAGCAAGTGGAAGTAATCAACTCCCAATACTCCAACCTACTAGCATTGCAAGAGATCATCCGTTGGACCAAATCATTGGTGGAATTCAAAGTAGTGTTCAAACTAGATCAAGATTAGCATCATTTTGTGAGCACTACTCATTTGTGTCACTTGAAGAACCTAAGAAAATAGAAGATGCTTTGAAGGATTTCGATTGGGTAAATGCCATGCATGAAGAGCTAAACAACTTCACTAGAAATCAAGTTTGGAAACTTGTTGAAAGGCCAAAGAACTACAATGTGATTGGTACTAAGTGGGTCTTTAGAAACAAGCAAGATCAAGATGGTGTAGTTGTAAGAAACAAAGCAAGATTGGTAGCACAAGGTTACACACAAGTTGAAGGTCTTGATTTTGGTGAGACATATGCACCGGTTGCAAGATTAGAGGCAATTAGAATCTTATTAGCATATGCTTGTGCACACAACATCAAGCTCTATCAAATGGATGTCAAGAGTGCATTTCTCAATGGTTACATCAATGAAGAAGTTTATGTTGAGCAACCTCCCGGTTTTGAAGATGACAAGAAGCCCAACCATGTCTACAAGCTCAAGAAGGCTTTGTATGGTTTGAAGCAAGCACCTAGAGCATGGTATGAGAGATTGAGGGACTTTCTTCTCTCTAAAGGGGTCAAGATGGGAAAGGTTGACACCACTCTCTTCACCAAGAAGCTTGGAAATGACTTGTTTGTGTTACAAATCTATGTGGATGACATTATCTTTGGATCAACTAACCAAGATTTTTGTGAAGAATTTGGAAATATGATGGCAAAAGAGTTTGAGATGTCTATGATTGGAGAGCTTAGTTACTTTCTTGGACTTCAAATCAAGCAAATGAAGAATGGTACTTTTGTAAGTCAAGGGAAGTACATCAAGGACATGATCAAGAAGTTTAGATTGCAAGATGCTAAGCCAATGGGTACACCAATGGGCACAAATGATCAATTGGGTATTGATGCAAGTGGCAACATGGTAGATCAAAAGCAATACCGGTCTATGATTGGAAGTTTGCTCTATGTCACCGCTTCAAGGCCGGATGTGATGTTTAGTGTGTGCAAATGTGCAAGATATCAAGCTTCACCTAGAGAAAGTCACTTGAAAGCAACCAAGAGGATATTGAGATATCTTAAGGGCACTCATGATGTTGGATTATGGTTTCCAAAGGGGTCTAATTTTGAGTTGATTGGATATTCGGACTCCGACTATGGTGGATGCAAGATTGATAGAATGAGCACAAGTGGCACTTGTCAATTGCTTGGAAGGTCTCTTGTTTCATGGTCATCAAAGAAACAAAATAGTGTTGCACTATCTACCGCCGAGGCCAAATACATTAGTGCCGGTAGTTGTTGTGCACAATTGCTTTGGATGAAGGCCACTTTGAATGATTTCGGAATTAAATTCAAGAATATGCCATTGTTTTGTGACAATGAAAGTGCTATCAAGATGACTCAAAATCCGGTTTAACATTCAAGAACCAAGCACATTGATATTAGGCATCACTTCATAAGAGACCATCAACAAAAGGGTGATATTAGCATTGAAAGCATTGGCACCGAAGATCAATTAGCCGACATATTCACAAAGCCACTTGATGAAAAAAGATTTTACAAGTTGAAGAATGAATTGAACATACTTGACTTCTCCAACTTGAGATGAGTGCACCCCCACATTCTTAAAATGACATGCCTCTCCTCCGACATAACAAGGTAAAGTTATTTGGCATATCATTCATACTTTGCTAAGGACATTTTTAGAACATATAGACATATTTGTATGACAAATAGGCTCATTCATGAAAATCAAATGTTTTTGATGTATATATGGTACCACTATTGCTTCTATGTTTGATTGATCTAGTGGTAGCATATGACATGTTTGTGGGCTTGCAAACCCAGTGTTGAATCTAGAAAATGAGCTCATGATGTGTAATTCAACATGGTCAAGATAACCCTTATACTTCATGAGGTGTGAAGAAGCTTGTCCTTGGTTCAAACCGAATTACATATTCTAGGCAAGTGATCTAGATTGAACCATAATCTGGACTCCCTCATATTGATTGACTTCATTCTCACTAAAATTGGCACCTTTTTGGTGATTGTTGACAAAGGGGGAGAGAAAAGTCACAAAGGGGGAGAAAGATATAGTAAGGGGAGAGAAATTAAAAATTGAGCACACAAGTAGGGGGAGCAAGCTCATGAATTATTTGTTGCATTTGTATGTGCATTAACATGATGTATTGTTGCATTGCAAAGCTTAAATTCATATTCATGCTTGTGTGGTGATTGCTAGAAATAGAACTTGAATGATGAATTGTTGAGAGTAGCTTTACAAGTGATATCTAGACACCTTTGCTTATAATATTGATCTCACGGGGTACTTTAGTGTTTGTGATTTTTATAAGTGATGAATTACAAGTGGTGTCTACCTACATCGATGCTAAGGATGGTATATAAAGGCAACTCCGATTGGTATCACGCTTCAAAGGTCCATTCTATATACCTTAGCATCAATTTGATAGCAGTAACTCTCCCAAAATTCAAATCCATACATATGTGCACAATTGAACCAAACTCATGGAAGCACATATGTAGGGGGAGCTAATACTATCGAAATTGAAAATTAATTTCATTTCATATCTTTGTAATGGTTGTCATCAATTACCAAAAAGGGGGAGATTGAAAGCCCAAGTTTGGTTTTGATAATTAATGACACCAAGTTGCTAATGCCATGTGTCAAGTGTGATTAAGCTAAGCATAAGCAACATGTGATGGAGGTGGAAATGGCATGGAGAGATGGCCACAAGACCACATGATTTGGTGCATGAAATGATAAGCAAGATCATGGTGGAGACACACATAATATGATGGACATGATGATCAAGTGGAAGAGAAGGATCTAAGAGCGCAAGGCAAAGGTATAACCATAGGATTTTCCTTTTGCCGGTCTAAGATGAGTAGAGAGTGATTGACCGGGTTTAGGATACATAGCCGACTATCAAGAGGGGCAATCACGGTTAGCTCGGGAATCAAGTGCCACTAGATCAATGTCTTGAGCATATGCATTAGGATCTAGTTGAGAGCTAACATAACGCCTTAAAAAATGTTTGTGAAATGCTAACACACATGCACTTGATGGTGTACACTTGGTGGTGTTAGCACATTTGCGAAGGCGGTGGTGTTTGAGCGGTAGGGGTTTGGGGTTCGCTCTCCCTCCCGCCGAGCTTGTGAGCGCGGGATTCAGGCGTTTTCGAGGAAATGAAATGCCTATTTTCTATTGCGCCGGAAGTCAGAAAAGAAACGGAGACGAACGGCGGTCACTGTGGTGACCGGACGCGGTCTCGGTTTGACCGGACACGTCCGGTCAGTTCAACGCGGCGCGGGCACTAGGGTTTGTGACCGGACGCTGGTCTGGCCTGACCAGCGCGCCCGGTCAGTTCTCCTGTGCGCTGAAGTAGAGTGCGCGACCGGCGCGTCCGGTCCCTCACGGAACCGGAGCGTCCGGTCAGGCGTCCAGAAGGGTAGAGTGTTGATCGGACGCGCGGCACGTCCGGTCACGTGCGACCGGACGCGTCCGGTCTCAACGGGAGCTTACTGGAACGCGACCGGACGCTGGCACTGTCACGTCCGGTCAAACACTGGAGTGCGTCCGGTCAGGGTAACGGCTAGTTCTGACACGCACTGTTTCTTGCTGTCGTGTAGTGACCGGACGCGTCCGGTCGCCCTGACCGGAGCGTCCGGTCAGCGCGATTTTCGCTGCGTCGTCCGTAACGGCTAGCTACGTACCCCTTCGTTATAAATAGAGGATGTCCGGGGTTTGAGGGTAACTCTTGCACATTTTGAGACCTATAGACATCCTTTGAGCTAGAGAACAACCCCTCCACTCATCTCTTTGCTTGGTTGCACATCTTGAGTGAGATTGAGTGAGATTCAAGTGCATTGCTTGAGAGTTGCATTCTAGAGGCACTTGATCTTCGAGCTGCTGCGGATTTCTTGTTACTCTTCCGTGTTTCCCGACACGGTAGACGGCTTGGAGCAGCGGAGGTGATTGAGCTCGCAATTGGAGATTGTTGGAGCCCTCACCAAGTGTTGTAAGGGGTTCTTGATCCTTCCCCGCGGGAGTTCGCAAATTGGATACTCTAGTGGAGCTCGTGGCTTGGAGGATCCCCATCTTGTGTGCGGTTGTGCGGCGCCCGCCGAGGGCTCGACTCTTGATAGTCGATTAGCTCGCGAACCGACAAGTGGGTGCATCGCCACAATGAGGAGTAGCTTGCCGGGAAGCAAGTGAACCTCGGTAAAAAATCTTGTGTCATCTCTTTACCGAGGATTTCTCTTGTGGTTGATTATTGTGATTGATTCTTCAAGTGCATTACTTCTCTACATCGTTGGTATAAGAATCAAGTCACTTGCTCTTTACTTTCTTGTACTAGTCCTTGTGTAGTTTGCTCTGTGTAGCCTTTATCACATAGGAGTAAGTAGCTTAGTGACTTAGTCTTGTTGGTGTGTATTAGAGATCATAGCCTTGCTTCACTAGTATTGTATAGGTGGCTTGCATAGTATAGTTGAGCTAGTGCTAGAATTAGCTTAGCCATCTTTTATACTAACGTGGTTGTTTAGTGAAGCTTGTAGATTTTCAAATAGGCTATCCACCCCCCTCTAGCCATTTGGACCTTACAGTTGAGTCAGACTCAGGTCATAATTTTGCACCTATGACTTGACTCATCCCGAGAAAACCTAACCTAACATAAATCCAAGAAATAACCCATCCCAGCTTGATCCGCTAGTGCGTCGGATCGGGCTCAAACTAGAAATTTTGACTAATAGTGTTTAAGCCTGACCCAAACCTAGCTGACCCGATTTAGCGTTTGATAAGATCTAATCAATAAAGAGTATGTCATGATCCATGTATGAGATCAGAGATTCAGAGCTGACAGCTTAGGCCAATGTGTCAACAGTAATGCTACGATTAGAGCGTCCGGACGCCAGGTGTCCCTCCAAACACTACGTGGTCTCACCGTGTCCACGTATTATCCACCGTAGGTGAAAATATCTGATACCTCCCCCTCAGGTGGCTACTCAGACTAAACTTCTCCCCTTTCATCTCGTCTCTCTCCTCCATGTCTCCGTAAAATCACATAGCGTCACCGTTGCTTTCTTCCTCCACCCAAGCTGACCACGCCACCTTCTCCCCTAGTTCAAGTCGCGCCTCCCCAGCCTGTTCCCCAACCCCAGCGCTGACGGAATTCCTCGCCGTTGTGGGGCGCCGTCACTGCCCCTAGCCGATGGCGCTAGGCGCATGTGCTAGGGTGCCTCAGGTCATCCCCGGACGAGCCAAGGCACCCATGAGCGCCGGGGTGCTGGTGGTTCTCGCGCAGCCGTTCGCCGCTGGCTCCCACCCCGACAGCCAAAATTGACCGGCCCAGCCTCTCCCTCCCCTATGTTGCAATGTAGGTTTCAAGTGTTTTAGATGTTTAAGTGGTATGTGGTAAATGTTTCATATGGATGTTGCAAAAATAGATTAGGATGTTGCACATGTTTCAAGTTGTCGGTGTTCGGACCCGAGGGGGTCCTAAACCAACGAGTAAATGCTGCGTGTCCCTTTCCTGGATGGTGATGCAAGGAGAACACACGGGGATTTATCCTGGTTCGGGCAAGAGAAGGCCCTACATCCAGCGGGGGGGAGAGATTTGTATTTCCTTGCACCGAGGTGCTTGCGTAGGGGTTACAAGCTTGCGAGAGAGGGTGATAAGCCCAGGTCTCAAAAGAGGAAAAAGAAATACAAGATGATTGCTTGAGATGTTGATCGCTATCTGGTGCTTGGTTTGTTGTCCGTTGTCTTCTCCAGAGCCCTGGCCTACCCTTTTATAGGACGAGAGGAGGCCGGGGCAACGGATGTCTTGAGATGATGTTTTGTCGATCACTGTCGAGGTGACTGTAGCGACGTGCCCTAGAAATGGGAGGCCATCCCTGGACTCCATGGTGTTACAGAGGACGAGACGCTGAAATGACCCGGAGCGCCGCGCCATACCGTCCTTCCTTCCCTGTTGCGCTGTGTTAGGCGTTGAGGCTGGGTCGAGGCCGGGTCGAGGCCTGATCGAGGCTGATCGGATAAGTCCGAATCCCTGGAATCGCGGTGTACGGACTTTGTCGTATCCTCCCTCGAGGGTCACTAGTGACGTACATTGTGCGGTAAGGTGGGTACAGTGGCGTTTTTCACCTCCCATCACGGGATGGGCGGTAAAATAGTGAGGACTGACACTGGTATTGTTCCCACGTCGACCATGCGCGCAGCCATGCCGGTAGGTGGTAGTAGGTAATTGCATTAAATGCTAAGGCTTTTGTCCTGGGGTAGGTAAAGAGAGGGGGTCGAGCGCCTCGACCCGGGCTCACGCGAGTCAGAGTTCGGTCGAGGTGCCTTGTCGTGCGGAACGTGGTCGAGGTCTCCCGTCGAGGGGGCCTCGTACGAGTCGGAGATGGGATGCGGTCGAGGCATCCCGTCGAGCCGGTCTCGTACGGGGCGGACCTGCCGTGCGTTTTGAAGTGGGCGGTGTTTTGTCGTGGCTAGGTTGTTTTGATCTTTATTATTGTTAAACGTGGGTACCCTATTCTATTGGTACCGACAGTAGCCCCCGAGCCTTTAGGTGAGTGTATGATCACTCTCCTAGAGGCTTTTTGCCGATGAACTAGAGTCGTAGCGCCGTTGACTTTTCCAGCGGGGGCGTCCGAGCGCTCTCGGGACTTCTCCGGTGGGGGGCGCCCGAGCGCACCCGCCGGGTGTAGCCCCCGAGGCCTTGGTGGAGTATTGAGAAGACTCCTCCGAGGTCTTTTGCATGTTTTATCTGGGAGTAGTTTATGCGGTCGAGCCCCCGAGCCTCGTGCGCACGAGGTCGATCGGAGTCCCTGCCGTCTTTTGTCGTTCGGCCCTCACGCTCCTCCTACGGAGAGGAGGAGGAGGGGTGGGGAACGTTGTACTACCCTGTTTGGGCGAGTCCGGCGATCTCCGGTGAGCTGCTAGCGGGGAGATTCGAGTGAGAGTCCGTGCTCCAGTCGTTAGGAGTCGGCTTGTGGCCCGGAGGCGCTCTTCAGAGATGCCAAGGAGTGGTCGTGCGGATGTCGGTTCCCTGCGACAGGATCCGAGGGCTCGATGCCTCCCCCGAGGGGATTCCTGCTTCGACCTCGTCCTTCGGCCTTGAATACGTCTTGGGGTGCCTCGAGAGCGTGGCTCGAGCCCTGGCCATGTACGAGCGCATCCCTGGTCGTCCCTTGCTCTGTCGCTCGAGGGCAGCTGTCGAACCCAGGTCGAGGGCCAGCTTTCGTTCCCTCGAGACTTATAGTGGGCTCGGAGCCCGTTATAGGTATCTGGGAATATCCGTCCGTGGATCTCGCCCCGCCCGTTAGCCAGGCGCGCCTTTTTAGGGTGAGATCGGCGCGGTAGTGGGCGACGTGGCGTTCAGTTATGGCGTGAGGGACGGCTACGTGCCTTGCTCCTGTAAGACGTGGGGGACGGTTAGGTGAGCGCATTTATTGCGGGAAACTGTTCCTACCTTTTCGCGCGGCCGTTGGACTTCTTCCTGGCCTATAAAGGCGAGACCCAGGGGTCTGTGTTCCCCTCCGGTTCTTTGCGCTCTTGCCATCCCTTAGCCTCAGGAAACCCTAGCCTTCTTGCGCCTTCCGCCCGCACCGCTGCTGCCGCCGCCGCCTCCTTTGCTCATCCCCCTCCCGACAGCGCCAATGGCCGGAAAGAGCCAAATCCTCCCCGCCGAAGACTGGGCCACTTTCTCGGTGACGGAGAGGAGGCTGGAGGAGCTGGTCGAAGACGGGCTGCTGCGGCCGAGGACGAACCGGTCGTGGCCGGAGTGGATTGCGCCGCCACCGGCCCACCGAGAACCGGCGCCCCCGGAAGGATACGTGGTGAGCTTCGTCTGCTTCCACGAGCGGGGGTTCGGCGTTCCCTCGTTGGTCTTCATGCGCGCGCTTCTCCACTACTACCGGGTGGAGCTTCATCACCTCGCCCCCAACGCCGTCACACAGGCCGCCATCTTCGCGGCGGTCTGTGAGGGGTACCTCGGAGTGGAGCCGCAGTGGAACCTGTGGCTTCACCTCTTCAAGGGCGAGCTCTTCGCCACGAGAGCGGGGGAGAAGGGAGTTCTCTACACGGCGCGGGCGGGGAGTTGCGTTCTCCAGTTGAGGTCGAGCCGGGCGGATCAGTACATCCCGGCTCGACTCATCTCCTCCAATAGCGGGTGGCACGAGGGCTGATTCTACCTCCGCAACGACGACAACCAGCTGCCGCGGTACACCGGCCGTGTGCTGACCGCCCGGGAGGACCGCTGGGGATACGGGGTGCCGGAGGTCGAGAAGCCGCGCCTGGACCCGCTGCTGGCGGCGCTGCAGCAGCTTCGCCTTCGAGGCTTGACGGCGGCGGCGGTGGCGACGACGTTCCATCGCCGCAGAGTGATGCCGCTGTGCCGGCGTCGCCTGCGCCTCGACCAGATGACTCCGGAGGCGCCTCTGGAAGGGAGTCGGATGTCTCACGAGGCCCTCACCCTCGAGGAGGTACTCCGTCGAGCCCGTCGGATGGTTGGGACGTTCAAGGCGGAGGAGGTCGACCGGGTCCCCATGAGGCCCACTGAAGGGTTCGAGCCCGTGGTAAGTATTTTGAGATGATACGCTCGTTTTGGTTTGATTTGTTTCTCGGATCCCCTTAACCCGGTTGATGCCGGCGTGCAGGATTTGTCGGCGCTGCGAGAGACGCGGCCGCTGGTGCCGGAGGACCAGCCCACGCGCGAGGCTCGACGGCTGCACGCCTCGAAGCAGCAACAGGTAAAGGAGTCGACCAAGAAACGTACGGCTCGCAAGGCCAAGGAGGCAGTGGCGCGGAAGAAGCTTCGGCGCCAGCAGGCCCTCGATGGACTCCCTCTGGAGCCGTCGCCTTCCGAGACCATCTCGGGGGAGGACGATGACAGCAGCGGCGAGGATGATGACGCCCTGTCGCGGTATGAGGCCGCAACCGGGCTGGGGAGCCTCCCCAATATCCGCCCCCTGCTGGAGCCCATCGCAGGGTCGTCCTCCTCGGTCGTTGTGGTTGAGGAGGTCGAGGAGGACGAGGAGGAAGAGGAGAAGAAGAAGAAGAAGAAGGAAGAGAAGAAGGAAGCGGGCCCCTCGGCGGGAGGGGCCGCCTTGCCCCGGACTCAGCAAGCGGGGTCGACAGGGATGCCTGCCCCAGCCCAGGCCCCGCAAGCCCGGGTGGGGGCCGGGACGGTGGCGCCGACATCGTCGTCGGCGGCGCCATCGTCGGGGGTGAGAACCCGAGGCCAGCTGGCCTCGGAAGCGCAGAAGACGCGCAGTGGCGCGCCGGCGAGGGCCCCACGGAGCGCCCGGTCTGCGGGTGGGGCCGCCGCGAGGCCGCCGCCCGCCGCCTCGGGCGGCTCAGACCGCGCGGGGTCGAGGCCTTTGGTGCCGATCTCCGGGTGAGTTTTCGGGCTTAGGGGATTTGTCTTTCTTTCTTTTTTTTCGAATCCGTTGGCTGACCTTATTTTTTACTTTGCAGGCTGAAGCGGAAAGCGGAGCTCATGGGGTCCACCCCCGTGAAGTCTCTTCGGGCCAGTGCCGTCATCCTCAACCGGTCGACGGAGCAGGACGCGGCCTGGGTCCGCGAGGTCGAGGCCGCGAAGGAGCGCCTTCGACAGCAGCAGGAGGCTGCAGGCGCATCGACGGTCGCCGGCCCCGACCCCACCGCGGCGAGGTCAGACCCGGTGAGGGCGGCGGCGCCTGGTCCGGTCGAGGCGGAGCCTAGGGCGCTGCCCTCGGCCGAGGCCACCGTCGAGGCCGCGACCGTGGAGGAGGCTGCGTCGGCACCGGAGCAAGAGGTGGCACCGGTGAGGGGGCCGCAGCCACGGCAAGACCTGCCGGCGCGGCCGATAGGCACGGCGGAGGGCGAGGTCGTCGCGCTCTCTACCGGAGCCCCGGAAGAAGTGGCGCCGGAGGTCGAGGTGCCGGCTGCGGGGGCGCCGTTGGTCGGAGCGCCAGTTTCTGAGCCGCCAACGGGCGAGGTACCGGCCCCGGAGGCGTCGACGGTGGAAGCGCCAACTCCAGAGGCGCCGGAAACCGAGGGGCCGGTCACCGCCGAAGGGCGGGGGCCTGTGGTCATTGCCCTCGACGACGCCCCCCTAGACAAAGGAGAGCAAATAATGGGGGTCGAGGGGGGTGAGGCCACGAGTCAAGCTGGTGCCTTGACGGCCGCTGGAGCCGCGGGAGCTGCGGGCGAAGCCGACGAGGCCAGCCCTTCGGCAGGGCCGGGAGACGCCCCGGCCGCGTCGTCGTCGTCGTGGCCTGACATCGCCGCGCTGGCGATAGCGCGGGCTGAGGAGATCCCGAGGTGGGGAGGGCCATCCCTTCAGTTCAGGGACGCCGCGAACCCCGATGCCGAGCCTATCTTCACCCTGAATGACAGGGATGAAGTGCATCGCTGGCAGTACCTCGAGGGCGTCCGCCAGCACCTCGATCGACTACTCCGTGTGGCGTCCGAAGCCGTCTCGCGGGGTGTACGGGATGCCACCGAGGTACGACAAATTTGTTAGCTTTTTTCGTGGCTCCCAGTGTCTTTTTTCCTTGGTTTCATTATCTTTTTTTGGTTTCTTTTGAATCGTGACCAGGAGCTGAAGGAGTACTCCCGCCGCAAGTCGCTCTTCATCCGGAATGAGAGCGGCGTGTGGGCGGCGCTGTCCCAGCAACGGGCCTTGGTCGAGGAGGCCCAGAAAAGGCTTGCCGATCGGACCGCTGAGATGGCGGAGCTGCGCACCGCCTACTCGACGGTGAAGGAGGAGGCGATCCAGGCTTGGGCGGCTGAAGCCACGATGCGCACCGAGGTGGACAAGGCCCGGGAAGAGGCTGCCCAGGCTCGCAGGGATCTCGAGCCCTTGTCGGCGCGGGTCAAGGAGCTCGAGGAGGACGTCTCCCAGGTTGGCCGTCAACGTGACCTCCTCAACGTCCAAATCGGGCAGGTAACGGCCCGGTTCAGCGCACTGAAGGACGAGGTCACGGTGCTGAACGGGGCCGTCCAAGAGAGGGACACGGCGCTCCAGACTGCCCGTCAGGAGATTGAGGCGTTGAAAGCGGCCGTCCGTGACAAGGACAGCGCCCTCCTGGGGCTCGAGCAGACGTGCGAGGGGCTCCCCGACGAGGTTGTGGGCTTGAAGACCCATATCGAGGGTAAGTATGACTGTTGTAGTTATGCCGTCGAGGCCTCGTATTAGGTACTAATTTTGTCTTGTCGTATTCCAGAGCTGGAGAGTGAGAACCGGGAGGCCCACTCGTCCGCCAATTCCCTGCAGAGCCTCCTTGAAGCCGAGACCCGGAGGACCCAGCTGCTCGAGGGCGCGATCACCATGGTATGCGACGGTCTGGGGGTCGAGCCCGACGTCGACACCGGAGAAGACGCTCCAGGGAACTCCTTCATCCGTCGGGTGGCGGCGCTGGGCCACCTTGCCCGGGAGAAGATTCGGGACAGCCTCCATCATGGCGTGAAGAGGGCGTTGGCCGTCGTCCGCTCGGGGTTTGTGTTTGACATGGAGCTTGTTGCCGACGGCTTCATCACAGACCCGGAGCGGACGGATGAGGACAATGAAAACGCCTGCCTGGAGTTGATTGAAGCCGCGGAGGGGCCTGGGAGTCGTCTGGCCTCGCTCTTTGAACCTGAGGTGGTTCCGCCAGCTGACGATGAAGGCCTGTGAGCCAAATCTGGGCGCAGAGGCCCATGTAATAAGTTAGTCATTTTGAACTTTGGTCGTGGTGGCCTTGGAGGCCCTAGAAAACTCGGAACATAAATTAGTTCGTGGTTAATTTAGTTCCATTCGAGCTTTTCTTCCCTTATTGCTTGGATTGTGTTCTCGTACGATTTACTTGACACGCAGTCGCGCCCTTTGGCGTAGGGGAGCGAGTGGAGGTACCGTAGCCTCGGAGGCGTAAGTGATCTCGCGGCTCGACTGCCCTCGAGCTTTAGGGTGCTCTTGCGGCCTCGCGGATTGTGTGAGAACCTGATCTAAGCGGCAGGGAGTGTAATCTTTTTCAAAATTAGGAACCGTCATTTAGGTCTCCCTAGCGTGAAGTTGCACCTCTAGAAGGCGTAAGGACTGAGTGGAGGCACCATAGCCCCGGAGGCGTAGGTGATACTCCTGGCTCGAGGGTCCTTTCGATCCTTAGAGTGGTCTTACAGCGCCGTTGATCTAAGAAGCGGTTCTTAAAATTTAAAAAAGAGTGTAAGTTTTTTCGGGGACTGAGGGGTTCCCCCCTGTGTAGCCCCCGAGGGAGGGTCGATTCTGGTAGTGCAGAGTCGATCCTTCCTCACTGTGAGACAAAAGTTTTAACATTGCTGTATTCTTTATTGATGAAAAAGAAATTACAGAGCCTCGAGGCTTTCTAAGGAAAAAAGCGACGTAGCTGTTCAATGTTCCAAGCGTTGGTGAAGATTTCGCCCTTCTCGTTGGATAGCTTGTAGGTGCCCGGCTTTAGTACTTCTGCGATGATGTACGGTCCTTCCCATGGCGGCGTGAGCTTGTGGCGTCCCTTGGTGTTCTGGTTCCGTCGTAGCACCAGATCGCCGACGTTGAGGTCACGCTTGCGGACGTGTCTGTTGTGGTAACGTCAGAGACCTTGTTGGTACCTGGCAGAATGCAATAGAGCCACATCTCGGGCCTCCTCGAGCTGGTCGAGGGCGTCTTCTCTTGCGGCGTCATTGTTTCTCTCGTTGTAAGCCTTCAATCTTGGGGACCCGTATTCAATATCAGTTGGGAGGACTGCCTCAGAACCGTAGACTAAGAAGAACGGAGTGAACCCCGTGGCTCGACTCGGCGTTGTTCTTAGGCTCCACAGGACCGAGGGCAGCTCGGCAGCCCATCTTTTGCCATGCTTGTTTAGCTTGTCAAAAATTCTAGGTTTCAGGCCTTGTAGGAGCATGCCATTGGCACGTTCCACTTGGCCATTTGTTTTTGGATGAGCCACGGTCGACCAGAGCACGCGAATGTGATGGTGGTCACAGAAATCCAGAAACTTTTTACCAGTGAACTGGGTGCCATTGTCCGTGATGATGCAGTTGGGGACCCCAAAGCGATGAATGATGTCGGTGAAGAATAGCACAGCTTGCTCGGACCTGATGCTGGTGATAGGGCGGGCCTCGATCCACTTGGAGAATTTGTCAATCGCGACAAGCAAGTGGGTGGAGCCGCCAGTCGTTCTTTTCAGTGGTCCGACAAGGTCGAGCCCCCAAACGGCAAACGGCCATGTGATGGGGATGGTTTGCAGGGCGTGTGCCGGAAGATGTGTTTGTTTCGCGTAGTACTGACAACCCTTGCAGGAGCGTACTAGCTTGACAGCGTCAGAGACCGCGGTTGGCCAATAGAATCCTTGTCGAAAAGCGTTTCCGACGAGGGTTCGAGGCGCTGCGTGGTGACC
This sequence comes from Saccharum hybrid cultivar R570, assembly GCA_038087645.1. Classification (NCBI taxonomy): domain Eukaryota; kingdom Viridiplantae; phylum Streptophyta; class Magnoliopsida; order Poales; family Poaceae; genus Saccharum; species Saccharum hybrid cultivar. Next base: position 12,250,277 of record JAQSUU010000401.1, read on the forward strand.
GCAAGCCCCCGAGTGCAAGTCGCTGAGAAGGTCTCTGCCTTCCTCGTTTGTGATGCAGCGCTGGAGGACGCCAGTAGGGCTGCGGCGGTACAGCTCCCTACTGTCGCCAATGATCAAAAAAGTTTTGACCCGGCGAGCGATCCGTCGAGCCTCGGTCTTATCCGAGGGGAGCTCCCCTCGGATAAGATAGTCGAGGTACGGAGCGCGCCAGTCAAGCTCGAGGTCAGATGGAGGGATCGATCCTTCTAGCTGCATGGCTTCAGCCCCGGTCGAGGGGGCTTCTGCCTCAGGAGGGGGGTCGACCGACGTCCCGTCGACCCCTCCGTCTGGCCTAAGGTCGACGAATGGTTGCTGGAGATCTCTCGTGAAGACGTCTGGTGGAACCGTAGTTCGACTCGACGTGATTTTCGCCAGTTCGTCGGCGGCCTCATTATATCGGCGTGCGATGTGGTTGAGCTCGAGGCCGTGAAACCTATCCTCGAGGCGCCGTACTTCCTGGCAGTAGGCTTCCATTTTAGGGTCACGGCAACTCGAGCTCTTCATGACCTGGTCGATCACGAGCTGGGAGTCGCCTCGAACATCAAGGTGTCGGACCCCGAGCTCGATGGCAATTCTCAGTCCTGTGACGAGTGCCTCATACTCAGCGACGTTGTTTGACGCAGGAAAATGAAGCCGGATGACGTAGCGCATGTGAACCCCGAGGGGTGAGATGAAGAGCAAGCCCGCGCCTGCTCCTGTTTTCATCAACGACCCATCAAAGTACATGGTCCAGAGCTCGGCCTGGAGCTGTGTGGGAGGGAGTTGGGTGTCGGTCCATTCAGCCAGAAAATCGGCTAACACCTGTGACTTGATAGCCTTGCGCGGTGCGTAGGACAGGGTCTCGCCCATGAGTTCAACCGCCCATTTAGCAATCCTACCCGAGGTTTCCTGGTTCCGGGCTATCTCTCCCAAGGGGAAAGAAGAAACCACAGTAACCGGGTGGCCCTCGAAGTAGTGTCGGAGCTTGCGCCATGTCAGGACGACGGCGTATAGCAGTTTCTGAATTTGTGGGTATCGAACCTTAGTTTCTGAGAGCACCTCGCTGATGAAATAGACCGGCCTCTGGACAAGCAAGGTATGAGCCTCTTCGGCCCGTTCGACCACCAGGACCGAACTGACTACCTGTGACGTCGCAGCGACGTACAGTAGGAGTGGTTCCCCCGGGGTCGGAGGGACGAGGATGGGTGAGTTAGAGAGCGTGGCCTTGAGTTTTGTGAGAGCTTCCTCAGCCTCGAGGGTCCATGAAAAATGCTGTGATTTCTTTAGGAGACGGTACAGAGGGAGCGCCTTTTCTCCGAGGCGTGAAATGAAGCGGTTGAGTGCTGCAAGGCAACCAGTGACCCTCTATACACCCTTCAGATCTCGGATGGGGCCCATCTTTGTTATGGCAGAGATTTTCTCGGGGTTGGCCTCGATGCCGCGTTTGGATACAATGAATCCTAAAAGCATGCCTCGAGGGACACCAAAGACGCATTTCTCAGGGTTAAGTTTGATGTTTTTTGCTCGGAGGCATTTAAACGCTACGTCGAGGTCACTGACCAGACTGTCGGCTTGTTTTGTCTTGACAACGATGTCGTCGACATAAGCCTCGACCGTCGACCCGATGTGTTCCCCAAAGACGTGCTGCATGCACCGTTGGTACGTGGCCCCTGCGTTCCGGAGACCGAAGGGCGTCGTAACATAGCAATATATGCCGAATGGGGTGATGAACGAAGTCGCGAGCTTGTCGGACTCCTTCATTTTGATCTGATGATAACCGGAGTAGGCATCTAAGAACGAGAGAGTTTCACATCCCGCAGTGGAATCAACGATTTGATCAATGCGTGGCAAAGGGAAGGGAACTTTTGGACATGCTTTATTCAAACTAGTGTAGTCTACACACATCCTCCATTTCCCACTCTTTTTCTTAACTAACACGGGATTAGCTAGCCACTCAGGATGATGAACCTCCTTGATGAATCCGGCCTCCAACAGCTTGTGGATCTCCTCGCCAATGATCCTGCGCTTCTCCTCGTCGAAGCGGCGCAGGCGTTGCTTCACCGGTTTGGATCCGGCCCGGATCTCCAAGGCATGCTCGGTGACTTCCCTGGGTATGCCCGGCATATCCGAGGGACCCCACGCAAAGATGTCGATGTTTGCGCGGAGAAAGTCGACGAGCACGGCTTCCTATTTCGGATCGAGGGTGGTGCTGATGCTCAGCGCCTTCCCGTTGGGATCAGCAGGGTGGAGGGGTACGAGCTTGACATCCTCCGCGGGCTCAAAGCTGCCGGCGTGGCGCTTCGGGTCGGGAACCTCGTTCGCGAGACCGTCGAGGTCCGCAGCCAAAGCCACCGACTCCAAAACAGCCTCGCCGTGCTCGACGCACTCGACGTCGCATTCGTAGGCGTGTTCGTACGAGGGCCCCCACAGTGATGATACCGTTTGGGCCTGGCATCTTGAGCTTGAGGTAGGTGTAGTTCGGCACAGCCATGAACTTGGCGTAGCACGGGCGCCCGAGGATGGCGTGGTATGTCCCACAGAATCCGACCACCTCGAAGGTGAGGGTCTCCTTTCTAAAGTTGGCCGGTGTGCCAAAACAAACGGGCAGATCGACCCGTCCGAGGGGTTCCGCTCGCTTCCCTGGCACAACTCCATGGAAGCCCCCGACGCTAGGTTGGAGGCGCGCTCTCTCGACCCCCAGGAGGTCGAGGGTCTGGGAGTAGATGATGTTGAGGCTGCTTCCGCCGTCCATGAGTACTTTGGTGAGGCGTGTGTTGGCGATGATGGGATCAACAACAAGAGGGTAGACCCCCGGATTGGGGACGTAGTCAGGATGATCATCACGGTCGAAAGTGATGGCCACCGCAGACCAGTCAAGGAAACGAGGGACCGCCGTTTGTACGGAGAAAACCTCTCGTCGCTCTCGCTTGCGTTGGCGAGCCGAGAGGCGGGTCGAGGGTCCTCCGTAGATCATGAAGCAGTCGTGGATCTCGGGGAATCCCTCATCCTTGTCGTCACCCTTGGGGTCCTTCCTCTTGTCGGTGTTTTTGCCGTCTTCACCCTCGAAGTACCTGCGGAGCATGTGACAATCCTCGAGGTTATGGTTAGTGGGTCCCTTGTGGTAGGGACACGGTTCTTTGAGCATTTTGTCGAAAATGCCCCCACCGGGAGGGCCTCGAGGCTTCTTGCGCTCGGTAGCAGCGACAAGCTCATCGGCCGGAGCTTCGGGCTTGCCCTGCTGGCCTTTCTTCTTCTTACGGTTGTTCCTCTTGGAGCCCCGGGTGGAGCTTGCGGGATCGTCAGCCTTCTGCTTCCCTTTGTCCTGCTCACCGCCGAAGATGGCACCAACCGCCTCCTCGCTGGCGGCAAAGTTGGTGACGATGTCCATCAATCCGTTGGCAGTGAGTGGGGTGTGGCGGCCCAACTCTCGGACCAACTCTTTGCAAGTGGTACCGGAGAGAAAAGCCATAATGACGTCGGAGTCGGTGACGTTGGGGAGTTCGGTGCGTTGCCTGGAGAAGCGCCGGATGTAATCCCGGAGGGATTCACCCGGCTTCTGCTTACAACTTCGGAGGTCCCACGAGTTGTCGGGGCGCATGTAAGTTTCCTTGAAGTTTCCCTCGAACACCCTCACGAGATCACCCCAGTCGTGGATCTGCTGGGGCGGGAGATCCTCGAGCCAGGCTCGAGCGGTGTCGGAGAGGAACAGGGGGAGCTGTCGGATGATGACCCGGTCATCGGTGGCCCCGCCCAGCTGACATGCCAAGCGGAAGTCGGCGAGCTAAAGTTCGGGTTTGGTCTCGCCGTTGTACTTGGCAAGAGTCATGGGAGGGCGGAACCGCGCCGGTAGTATCGTTTCGCGGATAGCCTTGCTGAAGACCCGAGGGCCCGGAGGCTTGGGTGAAGGACTGCGGTCCTCCGAGCTGTCGTAGCGCCCGCCCCTATGCACGTGGTAACCTCGAGCACACCGTCACCGTGCTTGCACGTGCGGCGCTCGACGATGTTGCCACGGGTGTCTCGAGGCCCTTGGTCGTGAATCATGTGCTCGGGGGCGGGAGCCATTCGAATCCGTCGGGGAGGTTCGGGATGAACCGAGGCCTCTCTCTCCTGTCGGGAGGGCTCTGCGAGCCGCTCCGAGGCGGGCTCGCGTCGCCTCGAGGCAGAGCTCTCGGCCTGCTGCAGGGCAGCGGTCTCGAGGAGTTCTCGGATCTCATCTCAAGCCCGGCGAGCATCGGGGTTTGATGGCTTGGGCATATTGCGGAGGAGCATGGCGGCGGCGACGACGTTCTGGCTGGCTCGAGCGAAGACCGGGGGGGGTCGGTTACCCGGTCCTCGTCAATGCGACGATTGACGTCGCGAGCTCTCTCGCGAGCTCTCCCGCCAAGTGCGCGTTCCGCACGCTCACGCTCGAGGGTTTGTTGAAGCAGACGCAGGTTTTCCCGTTCCTCGTCGAGCCTTCCCTGCAACTCGCGGATTTGCTCGAGCTGCACCCCTTGATCCGCAAGGAGTTGAGCCTCGTCCCGCTCGGCAGGGAGCTCAACGTGAGGAGGCGTGTGCCTTCCTTCGACCGGCTCTTCTTCCTGCGAATCCGACGCGCTTTCAACATCGACGTTGAAGCACTCGCGGGTCGGATCGTAGGTGTCATCAGCCGAGTCGGAGTCAGGGGCGCCGAAATAATAGTATGACGGGGGAATGCATGGCCGTTGCGGATCGCCACTAGGGTTGCAGCGTGGGGAAGCGGTCACACGGGGTTCTGTTTCCGGTGCCTCAGTAGAGTCCAGATAATCAGAAGTCGGCGTGGACGCAACGAGGTCCAGAGTGGAGCGTAGATGGTGCCCGGGGAGTTCCCCGTAAGCACTCATGCGAGTGCTCACGGAAGAAGCATACGCTTGGGCAGCCGAATCTAGCCCGAACGGGAACGGCGAAGGAGATGTGGCTGTCCACGCCGGAACGGGCGCTCCGGGTAGCGGTGTCTCACCGGACGGGGGAGCGGCAGGATTCTCCGTCGGCATGTTACCCTCGGCTAAGCTGATCCTCCCCAAACTTTCAAAAAGGAAGTCTAGGTTGGCGTCCGGCTGAGGGGTGCCGGACCGGGGAATCCCGTCGCCCTCCGCGAGATGAAGACGGTGGTTGCGCCGGGCTCGTCGTCGTCGGGCGGCTCGCGCCTGCCTGGAACGACGATACCGGCGGATCGCTCCCCCAGGCTGGGAGAGCTCGTAATCCTCGTCGGTTGGGTGCCTAGGGGGAGAGTAGGACCATGTCGTAGCCGTAGCCAAGCGACATGAATTCCAAACTCCCGAACCAGATCACCGTGGCCAACGAGATAGGACGATCGGGGTCAGCCATCCAGAAAAAAGGCGGGAAAGCGACGTCGGCACGCAGCGCTCCCCTACCTGGCGCGCCAACTGTCGGTGTTCGGACCCGAGGGGGTCCTAAACCAACGAGTAAATGCTGCGTGTCCCTTTCCTGGATGGTGATGCAAGGAGAACACACGGGGATTTATCCTGGTTCGGGCAAGAGAAGGCCCTACATCCAGCGGGGGGGAGAGATTTGTATTTCCTTGCACCGAGATGCTTGCGTAGGGGTTACAAGCTTGCGAGAGAGGGTGATAAGCCCAGGTCTCAAAAGAGGAAAAAGAAATACAAGATGATTGCTTGAGATGTTGATCGCTATCTGGTGCTTGGTTTGTTGTCCGTTGTCTTCTCCAGAGCCCTGGCCTACCCTTTTATAGGATGAGAGGAGGCCGGGGCAACGGATGTCTTGAGATGATGTTTTGTCGATCACTGTCGAGGTGACTGTAGCGACGTGCCCTAGAAATGGGAGGCCATCCCTGGACTCCATGGTGTTACAGAGGACGAGACGCTGAAATGACCCGGAGCGCCGCGCCATACCGTCCTTCCTTCCCTGTTGCGCTGTGTTAGGCGTCGAGGCTGGGTCGAGGCCGGGTCGAGGCCTGATCGAGGCTGATCGGATAAGTCCGAATCCCTGGAATCGCGGTGTACGGACTTTGTCGTATCCTCCCTCGAGGGTCACTAGTGACGTACAGTGTGCGGTAAGGTGGGTACAGTGGCGTTTTTCACCTCCCATCACGGGATGGGCGGTAAAACAGTGAGGACTGACACTGGTATTGTTCCCACGTCGACCATGCGCGCAGCCATGCCGGTAGGTGGTAGTAGGTAATTGCATTAAATGCTAAGGCTTTTGTCCTGGGGTAGGTAAAGAGAGGGGGTCGAGCGCCTCGACCCGGGCTCATGCGAGTCGAAGTTCGGTCGAGGCGCCTTGTCGTGCGGAACGCGGTCGAGGTCTCCCGTCGAGGGGGCCTCGTACGAGTCGGAGATGGGATGCGGTCGAGGCATCCCGTCGAGCCGGTCTCGTACGGGGCGGACCTGCCGTGCGTTTTGAAGTGGGCGGTGTTTTGTCGTGGTTAGGTTGTTTTGATCTTTATTATTGTTAAACGTGGGTACCCTATTCTATTGGTACCGACACAAGTGTTTCAGAGGTATGTTGCAAGGGTTTGTTAAAAATGTTTTATTTGTTTTCATCTTATGTAGCAGCAAGTGTTTTTATGTTGCAAGGTGCAAGTGTTCTATCTAGATGTTGTATATGTTTCACACATGTTGTAAGTGTATATTGTAAATATTTTATTTATTTTAGATATATATTGCATTCAAGTGTTTGATGTTCTTCGAAGTGATAGAGGCGTGGTGATTGATGGGCGCACAAACGGGGCCAGGTGCGTGTGCAAGGCGACGGAAGGGGAGGAGGTGTGCTACGTGGGCGACGGACGGGGGCGGGCTGCTCGAAAGCCCGTCGCTTCTTTCGCATGTGCCAGCCGTCCGATGCTAGTGGCCAAGAACAGACGTCCGGCTGTTAGCAAGTCGCATGTGTCAGAGACTAGTTTACGAAAATAGTCTAGATATAAATGATTCTTCAATTAAAATTCCATTTCTAATTTGTACTAATTACTAGTCTAGATAAGCAGTATCCAAACGCTGCTGTTATAAAAGCTGGGCTCCTCCAATCCGACGCTCCTCACTGTCCTTGTCACTCTCACCGGCTCACCGCACAGTGAGCCCACCACCGTACCGTACCACAAAATGCGGAGGCCGCCCAAGCCCAAGCGAGCTGCAGCAGCGGCCACCTTCCTCCTCTCCCTCTCCCTTCTCCTCCTGCCGCTCGGCTTCGTCGCTACCCACAGGGCATTCTCCGGTGGCGTCGCCGCCGCGTCCACGTCCACCGCCAAGCGTGTTCTTCTCGGGGACGACGCCCATGCCAATGCCGCCGCCAACGCGGACGCCGCCGAGCACGCGGCCGCCGTGGAGCGGCACTGCGCGGGGACGCTGCACCGCGAGGTGTGCGCGTCGACGCTGGCCACCATCCCGGACCTGGCGCAGAAGCCGGTGCGCGACGTGATCTCAGCGGTGGTGGCGCGAGCGGCGGCCGCGGTGCGCGCGTCCGCATCCAACTGCTCCGCGTACCTCCGGCGCCCCGCGGGGGCGGGGGCGGGGGCGCTGCGGGTGCGCGACCGCCTGGCGCTGTCCGACTGCGTGGAGCTGCTGGGGCACACGCTGGCGCAGCTGGGCACGGCGGAGGCGGAGCTGTCGGCGGGGAACCGCACCGTCACTGACGAGGAGTCCGTGGCGGGGGTCCAGACCGTGCTGTCGGCCGCCCTGACCAACCAGTACACCTGCCTGGACGGCTTCGCGGGGCCGTCGGCGTCGGAGGACGGCCGCGTCCGGCCCTACATCCAGGGCCGCATCTACCACGTGGCCCACCTTGTGTCCAACTCCCTCGCGATGCTGCGCCGCCTCCCGCAGCGGCGCCGGCGGGGCAGAGAGGCGCTGGAGCTGGAGGGGTACGGGCGCGTGCGGCGCGGGTTCCCGTCGTGGGTGTCGGCGGCGGACCGGAGGCGGCTGCAGCAGCAGGTGGTGGTCCCGGACCTGGTGGTGGCCAAGGACGGGAGCGGCAACTTCACGACGGTGGGGGAGGCGGTGGCGGCGGCGCCCAACAACAGCGAGGCGCGGTTCGTGATCTACATCAAGGCGGGCGGCTACTTCGAGAACGTGGAGGTCGGGAGCGAGAAGACCAACCTGATGTTCGTCGGCGATGGCATGTGGAGGACGGTGATCAAGGCCAGCCGCAACTTCGTCGACAACTCCACCACATTCCGCTCCGCCACGCTAGGTCAGTAAGAATTAATACTCATCAATCAGATCACTTGCCGTTGCCGACAATGCAATGTCGTCGGAGGCATTGGCATTTGGCAAATAGGAGTACGTAGAAGATCAGCCGTCTGTCGGGACCGCGCAATGCAGCGGTAGATCATCGTGATACTTTCTAGTGGACCCCCGGGCCGGCGGTCGTGTCGGAGACGAAGACGAACGACGACAGTCGCTGTGTCACTCCGGCCGGCGTACATACACCTGTAAAGTGTGGCAGTGCTGGTTGAGGCAGACGACAGTGGAGGGAAGCGTGGCCACCGGTGAATTGGAAGATCCTGCATTTGCCTTTGCCCTGCTGCAGCTAGCTGGACTCTTCACTACTTACGTACTATACTAGCTGTAGCACGCGTCTCACGGATCATCACTTCACCGAGTAGAATAGAAGGAATGAAGGATTCAACGCTGCAGAGTCAGGTTACTGTGCCTCATAAACACAAGCAGCATAGTGCAACTCGATGATTGCATTGCATCTCTAGTACTACAGGATTGCATTGCTGGGCGCGCGTGGCGGTAGGCCGACAATTGCGTATGCGCGCATTGAGCCGGCTCGTGCCCGTACACAAATGTACATGCATGAGTGTGGATCTGATTCACGAGTGTCGTACGTAGTACTCCCTCCGTCCCTAAATACTTGTCGCTTTACGCTTTCCGAGAAACAACTTTAATTAAATATATATTAAAAAATATTAATATTTATGGTATAGAATTAGTATCATTGGAAAGGTCTTTCAATCTAGTTTTTAATAAATTTATTTGGAGATACAAATATTGCACGCATTTTATATAAATCGAGTCAAACTTGTGGGCACAAAAACCGGAAGCGACATCTAATTTGGGACGGAGGGAGTAGTCAGATAGGAGTTCTGCTAGGGCCCTGTTTAGTTCCCTAATTTGGGTCCAAAATGCACTATGTAAAAAAAAATTCTCGTCACATTAAAATACCGACACATGCATAGAGTACTAAATGTAGATGAAATCAAAAACTAATTGCACAGTTTTGTTGTACTTTGCGAGATGAACATTTTAAGCCTAATTAATCAATGTTTGGACAATTATTACCAAATAAAAATAAAAATGCTACAGTTTCAAACAGTAATTTGGATGTCCCTAAATTTGATATCTAAACAAGGCCTAGGACTGATGGGTGTGTGTGGCACATGCTAGCTAGGTCGCGGCTCGCCGATAAATGTAGCTTGCTATATAGGTTGGCGATGACAAACTACGGCCCTGTTGGTCGGCCTCCAACTCCAGCCTTTGGCGGGCATTCTCCTCCTTGCAAGAGATCAGAGGAGCAAGAATCATTTTTTACTAAAAAGTCAGAGCTTAAGAAAGTGGTTCTCTCAGTTCTTTCTCATAAACCTAATAACAATACAAAATTATTACAAAAGTAGAACCGAAGCCGGCCGGGTTTTGTCAAACCTTTTTTTTCCCAAAATGACTTCGGCTTTGCCATTCAAGCTGCTCCACGTGAAGAGCCAGAGCCAAGTCGTACCAAACAGTAAACTTAATGCTTATGGGTTAGTATATGGTAACATGTGAAAACGAAGTTTATTTGTGGATTTGCAGACAAACATACCTAGAGCCAAACTACCATGGGTTGACTGTCAGCAAATCGCCCACCCTAATCAACTCCGAACACCATTCCCCTTTCCACAAGCTAGAGCTAGAGACAAAAGGAGACTCATGCCTCATTTGGTGTGCCTTCAAACGGCTCTAACTTCTTGCTACAGTGCATGGAGTAGCCGGAGACCAGTAAAGTCCGGTTTCTAGTCTATTTTGAGGGAAAAGTTAAAAATAGTTCTTGTTACAGTATACATACGGAGTAGCCAGAGCTAAAGCCCGTTGGAGCTCTCCACCAAATGGGCCATGAGAGTTCTATTTGAAGTAACGTATAGGGACTATTTAGGACTGTTCTACGAGCTTCACCGTGGAGAAGCTTTGAAAAAAAATTCTAAAATTTTTGGAGCATCCTCTAAACTCCACTTCTTTTGTTAGAGCAAAACTTGTAAAACTACATCTATGTAACCGAAAAACATGAAGCGAAGCAGGCCCATAGTCAAGTGGGGAGAGCCCACAATGATTCATGAGGCATCACCTGATACCAACTCGGTATGCTACGCAGTTTTAATAATGTGGCGAACGGAACGGCTGCACTGCACTGGAGAATTGAAGGAAGGCCTTGTTCAGTTCCCCAATTCTCTCCCCTAATTCCACTATGCAAAAAGAAGATTCCCCGTCACATCAAAATATCGGCAAATGCATGGAGTACTAAATGTTGATGAAATCAAAAACTAATTGCACAGTTTTCTTGTACTTCGCGAGACGAACATTTTAAGCCTAGTTAATCAAAATTTGGATAATTTTTACCAAATACAAACGAAATGCTACAGGAATTCTGATACAGTGTTTTTCTCCCCTATTCTTCAAACTAAACAAGGCCGAACACTACTGCACTGCACTGGCGCAGAAAGAACACACTCTGCGTGCTCCGTGGCATGCATTTGGAGTTATGCAGCACGGGAAGGGTTAGGTGAGGAGCCAAACGCCCAAACGCCCATGCATTAACGCGGCCGCGCGCGTGGGCCTGGCTCTAAGCTGCCGGCCACTGCGAAAACGGAGATATGGAAGCGCATGCAAGTGATTTCGTTCTGCGATCGGTCGGGACTGGGCCGGAGTGGCTTCAAGCTCATCAACCACACCGCTACAAGCGAGAAGGCATGCAGGCAGCCACAACCACCAGGGTACCACACCATGCATGGCCACCGGATCGGAGAGGAGAGATATGGAGGCGATTTCGTGGTGATGATGCTGGTGTCTACAGTCTACTCCGTATCTAGCTGTGGTCTCCCAACTTCCCCTCTAAATTTCACTATGCAAAAAGAAGATTCTCCGTCACATCGAAATATCGGCAAATGCATGGAGTACTAAATGTAGATGAAATTAAAAACTTATTACACAGTTTTGTTGTACTTGGCGAGACGAACATTTTGAGCTTAATTAGTCAAAGTTTGGACAATTTTTACCAAATAAAAACAAAAGTTACTACAGTATGATGTGACCTGTACTATTTCAAGTTGGGGCACCCAACTTGGGAACTAAACATGGGCTTTGTTGGTCCTTCCTTTCTTCTCTCCCTTGTGCCTTGTGTGGGATTGGAGTAGGAGTGGACAGGACGAGTGGTGTCTGGTGTGTAGTGGATGCCGGCCGATTGGTCGTCGATCGGTCTCCCCTCTGGTCCCTGCAGCTGGAGTGCCCCAGTGCGTGGGCCGTGGGGTGGGGATGCTAACCTCTACTCTAGTCTAAAGTAGAATTGAATCACGCTTGAACAATGAACACACAAACATGCATACTTGTAGGCACCGACAGATTCATTCATCACTCTGGTCTTGGCACTTGGCCGGCGAATTGCATTGATGAATCACGCTCCAAATTAAACACACAGTGATCCTAACCTGCAGCAGCTATAGGCGCCGTAGCGTCCAGGATCATTGCTCATTTCCTCTTGCATTGCATTGCATTGCATCCCGAATGCATGCTTTCTTCAATTCCCCTCTGATTTCTACTAGTACTATGCATGGGCACAGCTAGAACGATGCAATGCAATGCTGCAAAGATGCCACCGTAGCAAAAGAACAGCAGCAAGCCGACACTGCCCGCCTGGCCCGGCCCTACCTACCAACCAACGGATCAAGCGAGCTGCTGAGACTTCAGAGACTAGCTGCTCCCATGGCCTAACCGACAGACCGGCCGGCGGCGTGCCTCGTCTGCCGCGCCGCGCACCAACCTCAGCTCCTCGATCGGTCCGTGGCCTTGTCGCGGCCGCTGGACACAAGCGCCCGCCCGCTCGCTCGCTCGATCTATAGGGCTGGTGTCGCCATTGCTATGCCTATGCCTGGCCGAGATCGATCCATCCAGGGAATGGAGCACGTACCAAACGCCTGTTTTGGCCCAGCAGCCAGCAGAGATCTCGAGGCAGCTAGTAGCGCCACACAGCCAGACGACGATGAGAGCGAGAGGGCTGTCAGCTCTGGTTGGCACGCCACTTTCGCCTCTTGGTGCGTGTCGTGTCGGTGTGGCACTTACAGTACGTATGCAATGATGGTGCATCGCCGGTACGTGCCCGCTCACATGCCACTTGTGGGCACTTGCGGCGATGCATGCGTACTTACACCCGTCGCCAGCTAGCCAGCGATACGTACGTACACGTATGTCAGTCATGTCGGCTGACAGATGTGCATTGCTAGCAGTAGCAGCAGCAGTTTCATTCAATCGACTGTACGTACTACACCAGTGACCAGGCCATCTGACGCCTGATCTGATGTCGTCCCCCTCCCCCAGCGGTGGTGGGCAAGGGCTTCCTGGCGCGTGACCTGACGGTGGAGAACGCGGCGGGTCCAAGCAAGCACCAAGCCGTGGCGCTGCGCGTGAACGCCGACCTCGCCGCCTTCTACCGCTGCAGCTTCGCGGGGTACCAGGACACGCTGTACGCGCACTCCCTCCGCCAGTTCTACCGCGACTGCGACGTCTACGGCACCGTCGACTTCGTCTTCGGCGACGCCGCCGCCGTGCTGCAGGGCTGCAGCCTCTACGCGCGCCGCCCGGGGCCCGGACAGAAGAACGTCGTCACGGCGCAGGGACGGGAGGACCCCAACCAGAACACGGGCATCGTCGTTCAGGGCGGCAAGGTCGCCGCCGCCGCCGACCTGGTCCCCGTGCTCGGCAACGTCTCCTCCTACCTCGGCAGGCCGTGGAAGCAGTACTCGCGCACCGTGTTCGTGCAGACCAAGATGGAGGCGCTCGTCCACCCGCGCGGCTGGCTCGAGTGGAACGGCACCTTCGCGCTCGACACGCTCTACTACGCCGAGTACATGAACCGCGGGCCCGGCGCCGACACCTCCGCCAGGGTGGCTTGGCCGGGGTACCATGTCCTCACCAACGCCACCGACGCCGCCAACTTCACCGTGCTCGACTTCATCCAGGGAGACCTCTGGCTCAACTCCACCCCCTTCCCCTACACATTGGGCTTCACCTAATAATCACCTAGCGACCAGTTTAGCTGGCTTAGCCACTAAGCTAGGGCCGGGTTAGATGTAAAATATTTTGCAAAATGACACTATAGCAAATTTCGTTGTTATTTGGTAATTAGTGTCCAATCATGGTCTAATTAGGCTTAAAAGATTCCTCTCGTCCATTTCGTCTAAACTGTGTAATTGGTTTTATTTTTTATCTATATTTAATGCTTCATACATACGTCTAAAGATTCGATGTGACGGGGAATGTTGAAAAATTTCTGGCAACTAAATAGGGCCCTAGCTACCTAGTACAAAATTTTGCTTCAGTTCTTCTGGAATACTGTAACAGCGGTTCAGCTAGCTAAGCCCAAGGTTTTCACTTCAAAGTTTCTATATATCTAGCCTAGCAGTAATCCTGAAAGCTGGACCTGCTGCAACCACTGCATGTGTTCCTTTGCTACTACTGTATGATTCTTTGGTTAATAATCGACAACGGCCGAAGGCTAGTCATCTATGTATGCAAGTAAATGGCATCTCACTGCTTGTTAAGCTCTGATTCTTCTCTGCTGTACAAGAGCACATTCTGAACACTTGCTACAGGTTTACAGCCAGTTAATCACTGTACATCCATCATTCGGAGCAAACATTGGAGTCTTGTGGGCTTGTAATATCTAATGCCGGCCGTTGACATGGCTAAGTACCGCCAAGAGTAGTGTACAACATACGTTACGAATATATAACGCCATGGAACAGTGTTTTCCTCTCACAAAGCCAAATTTCAGCATAAGCGAACAGGTGCTTGTGCTCGTGCTGCCTGCCATCCCTTAACCTTGTAAACAGGTTGGTGTCCATTTATTCTCCTGAAGAGCTGTACGTCGCCCACAAGTTACAGCCTAGCCCTCTGCAGCTCCAGCTTCGCGATTGTCCCGAGATGGACTTCGTCGGGGCCGTCTGCAATCCGCAGTGTCCTAGCCGTTGCCCATAGGTGTGACAGGACCGTGTCAGATGAGACACCAGCCGCGCCGTGGACTTGCATCGCCATGTCAAGCACCTTCAGGGCCATATTTGGAGCTGCCACCTGCATGGAGGCCACCCAGCTTTGTTGAATCGTTTTGCTAAATAAAAACCGTTAAAAAGAAGGTCATGACCAAGTTTGGTTTACCTTGGCCATCGCGAGGATACCACGAGCTTTCTTGTTCCCATGTCGATCAAGTTGATCGGCCGCTTCAAGAACTAAAAGCCTAGCCTGCTCCAGTTCAATCCGACACTGCATTCCGCACCCATGCATGTTAGTGGAATGCAGTGAACAAAATCCCAGAGAGAGAAAAATGTTACAGGTTAAAACTGGAACATTCTTAATTCATTTATCAGTTCAGAACCTTAGTAGCCAACCAAGCATACCTTTGCAAGATCTGATAAAAAGGAACCATGCTGTGCAATCCTCTTTCCAAACGCGGTCCTACTTAAGGCCCTCCCTACCATCAGATCCATGCCACGTTCTGCTGCCCCTACTAGCCTCATGCAATGATGTAACCTTCCAGGACCAAGTCTTCCCTGCGAAGCATCTATATATCACACACAAAGCACAAGTTACAGTAAAAGCATTGGTAAGAACAGCAAGGCACTGCTTACTTGAGCAATCTCAAAACCCCGCCCTTCTCCAAGTAGGATATTTGTTACTGGAACACGCACATTTTCAAATGAAATCTCTGCGTGTCCATGAGGTGCATCATCAAATCCAAAGACTAACAATGGTCTCTTTATCTGCACCCCAGGAGTGTTGATATCCACTAAAATCATGGACTGTTGCTTATGCTTAGGTGCAGAGAAATCTGTCTTTCCCTGAATGAAATAAAAACATCCAGCACTCAAACAGAAATATGGATACTGATGATAGCAATATCACGTAGCTATAAATAGATGCAATTTACCATCAATATCAGGATTTTGCACCTAGGATCCATGGCTCCACTGGTCCACCACTTCCTTCCATTTATCACATAAAAATCTCCTTGCCTGTTGAGAAGGAAAAAGAATAAGAAGAGCTCATAAGTACACCCATAACGCACAAAGTTCAAACAAAAAAAGACACCCCATCTATTTAAATTACCAGAAGAGAACAACATATCATGCAAATATAAACTATACTTAGACCTTTCATAAAAATAAAAGGTTGGTTACAGTAGGATCATAATGAGGCGAGCAAGAGAGAGGGGAACAGAGAAGCAACTATAGGCAATGAAACCTTAACATCCAAATGGAGTACCATTGACAGGCCAGTAACCATTTTTCTCCCCCTTTTATTACCTGGATATTGAGCACTCTATATTTGTTGCATCTGAAGATGCAACTTGTGGTTCTGTCATTGCAAATCCAGAACGAATTGTCCCTTCCAATAAAGGAACTAACCATTGCTTCTGTTGCTCCTTAGTGCCATACCTCAACAGGACCTGATTGATATATCCGTATCATGTATTGTCACAAAACAAATTATTCATGCCGATTGGCAATTGCAATGAATCACTTAAACTGGAAGACAAAGATTCTTCTACAGATAAAATATTTTCTATTTACATGGCTAGAAAACAATGTCAGATATAATAGTTGCACTCTAAGATTTTTCGCAACGCTACAAAATATGCCGAGCAGAAATTTAAGAAACAATTACAACAAACAACAACAACAACATAGCCTTTTGTCCCAAGCAAGTTGGGGTAGGCTAGAGATGAAACCCAAAAGAGACGAGAAACAGGGAGACACAAAAAAGGACATAAAGTGAGACAAAAAGAGGTCACGGTTCCGGCACGTTGATTGCCAATCTCCAAGCGCTCCTATCCATAGCTAAATCCTTGGAGATATTCCACTCCTTAAGATCTCTCTTAACGGACTCGTCCCAAGTTAGTTTAGGTCGACCTCTACCGCTCTTTACATTATCGGCCCGCTTTAGAACTCCACTACGCACCGGCGCCTCAGGAGGCCTCCGTTGGACATGTCCAAACCATCTCAACCGATGTTGAATCAATTTCTCCTCAATTGGTGCCACCCCAACCCTATCCCGAATATCGTCGTTCCGGACTCTATCCCTCCTTGTGTGTCCACAACACCAACGCAACATACGCATCTCTGCTATACTCAATTGCTGGACATGTCGCCTTTTTGTAGGCCAACACTCAGCACCGTATAACATCGCCGGACGAATCGCCGTCCTATAGAACTTACCTTTCAGCTTCTGAGGCACCCTTTTGTCACAGAGGACGCCAGAAGCTTGACGCCATTTCAACCAGCCGGCTGAAATTCTATGCCTAACATCTTCATCAATGTCTCCGTCCTTTTGTAGCATCGACCCTAAATACCGAAAAGTATCCTTCTTGGCCACCACTTGCCCATCGAGGCTAACGTCTCCCTCCTCATGCCTAGTCGCGCTAAAATCGCACTTCATGTACTCGGTCTTAGTCCTACTAAGTCTGAACCCTTTCGACTCTAACGTGTGCCTCCATAGTTCTAACTTCCTATTAACCCCTGCCCTACTGTCGTCAACTAGCACCACATCATCAGCAAAGAGCATACACCAAGGGATACCATCTTGTATGTCCCTTGTGACCTCATCCATCACCAAAGCAAATAAATAAGGGCTCAAAGCTGACCCCTGATGCAGTCCTATTTTAATTGGAAAGTCACTGGTGTCGCCATCACATGTTCGGACAAACGTCACCACATCCCTGTACATATCCTTGATGAGGGTAACATACTTAGTTGGGACTTTGTGCTTTTCCAAGGCCCACCACATGACATTTCTCGGTACTTTGTCATATGCCTTCTCGAGGTCAATAAAGACCATTAATGGGGGTAGATCTAATGGCCTCCACTTATTTCTCCAAATATGCATCATTAATGGGGGTAGATCTAATGGCCTCCACTGCAACTTTTAAGCCAACTATAACTTAAACCAGCATTCTCCATAAGAGAATGAAGAGCATTTTTCTCTTACCTCCATGTTACCTGTATCAGGCGCACCACAGTTAAATACTTGTGGAGCCCAAACTGAACGTCCCATAATCTCACACAAATATCCATATTCAAGATTTGTAAGACCCGCACCCAGCAAAAGATCATTCGAACTTCCAAGGGAAATTTGAGAATGGTCTTCAAACAGTAGCTTTCTAGCTCTAGCTGCACTGTCAAGCTGCAGATCAACGATTTTAGTTAGCACAGATGAAGCAACTACAAAACAGATGAACCCTCCATTAACAGAAGAAACATAATGTGGCAAAATTTTTGAATAATGTAAGCACGAAGGGTTTCAAAGGAGGGAAAAACATACCGGAATAAACAAGTTCCATAGGCCCTCCTTCTTTGCCAATGCTTTAAGATTTTCTTCTTCTGGATGAATTGTCCATCTTGAGGTTGATTGTGCATGTTTGTAGAACTCACCCTCCATTGGGTATATGTGATCTTCAATAAACTTTATTAGTTTCTTTTGAAGCTGCATAACCTTTTCACTAGGAATAAATTTGCCTTGATTCTTTTCGGAAGTTAAACTTTCTTCCTCTTTGTGAAATTCTTGCCACGGTGCTCCTGAGACTTGAAAACCTAATGTTGAATGCAAAGGATGGTCAAAACACAAATAGCCTACCCAGTATCCACAAACAAGACTCCACTGCATATTCGAGATACAAACAAGACTCCACTGCATGGCAGGAGGTTGTTGAAATGAAATTACTGAACATAATTACCCTTAGAAGGCGGTTTTTGCAGGACATTTACTGTATTTATGAAGCCCCAGGCGCAGTCAACCATAGCGTTACCAACCCTGCCAGCAAATTTAGCGCGCTCACCACCAGAAGCATTACCCTGTGTGCCAGCTCAAGTAAATGAGAATAAATAAGAAATCTTGGCTTCCAGATTTCAGAGTTTAAGACATGTACCATAGTCCATCGGTGATATACTCCTGCATAGATTGATGCCCCACGAAACAAAGAAAAAGCAATGTAGAATTTCCAATTTGCAGCAGGCCAGGGTCTTGCCTGAGAAATATTTTAGAACAAGTGAGGGAAAACAGCTAATAGAATGTGGCTTATCCATTGCCAACCTGGAATATGTGTATTTGATGCTTACAGAGTAAGAACAGTATACAGAAAGGTACTCTTCCAGTTGAGGAATCCCATCTGGAATGCCAGTATGTTGAAACCCTCCATAAGAAGTCCTTTCACTCAGTGCTGCATCAATAATATATGGCTGAAAGGGAAATTCATCAGAGTCAACCAAAACAAGTAACCTACCATTATAGTGAAACAAAAAGCAAGAAAAATATGACAAAATGGATATTTATATATCATTATTGGGCATGGGGTATGGTACAAATTCAGAGGCAGTGATAATAAGCCCCCAAATATAAAATGAGATAAGTAAGATGAAGCATCACAGTTTACTGCATTAGAGGGGCATTGCAATAGAAGAGAGATCAGACACTCCATTTGGCCAGGCTTTAAAGGGTTACACAAAATATCTTACATAACTATTATCTCTAGCACCAGTTTCTACTGATGGTCACCTCTATGCAGTAAAAAGGAAAATATCATACAAAAATCAAATAAGTGTTCTTCTTTGAAAGTAGCTCGAGCCTTGAGCGAAATGAAAGTAAAATGTGTTTTTAAACGAGTACACCTGATAGGGATAGAGAATTGGGCACTTGATTGATGAACTGAAGGGGAATTACAGTAACTGATCCTAGAAATGGCAGCAGCAGAAGAGCTAGTTTGCCCTCCCTGGGAGGCTCTGAACGTGACAACTCTTCTTCTGCTTGATCCTAATCCCCAGCCGCACCTGTGCTTATAACACCCACATGAGCGGCTGTGGTATTCCTATTATTCCTGCATGTTCTATTATTAGCTGCTTGGACTAATTCTAGCCACTAGAGGCAGCCGACCCTTTCTTCTTCTTCCTATTATATTGCTGCCCTATTATACTGCTGCCCAATGAAGGAGTCCACAACACTTCTACCCTCCTTTCGAAACAGCTCGTCCTCGAGCTGTAGGCCTCCTCGGAACTGGGGCTGAGCAATACTGAAGGTGATGAAGCACACTTGAGCAGTCAGCTGCTGGAAGAAAGCAATCGTGGCGACGGCGGAAGATGAGGTCTGAAATTGCGCCACTGGAGTCAATTCAACCAGCGGGGGTGTTGGCGCTGATTTAGCTATGGACAGGAGCGCTTGGAGACTGGCAATCAACGTGTCTGAACCGTGACCTCTTTCTGTCTTGTGCCCTTTATGTCCCTTTATGTGTCTCTCTATTTCTCGTCTTTTTTTGGGTTTCATCTCTAGCCTACCCCAACTTGCTTGGGACAAAAGGCTATGTTGTTGTTGTTGTTGGGGGTGTTGGCGCTGGTGTCATTGGTGGGGCCATGGTGGTCGCAGGGGAAGGAGATGCCACTGCCGTTAGGATGTGTTCGACAAAGGCAGCCAATACTGATGCAGCAGGCTGATGCTATGGGTGTCGCCACAATTGATGGAGTTGCTGTTGACAAGGCTGCTGATGTAGAAGACAGTGGTGGTGTGGTGCCCAAGACTGAGGAGAACACCTGCTGAGCGGACAACGAGGCCAGAGAGTTTGCTATTCCGCCAACCCTATCCGACGGCTTCAGTCCTAGCGGTGCAGATGGCATCACTACTGATGGTGTTGCAAGGGCTCCAAGTGTCGCAGGCCTTGCCGATGAAGTGGCCAGGACCAAGCAGGATGCTCGCATCGGTGGAGCGGACATCAACACTGGACATGCAATCGCCTGGTGCTTCTCCTTCACCATGGTTAGTGCAAATGTGACCGGAGGAGTAATCACAGGTAGGGATGCCGCTGATGGTGGAGGCGGTGGCGACGTTGTCAGTGGGGCGACAGCCATCGGGGGAGGCAGTGGGGAAGTTGTCGGTGTAGCCGCAATTGCCGGTGGAAGTGAAGCTGTTGGTATTGGAGATGCTTCCAGCGGGGAAGATGTGATGGCTGCTGGTATAGCAGACTGGGTCGTCGCTGGCGGGGAAGAAGGCGGTGATGCCGTTGTGCCCAAGGAAGGGGACGACTGGATTGAAGGAGCTGGTGACGAGTCCCGAGCCTTCATCCGATCGCTAAGTTGGAGGACCGTCTCATAGATACAATTGATCCCTGCAGAGATGTGATCACACCTCGCAAAGATGCCCTCAGAGATGGTGAGGAGATCGTCCATGGCTGGAAATGGTGGATGAGCAGATGTGATATGAGGGTGGGAATTTGCGGCGGCGGAAGCAGATGTGGTCGCAAGATCAAAGGTTCTGATACCAGATGATAGGGATAGAGAATTGGGCACTTGATTGATGAACTGGAGGGGAATTACAGTAGCTGATCCTAGCAATGGCAGCAGCAGAAGAGCTAGTTCGCCCTCCCTGGGAGGCTCTGAACGTGACAACTCTTCTTCTGCTTGATCCTAATCCCCAGCCGCACCTGTGGTTATAAAACCCACATGAGCGGCTGTGGTATTCCTATTATTCCTGCATGTTCTATCATTAGCTGCATGGACTAATTCTAGCCACTAGAGGCAGCCGACCCTTTCTTCTTCTTCTTCCTATTATACTGCTGCCCAATGAAGGAGTCCACAACAACACCAAACAGCATCACCTTCAAATTTCAAAGAACTACCATTGTCAGAATATATCAGGAAGAGATATGATGCAAAAGGAATGTGTTACACCAAATATAGGCGATTGATGCCTAACAATGTTAAAATAAGAAAGTACTTCATACCAAGCAGCTATAAGCAACATCACACATCTGATTCCCCAAAGTAGATAGTTCCCAATCAATAACGCCAATTACTCGATCCTGTATACAAGCAGATATAATTGTCTTACAAAACAAGTAAAATTATATGCCCAACACAGATGAATGCACGAACACTTGCAATGACAGAAACGCAGACCTCTGTTGGATGAAAAACTAGATTATCAGGGCGGTAATCACCATGAACAAGACCCGTTCCTGATCCTGCTAAGGAATCTTCTTTAGGTACATGTTCTTTCAACCAACGTGCTAGATCAAGCATCCTCTGATAACGTGCAGGCTTCCCTTCACCAGTGGATGCAAGATATTGCCTCTCCCATCTTTCAACCTGAAAAACGAAACAGAAACTATGTAAACATGAAACAGAAACCATCTTCAAATGCAATGGAGTATCACAGACAAACATCACACAAATCGATACAACTAGGGATCTCTTTCTTAACCTGAGTGATCAAGCTACAGGTTGTCAGGCAATAACCATTCACGCAGAAAAGAATAATTGGAAATCGATGCATGTATCGCTTATAGACTAACAAGTTAAGAACAAATAAATGATTGCCACTTAAGAGTATGTTCATTTAGACAAATCGATGCATGTATCGCTTATAGACTAACAAGTTAAGAACAAATAAATGATTGCCACATAAGAGTATGTTCATTTAGACATGAATGAAGAGAGGGCATATTTGTTTGTAAACTTGTTATTCAGTAAAGGTTACTAAACTGAGGGAGAGAGAAAAGGAAGGAAGGAGTCAGAGTGAATCAACATGCACGAAATATGAGTAATTAGAACCTACTTGTCTTTTGCAATAATTGTCTCTTCTCCCATACTTTTGTAATCCAATGGCATTAACATCAACTTTGTGTATAGCAGCCAAAGTTTTGGCAGTAGAAAAATATATAGCCCGCCTTTTAGATGGAGTTACCCCCTGTAACAAAAGGATCAAAAAACACAAACTAGAAGTTACATTGTGTATAGGCACGGTGCCCTGTGTTTTCACTAAAAGTGGTAGTAAGCTAAATAAATAACTGCTTCATAGATGTTAAACGTTACCGAGGAACACTGGGCTCCTGGCCAGTAAAAAAAGTACATAAGAATACAGAAAAAAAACAGCATACCGTCAATGCACTATCAGGATATATTATTCCTTCCAGATACTCCATTATATAGAAAGGAGTTCCAATTACACTTGCATCTGTGCAGAGACAATAAACCTTCGGGACAGGAACATCGGTGTGATCACCCAGAGCTTTGAGAACCTGCTTCCGATAGGAAATGACAGGAGTAAGCTCATATATGTTATTAGAGGAAAGGCAACACTACATAATTGTTTCATAGTAACAAAGATGTAAGCAATTAGTTGCCTAAACTAAGGTAAGCCAAATCGCCGCAGGTAATTGTAACAATTCAAGTGATTTTCGAAATGCTCAAAAGAATAAACTACCTACTAGTAAGCCGAAACCATACCATGCATACTTTTCACCAATGAACTGAATTTTACAAGGTTCCCGCGGTAGAAGACGGTTCAGATTGTGAGATGCCATTGCATTAAACATGCAAATGCAATGAAATGCCATGTAAGAAAAGACGTACGACACAACAAAAAGTCGAATCAGTACTGATTCTGCCCTTTCTCTGCCTGTGAAAAGGAAACAGTAGATTCACTATTCCAATCTGAGCTTTCAACAAACGGTACGCTACCGCTGGGTGATTCGTGATCCTAACTACAGACACACAACACAAGCTCGCATCCACTAGCACATCGGATTCGCGCCCTTTTCGATGCGCACGCAACCGAGACCGAGCCGCAGAAGAAGAGCGGGGCGGGGGAGACGGAGATGACCGGAACGGACCGGACCTGGTACTCGCGCTCGACGGCGTGCGCGGACTGGAGGATGGCCCCGGGCGGCTTCTTCCTGAGCACGTAGCGCCTGGCCGGGCCCCCGCCGGGGGCGGAGGCGGAGGCGTGGACGCAGTAGGTCGGGTTGGACTGGCCGTGCCCGAACTGGGTCAGCGACAGCGCGGGCGCGGGGCCCGGGAAGCCCGGGACGTTGGCGGCCAGGTAGCACAGCAGCGCCGCCTCGTCCAGCGCCGCCGCCGGGTCGACCGGCCGCAGCAGCTCCGATGTCAGCTTCGCCATCGCAGCAGCAGCGGGTCGGTTAAGGTACCGAGGAGGAGACGGCGATACCGAGGGAGACGAGACAGAGGCAGCTCGCTCGTGTTTGGGAATTGGGAGGGAGACGGGAGTCGACGCGCGCCCACGCTCTGTGCCGCCGTGATGGGATGGGAATCGGGAATCGGTTGCGTGTCATCTCTCACCTCTCATCCAATCCCGGGAACGGCTTGTTTAGAGGGTGAAAAAGTTTGGGTAAAGTTTCTGTAGCACTTTTCGTTGTTATTTGATAAAATTTATTCAATCATAGATTAACTAGGCTCAAAAGATTTGTCTCGATATTTACAGACAAATTGTGCAATTAGTTATTTTTTATCTACATTTAATGCTCCATACATGTGTCTAAAGATTTGATGTGACAGTTACTGTGCAAACTTTTTTTTGGTAAAGTTGGCAACTAAACAGGCTCTAAACCGATTAGCCGTAGTACGAGATTTCCCCAACTAAAAAGAAACTGTGAGAAGATTATGCACAAATAAAAAATACTTTACATTTCGCTAAAACCTAAAATTGTAAACAATATCGAAAATGCAATGCCATGTTTGGTTTATAAGAATCGACGAGAGGAATTGGAAAATAATCTGAGAAACATTTTTTAAACATCAGGGATTGGAAAGTAATCTATGAAACACCTTTTAGATATTGATTTCAATTAATGGATCAAACATATCCTAAGGAAATTTCACATGTATTTATTTGTCTACATAAAATAGCCCATACCGATGGATCGGGTCAGGCTAATATTAGGTAGGCTAAATGATGAGTTTGGCCGCCGTGTTCTTATAGAGACTCAAGATCCTTTTTATTTTATTTGGCTCCATAAATGAGGAGCGGATCTAAGGTAGTGTTTGGTTGGAAGTTAAAGTGGAATAAGACAGTCCTGACTCTGTATCGTCGGACGAGATGACTCTATTTTCTATTTGATTTAGAAGGGATGGGACCAACCTATTTTCTATTTGGTCAAGAGACAACAGAAGTGGGATAAGCTACTGACAAGTGGGACCCATTTGTTAGTTTTTTCCCTTTTTTCTCCGTCCTCTCCTTATCTCTCTCGTCCCCAACAGCTGCCCAAACCAGGCGCGTACCACGGCAGCTCCGCCGACAAGCACAGCCGCACCCCGCCTCCGCTGCGTGCTTCCCCGAGGAAGCTAACTTGGCCGGCCACCTCGCCGGCGAGCCTGGCCATGCGCCACCCAATGCCTCCTCCATTGCGGCGGTAGGGCTAGCCCCAGAGCTCGCGCCGAGGACCTCCTCGCGGCTCATCGGGGACAGAGGTCGCCAGGGCTAGGTATGACAGCGCCATGGGCAGATCTCGCTAGGGCCGGGCACAACGGCGCCAAGGGCGGAGCCCGTGCTCCCATGGCTGCGCACCGCTTCTTCCTCGACTCCGGCAACTTTGGTGAGTCTCTGCTTCTTCCTTCTTCCTCAACTGTGGCAAGCTCCCGCTCCTCTCCTCGTTCTTCTCACGCGCGCGTGCGTCTCGTCCCACGAGGACGGCCCCATCCGTTGTTGTTTTGGGGGCCAGGCGAGCCTAGATTTTGTGCGAATAATGCTTGTGGGACATCCTCGCCCCTGTTGCCTCCGAACCAAATGGCGGTTGTCTTGGGGCCGTCCCATCCTATTCCTCCTCATCCTCGCATGCAAATGCTACCTAAGGTACTAGTGTTTAGACAGAGAAACAAACGGTTATACAACAATAACTCCCGAAAAATTCCTAAGGCAATGTTTAGATCACTCAAACTTCCAAAAATTTTACAAGATTCCCCGTCACATCGAATCTTTAGACACATGCATGAAGCATTAAATGTAGGTAAAAAAATAACTAATTGCACTGTTTGTCTGTAAATGTCGAGACAAATCTTTTGAGCCTAGTTAGTTCATGATTGGATAAATTTTACCAAATAACAACGAAAAGTGCTACAGAAACTTTACACCAACTTTTACACTATCTAAACACTACCTAAGGTACTAGTGTTTAGACAAAGAAACAAACAGTTATACAACAATTACTACTAAAAATTAATTAAATGCTAACAACGTAGTACATCAAAGTCTAGTTAAGTCCATTACAACCACCACACTTTAGTATACGAAACTCCATATAGCGCGTAGATTCCACGCGATGAGAGCGTTCTGATTACTGTTTAGCTACTGTTCACAAACCGTGTGCGAAACTCCACATAGCGCGTAGACTCCGCACGATGAGAGCGTTCTGATTACTGTTTAGCTACTGTTCACGAATCGTGTGCAGCCACGAGGCGTCGTGCGTGTGCGAACATCCATTTAGCGTTTCGTGGTTAAACGCTTTGCGCCTCGCCGTCTCCAACTCCCCATTTCATCCTCTTTCTCTCCCCTAGCCTAGCTCTCGTGAAACAAAAAAAATAATAATCACGCCTCGGGCCCTCCGTCTCCGTCCTCTTCCTCTTCCTCTACCCCAGCCGCAGTGCGCATAGATGTCGTGCCGGCCGGCTTGCTGTCGCCGCGTCTTCCCCAGCCGCAGTCTGCGAAGATGCCACGCCCGGCCGCCTCGAGGTCGCCGCCTCCTCGCGTTCTTCCCCGTGGTTACCATTCCCCAAGTCAGATTATCCAGTCTCGATGGCTCCGTCGCTGGGTTGCCATTCCCAGACTGCAAGCCTCGATGGCACCACCGTCGGACCAGAGGCCCAACCGTGGTGAGCCCCCCCAGTTGGCGATCGGGGGATCTCGCTGCCCCCATCCATAAGACGGTGCGGGGCGGATCTGAGGGCGCTGCCGGTGACGGCAGTAGCGGAGGAAGAGGCCATAGCACCGGCCTCCCGCCACCTGCCTGCCTTCGCCCACGATGCGTGCAGGGGTAGTGATCTGACGCTGCCGCTGTTCATGCACAAGGGTGGATCCGGAGACGCCACCAGAGCCACAGAGGGGAAGCCGCACAAAGGTATGGTGCTCATCGGAACCACCGCCTCTACCGCGACGAGGGGTAACAAGTCCGGGGTCCTCTCCTAGAGCACTTCCTTCGGTCCTTATTGCCAACATGGGGCGCGACCGCCACCAAGAAGGTCACGGCTGTTACGACGACGGTTGTGCCTACGGCCCTACGCCTAAGCAAGCCGAGGCCACGGTGGCCAATGGATCAGAGGCCGGAGCAGGTTAGGCACAGCTCCTTCTTCCTTAGATTTTTTACACTATGTTTCCTGCGTACAGTAGTTAAATGATGTTTTGCCTGTGTTCTTTCGTGTCCTGCAGTTTTTTATGGGTTTTGCCTATTTTATTATTTTTTTCATTTGTTGGTGCTTCAGTAATCAGTATGATCCAGAGAGAGCACAGATGCTACCAATCAGATGTTCTGTGGTGAGTTCTTTAATCATTCAAAAGATGTATGTTGAGTATACCACACAGAGTAATCATCCCTTACATCATATGTTAATCCTGTCATTTTTCACTTCGTGCAATGTGTACAGAACCTTTCACTGCTTCGCAGTCATGGTGCCCTGTTTTGAGTGACAGATCGACCATTTGTTTCAGGTAAGGACTCTCTTAAAGTCTAAATCTCCATAATCTTAGCTGATCTTTTCATATTCCTCCAGGTAAGGTAAAACCTAGGATCCATCTTTGCATGTTTAGTGGTTGTTAAATTTGGTGGGAACTCCTTTACTTAATTCGCTCATTCTGTTCAGCACTTACATCACTTTGGCAGTAGAGTTGATAATAATTTCTGTGCTACCTGTGCTGAATGGCACTGCAAAAAATGTCTGAATCCTTGCACTCTTCCATGTCTGTTGATATATTTTGTTTTCTTTAGGCATCCTATTTTTCCAGTGTTGTATCTTTGGCTTGCTGCCTATGATGCTTAAGCTTTGGGAAATTGGTTAGAGGATGATTCTTACAGCAATGCAAATTTTTGTTCTTTCATGTGTAGCCATACCATGTACAGATGAAAGATATATGATTTTCTAAAATATGCTTCTACATGTTAGAATGCATGTTCAAGATTTTGCCATTGTGATTGGGGTTGCTTTTTTTTTTACCCTTAGCCTTAGTGAAATTTAACTACATCTGTTCATTTTGGTATTTGAGTGTTTTAAATGGATTAGAGAATCTTTCTTTTGATGTCTTGCTAATTCAATGTTTTGACAGGAGTGTGCAGTGTAATTTAATTGATTTTTAGATTTAGATCGTATCTAAGAGATCCTATTTTATCTAGGTTGCTAGCTCAATGGTAGAGTACTTGGCTTTTAAGTGCGGCTATGATCTTTACACATTTTGCGCACATAGACTCACTCCGTCACTATAGTCTCACTGTTTAGTACTGTCAGTTGAGCCTTAGTCTGTTTGTATTTACCAATTGGTTATAGGAGAAAGAATGAAATGCCTCTAATTTGTAGAATGCATCACTCTTGGTTCTATCATTCAAAGAGTGTTATGCCCAATTTTTACTTATCTCTAATTTTTTTGGCAGCCCTGCTCAGCACATAGATGCTCAATAATAGCCTATGGCCCATACACTGATATCTTTCTTATCCCCAAATTTGGTGTGATTTATTCTTTCTTCTAAAAGTTTCATGTAATTTCTGATCATACCCACTGATGTTGAGATTATCTCTGTTGTCAATGGCAACCTTACTGATGTTCAAATTATTTCTAATGATCTTGGCTTGCTCATGCCAATTTTTCATTGACCAACAATTTTAATTGCTTTACAGGCCTATTCACAGGTGTATCTAGATATACAGTTGGACAAAGAGATTGCAGAGCACAAAGGTCATGCAGCAACAGTGGTTTCATTCTTGCTGAACTAATTTGGAGATGAGGGTCCTGCTGTTATTGTTTTCCTACAATCCACACATGTCAAGCATCTGTACTTTTTGTAACCATTTCAAATATTTGCAAACTATTTTCTGTTTTCCTGAAAGCATGTACATTTATGCACCGATAACGAATAACTAATGTATTTGCGAAAAAAATAACTAATGTATGTTTGAGTCTCTATAGACGAGTGCTTCACTCTGTTGTACATATGTAAATTATAATGAATACTATCCTGTCGTGGTTGTTTACCTTGCCGTGGAGATGCAAAAGTGCAAGAGCATCACTTCAGACTTCACTAAGGACAAACAGCTATAGGCCTGTGCAGCCAATACGGGCGCGGCGAAGCGCGCCTGCCTCCCTAGTACAATACAAAGGAGAACAATAGCAATGTTCTGAGAAGACACCCGACTTGTTACCTGTGGCCTAGGAAGTGGGTTAATCGTTCCTTCGCCTATAGCCGCAGCATCGTTCACATCCAGAGTCAACAGGTGGGCCGTGCTTTTGGACGCGGGTGGTGGGCTGCTGGACGAGATGGGCCTCCGAGGATGAGGTTCGAGCTGGGAAAAGTTTATTCTACCTCACTAAATTGTTAGAGTCTGTTTGGAAGTGCGGTATTCAATCTATAACCCTTGTAAATTACAGCTTGTGAAACATATGCAACATCTAGATTAAAACGCTTGCAACATACGTCTGGAACAGATGAAACATTTTGACTAAACTCTTACAACATGTTTCTGAAACACTTGCAATATATACAACATCCCCAATATACTTTTACAACATTTATATAAAATAACTGCAACATACCTCTGAAAACACTTAAAACATACATTTAGGGGGAGCGCCTGTGGCGATCAACGTCCGGAATTGACCGCCACATAGGGGGAGCTCCCTCCCGTCGCGCGCGAGCACCACTAGCATCAAGCGCCAACGACGCGTTCGAGCACCACTGCCACTAGCACCGGGCTTAGTTCGGCTGGGGGCACCACGCGCGATGGGCAAAGCGAGCACCACCAGCACCAACGCACGCGACGGGAGGGGTGAGAGGTACACATGACGGGGTGCGAGCAAGCGGCGGCAAATGGGGCGCGCAACAGTAGCGATGGGAGTGTGCGTCCGCGTCCAAGACGGGCAACCGCAAGGTGCTTTGACAGGGGAGAAGGAAGCGGAAGGGATAAGGATGGGTGATTTTTTTTAATAAACTCACGGGCAGAGCAAGCGGCAGGGTAAAAACGCAAGCAACAAGGTGGTGGACCTGCGGGAACGTCCGACGATTTGCTCGTGTTGGGCGTAAGACACACAACATATTAGCATTACCATTCGGTTAATCGTTCCTTCGCCTACACCCGCAGCATCATTCATACTAGAAACCCAAGCGCGGCTTTGCCGCGCCCTACTAGATTGTCCAGTTGTTGGAGTCCATCATAATAACATTTATATAAAAAATTAGTGCACATTGGTACCCTAGGGTCAGAACTTAAAGCAAAAGTTTGAGAGGTCATCACTGATAAGCTATGTTATGCTTTTGGTGGTACATCCCGTGCTAATAGCTCGCCTTTGCTCTTCATTGTCAATAATAAGAAACAACAGATCTTGTAACAGAACCGTCCAAATTATAAGAACGTAAGTACAAAAACAATCACCGCAGTGATCAAATTCCTGTACTTAAGCTCTCATAATCCCGGTAGTCCGGAAATCTCGAAGGATTTCAAACAACTCTCGACATACAAACCAAGATTGTAGTGATTCAACACAACACATCATTCGTTACAATATTTCACAAGTGGCATTCGGATTACATCCATCGGAGTTCAAATAAAATATTACAAACCAAGTTTAAATTCGCGGAAGCAACATAGTTTAGTACATAACTTCATAGTTTCAAATACATTGCCAGATCTTAGTCATGTCCCACCAAAAGCATCTTCAGGTGCGAGAACTAGGAGAGACCGCGCCCAACAGTCTAGTCTTCATCCCCAGCAGGGAGAAGGCAATACTTGCAGTAACCAAAGTAGAACTGGTCATCTGCAACAGGTGGGGAAAAATACTGAGTGCGAGAAGGTACTCAGCTAGACTTACCCGATAAAACCAGAAATAAAGGACACCAAGGATCATGCAAGGCTTATGAGGTGGGCTAGCTTGACACAGTTGCATAAAAGAGCTTATGAATAAAGTGACCAATTTAAACTTAGTATCAAGTTTATCATCATTTACCTGTTCACTAGATTAGCACCTGTACTAGAGCAATCACTTATTAGGACCAAACAATATTAACCATAGCAGGTATAATAAGGCGGTCATCATCATATCATCATTCCTGAACCATCATGTTATTTAGTGTATCTACTTTGGAGATAAGCCCGTCAAGTTCTCACTAACTGGTGAGAAACGGCGACTCGAATTGAATTACAACTCAGCTGAGGGGGTATTCCTAACTCTCACCCTGGCATACTTTGCAAAGGTAGCCGTGGGTTACCTTTGGTACAACTCAGGAACCAAATTCACAGGATCGATCAGCGCCAACACTCTCAGGGATTACCCTTCTGTCAGGACGATCAAGACTTTTAAATCACCTGCCCTTGGACTCACGCCTACGGCTCCCTTTTGAGGCGTACTTTATACTTATCGACTCCCGGCTTGAGTTGAGCTACTCGACTTTGCGGTCGGTCTCCAGACCCGACCAACTAAGAGAGAGGCATGCGTTCAACATGAACAGGAAATGCTCCAAGATTCGGTCCTTAAGCGACACAGACGGAGTCACTACAAACCGGCAAACCTCCGCCCGGTCTTCAATTCAAATTAAGATAGGTTCTTTTCCACGATAGCAAATATAGTCAACCATGCCATATGTATATCCCTATAGCTCGCAGGTGACAGGAAATCACCTGACTTCTACCGCATTTAAGCATGGCTAAGCACTACACGAGCCTGAGCTACATAGGATTCAGGATATCATTATCTGGACAAGGATTGGGTAACCAATGCAGCAAGTGTTTGCATCCAACACCTAAACTTAATGCAACAATATATATGTAACAATAGTACTTTAATTGTATTTTTGAAATTAAGAGGCTTAATATGCTCCGGGGCTTGCCTTTCACAAAGTTGCACGGACGATGCTCTAGGCTCTCAACGGCGACCTCGTCTGGCACTTCTCCTAAGGGCTGCACCTCCTGAACCTCCGGTGTTGGCTGCTGCTCCTCGCTCGGGTCCTCGAATTCCAGCAGTGTCACTCCTTCCGGTACACCTATTGCATGCATGTGCACAAGATAAATATCATTGCATGCATGTGCACAAGATAAATATCATAGATGCTCATGATGAATGGATAACAATAAGTATTTAACGAAAACATCACTGGACACTCGTTTACCGATTAAGAATAGCTCTATTCAAATCACTTTAAAACAATTATCTAACTCAATTCGAAGAATAAGATCAACTTACCTAATTTGCATAACCTAAGATAAAGATGCTCATCTTCAGTTAAAGGTCTAACACCTAGGAACATTGCCACAAGCTTAGGAATCGTAAAGGCATACTTAGATCAAAAGTTCAGGTTTCATATGTAAAAGAGCAGTTCTTAATTCAATCACAACAGGAGTTCTACAAAGTAAAATGACTTGCAAGAGAACATTCTGGAAAGCTTATAAAATTCTCTACAAATCATTTATAAATATTAAAGCATGATTCTTACATTAACCAAGCTGAATTCAAGTAATCACAGAATCTGTCCATAAGTGGCAGATTTACCAAATTAAATATTTAGTGATGATACAAAAGCATAATTGGACCAAACCAAGTATACCAACTGGTAGTGCATATTAGAGGAACATCAGAAAGTCACTGTCGGAAGGAATAGTACGCATGAGGGTCGTCGGATTACTTAAGAGTTTGGGGGTTTATCTGTGAAAAGTCACCGTCGCGCGCGGGCTCCCCGCCCTGGGCCGCCTGCTGGGCCGGATGGTCACGCGCGGTCGCTGGGGCGCTGGGGCGGGTTTAGTTGCCGCCAGCCCATTTCAATTTCTAAATGCTTTTCTAAATTAGTTTCTAAGTTAAACTTGTAAATTCAATATCTAAATGTGTAGTAATCCAAAAATTGTGAAACCAAGTTCATTGGGTTCTTGAAATCATGATCTATCTAAATGTGTAATTGGCTCATGTAGTTTCATAATATTGTTAGGCTTGCTCTAATTATTCTGAGATGCTTAATCTTATTAAATGTGAATTTGTAGGAATTTGTGTGATAAATCGGTGATAGTGTTAACTCTGAAAAATTGATAGTAAGCTAACCTTATTATTGGGTGTTCACTGTAAATTTTGTAGCTCCAAAATGATTAGTTTGCTAAGATCATTAATGAGTCCTAGTTCTAATATATATATTAAAACCGACAAAATGAGTAAAGTAAAACCTTGGGTTTGTATAGCTAAAATATTTGTCGGAAAGTAGCGTGTTACTGGTAGCAGGGATACGGGGCTTAGTACGTTAGTCTCTACGCTAGTTCGTTAGCCGGAGAGACGAAATCATATTCTAAGTTGTGAATGTCGTGTTTATTTACGTTTCCGTTGCATCCACGTATATCGTGTAGGAACACCGATGTTGGATTGTGGAGTCACTCGGAGGCAGCAAAAAGATAGCGCCTTGATGATCATGTCATCGTGATGGAATGCTAACTTTTGGTTAAATCTTTACCCAGGCAAGCCTCGGTGCATAACCCCTACTCTTCTGCACTTTAAATTATGCTTGTGCATTAAGTTTAAAGGAGTTGAATGAAACCCACTTGCATATATATATCCTTATCCTATGAGTCTTACTAGTATGATAGAATCGTGTAGATTGCTATGCTACAGGAATCCGGTAGAAGTCGAGTGATTTCCTGTCACTCGCGAGAGATAGAAATTATAATATTGTTACTATTCTCATGTTACTATCACATGGAATATGAATGTATATGGATAATTGGAGACCGGGCGGAACGGGTTGGATGGACTTGGACTTGGTTGGGCAGCAGAGCAGGGCTCTGGTTGCATTTGTTCCGCCTATGTCAATTAAGGACCGTTCGTTGCATGGACCCTGGTCAAGTTACAGATTTATTGTCCCGAGCATATACTTGCTTATGGGAGCGGAAAGACTTGTTACTCTCTTGTCATGGGCTCCGACTCTTTCTGGACCAACTGATTGGAGGCGGGGATAGGTGGAGGTCTAAGCACCACTTTGAGACCGGGCCTCAAGTGTGGGGGCTTAGAGTTCAAGTTTGGACGGGGACCTGGAACCCGTGACAGGAGTGGAACATGTTGGTCTTGCTTGTGCCGGGGTACAAGCAAGGCGTGTGTTTTCGGGGCACCCAACTGGGCATATTGATTCGCGAATCGCCGTTTCTGTGTGACGGTACGGCTTGACTACGCTCTGGCATCGTACTAAGAACTGGCAGTTGAAAGATGAAGAAATGGTTTCTTTTGCTCAACCCTGCTTGATCATAGAATAGGTGCTTACATAGAGGGTTGGATAAGAAATAAAATACGGCTATTAAAAGTAATAAATTAAGGACACCCTCTTAGTGCTGCTTTTCACAAACAGAAACCCACAAGCCAAAAAACCTTGCATAATTCTTAGAGTCTTTTTCTTTACTTCTGACGGGTAAGCCTTGCGGAGTACAATTGAGTACTCAGGTTTGTTTTACCCTGTTGCAGGTGACACGTGCTGATGAGCTGACACTTGTGTGTGAAAACCTCCTGGTGGGCTCAGCTGAAAGTCCCTAGTTTGGCTTTAGCTAATTGATGAAACCTAGGACTAACCTTTGTATCTAAGTGGATGATTTAGATAAAGGTGGTCATTGAATATGAGATATGACATTGACTCATATGACCAAATTGGTGAAGACCAAGATGAGGCTTGGCTCGATGGACTGGTTGTGAAGGTGAAGGGCAAGTCGAGGCTTCGAAGCGAAGGACCATGTGATGGTGAAGCTTGAGTAAGACTTGGCGCCGATGGACCGATGCAACGGTGAAGAGCAAGTGAAGTCAAGGTCGTTGGATCGAGACGGTCATGTGATGATATGAAGTGGATCATATCATTTGGAGAAACAAAATGGGCTCAAGGCAAAGGTATAACCATAGGACCATTTTGTTTTACACTCAAGACACCATAGAGGGTGTGAGTGGTTTAGGGTCGATAGCCGAACTATTAAGAGGGGAAGTCTTATCGGTGATTCGACGCACGGGTGCCACTAGGTGAATTCATGAAGTGCATTGCATGTAGGGCCTAGTGAGCTAACTAGAAAACCTTTGAAAATGATTGAGAAAAAGCTAACACACAAGCACATGGAGATGTACACTTGATGGTGTTGGCACATTTGCAAAGGTGGCGTTGGTCGCGCTGTGGTTTGTGGGTAGAGAGGGGTTTGGGTAACGATGCGATTTCGGGGAAATGAAATGTCTATTTTCCACTGCGCCGGAAGTCGGTAACGGAGGCGAACGATGGTCACAGAGATGACCGGACACTGCACCGGACGCGGTCACGATTTGACCGGACGCGTCCGGTCAGTACAGCACAGCAATCAGGCGCGCAGGCTAGGGTTTGCAACCGGCGCGTCCGGTCACTCGCGGGACCGGCGCGTCCGGTCAGGCGCTCTGAGGGAACTGCAGTTTGCAAGGTCGATCGGACGCGGTGCGCGTCCGGTCACACGTGATCGGACGCGTCCGGTTGCGAAGGGAGCTTACTGGACTCCGACCGGACGCTGACACTGTCGCGTCCGGTCGTTGCTTGGAGCGCGTCCGGTCGATGCGTCGCGGGTGCGCGGTGCTGTGCGATCGGCGCGTCCGGTCGTTTGAGCTGCGCGTCCGGTCATCGCGTTTGACCGTTGGCGCGCAGTGACCATTGGAAGATCTGGCAGCCGCGTTTGAATTCGAGGGACACGTGGATGGCGTAGGGCGATCGGACGCGGTGAAGCACGTCCGGTCAGTTTCGACCGGCGCGTCCGGTCGTCCCGAGAAAACGGTCAGTGGAGTGGCAACGGCTCTATTTGTATGGGATGCTTATAAATACTCGTTGGCCAGCCCTTGGGGAGGTCTCTTGGCATTTCTAACACTCTTGTGCATCATTTGAGCTAAAGCTTCTCCTCCCACTCATCTCTCTTGCTTGATT
Organism: Saccharum hybrid cultivar R570; assembly: GCA_038087645.1. Taxonomy (NCBI): domain Eukaryota; kingdom Viridiplantae; phylum Streptophyta; class Magnoliopsida; order Poales; family Poaceae; genus Saccharum; species Saccharum hybrid cultivar. The sequence continues at coordinate 12,285,434 of JAQSUU010000401.1, forward strand.
GCAAATCAAAAGTGAGATTGAGTGATCCCAAAGTGCATTGCATAGCTTGAGGGCATTTAGTGGCACTTGTGGATGGTTTAGCCGGTGGATTTCTTATTACTCTTGGAGAGTACCGCTCCTAGCCGGCTTGGAGATTGTTGGAGGCGTTGGCAAGTGAAGGTGATTGTTCTTGGCCACCTCCGGTTGATTGTGAGAGGTTCTTGTGCTTTCCTCGGCGGGACGCCAAAAGCAACTCTAGTGGAATGCACGTGTCATTGAGTTACCTCACTTCAGAGTGGTGTCTTGCGGTGCCTTGCGGGGCGTGCCTTGAGGGGCAAGTGACTTGAGGGTCACATCGGGAAACCATCTAAGTGTTGGTCGACACAACCGGTGACGTAGCTTGTCGGTGCACAAGTAAACACCGGGTGAACAAAAATATTGTGTCTCTTGTCTCCCGGTGATTGGTCTTCATATTGTGTTGTTGTCAATATTGATTGATTGTATATCATCTTGATGATTGGAAACATCTTCTCTTCACCGTCGGTATAAGAATCACAATCCTCTCTCTTGCACTTACTTTTACTAGATTATCTTGTGTAGCTCTAGTGGTAGCTTTGCTTGTAGTGTTGTTAGCTTGTTCTCTAGTGTAAAATTAGTGACATAGCTCTTGTGTGAACTAGAGATCATAATCTACTAGACTTGTGGATAGGAGGCTTGCATCACAACCTTTGGCTAAGCAAAACTCGCTTTACGCCGTTTGTTATTCTAACAAGTTTGCTTAGTTGTTTTTGTAGAATTTTTTATAGGCTATTCACCCCCCTCTAGCCATCTAGGACCTTACATCAGCGAGGATTTCCTTTTCGATGCAGAATAGAGTTTATTTATTAAAACTCTCACTAAAAGTTTTACATGGAAAATACTATTAATCTGTTATCATTTCATGCATTTAAACGTTCTTCGTGTTAATGTTTAACTTGTCATTAAATGGTTTCGTTTCCGCTGAACTCTGATAATGTTTCTATTTCTCTGTTATAACTACTTAATGAATTACCTTGATGTTGCACTAAAAGTGATGTAAGAAATGGTAAGGATGTTGTAAGCTTTACTCTCTCATTTGTGATCCTGATGTAAAAATGTGGATCTTCGAGTTCTCCCTTGCGGTGTGCTCGACGGAATCGCATAGTTTAGTGTCCTCCCCGGGGTACTTAGTGTCTAATGGAAGACGAGTACTCTTGGGAGGGCATTAGATTAGGCGATTCTGCCACACAGCGGCAGCCGACGAGAGCGAAGTCTGGGGACCGAGCTAAGCGGAATGTAGTCGGCAAGCTCCTGCTACCATGGTTGCCACATACCTGTTCTCGCTGGGGCTAACAGGCAGGGTGTGTCTTTGCGGTCGTAGCTGCGTACAAAGCAGAGCACGCGGAGGATGGAGGCCAGCGGGTGAGGTCGTCTTGTCTCACGCTGCCCTTTCGCCGGCGCCGGCGCCGCTGCCCCACGCTCCATTCTATCTGCTCGTGCCACACTCGATTTGCCCGCTCCAAGTGCTGTCGGCGTTGCCTGCTCAACCCGTGCCTCAGTTCCTGTGGGGGAAAAGGGAGGAGGTGCAGGGGACGATGGAGCAGCGGGAGGAGGGAGACGCGCCGGCGCCGCGGAGGGGACGGGTCGTCCGCCGAGCGAGTTCGCGAACAATCGCGACCTTCCGGGTCCGTGACTTAATGGGTTGGAGACCCACGACGAGCCCTATCCAACGGTCCATATCGTGTTTCCGCCGGATCCAACGGTTAGCGGGTTCGGGCGACATGGCCCTATCCATTGCCCGCGGTTTCTCCTGCAGATTTGTTATTAGAAGATGATCACATCCAGAGTCAACGGGTGGGCCGTGCTTTTGGACACGGGTGGTGGGCTGTTGGACGAGATGGGCCTCCGAGGACGACCATCAAGTAGGAAAAAGTCTATTCTACCTCTACGAGTGCTAAAAAAACTCTATGAGTTATTATCGTAATCTATTTTCTCTCTTTGAATTTCGAAACAAGACATATTACACCATAAAATTTCAACATTGTTTAACTTACCTTCCTGACCTAGTTTGGAGTGGTTTCAAAAACGGTTTTGTTCTTTTTAAACAAAAAAATGATAAGTACGTGATAAGTTCTTGAAGAACAGAAAATGTCTCTAAGATTTTAAAAATTCCCAAAACAATTCCAGAGATAGATTGGGATACGAAAAATCCAAATAAAATACATAAGCTCATGAAATAATCTTTAGAATTTTTATGAAAAAAAGATTTAGCTCTAACCTCAAGGAAAATGGGGAAATATCCAAAAAAAATCTATAAATTTTTTGAAACATTCTAATCGATGTATAAAAATGCTTTAAAAACTTTGCACGTCAAAATATGAGATGTGACCATCATGAATATAACATACATTAATGCCGGATGTATTTATGCTATGCACTTGTGTTGGTTGCATATTATGTTTTTTGTTGTGAAAGGTTTTCAAAACACATTTACATATTAATTAGAATGTTTTGAGCATTTGCTTGATTTTTGGATACTTTTTTTCGCTTTTTAGAGGCCAATCATTTTATTGAAGCATCTATGGATACTTTCATGCATGAGCTCTAAATATTTGTATTTGAATTTGTTACATTCCAACCTATCTCTAGAATCTATTTTTAGATTTTTAAAAAGCATTGAGATATTTTTGTGGTTTAAAAAGCTCATCAAGTATTTACTATTTTTTGAAAAAAAAAGACAAAAGCACCTTCAAAAGCACTCCAAACTATGGCAGGAGGTAATTTGAACTGTAAGAGTTCATGGGTTAAGATATCTGGTTTTATAATACGAGGAGGAAAATTAAACTCCGGTAATAGTTTAGGGAGGTAAAATATTTTTTTTCCTAATACTAGCACTAGGTGAATGTGAGCGAGCTTCCCCGAAGTACAGCCCAAGAAAATACTTGTTTTTTATTTGTGAATTGTAGTACAAGCATAGACACTCATACATGTATGCATATACTACACTCTATGAATGTATACGTACATAGGGCCTGTTTGGTTCACGGCGTGGCCTGGGGGTGCTCGCCCAGGCAGCTTGATCCGTCCGCCAAATCGATGGCCTGGGGAGCTGCCTGGCCAGGCAACGTTGGCCAGGGTTAGAACCAAACGGGCCATAAACTCTATCACTATAAGCCCTTTTGAGAGACTGACCAAACTGGTAGATCTCGAGTTGACGAAGTAATCATAAACGCCTCGTTGTTGATAAACACGTCGCCACCGCACACGTTAAATCAAGAACTTAAATTTAGATAGACAACCCACCGTAAGAAATTCAACCAGCCGAACTACGCTCATGTCAGTCTAAAAGTACTTTCCTGGCATTGCATGCACATCCAGAGAATTCAGACTTTTGAGAGCATCTATAGTCGCGCGTAGGTTAGGAGTACAATTCGGTACCCCTAGCTAGGTAGCTGACCTCTGAAGCAGCGAAGCGCACCGGGTGCCTTTTTTTTTCTCTGTACGTTGATTGCGAACGGCCGTGCTAAACGACATCCGAGGAAATTGACCAGCGGATCGAACGATGAAGCTTTGTCATCCTTTCTTATTTGCTGCGTCGTTAGGAGTACTTAAGTCAATTTACTATACATATATCCACTCCTACGAAAGTCATCTCCTATAAGTTTGTGTGTGACGATGAAGTGTATCAGTCCACGTCTGACCCGCGTGCGTTCGTCGATTCCGTCGTCAAATCGAAGTGTCTCCTCGTTCGTCGCGGTCACCGGTCGACGTACGTGCGTGGTCGTACAAAGTGCCACCGTCATAGGGCTTAATACAGCTGTTGCTCGTCCACTGTCAACCAGACTTTTCTTTACAATCTTACATAGTAAGGCCTTGTTTACTTTCCTTTTAAATTCCAAAATTTTACATTCTCTCCATCACATCAATCTTTAGACGTATGTATGGAATATTTAATGTAGGTAAAAAAATAACTAATTACACAGTTTGATTGTAAATCACGAGACGAATCTTTTGAGCCTAATTAGTCCATGATTGAACATTAATTGTCAAATACAAACGAAAGTGCTACAGTAACTAAATTGTAAAAATTTGTAATCTAAACAAGGCCTAATTTCAAAAGAAATCATCTCATGAACTACCTCGATGTTCTTCACAAAATTAAACATCATGCCCTATTGCTGAAACAGTATGCGCTTAGATTGCTTAAGGGCATTGACTAGCACGTGCATCTTAAAAAATCCTTATTACTGTATATCGTCGTGTGAGATCGATGATGATGATTGAAGTCAAAAGACACACGTCCACAGGATTACAGTTCCTCCGGACCGTACGTGACAACTAACCCAGGCAGTACAGTAGTAACCATGCATTATTCTATACCTGTTCGCTTAGACTGAAAAGCTATGGCTGAAAACACTGTTTATTAATTTGTTGTGAGAAAAAAACATTGTTCGTTGGCTGAAAAAGTATGGCTTATAACACAAGCGAACAGGTCGCAGTGGCTTACAGCGATGGTACTATATATTAGGATAGATATTAGTACACGTAGCAGGAATAATAATGGCGGCGTTAGCGTACAGCTGGGGTCTTCATTCCAATCTTCCCTGTTCGTTTGTTTTATAATCCGTATTTTTTAGCTTGTTTTTTCAGCTGAAACAATATTTTTCCCTCACAATACATCAATGAACAGTACTTGCTTTTCAGCGAAGCGAACGGCATCATTTACGTACTGATGTGGTGTTACTACTAAACTTTTCTTTCGGCGGGCACTGGGCACGCATGTGGACATGACGGAGGAATGCATGCCATTTGCTCCCACCGAAAGCAACGTCTCTCAGCGCTAAATTCTGAAACTAATTGCAGCAGCTATATATATATCTTCGAGACGTACGTTTGTTGCAACTTGCAAGATGATCGACTTCGTTTAGTTTGGAGCCGTTCTAGTTGTACATTTGTTCAGGCGACGATTTATTTTCGCAATACAGACCCAAGAGAAAAAAATAATAATAATGGGAAGTGATATGGAATAAACGGATGGCAAGTGGAAAAGGTTGGCAATTCTGACTTCCCAGCAACATCCAAATCCAAAGTATAATTCCAATTTGGAGTCCCTTTTTATCCCATAAAAACATCAACTAAAAATAATATATACTCCAAACACCTTTGTTTTTTTTTATAGAAAAAATGAAGGCTGGCAGTAGCCAGTAAACCACCTGAGCAAGTGCATGCACACTCCTCGCTCCTAGCTTGCAAGTTGCATAAAACCGACGGCAGGGGCCTAAGCAAACTAGTCAGATATATATATTGGCCAACAGATTGAAGGCCGCAGCATGCATCCGGTGGGCAATGCATGCAAGAAGCATCATCCTTCGTTCATCCTATAAATCTTTTTTTTCTTTTCTTCCGTGAGCTGACCAGTTTGGTTATGCGGCGGATTCCTTTTGATTCCCTTTTCCAATTTTATATAAGTACCACAAGTACCTTCCATAGCTTTTATTTACTAGGACGACAATCCAGATTTCGCTCGTATTTGTTTGTTTCTATAGTAGAAAAAGCAGGTGGCTAGCGTCCGAACGTTTAGATGGATACGCGCGTTTGGACGTCCGCATAGCCCACCCCTGTCCGCCTTGCCCCGCCCTTGTCGTTGTGCTCGCGGCTCCTTCCCAGTGACCTCGTCCTCTCTCTCCGCGCGGGCCCGGGAGCAGTAACAAGGACGAGCACGCCCCCGTCCGCTGGACCCAGGCACGCCACGCGCCTTGACCGCCAGCATTCGTCTCGCCGCGCCCATTCCCCCGACACCAGGGCCGTGCCTCATGACTCTCTGAACACACCTTTGAAATATGAAACACTTGAATGCAATATACGTCTGAAGCAGATGAAAATATTTAGAACATACACTTGAAACTTGTGTGTGAAACATATGCAACATCCAGATATAACATTTGCAATTTGCAACATGAAAACACTTACTGCAACATAAGACTGAAACAACTAAAACCATTGGAACATACTCTTGCAACATGTGTGAAACATATGCAACATATGAAACATTTTTGAATAAACACTTGCAACATATGCAACATCCTAATCTGCTTTTGTAACATCCATATAAAACACTTGCAACATACCTCTGAAATATATGAAACACTTGAAACATACGCTTGCAACATATCAGGCGCGGCACTCTAGTGGGTTGCCACTACCATGTCAGGCACGCTGAGGAACTCAATAATCGCCTTGATGGGCAGAACAGGGCTGGGAGGCGACGGAGCGAAGAGCACCACAGACTTGCCCCCCCCCCCCCCCTGCGAGCTTCTTTTGCTACCAGGGCGCGAGGAGCCTTGAGGCGGACACGAAGTATGGCACGGCTGTGACGCCCTCACCGTCTCCGGCCGTAGGAGGAGGTGAGGAGGAGGAAGCCGGTGTCGGCGACGGTGATGAGGGCGGGGGCAGGCAGGAGGCGCGACTCCAACGGGGGAGCTTGGCGTCGCAGAGGCGGGCAAGGCCACAGGGTGGAGGAAGCGGAGCGGAGCCTACGGCGAGCGCGGGGCAGAGGAAGCGGAGCGGAGCCTACGATGAGCGCATGAGACGGAATAAGAGATATTTTTTATTTAGGAAGACGGTGCCTGAATGGTTTTTTTTATTTGGGAAGACGGTGCCCGGACGGACGGACGGACGTCCTCACCGAATCATTATCGTACAAAAAGGTGAAATAAAATTCCATGGTTTTATGGAACATTTTTTTCATGCATGGTTGAAAGTTTTTTCATAGAGTGGAACATTACAAATTCCAGAAATCAACCCGACCCTGATTGTCTACAACATTTTCTTTTTGCTATATTTTCTCAAATCTTTAGGGATTAATTATTTCACTACCGAGGACATTTATTTTTCTTTACAAATGTTTTTTTTTCTGCAGTAGAAACATTACAAAGATAACTAGTGTTTATATGTGTGTGTCTCTTTCCTCTTTTGCATTATGTAGTCTAGATTACCCTATAATATAGTATAAATATAATAAATAGAATTTATAGCGGATTGAACATATCACAGGTTGAAACTTAGCATTAGCGCTTGCTATTGCTCTTGTTAGGCCACTACTTGCTACAGTGCACGTATGGTTCAAGCAACAATGGGGATGGTCCAATTGCTAAAAAAACGTTGAAGATGGTGATTTGAATTGAACGACGATAATCGATGATGGGACGAGAAAGAGTTTTCTAGTTCATTACATGAGAACTTGAGGTTAATTTCCTCCATGCGTGATCTTTATATCTTATTTATTTAAGATTTCTTTATGAATCTTATACCGTGAAGTGTAATGACTAATTTAAAACTTTTTATTTTTTTAAGGGAACACCGTGCCAATATTGATAATATTTTACTATTCATTCAACAGAAAAAGATTGATACCAATAATGTCGAAAATTAGGAACTGCTATCCGCAATGCACTATATTCAGACACTAATATGCTTTCACTTACAATGCAAATTGACTTTAACATTTTAATATGTTTATTGCATTTTGTGATTTGCTCTCTTGTGGCATCCTCCTTCTCAGAAATAAAAAATAGATGAAAATTGTGTTTAACATGAGCATGGCAACGTCAACCACTGCACGCCTTTATTTGAGTGCGCATGGACCGGAGATACGGACTATAATTAGCTCTCTGCGCTCAGAACAAACCTACAGGACCATGGTTTTTTATTTGTATATATAGCTCTGATATATTATATACATAATTACACGCATCAGTTGAACTCAACATTAATGAGCTGACCTGACCATGATCATCTCAACTGGGAGTGCAGAGGGAAAGAGGGAGGGAGCACTCTTTTCGTCGCTGTTTCTATTTCTATCTTTCTTTCAAATTTCAGAGTCGTCGTCTTCCGGCGGCCGACGACCAAGTAGGCTATAGACTCGACTACCCAAGATATATATATCAAAAGCAAAAAAAAAAAAGGACGACTGTGGCCTCATTTTTATCTCTGGTATCAGTATATCGTTTTGAGCAAATTTAACTAGTGCACGTCATTTTCAGGTGAAAAAGAAACCTAGTACCTAGCAAAAAGTTGTTTCTCAGTCACGTGAAATAAGTAGGTATGTACGTGAAGTTAGCACCATCATTACCTTATCTACTAGTCTAGTAGCACGTTATGCGTGATAACGAAGCAAATGCCGTGTCCTTAAGCACGTGCCAGTGTCAACCCGACAACGAGTGGCAGCAAGCTTTTACATTACTGAGAGACGAGACGTGCACTCCAGCACGTACGATCGGAAACGAAAACAGAGGCCGCCGGATCGGATCCCAAACCGTGGTCCGCACATCGTCTAGCAGCAGCGGCAGCTTCCTTTTCCTCGGCCGTTGAAAACCCGCCGGCCCATGAACGGGGCTTAGTTAGCAGACACGTGTCCATAGGCATGGTTACCTCGGCTCGTCTGAAAGCACGATTGGCTCCGGATTTGGGACGGGAATCCACGGATTCTGGTCCTCCCGTCCCAGGAGAGGATCAAATTAAATCACATCAGGAAGCTGCCGTTGCCTTTTCCGCGTCATGCCCCATTCCACTCCAGTCTCCACCGCGGCGCACTCGACAGCCACACCAGTACACCACCCGCCCTCTATATAAGCACACGCCCGGCACACGGCTCCGTCCCCCCACAGCAAACTCCGCTCGCTCCTCCACCACCTTTGCCTTTGCGGCTTTAATTTGCCTCCTTCCTTGCCATCCTCAGCACCGCACGCGGCAGCAGGCTACGCAAACAAAGGAGAATCGGAACAACATGTGTGGCGGCGCGATCATCTCCGAGTTCATCCCGCAGCGCGACGCCGCCCGCGGCAAGCGGGGCCTCTGCGCCGAGGACTTCTGGCCGCACGAGGCCACGGCGGCCGCCGACTTCGACGACTTCGCCGCCGCCTCCTTCCATCCCGACCAAGGTAATACTCATGTTCATTTGCACACTTGCTACCTGTGACGACGGCCAGGCCAGCAGCACACACGCACACACACGCTACAGCTAGGATACGACACGCACTCGACCGCCTGACCTGACACACATCCGTGCATGGTGCAGAGCCGCCGCCCAGGAAGCGGGAGCGCAAGACCATGTACCGCGGCATCCGGCGCCGGCCCTGGGGCAAGTGGGCGGCGGAGATCCGTGACCCGGCCAAGGGCGCGCGCGTCTGGCTCGGCACCTTCGCCACCGCCGAGGCCGCCGCGCGCGCCTACGACCGCGCCGCGCGACGCATCCGCGGGGCCAAGGCCAAGGTCAACTTCCCCAACGAGGACCCGCCGCCCGACTACGACGACGACGACAGCCACGCCGGCGCCGCGCAGGGGATGCTCGCCATGGCCTGCGGCGGCCGCGGCGGCGGCAGGGACCACCTCGTCGGCTACGACGTCGACGTCATGGGCATGGGCATGGGCATGGGGACCTTCTTCCAGCACCACCCGAACCCGCCCTACGTGCCCCACGCCGTCGCCGTGGCGCAGCACGAGCAGGCGCCCACGGTGGCGTACGTGCACCACCAGCTGCCGCCGCCGCAGGACGACGCCGCCGGAATGGACATGTGGACGTTCGACGGCATCAACATGGCCGTGCCCATGTGATGTGATAGACGACGACGCATCATATGCTAGCTGCTGCGTCCTCTGCTTACTTTCCGTTACTGCTAGCTTATCAACATGTTGCTGCTGCTGCTTTTCAAATATTATAATGTTTCGTTAGTAGTAGGTTTTTATACAAACACTATACTATATATAGTAGTATATACACTGTTAGGAGTAATTTATCTGCCCATGTAACTAGGGGTGGAACTCTAGCATCTCACAGTTGTTCTCCCTTCTCCCCCTAGCACTTCTTGTGCAAAGATGAATTCTCCTGGAATAAATGGCCGTGGACTCGCTCACCTCTTCGTATACTATAAAAAAGTATCGCTGTTTTTGTAGGCACATACTATGTACAAACCCTCCTTTTGCAGCTACCTATGTACAAACATGCCATCAATCGGTCCTCTTGTTTTACAATAAGCTGTTCATTTTTACAGGAATGTGTATTTGTACCGTGCAACCAAAGTGGACTATAATATCAGTATACTTCGTTTCACGGTCACGGCGGTGTCACTGTTATACATTGTGAAAGCGCTGAATTTAAATGAACAAACTCTGCGAATACAGTTGACAAGTGAACATAGATGAGCAATGCAAAATGGCACCTAGACTTTCACATAGTTGGCACCCACAATGGTACGAGAGTATCTTCATCAAGGGCTGACAAACACACTTCTCAGGACGCATAAAATTTAAGAGCAAAATTTGATTGGTCCGATATTGGTAATAACTCGATATTCTGGCATCTAAAATATTGCAACTCTGACACCCCAAAACAGTAATGTTTAGCTGACAAGAGCAAAATGACATGGATTTGCATGGCTCCGGCTGCTTAGACCTTGAAGCCCCTACTGTTCCTCCTTCCTCTTGCCTTCTCAAACTTCCTTCCCTTTGAGCGAACATAAGGCTTGGTGTGGCTGTGTGGCACTCCTGGTGCAGGGCCGAAGTGCTTAACAGCTTCCCTGGCATTCTTAGGTCCCCTCAGGAGAACCTATCAACAAATCATAAATTATGAGGGCAGCTAGATAACACTGAACTTTTCTAATCAAGATAAACAATTTCAGCGGGTGAAAAGATCAACTGTAGCACAAAAGCTAACAATAAATAATAAATATATAATATACAGAGGCACAGTGGGAGTTCCAAAACTAGGAATGAAATCATGATCATATCTGTCATCTCAGAGGATACAATGGGTGTCATAACAATACAAAAATTTCTCTTCATCTTTACAACCATAAAAGATGGGAAATACTAATGATCATGTCAGTCAATAAACATGGAGTCATAGCATTAGCTGGCACGCCTTGTGTTGAATATATATGGTGTCAGTACACGGAATACTGCCATTTCAATGTGAGAAGAAAGATATCTAAGTTCAAAGACCTCTTCTGAAAACATATTGGAGTTGGTAGCCTACACTATAGTGATATAGTCATAACAGTTCAGATAATAAATTAGTACTTCTATTCGACTGCTAGGATAAATGGATAATGCACAGCCATAAGAAAACACATTTTGGTCCAAACATTTGAAACCAGGGCAACCTAGGATCGCATGTCAACCTTGACATATGCACCTTAAATAAGTGTATCATGTGAAAATTTAGAAATATCTTCAGAAAAGAGAAGAACTTTCCTGCTCAAATTCCATTGAGCTTCAAAAGTCTAATGTAGTGGGCACTGGGTAGCACTTTCAAAGCAACGACAAATGAGGCAGTAATATTTGAAATAAAAACTTTCTAATCAAACAAGCATGTATGCGTTCTTATTAAGGGTCTGTTTGGATGGCGTCCAGAAGCTGCCGCGCCCAGTCTTTTGGCCGCGCCAAAAGTGCGGACTTGATTTCGTCCGCCGAACTTGCGGCACGTTTTGACGAGGAAATTGAACTAGCGAGCATTGGCGAGGCCGTGGCGTTCCATAACTGCCGCTACGAACCAAACGGGAGCCAAAATTGCAGCACGGTGCGGCAAGGTTTGGTTATGAACCAAACGCGCCCTAAATCACTAGGACAATTTCAGACAGCAAACTAATATTGGTTGGACCATTTGACACCAGGGCAACAATGAAAATGCAATGGGCTGGTAAGCCAACCATGTACGTCCATGCACCAATTTTATCTCCTTGGCTTGGAAAGAAGCCCAAAGAAGAGGGTAACAGATGCAATCTCTGGTCATAACATAACTATTTCATAACCAAATGATGACAAGAACAAAGCCCTCGCAACTAAATCAGAGTACAGTACTTGCTCAGCCAAAACCCACTGAGCAGCATTAGTACCATCCACCTAGAGGGGGGCCTCACAAAGTTACTACAACTTTTTTTTTATTTAGAATTCCAGGGAACTTGTCGCTGTCCATTGCATTGCACCGACAGAACACTCAGGGTTTACAACCCATTAAACATCACCTACAAGTTCAGCATAATACTCCAGACGTATTGGGAACGCAATGGAGTACAGCAAACATACAGGTCCGACTAACTAGAATTATCTTTTGCAATCTACAAGACTTCCACTGATTCATACAAGAAATGAAATGTACGGTATCAAGCATCACCGTGAGCAATCACCAGGTGAATTTCCAACATAAATAGACATACCGTGTTTTGCCCGAGCGGGGCACGGAGCACAAGCTGGTCGAAGGTGAGGCACTCTCCACCGGCATTGATGATCCTGGCCCTCGCCGTCTCAGTGAACCTGAGCGCACACACCTTCATGGCTGGCACCTCGTTGATCCTCTTGTCGTCGGTAACGGTGCCCACAATCACGGCGATCTGATCACCCTGCAGCCCCACAAGGCACATGAATCGAAATTAACCCCACACATTTAACCCTCACATCAAGGGTGTTGACAAAGGACAAAATGGCATCCCAAGGTACTAGATATCTACCTTCCCCTCCATGAACTTGACGAGGCGGCGCATCGAGAGCGGCGGGCGGTTGGTCTTGCTCATGAACAGCCGCTTCAGGATCACGGCGTTGAAGTTGCTCTTTGTCCGGCGCACAAGGAAGCGGTAGAGCTGTGTGCGAGGAGCGAATCGCGTCAAATCTGAACCCCCGAACACCAATTGAATGGCGAGAGCGTGAGAGAACTGGGTCGGGAGGGGGGCTCACCTTGACGAGGAGCTTGAGGTAGACATCGTCGGACTTGGGCGCCGTGCGCTTGGTCTTCTTGTTGCGGCCGCCGGCGACGAGGTCGATACCCTGCGGAGGAGGTCATCGTGTAAGTCAGTAGCGGGTTCTGAGGAAGATGACGAGGAAGAGGAGCAAGACGAGATTACCATGGTTGTGTGACCGCGCGGTGGCTGCTGCAGCGGCGGCGACGGCGGCGGCGGCGGGACGGGCGCTAGGGTTCTAGTGCGTGATGGGAGCGTATATAGAACTTAAATACGGGGCCAAGGACGGGCAGGGCCATTTTCTTGCGAAGAATTGGGCCCAAATTACTATTAGCTGGGCTGGGCAAAACCAACAGAAAATATTCGTTCATTAGCACCTCCAGTGTTGCAGAAAAATGAACCATGGGAAGATTGAGTCGAATAGTAAACCCTGGGAGCATCGAACCATGGCTGTCACAAGAGAAATCGGACTTTGCAGAAACATCGAACCGAGGCAATTGAATAATACTATTTCATGTACATGGCTGTTGCCTCTGGCCACCCGCGCATGCATGTGAAAGAGGAATCGAACTGTATACATGGGTCCTACCAGCGATGTTGACACTAGAGGAATCGAACTTTTCTTGTGTTCGCTTTTCATCTCTGACAATTTTTGACGCTACACTGGAGGTACTAGCAAGGCCTGGATGTTCAATGGTCAATGGTTTGATTGTGCGGAAATTACCTAGTGAGGGCATCTGTCCAGGCATATTCATCTGGATGACCCGTTCTCGAGCATGCGCAGTCATCGGGCCTAATAGGCATGCTCCGCTCCACCTCAAGTGTTTCTCAAAAAGATAGCGACATTTCCTTCCTCAACCAACGCATGCAACCACCGCTGGTGCATCCTTCTCCGGCCGCCGCGGCCTTCTCCAGCGTGGTGCACCGCACCCGGCCTCCATCCCGCACTCCTCCGAATCCCACACACTACTACAAAAAAAATCTTTTGCGAGACGTTTTGAAATGGGTCTCAGAGGCGGGCGGCGTTTGTAACTGCCTCGGTTAATGCCTACGATTAACCGAGGCGGTCATTTTTTATTAACCGAGACGGTTCGCAAAATCGATTAACCGAGGTGGGCACGTTAAAATGTCCGCTTCGGTTAATAAAAAAAATACCCTACTGTTACTGCCTATTTTACAAAACACTCCAATCTTTATCTAGGAACCGGCCGAACAAATGTATGGCTATTCTACATCAGAAATTGCATGATCAAGATGTCGTTGAATTATTGGTTCATCCTGTTGATGCTGAGGCAGCAAACAATATCATTGGGAATATATTTATGGGGAAATGTTGGGAAGTTGCCTGTTAAAAAGAAGTCAGGAGAACGATTTTTCATTGTGGCCAATAACACTCCTCTGAATGATGATGATGGTAGCTTGGTAGGTCTCATTTGTCTCTCAGTTGATACGAAGACGCTGGAGGATATAATTTTTTTTTAGAGTTCAAGGGCCAAAACCGCCCCGGCCTTCCAACTTAAAGTCAAAAGGCCAAAAAACATCACAGTTTACAGCACAGTTCTGAACGAAAATTCAACTCACACCATCCAGGTGGAGGAAGCCAGCGACAACCAGAAAAGAAGCAGAAACTAAAAAAGTTTGAAGAAACGGAGTTCAACAGACAGAACTCTGCAGGAAGCCAAACATCTTTTTAACGTCTTCAGAGAGAAGCGCCTGTTCTCAGGAGGCAACAGGGGCATCACCGACACCAAACTTGTTTCCTCAGAAAGATGCCCTCAAGTGAGAGAGCGGCCACCCAGAGTATCAACTTGATCTTATATCTTGAACGCTTGATTTCTGGGAATCTTCAGGCACCTGGACCCGGCAGACAGAAAGTTGTCCTGGGGACCTCCTTGATCTTTCGCACAGCTTCTTGTAACAGGTTCTTCTTTTCCACAGGACAGATCACTTCCCAGCTTTGTAACACCCCAGCTATCTTGTAGAAAAGTATGTCCATACTTCTCCAGCCAACATTCTGAAACAGAAAGCTCATTTCTGAGTTTCCAAATGCTCCAAAAAACAGCAGAGGTAATAATGTTCAACACACAATGTCTCTTATTGCTGAGCCAAAACTGGCCTATGACAGCTAAATCAGTGCCTACTACACTATCAGTAATGTTAGAAATCACAGTCCAACATTGCAAAGCAACTGCACAATCAAAGAACAAATGTTGAACTGATTCATGTTCAGAGCAAAAGAGACAACAGGGATCTTCTACTTTCCTTTTCTTAGCTAGGTTATCCCTAGTAAGGACTCTATTGTTAGATAATTGCCAAAGAAAGAAATGTACCCTGGGAGGTATCTTTATATGCCAAAGTGCTGGAACATGAACTGATTTAATGCCCCTAAAATTAATGATCTTATAAAGGGAGAAGAGTAAACCCCAGAGGATGTAAATTGCCAAACCATTTCATCTTCATCATTATTCAAGTTTATTGTAGAGACCAACTCTACCACTTCCAACCAATCCTGATAAAAGATTCTCACTAACATTCCTTCTGAAGGTACATTTAAGTTCATGCCCATCCCAGAGCTCTGCAATTGATCTATTCTTTTCATTTAGAATCCTATACAGAGGCCAAAATTGAATAGCCAAACTAGAGGAACCTAGCCAATTATCTTCCCATAGTCTAATTTTCATCCCATTGCCTATTTTCCATCTATAGCCCATTTTAGCAGCTTGGGCAGCCCACATAAAGCCCTTAAAAAAATTGGAGGCCCCAGCTGTTCTAGATTGGAAGATGTTTGGTTTCTGAGTGTTATACTTAAAATCTATAAGCTCTTTCCAGAGCTTGTCTCTGTCTGAATTATACCTCTTCAGCCAGGAACCTAACAAGCTAATGTTCAAGTCTCTTAGACTTGGAATCCCTAACCCCCCAAAATCCTTGCTCATAGAAACCAGCTCCCAATTTGTTAGGTGATACCTATGATTATCAACTGAGTCATTCCACAAGCAGTTTCCCATATGACTATTCAGTAGCTTGATAGCCCATTTTGGAAATTTAATAAAGGAGAGAAGATAAACAGGAATGCTAATAAGACATGCTTGAATAAGTGTGGCTCTAGCTGCTAAGGATAACAGTTTACCTCTCCAGCCTGCAACCCTTTTCAAAATCTTATCAATTAGGGGCTGGATGTCATCTCTAGAAAGGTTGTCAAAATGTAAAGGGACCCCTAAATACTTCAAAGGAAAAGAACCAACTGGACAAGCAAAAATATTAGCAAACCTCTGAGCTTCATTTTCATCTAAATTCATGTGTAATAGCTCACTTTTGTGGAAATTGATTTTCATCCCCGAAAGTTGTTCATACCACATAAGAATATATTTTAAATTTTCAAGAGCCGACTCCTCAGCTTTTGAAAAAAGAATTGTATCATCTGCATATTGCAATGATACAATTCCCCCCAACCTAAAATCTTCCAACAAACCCTTCACCAGGCCTTTTTCTACAGCTTTATCTATCATTCTAGCCAAACCATCACCTACCAGATTAAAAAGAAGTGGGGAGAGTGGGTCCCCCTGTCTTAAACCTTTGCCAGGTTTGAAAAAGGAACTCTCTTCTCCATTAACCAAGATCCCTAAAGATCCTCCCATCACAATTTTTTGAATCCACTTTATCCAAAGGGGATCAAAATTCCTATCTTTTAGCATATCAAAAAGAAACTGCCAACTGACTCTGTCATAAGCTTTTTCAAAATCTAGTTTCAAAATAACTCCTTTTTCCCCAGATTTATATAAGCTGTGTACTAACTCATGTGCTACCACTACACTCTCTAAGATGTATCTACCTTTTATGAAGGCTGCTTGACTTTTATTCACCAACCTTTCTGAAATGGGGCCTAGCCTATTTGTTAAGAGCTTCGAAAAGATTTTAAAACTACAGTTTAATAAACTGATTGGCCTAAACTGTTTCATATTATTAGCATCACCTACTTTGGGGATAAGAGTAACTAGAGCAAAATTAAGCCTTTCTAAATCCAGGTCACCCTTATAGAAATCATTAAACAAGGCTAACAGATCATCCTTGATGAGAGACCAGAACTTTTGGTAAAAAATGAAGGATAGCCCATCAGGCCCAGGGGCTCCCTCAGCATAACTACCAAACACAGCATCCTTAATCTCTTCTTGTGTAAAAGGTGCTGTTAGTATTAGATTTTCCTCATGGGTCACTTTATCACTACTACTCCAGAAAGAAGAACCTAACCTAACTCCTACATCTTCTTCCTTAGCAAATAACACTTTGTAGAAATCAACTGCTATTTTCATCATGCCTTTTTGGTCATAAACTAGCCCCAAAGGACCTTGGAGACAATCAATCCTCTTCTTTCTACTTCTATGGTTAGCAACAGCTTGAAAATAAGCTGTGTTCCTGTCCCCCTCCAGGATATTCCTATCCCTTGATCTTTGTCTAGATTTAATTTCTTCCAAGGCCCAAATTTTTTCTAATTTACTTTCTATAGATTGCATAGCCTGAAAATCATCTGTACTAATATTACCATCTTCAGAGAGAACCTCAAGTCTACTGAATTCCTCAGTAAGAGCTGCTTTTTCCTTATTTAGTTGGGCTATCTCATTTGCTGCCCAACCCCTAACCATTCTCCTAAAAGTTCTAATCTTAAACTGCCATCTATCTAAACTTTTTAAATCTGTACATGGAGTATTCCAGGCTTTTTCAGCCATATCTCTAAAGGAATCTTTCTCTAGCCACCACTTTTCGAATCTAAATCTCTTTTTACCAAAGCAAACATTATCTCCAGCATTGATGACTAAGGGATTATGGTCACTAGGTAACCTATCTAGAGCTTTAACAGAAACCAAGGGGAAAGCTGCTTCCCAAGAAGTAGAAACAAAAACCCTGTCTATCTTAGCCAAGATTGGACAAGTTTGATTATTTGTCCAAGTAAATTTCTTGTTTGAAGGATTGAGCTCTATAAGTGCATTGGTCTGGATCCAATCATTGAAAAGATCAGCCCATCTATGGTTGATGACCTTATTACTTTTGTCTCCAATAAATCTAACAAGATTAAAATCACCCCCCAGGAGAATTGGACCTGTCCAGGACCCAATCACCTTGTGTAGTTCATCTATGAAAGCCTGCTTAAGCTCTTCATAAGCTGGTCCATAAATCACTACAAACTTCCAACTAAAACCTGTTTTTTTATCCGTTAGAATTACACTGACAGAAAAAAGAAGGATCTCCACTACTTGCATGTTATAAAGATCTGAATTGGCCCCCACCAGGATGCCTCCCGCGGTGCCTTTTGATTCTTTATAACACCAATTAAAAGGTATATTACTAGACAAATTCTTTAGAAGACCAGCAGGATAAAGATTTTTCTTAGTCTCCATAATCCCAACAAAATCAGCATGGCTAGCCCTAATTTTCCCAATTAGAGCAGGCAACCTATCAATTTTGTTCATACCTCTAATATTCCAGAGAAAACCTATCATTTTTCTTTAGTTTTCTTTTTCTTCCTAGGGCAAATCTTTGGTAGATCTTTATCCTGATCTACCACAAAGTGGTCACCTAATTTGACCTTAACATCTTCCTCAAGTGACAAATCCTTGTCATCTTGATCACCCCCATTATCTCCCAAACTCAGTCCTGTGTTTGTAGAGGTAGAAGTACTGCAACTATTTTCTACCTTTCTATCTAGTGACCTTTGAATATCTAAAGATAACATTCTATCCAGAACTTGTGGATTTCCATCCACTCCTATAATATCAAGTTCATTTGCCACAAAGAGTAGTTTAGATTTTGAAGGATTATTATGAGATTTAGAAGTTTTACCTGTGTTTCCTTCCAGTGTCCACTTCCTCTTGAATTCCTGGGCTTTGTCCATGATAGACTTCCCATCATCAAAGTTCCTAGTGCTCCTCCTCAGAGTAACAGTAGGACCCCACTGGTTTTTAGCACTTCTTTTTTTGCCTTTTTCTCTAACATCAGCTTGCACAACTTTATCCATTTCTTCTTGTGTTGGTTGAGTACTTGTGACTATCTCCTCCACTTCTGTTCCAGAAAAAATAGTATTGGAATTCTGATCTTGTCCACCAGATTCATCTGAGATCTTGCTAACTTCATCCATCAGCTTTGGAGACTGGATCTTGTTCTGGAGATCAAAAACCCATTCTTCTGGGAGTTCAAAGGTTTCCTCATCATCCTGTGCTACATGAACATCTTCAGGTTCCATCTGATCTTCCATATCCTCATCATCCAAAACATTTAGCTCCATAGCTTGTAATAACTGCAGGCAATCAAAAGCTCCAGATTTCTGTCCCAACACCACATCACTAAAAGACAGAGCCCTTCGAACAGAGCTACTTGCAGAAGGATTCCCAGACTGGTGCTGAGAATTTCCAGGAGCTTGTTCAGAATTCTGGCTACCATTCTGCCCTGCCTCAGGAGGTGGGTCCTTTTCTTTTGAGTCTTCATCAAGAAGATCATCATCATCATTCTCCAACTCCTCTATCTCTTCATCATTATCAGGTCCTCCTCCAACAGTCTTATCAATCTGCTCAAAACCTTCAGGCTTGAAATGGATCACATAAATCTGTTGCTGGAACACAAACAGTCTTCTGCTTGGGATCCTTGTTGGGTCTTTGCACTGAATCTTCACTCTCACAAGACTGAAAAAACTGTCAAAAATTGCCTGCCAATCAACTTCTACCATAATCCCCAGACTTGAAGCTACTTCTCTCATTGTGTTCCAATCTACCCATTTGGGGGGTATCCCAGTGATCTGTACCCAAACATCCACTAGAGATCCTATGGGCTCAACATCTCCATCCCACACCCTAAGAGAAGCTACCACCCCAGATTTGTTTAGATTGAAAAGAGACTTTTTCCCAATGATCAGATTCTCTACTTTCTTATGGGGAGGGAACCTGACAATAAACATATTATCATCTGTCTTTCTTAACTGCCAATTCCAGTCCTTGTCAAACAGCACTTTCAAGTTCTCTAGAATCCCAACCTCATCTATGATTCCTTCTTCAATAGTAACCACTCCAAAGTTGTCCATCCCCACCCAGTGTTTGAACCTATTGCCTCTTGGTTCCACATCAATATGATAGAAGACTAAGCCTGTACAAGCACTGCCATAGTACTGCCCAGTTGTATGAGGCTGTTTCCAAGCAGGGCAAAATTCAGCGACATGTTCAACGGATTGACAGATGAAACAAATCCTAGGCTTGTGGCAAGCAGAACTGAAATGACCAATCTCCCCACAGTTAAAGCAGACCACCTGTAGATTCCTATCTTGACCAAAGCTTGACCCCTCACCAACCTCTGTGATAGTCTTGCCCATCTCTCCTGCCTTGAGGTCTTCCTTGCCTGACATCTTGTTCCCTTGGGTAGCTTCTTGATTTGGGGCTTGACTCTGCGTTTGGTTTGAAATATGAGCAGAGTTATGACCTTGTCTCCCTGACTGATGTCTCCCCCGACCTCTGCTCTGGTTTCCAGGACCCCTTGGACCCTGCCCTTCAAACCGGTTGAAGTTCCCTGTCTGTGGGGGGCGAGGTGCTTGCTGGAATTGCTAAGAGTTAGGGAAGAAACCATACACTGGAGGTGAAGGCTGAGGATAGTGCAGCGGCGGTGGCGGCTGATACGCTGATTGTGGAGGCAATTGCGGAGGTGGGTAGGTAGGATACTGGTTCCAACCGCCCCCACCCCACTGCTCCCAATCCTCCTGGTTGCTTCGAGGTCTTGGCCCCCGCCCCCTACCTCTCCCAGCCATGGCTCTCTTGAGGACGCTGATGAAGGTCTCCTTCTCGCCCTTAGCCCAGATATCTTCAGCAAAGTTGAACTTCGCAGGGGGCTTCACCCATGAATCACCCTCACCGATGGGGTAGCAATCCGCCGCCCCAAACGATTTTGCCTCCCAAAGGTCTCTCTGGATCCAGACGAGATTCTTCTCAAGAACCCTAGCTCCAGGAGCTTTGGGGATGGAGGGCGGGATGAACCACAGCTGTCCCCAGAAAGCCTGGATCTCGTCTCCTTCAGCAAGCGGGTTTTGGATCCCGGGTCTAACCTCCCTCCGGCGATCCACCCGAACCGGAATCGACAGAGATGGAGGACGCGACACTTGTGCGGCCCCCTGGTCGCCACGTCTCCCCGACGGCCTCACGCCCCTGCCCCGCTTGCCAGCGACACGAGCATCAGCAAGGAAACGTGGAGGTGTCCCCCTCTCCCTGACCGGCGTGTCCGGTAGGAGGTTCGCCGGCGGGAAAGCCTTCCCTCTTGGCGTCGCCACCCCAGGCTCTCTCTCTCCTGTCCTACGACACATCTTCGCCCTCCGAACTGGTGGTTGCTCGTCGCCGGCGAAGGGCCCAGCGAAGACCTCCGAGATGTTCTTACAGAGTGCGGAGCGAGGCTGGACGAGGCAAAACTCCGCTGGAGGATATAATTGGCCCTTCAACTTCAAAGAAGTCCTATACACATTCAGCGAAGGCCTGCTTTCAAGTCAACAATCGGCCTAAATGCAATTTGTTAAATAAAAGTTCTTTTGAGTCTGAGCAACTTGTCCAATCTTCTATTGATGCGAGCATTACATGAAATGGTGATAAGTGTTCATAAATCACATATATATTTTAGTCATTTAACTTGCACTATCAAATTTGTTTACTTACCACCTCTTGCAATTGATGTGTGCAGTTTGGTTTGCTGCAGTTGTTGCATTTCACATTGAGTAGTTGCAGGAGCTTGCTCAGGATTCTTGTTGTATACCTGCTCATCAGCTAGCCATTGCAGCCCAGCGGCAATGCAAGTGCAGCTTGCGTCTGTTGTGCAGCAGGGTAGCGCACACCACCTTGCTTCTTATTTCAGGTAAGCAACGACGGCAGCAAATTAAATTCGGTCCGACAGGTGTCATTGGCGCATCACTAGCTTGTTTATTTGGATGAATAGTAAGCTAATCAATTCATTATGCCTTGTTGAATAATTGATACATTATATAATCCCTCATTGCTTGGATGTCCTAGCTCTTGCATCTCTCCTAGCAATCAGAAAAATTTAGAGCTGAGTTTTAGATTGATTACAGCTACTGTCTTTGGAATTTTTTTAATTGTTTTGTTGATTACAAATCATTTTGATATGCAGCTCTTGCAGTTCATCAATCAAATTCTCTCTGCAATTTTTCGCTTTTCACTCCACAGGTCTGCTCAGCCTGCCCATTTGTTGTCTCCACATAGGCCTTTTTAGCTACAGGCCCTAGCATGATTTATACCAACAGGCCCTAGCATGATTTATTTTCCTTATCAATATGCCTTTTTAGCTACAGGCAATGCACAACAATCTTTACTTGGATTCTCGTCTAACAATCTTTACTTGGATTCTCGTCTACTTTAATCTTCACTTGTATTTTCATTCCAATTTATCTCCTAGGGCTTGCGATTTTGGGTTATCTTTACTGTTGTTGATTAAAATTCTGGAGTCCCCTAGGTTCCTGTTTCTAGGATAGTTTATAGATTGTACCCATTTTTGTGCAATTTAGATTTTCTCTTTGTGGCAAGTTATTTAAAAATGTAATTTAATTCAGTTTTCTTGTTGTGGCAAACTACTCAAATGCTTTTGACATTACCTTCCACTAGTTTTTCGTTATTGATGCTAGCATCGCGTAAGAAGAGACAATGACAGACAGACTGACTGATTGACTAAGTGGCGAGCTGAAGAAAAAGAGAAACAGATGGATGGAGAACAACTTAGGCAGACTTGGCAATGTGCAGTTGCAGGCCAATTCCGAGTTAGTTGTGCTTGCTTCTATTTTTGCTGTTGACCAAGCCGACGTGGATTTCATTCATGGGGATTAGTTTACAGTGAAATTTTATTCTTTTGTTTTCTTTAATTTTAGTTTTCAATTTTATTTTGTAATTTCAGTTTTTATTTTTTTTAATTTCGATCTGTAGAACAAGTCAATTAGCTATGTTGTCATTGTTAATAATTTACTCGGTTGGTAGCTTATGTAATGCTTATTTTTTATTTTGCCTCTTAGGTTACAGATTATCTTGTTTCATATTTTCTTTTAATTTCAATTTAAACTTTTATGTGTTTGGAAGTCATAATTCTCAGAATTTGTCATTTCACGACATCTTGCCACTTGCTTCAAATATAACTTGCTACATTCTTCGTAATTAAACTTGCCACACACAAGGTCATGCAGCTTGTAGTGTCTACTTTAGTTTTCAAAAACTAAAATTGTTAATCTCAGTTCAATCTTTTGGTTGTCAATTTCAGTTTTAGTTTTATGTTACATTTTTTATTTTCATTTTATAATTTTAGTTTTCAGTTTCATTTTATAATTTTAGTTTTTAATTTCAGTTTAGCAATTTTAGTTAGTAAATTCAGTTTTTAATTTGAATTTGTAATTTTCAGTTTTTTATTTCATTTTTTTAGTTTTTTTAATTTTTAGTTTTAGATTTCAGTCAACCTTTTAGGTTCGAATATCTTCCTAAGTACTGCATGTTAATTGCCTCACCTAAAATGTATAAGTTATTACAAAAGGTAGTCATTGCATACATAAGTTGACACAAGAATTTGCCCCTAGTTTTAGTTTTCTGTCAATTTTTTATTTTTTTAGTTTCAGTTTTCAGTCTTTTTTTAATGATTTTTAGTTTAAGTGTTCAGTGTTTTTTTAAGTTTTTTTAGTTTCATTTTTCAGTCTTGTTTTTTACAGTTTCCGATTTTAGATTTTTCAATTTTTTTAGTTTTAGATTTCATTCACTCTTTTAGGTTCGAATGTCTTCCTAAATCCTGCATATGAGTTACCTCATCTACAATGTATAAGTTGTTACAAAATGATAGCCATTGCATACATAAGTTGTCACAGAGAATTTGCCCTCTAATTTTATTTTTCAGTCATGTTTTTTCCCGTTATTTTTGTTTCAGTTTTCAGTTTTATTTTTTAATATTTTTTAGTTTCAATTCTCAGTCACCCTTTTAAGTTTGAATGTATTCCTAAATTGTACATATTAGTTGTATAATAATATACCCTCTAAGTTAGCACCTTATGTAATGCTTTTTCTAATAATTTGTCCCTCAGGGTGCATCGTATCTTATTTTGAGGTTGCTACTCTTGTCTCTTTAATATATATCCACCTAATTTTCAGCTAGACATTTTTCTGCGAACTGATCATAGATCAGCTGGTTGGGTTCCTTGTGGTGGAACCTGCCCACCTGGATTCAAGTTCTCGATTTGACACTGGTGCTCGCATTTTCCTGGATTTAATCCAGGATTTAACGGCGCTATGCTTTCAGTGGTAGGCGATGTCCCTGTCGACAGTGAGGCTCCTATGGTAACTTCGTGAATCTTGTGATCTGCCAGCTCAGTCCTTTGGAGGCATTCATAGGGGTAGGGTTTGCATACGCGTGTTTAGGGGTGAGTGTGAGTGTGCGTGCATTGTGAATGTCTGCGTTGTACTATGTAATTTAAAAAATTTAGTCATGTTTCCTGGCTCATACAGTGGTTTTATAATAACTTGCCCCTCTAGTTGGCAGCTTATATAATGTTTATTTTAATAATTTGTCTCTTTAGGTTACAACTTCCTTGTTTTGGTCCGTTAGTCTCTTTAGGGGTTAGTACTTTTATTTAAATACAATATAACAAATTTATTATATTTCTATGAGAACAACGATGTGGCAAAAACTTTACTATATTTTTGGAGTAGCAACTTATTACATAGTAGTATCTTCTTTGATAAATCTATTAGCACATATATACACATAAATTGCTACTAAAATAAAATTATTCGAAATATAGACAAGTGGGGTGTAGGCCTTGTTTAGTTGGCCAAAGTTGGCGTCGCCGGAATTACTGTGCGGCGCTGTAGCGCACTGTAGCATTTTGTTTTTATTTGATAATAATTGTCAAAATATTGACTAATTATGCTCAAAACGTTCGTCTCGCAAAGTACAATAAAACTGTGCAATTAGTTTTTGATTTTATCTACATTTCGTACTCCATGCATGTGTTGGCATTTTGATGTGATGAGAATTTTCTTTTTGTATAGTGAAATTTGGGGGCAAATTTGGGAAACTAAACATGTCCCTAGTTTTATTCGCCTCGTCACGTATAACATACTCGTGTAGACAAAATTAAAAACGGGGCCTTGTTTAGATTGCCCCAAAATTCCAAGTTTCACTACAAGAATTTCCGTTATACATGACGGTTTACTTTCGTCATAGACAAGCGAAAATGCGTCACAGTTAACTCACGGTGACGATCAAGAAAAACGTCATGTATCCCACGTCATAGATTTGTTGCACCGAAATAGACCGTCACAGATTGGTTATTTGGATCGTCACGGATGAATTGGTCGGCAACAATAGGAAGAGGCTATAGTGACGAAATGAATTGTCATGAATATGTTTCCATGTCAGCAGTTGTCAAGTCATTTGGCGATTTTGATTTGACGTGGCAGCTACCTTGCCATGTCATCAGTAGGCTATCTATGACCCATTTTCACCAATTTGGCCCATGTTCTATGTAGGTTTTTTAGTTTTAGTTAAGCCCATACTGTAGCAGGAATTATTGAGCTAGCCCATTTGCACAACAGAATTGGCCCATTGTGGACCATAATATACTAGCAGATATTTAAATTTAAATTTCACTAGATTCAAATTCAAATCGACATCAAATTCAAATTTAAATTCACAGCACATTCAAATTTAAATTCACACAATTTAGGTCGTCACAGATCACCACAAATCATCACAGATACATATAAATATGCCATCACATATAATAGGTAGAGGTCCCATTATCACAGGTACATCTAAATATCCAACATAGATATCAGTTACATATAAATGATGTTTGGCACACCACATGCATGCATCGGACAAGTATCAGTTCACAGAACTGCACAGGTCAAAGTTTGGCACACCACAGGCATTACATCAGTTCACAAAACATGCATTAGTTCACAGAACTGCACAAGACCATGCATCATTTAAATTCAAAAGCCCTTGCATACACCTGTTCACAAGACTAACAATGCAAGAATACAACTCACCAAAATGCATCCATCACCATAAGAAGCACCCAACAGCATCGGTGTGGCAGCCAGTAACCTAAGACAACCTTACTGTGTTGCTTGACATCCTTGAATCATGGACATCAAATTCCTGATTAGTTTATCAGTGTCAGCTTGCCTTTTCTTCGCATCCTCTTCTTGCTTAGCCCTAACTGTTTCTGATTCCTGAAATGTCTTCATCATTCCTTCCATTTATTGTTGTTGAGTCTTTATAACTTCCCTAAGATCACTTGAAGTTTGTTTCTCCACCTCCAGTTCCTCTACTAGGTCACGCTCAACATTGACACTACCTTTGCTTCTGAGCCCCACATTTACAAGAAATCTATTCTTCTTAGTTTTCTGAACAAGAACCTCATAGACCACATCGGTCACATCCTTTGGTTCAACACCATCATCTACAGGTTCATTCGGCTTCTCCTCCATTTCAATCTAGCAGTGGAGACATAGATAGCTCAATGATCATGATATATGAACATATTGTATCGTCTGGTTGTGAACTAAGTATGATTTTACTTACAATAAGAGATTGAACTGAAGGAGCAAACCCTTTCTTTTTGCTGTAGTGCATCTCTTTAAATAGTTCCAGTGCATTTGGTGGTTCATTTTTGTACTTGTCCGCCTGAAAATGAATAGAAAATAACAATCTAAAAAGTTCTGCTGATTCTATGTATTTCTAGCACACAAAATAGGCAGTAACAAACTAAATTTACAGCATGTTGTAGTGAAAGTGGCATAGCCAATTTTACAGTCCCAAGTTTAGTATGTTGTGACATAATTTTGGAAACCAAACAACCAACAATAGATTTTTTGTTAACTATTACTAATCTATGTGGCATAGGTACAGACAAATCTCTCTTAAATATGCAGAGAAAAAAGACCAAACAAACAAATGACAAGACTTGGTATTCTACTCAAAGTTAGTTCAGTAGCTTGCAATTGAAGCTCAAACAACATGTTCTAGTGAAAAGTTCCGGTGAGTTGTACTCACCAAATTTACAATCTGCATTTCATAGCTGCTAGAACCAGTGGTCTGATGGAACTGCACTTTGCTTCTATTCTCTCTGTTCTTCTCACAAGTCACCTACAGCAACATAGTTCTGTTGTTAAGCACATATGACATCAACATGATGAGATGTGGAACAACTAGATGAACTTACCATTTTTTTTCTCATTTTTCTAGTGTTCCACAAGTTTATCCCACTGCTCATCAGTCATCGAGGTCACAGGAGATGTTTTTGGCACCAGATGTAGTGGCAAAGCATCAAAATACCTCTTTTTGAGCTTGTAGCGCTGCTGGCGAATAGCTTTCTTCATCATAGCCACACATGCTTTTGTAATAGGTGTTGCCTTGACATCCGTATTAAACTTTGTCTAGTAACAGTAAACAACATTGCCAATTGTTACTGAATAGACAATGTTAGTGTTGGAAATAAACAGTGGGAAGAGGCAAATTTAAACACTTACACCAACTCTTTCTATGTACGCCCTGATCATCTTAGGATGTTTCTTGTACTCCTTCCAATGTGGAAATATCGGAACATGGTTCCTTACTGCAATGTTGCACTCAGTTGAAAACTTTGCAGCAATCATCAGTAAGTTCGGTCTTTTCTTCCCTGGTTCAATAACCAAAGGCAGCTTGCCTTTCTTCGACCGAGTCATCTGAACAAGTTCTCTCCCGATATTAGGTCCCCTCATCCAATCCTCATCAAATTGGTCATCTACAAGGATATGCATAAACTTCAGAACTCTGATTCAAGAAATTCAACATACAATAATGCATAAACAAAAGTAGTAATATATACTAGTTAAATATTATCCTATCAACTTATGAAAATTAAAGTTGTTGATTTAATAGTAATATCAAAACTGGTGTTCAAGATTGAACCAGTTTTCATTTTATCTTGAACTGATGCACGTGATGAACCAATAGGATAACCTAAAACATGTGAAGAACAAATACCAAGATCATGACAGAACATCACACACCTTCAGGGACATTGACACCCTCTGTTTGTCCATTTTCATTGACATGAGTCATGGAACCATAAATTTTGAGGTGTAAATGATTCATTCAAAGTACTACAATTGCCTAATGAATTATGGAGCAATGCTTGAATGCATTGCCTAACGAATTATGGAGCAATGCTTGAATGCACCTGCATATCAGGTAATAACAACCTAAGCACAACTGAAATGCTCCAAACCTTAGTATAATGAACAACTGAACATCTCCCTATATCAGACTAAAACATGTAAAAACAATTGGAATTTGGAGCATTCTATTTAATGCACACTTTGTACAAAGCACAATTTTAAATTCAGTATAGCCTAAGGGGCCTGCACTATGGATATAGGATATAAACCCATCCTGAAAATTTAAACACACATACTGCTATTGATTATGACTACGTCAGGAAAGAAATTCAATTGAATGTGCAACCTAGTTTCAGAAATAATAGAAGGGATGAACAATGGCAGGAATAATTTGACAATTTTTGTTCGCAGTTCAAGAATTAACATAATTAACATTGTCCTGTACCATACCATGAGAAGGTTTTATGGTGGACATTCAGGGAATTACAATAATGACATAGTAGAAAAAAGACCCCACAGAGTATGCACAGTGGCACTAATGAAATAGGGGCAGAATGATAACTTCTCTACAAATTGACATATCAAAGAGGCATTACAGTTCTAGTTGCATGATGTAACCCTTTCAGTACAGCAACATCAATTAAACCATATATAATACAAGGAAAGAAAAGCAATAGCAATATAGCAGATAATTGAAGCAAAAGGGTGCCAGGTGTTTCAGATGAGTGCACTTACGTTACGTATGAGATAGAGTGTCAATTGATCCCAAGGATCGACACAGAAGGTCAACGGCACCACAGCAGGCATTAAAGGGAAAAGGAAAGCGTAGGCACACAAACAAACAAAGAGAAAAGCTTCATGTATCTGAAGAACATGATTAACATAGGCAGGCTAGGAAATCAAACAACACAGTAGCATAGATTCATGCGAAAGCGAAAGCGCAGGCAGGAAGGCAGGGACGCACCTGGATGGGAGACCAGGCGCAGGGGTCGGGGTAGAGCCCGGAGCCGTTCCACACTTCCACCCCCTTGTCGACGCTCTCGATGGCGGCATAAAGGAACCTGCGCTCATTCTCCTCCATGGTACTGTAGCAGAACCTCCTAAATTATATGGCCCACATGCACCTGTCATTATCCCTAAGACCTCTAACAGCTATGCATGCATACCAGATAACCTAAGAAGATTTGTCGGGTGCCCTCACAGGACCCCGATTCAACTACATTTGACAACTCATACCAGAATCAACAAAGGAGTAACTACAACATTACAACATTTGTACAAAACTTTACATCAGAGTGCGGAAGAATAATTATGAATTTATAAATCATGATTAAGTTAACTTTTTATAAACTTAACTTGTATTGCGGAAGTCGAGTAGAACTATAGAAGACAACTTTGGTAGAGCACCCAAGTTATGGGAAGACAACCAAATCATGTCGAGCCTACCGACATGACTTGATGAGCAGCAACGGTCAGCAC
Organism: Saccharum hybrid cultivar R570; assembly: GCA_038087645.1. Lineage (NCBI taxonomy): Eukaryota > Viridiplantae > Streptophyta > Magnoliopsida > Poales > Poaceae > Saccharum > Saccharum hybrid cultivar. The sequence goes on from JAQSUU010000401.1 coordinate 12,314,802, forward strand.
CTGCAACAGGGGTTAACAAACCCTAAGTACTCAATTGTACTCCGCAAGACTTACCCGACAAAAAGAAAAGACTCCAAGGATATGGTGGCTTAAGGGAAGTAGTGAAGCTAGAAAAGAGAAGTTTTACAGAAAAGCTTACTACTAGTGCATCCTTGCTTTCAAACTTTTAATTAAGTTTTGGCTCCAGTTTTAGTATAGCCTAATTATAACTAACTTTTGCACCTGTATCTATCTCAATCAGAAATATAAGCATCACACTTGTTATTCACTTCTTTTCCATCTCAAGTCCAACAGTAATCATGTTCCAGTTGTTGCTATGATGTGGTATGCAGTCAAGACTCCTTTCTCGTGGAGCAATGACGATTCGAACCGCTTGATCTACCCAGCTGGGGCTTCCTAACCACACGACATATGCAAGTCCTTGACCTGCATATATCAACTCTTACTTGGGTCGCCCAAAACCAGAACGTGTCCATCGCCACCCGAGAGCACAGTACTCCTCGAACCCGGCCCGATTCTAGCCCCGAGGGTACACGTTACTCTCACCATCTCTCCACTCCCAGTGCGAGGTTAGACATTCTCGTGATGGAATAGCCGAAGTAAGGCTTACCCGCCATTGGGTATGTGACTAGTACTATCCAAAACTCCTTGACTCGAGCGCCAACAACGGACGGTCCTTAATCGACACAGACGGGACCAACCACCAAAGACGATTCCCATGCCCCGTCCGGTCTCAAGTTCATTCTCATATTCATTTCACATGCTCTCATGACCTGTCATTAGGTTAGGAGAAGCAAGAAATAAACCTGTTCTGGTGATCAAAGAAATATTATTTGACTCCTACCGAAGTCTAAGCATTACTAAGCATAAGAGATCGACCTACATATACTTGTGGGATATTATCTGGATAAGGATGTATATCAAGGTAATCATACAGTAACGGTATCAACCAACTCCTACTAACATAATGCACATTACACTAGACTCTAAGTGTAATAAAGCATTTATAAAATAGAAGAGTGGTTATATGTCCGGGGCTTGCCAGTGTTGCAGCGGTGGTTAGTTCTCGCAGAAGTCAAGTTTGACACCAACACCACGAGTGGATCACCTTCTCCGAAGCTTGATCGACACGATCCAAAACACTCGTACAAACTACACGTATATAGATGATGCGATGCTTAACATGATGGAATGCATGCCATGATGCATGATAATGAACAAAACATAGCATAAAAGAGACATTTAGAAAGGATAAATATTAGTTATCTACTTGAGTACAACTTTCCTTCGCGGTACAGTTGCAAGCTAACAAAGTTAATTTAAAGGTTAACTAACCATAACTTTGTTTTTACCCAAGAGGTTGCATCTATTAACAAGTAATTCTACCACAAGACCACTAATTACTTACACAAGAAATCATTAACCAATAATGATCTATGTTAAACACATTAATTATCATTAACAAATCATAGTTAACAAGTTAATCATAAACTCAAACAATTAGTTAAAATGCCAAGGGTCATTAAGTATTAATGGCCCAAGGTCATCACTCAATCAAAAGAGCACACAACACTTAAAGTTATTGATTTAACATTTAATTAATCACTTAAATAATTAAGGCATAAATTAAGAATAGATTAAACTTCCTCAAATTGAGCTCTTACTTTTTCTATGGGTTAATCATGGCCTAAAACAATATCAAAACAAATTTCATGATTTTTGGATTAATATTTTATTTACTAAAATTCCTAGAAGTTGCATTTAACAATTAATTGAGCTAATTAAATCACATACAAAAATTAATCAAAATTAGCATTTCATATTTTTCCTAAATAGTACACATCACAGGGAGGCTACACAAAAATTTTGAATATTTTTGGAGCTCTAAACAATTCACAATGAAATAAACAAAATTCGGCACTAATTGATATTTTAGATAAAAAAATAGAAATTGGAAAACTTCATTCTCAATCTCGTCCCACTTCCTCCTTTCACCTTCTGGCCCAACCGGCCCACCCGGCGCTCTCCTCTCTCCTCCTCCTCCCGGCCCGCGTCTCCCCGTTGCTGGCCCATCAGACTAGGCCGGCCCAGCAAGACCAGGCCGCACCCGAGCTCTGGCCGATGGCCATGGCGGTGGCCGGCCGGTGTCTTGCTCGCCGGCGGCGAGACTTCGGCAAGACAGAGCCCACTAGCATGACCAACAAGACCCCGTGACCACTCCCAGGCACCCAACACAGCAGCAGTTGCACCGGAGGCATCCCCACGCCGGCCATGGCGGCTCGGTGGTGGTGGCGTACGGCGCTCCGGCGAACGAGACCGGTAGAGGCAAAAATGAAAGCGTAACGAGCACCAGAGGCTCACCACGAACATAACGAGGTGCTTGGTTGAGGTGAAGATGCGGCGGAGGTGAGGTTCCGTCGACGATGGCGTTGGCGGCGGCATGCTCCGGCGGCCGCAGTGCGTTCCCATGCGTCCGGCCCATGAAAAGAAAAACCGGCAAGCCGGTGAGCAACAGGGTGAGGCGAGGAGCTTAGAACGACAAGCTAGAGAGCGGTAGTGACCCCGTGGTAGGCTGGCCATGGTGAGGTTGGCTCGGTGGCCATGGCCGACCGCCGCGGCAAGAACAGCGCGCGCGGCCGATTTCGACAGTGAGGAGCAGCGCGAGCATGTCAAGGAGATGTGCGAGGAGCAGGCGAAGGTCAAGGCATGAGCGATTAGGCGGAGGTGCAGCAGCAGCGCCGAATTTGCCAGGCGGCTGAGCTCACCGGCAGCGGTGAAGCAGAAAGAGAGAGTACCGCCTGCGTCGCGTAGAAGAAGGCGAGGACGGCTTCTCCAACACGCCTGCACCTTCACGAGCACGACCACGCGGCCAGGTGCGTGGCCACACGCGCGAATGCGCGGCCACGGCCACGGTGACACCGTGAACAGAGAGGGAGAAGGAGAAAACAGAGACGGCAAGGTCACTGTAGCGCTAAAACCACCTCATTTCTACTTTTTCTGTTTTCTTCAAATTACTCTCAAATTTGTATAGCAACTTCAAAATCTCCAAAAACGAAAGTTGTTCAACTTCTCGAGATCTCCAACTTTGCTTTTGTGACCAAACTCAGATTTTGCATAATTTTTGAAATTCAGATTTGAATTCAAAAGGGGACAAAAATAGGGTTTCTGTAAATTCAAAATTACTTCAAAATTTTTGAATACAACTTTAAAATCTGGAAAAAGAGAAAATGTAAAACTTTTGAAGATCTACAACTTTCATAATTGGGCCATCACCCAATTATGCCTACTTTTTGAAATTTAGTTTGAAATTAAAATTTAGGGTTTGAATCTTTTCAATTTTATTCAAAATTTTACATTGAAACTTTTAAAACCTAGAACACCAAAGTTGTACATCTAGGTAAGACCTACAACTTTACTTTTTAAACCATTTTCAAATTCTGCCTCCATTTTGAAATTGGAGTTTGGGGATGAAAAGGGGTCAAATTTGAAATTTGCTTCTTTTCAAAATTGCTCCATATTTTACACTAAAATTTTGAAAACTCAAAACACCAAAGTTGTAGCCCTTGAAAAGTTCTACAAACTTGGTTTTAAACTTTTTCCCAAATTTTGCTTAGATTTTGAATTAATCAAAAAGGGGTAAAATCAGGGTTTTGAATTCAGGGTTTTGAATTCAATTAATTATTCTTTTTTAACTAAAACATGATTAATCTTTTAACAATAATAAACCATTATTTGATGTGATAAGCAATATAGTATAAACACATACAAAGCATTTATTATTGAAATCAACATAACAATTCACTATTGAAACATGTGAAATATTTTATTAACAACCTCTGAAATATGTGAACTAGGGCATATTCATAACATGTAAAACACTTGTTTAATGCAACACATGAACCTCACATGGGAAACATTGTGTCAATAACACATGTAACATATGCAACATAAGCAACATGACTAAAGTAACATGTGCAAATGAAAGCATTTATGGCATGTCATTTGATGTTTATGCTTGATGATGCTTCATTATCACATTTTAATTATTTCTTAACATCTAGGATGTTATACTATCCCCCTTAAAGAAATCTCATCCCGAGATTTCAGGAACGACATAACCCGTGGGGTTAAGTAATGGAAAAGGAAATGTGTCAAGCACATTAACCTTGAGAAAGTTCACAAAGCATCTAGGATTAGTTCAAGAATTACAACGGATTTCAAAATGATGATCGTAATTAACAAGGTATTTAGAGAAATCCAGGAGACATGGATTACTCCAAAAAGAAATCCCAAGAGAATCGAAAGCACGTCAACTGCGGACTATAATGAATCATGGTCATGGACCTTGCTATAGTAAATACCTCGTATTCCCATACAGTGATCAGCCATAGGGATTTCTAGGATACTTGCTATACCATTGTTACAAATCATGGTACCACTATAGAGCACAATTGTAGCCAAATTTTAAGAAAATAGGGTCTTCTGTTGAAATGAAAATATTCACAGAAGAGATCAAGATTACAACCGTGATTTGATAATGGTTCCAACATCAAGGATTAAGATGATCAAAAAGAAGTATGAGCATGAATTCCCAAGACATATTGCAAACAGTGAGGGCATATTAGTCGTGGGACTATAATGGATCACGACCACAGATCTCGATACCTACGCGCACCTAGCAGAAACCTGTGTGATCCGGACACACAAGAGACCCTAGGTTCCGACACGGCACCGTGGTCACGGATCGTGGCACCACTATAGGGCACAACAACGATAACCCTCGTCTCACAATATTAAGAATGTAACTGAAATCAGAAGTCGGTCACAATCACAAGGCGTCTAGGGAGCTCAAAATGACAACTTTGAATCCCTAAGGAGTGTCCAGAGAATGAAAACACCCTAATTGTGGACTATAAGGAATCATGATCATAGACCTTGATAACAGCGAGTGTCCCGTATTTCCTTATGGTAGCCAGTCACAAGAAACTCCAGGATACAACGCTGTTCCATTGTCACTGATCATGGTACCAGCATAGGGCACAACTACGGTAACTTGTTGACAATGTCAGTATTATAACCAAGATTAGAGATTGGCTATAATAACAAAGGATCTGGAGAGGTTAGAATTCTCCGACGAATGTCCAACGAGTGAAAACACATTAATTGTGAGCTATAATGGTTCAGGAGCACCGACTACGGTACTAGTGCATGTTCTGGTGGAACTCGTGTGGTCGCGAATCACAGAGTATTCCAGGTTTGACACAACACCATAGTCACGAGTCGAGGCACCACTCTAGAGCACAACTAAAGTAACTCTCGTCAAACATATGTAAGTGATCAATATCAAAGTAATAGCATATGTCAGGATGGAAGAAATCAAAACATGACACATGCATACATTGAGAAGTCAATGCAAGGAGTAGTCCCAGGTTTTACATGGAGTCGACATGGTAAACAAAGTGCATCCAGAAGTCCCCCAAGGATTAGGAACTTGTAGAGCAGGAATCATCAAAGGACTAACAGAACCTGGTACAGGATGAGATTCATCAATAGAACAGTTATAACGAATAATAACTGCTCTTGAATATAAGGAGGGAATTTTAATCATTATTTTATTATCATTTTATGCATGATATGAGATATGATCGTCCTATACGTCTTCTCAACGTCAGAGTTGTTTCATCTTCATCATGTTAGTAGATTATAGGGCTTTTTTTATACACTATCTTCATTGGCCAAGATGGACTATTGAGATATACTTCGGTAGAGCTTTATCGGTGAAATTAACTCTCCTCTTGACCTTCCAAAGATGAGTTGATGAACTTCTTGAAGCCTTTGTACGTGAGCCATCGGAAAATCTTCATGAAGTCTTCCAGCAAGCAAGAAGATAGATAGAAGTCCATTTTTAACTTGTTATCCTCAAAAACTTTTATATTGTAAATTCATTTTGAAGTTTTCAAATATAATGTTGTAGCTGATCCATTATATGAGCTCTGATACCACCTGTAGCAGAACCTCCTAAATTATATGGCCCACATGCACCTGTCATTGTCCCTAAGACCTCTGATGGCTATGCATGTACACCAGATAACCTAAGAAGATCTGTCGGGTGCCCTCACAGGACCCCGATTCAACTACATTTGACAACTTATACCAGAATCAACAAAGGAGTAACTACAACATTACAACATTTGTACAAAACTTTATATCAGAGTACGGAAGAATAATTATGAATTTATAAATCATGATTAAGTTAACTTTTTACAAACTTAACTTGTATTGCGGAAGTCGAGTAGAACTATAGAAGACAACTTAGGTAGAGCACCCAAGTTATGGGAAGACAACCAAATCATGTCGAGCCTACCGACATGACTTGATGAGCAGCAATGGTCAGCACCTGCAACAGGGGTTAACAAACCCTGAGTACTCAATTGTACTCCGCAAGACTTACCCGATGAAAAGAAAAGACTCCAAGGATATGCTGGCTTAAGGGAAGTAGTGAAGCTAGAAAAGAGAAGTTTTGCAGAAAAGCTTACCACCAGTGCATCCTTGCTTTCAAACTTTTAATTAAGTTATGGCTCCAGTTTTAGTATAGCCTAATTATAACTAACTTTTGCACCTGTATCTATCTCAATCAGAAATATAAGCATCACACTTGTTATTCACTTCTTTTCCATCTCAAGACTCCTTTCTCGTGGAGCAACGATGATTCGAACCGCTTGATCTACCCAGCTGGGGCTTCCTAACCATATGACATATGCAAGTCCTTGACCTGCATATATCAACTCTTACTTGGGTCGCCCAAAACCAGAACGTGTCCATCGCCACCCGAGAGCACAGTACTCCTCGAACCCGGCCCGATTCTAGCCCCGAGGGTACACGTTACTCTCGCCATCTCTCCACTCCCAGTGCGAGGTTAGACGTTCCCGTGATGGAATAGCCGAAGTAAGGCTTACCCGCCATTGGGTATGTGACTAGTACTATCCAAAACTCCTTGACTCGAGCGCCAACAATGGACGGTCCTTAATCGACACAGACAGGACCAACCACCAAAGACGATTCCCTTGCCCCGTCCGGTCTCAAGTTCATTCTCATATTCATTTCACATGCTCTCATGACCTATCATTAGGTCAGGAGAAGCAAGGAATAAACCTGTTCTGGTGATCAAAGAAATATTATTTGACTCCTACCGAAGTCTAAGCATTACTAAGCATAAGAGATCGACCTACATATACTTGTGGGATATTATCTGGATAAGGATGTATATCAAGGTAATCATACAGTAACGGTATCAACCAACTCCTACTAACATAATGCACATTACACTAGACTCTAAGTGTAATAAAGCATTTATAAAATAGAAGAGTGGTTATATGTCCGGGGCTTGCCTATGTTGCAGCGGTGGTTAGTTCTCGTAGAAGTCAAGTTTGACACCAACACCACGAGTGGATCACCTTCTCCGAAGCTTGATCGACACGATCCAAAACACTCGTACAAACTACATGTATATAGATAATGCGATGCTTAACATGATGGAATGCATGCCATGATGCATGATAATGAACAAAACATAGCATAAAAGAGACATTTAGAAAGGATAAACATTAGTTATCTACTTGAGTACAACTTTCCTTCGCGGTACAGTTGCAAGCTAACAAAGTTAATTTAAAGGTTAACTAACCATAACTTTGTTTTTACCCAAGAGGTTGCATCTATTAACAAGTAATTCTACCACAAGACCACTAATTACTTACACAAGAAATCATTAACCAATAATGATCTATGTTAAACACATTAATTATCATTAACAAATCATAGTTAACAAGTTAATCATAAACTCAAACAATTAGTTAAAATGCCAAGGGTCATTAAGTATTAATGGCCCAAGGTCATCACTCAATCAAAAGAGCACACAACACTTAAAGTTATTGATTTAACATTTAATTAATCACTTAAATAATTAAGGCATAAATTAAGAATAGATTAAACTTCCTCAAATTGAGCTCATACTTTTTCTATGGTTTAATCATGGCCTAAAACAATATCAAAAAAACTTTCATGATTTTTGGATTAATATTTTATTTACTAAAATTCCTAGAATTTGCATTTAACAATTAATTGAGCTAATTAAATCACATACAAAAAGTAATCAAAATTAGCATTTCATATTTTTCCTAAATAGTACACATCACAGGGAGGCTACAGAAAAATTTTGAATATTTTTGGAGCTCTAAACAATTCACAATGAAATAAACAAAATTCAACACTAATTGATATTTTAGAAAAAAACAGAAATTGTAAAACTTCATTCTCAATCTCGTCCCACTTCCTCCTTTCACCTTCTGGCCCAACCGGCCCACCCGGCGCTCTCCTCTCTCCTCCTCCTCCCGGCCCGCGTCTCCCCGTTGCTGGCCCATCAGACTAGGCCGGCCCAGCAAGACCAGGCCGCACCCGAGCTCTGGCCGATGGCCATGGCGGTGGCCGGCCGGTGGCTTGCTCGCCGGCGGCGAGACTTCGGCAAGACAGAGCCCACTAGCATGACCAACAATACCCCGTGACCACTCCCAGGCACCCAACACAGCAGTAGTTGCACCGGAGGCATCCCCACGCCGGCCATGGCGCGCTCGGTGGTGGTGGCGTAGGGCGCTCCGGCGAACGAGGCCGGTAGAGGCAAAAATGAAAGCGTAACGAGCACCAGAGGCTCACCGCGAACATAACGAGGTGCTTGGTTGAGGTGAAGACGCGGCGGAGGTGAGGTTCCGTCGACGATGGCGTTGGCGGCGGCATGCTCCGGCGGCGGCAGTGCGTTCGCATGCGTCCGGCCCATCAAAAGAAAAACCGGCAAGCCGGTGAGCAACAGGGCGAGGCAAGGAGCTTAGAACGACAAGCTAGAGAGCGGTAGTGACCCCGTGGTAGGCTGGCCATGGTGAGGTTGGCTCGGCGGCCATGGCGGACCACCGCGGCGAGAACAGCGCGCGCGGCCGATTTCGACAGTGAGGAGCAGCGCGAGCATGTCAAGGAGATGTGCGAGGAGTAGGCGAAGATCAAGGCAAGAGCGATTAGGCGGAGGTGCAGCAGCAGCGCCGAATTTGCCAGGCGGCCGAGCTCACCGGCAGCGGCGAAGCAGAAAGAGAGAAAGAGAGAGTACTGCCTGCGTCGCGTAGAAGAAGGCGAGGACGGCTTCTCCAACACGCCTCCACCTTCACGAGCACGGCCACGCGGCCAGGTGCGTGGCCACACGCGCGAACGCGCGAAGGCGCGGCCACGGCCACGGCGACACCGTGTGAACAGACGGCAAGGTCACTATAGCGCTAAAACCACCTCATTTCTACTTTTTCTGTTTTCTTCAAATTACTCCCAAATTTGTATAGCAACTTCAAAATCTTCAAAAACGAAAGTTGTTCAACTTCGCGAGATCTCCAACTTTGCTTTTGTGACCAAACTCAGATTTTGCATAATTTTTGAAATTCGGATTTGAATTCAAAAGGGGACAAAAATAGGGTTTCTGTAAATTTAAAATTACTTCAAATTTTTGAATACAACTTGAAAATCTGGAAAAAGAGAAAATGTAAAACTTTTGAAGATCTACAACTTTCATAATTGGGCCATCACCCAATTATGCCTACTTTTTGAAATTTAGTTTGAAATTAAAATTTAGGGTTTGAATCTTTTCAATTTTATTCAAAATTTACATTGAAACTTTTAAAACCTAGAAAACCAAAGTTGTACATCTAGGTAAGACCTACAACTTTGCTTTTTAAACCATTTTCAAATTCTGTCTCCATTTTGAAATTGGAGTTTGGGGATGAAAAGGGGTCAAATTTGAAATTTGCTTCTTTTCAAAATTGCTCCATATTTTACACTAAAATTTTGAAAACTCAAAACACCAAAGTTGTAGCCCTTGAAAAGTTCTACAAACTTGGTTTTAAACTTTTTCCCAAATTTTACTTAGATTTTGAATTAATCAAAAAGGGGTAAAATCAGGGTTTTGAATTCAGGGTTTTGAATTCAATTAATTATTCTTTTTTAACTAAAACATGATTAATCTTTTAACAATAATAAACCATTATTTCATGTGATAAGCAATATAGCATAAACACATACAAAGCATTTATTATTGAAATCAACATAACAATTCACTATTGAAACATGTGAAACATTTTATTAACAACCTCTGAAATATGTGAACCAAGGCATATTCATAACATGTAAAACACTTGTTTAATGCAACACATGAACCGCACATGGGAAACATTGCATCAATAACACTGTAACATATGCAACATATGCAACATGACTAAAGTAACATGTGCAAATGAAAGCATTTATGGCATGTCATTTGATGTTTATGCTTGATGATGCTTCATTATCACATTTTAATTATTTCTTAACATCTAGGATGTTATAGGTACCGTCGTTGTCGCCGCCGCCGGGGCGTCCGACCCATCCTCCCCTTGCTACGGCGCGCACAGCCACGAAGCAGCGCCGGCACCGAGAGCGTGACGCCGAGAACCAGAAGCCCGCCGTGGCAACCGCCAGCAGGCTTCATCGCCGTGCGCGGTCGTGAGGGCGCCGCTTCCGCCGCTCGAAGAAGTGAGGGGATCGGGATTGGGGCAGTTTTTGTGGAGGCGGAGGGTCGCCGCCGCCAGCAGGCCTCATCGCCGCGGGCGGTCGCGAGGGCGCCAGGGAGGGTGAGATGCGCTGCCAGCGGCTGTACTTCGCCGGATAGTGTCCTACGACGTGCCTAGCTGCCAACCGTTCGTCGCTGGATGGAGGCCCGCTCCTAGTGTCCGTGTCGAAGGTGTACGCGGGCAGGGTCGTGCGCAGCGATGGCTGCCGGCCGTTCGTCGCCGGACGGAGGCCCGCTCCTAGCGTCCGCGTCGAAGGTGTACGCGTGTAGGGTCTAGCGGCGGAACCGGTCGGGGTGCAGGTGTTGGTGCCTGAGTCCGGTGACGACTAAGCCGCCGGTGCGCAGAGCCACCGCCCACGACGAGAGACCGCGCCGCCTGCAGACCTCCCCCTACCACCGCATTGGCCCGCTGCTGACGTCGACGTCCTCTCGCACGGGGCAACGAGAGACCACAAGGGCGTGTGACGAGACACCGTGACGGCTCGGGACGGCAGTTCGCGTGGCGGCGTGAGCGTGGGAGCGCGGTAGTTTTCGGGGGCAGGGAGAGAAGAAGCAGGGCGTTTGGTGGTGTCGGAGGAGAGCGGGTATGAGCGTCCACGGGTATGTTCCGCGGCTAGGTTCGCAGCGCGTAAGGAAATTTTGGAGCGGAGGGGAGATTTGCAACAGCCAAGTGTGTTTTGTCACATAAGTATCGTTCTTTTGGTCTTCGGGACCGCCTGTCAGAGGGTGTAAATAGTAGGTGGGTAGAAGACTTTTCAGGTAACAGGTATTTTTGAATTCTTTCTCTCCTTTACAGTACTAGCAAATATGCACGTGCGACACGCACGTGTTTTTGAATGCTCCACTAAGCCCTCGTAGTTCGAGCTATGGCACCGCGCCGCGCGTCTCGCTCAATGACCATGTCACGCCGTTTTCCTTCGACGCCGGCAGTAACAACCATCCCCGAGAGGAGTGCGGCATGTTTAGAGTTACTGGCGATCTGGACGCGTTGTCGCTCTGCTACCTTGGCCTGCAGAAGCTTCAGCACCGCGGGGAGGAGGGCACGAACATCGTTGCGTTGGACATCGGCGGCAAGCTCAATACATATACAGTGATGGACCTGGGTCTCGTCGAGGACGTTTTCCACGACCTTGCACCCCTCGCCAAGCTCCCCAGAAATAAAAAGTATCAAACTTACAGCTAAAATAGTAGAGTCCACATATTGATCATTCACGAATACACGTAGGTTGCCGCTGGCACATGTGTACCATGGACGATATTATATCTTTCACATAATATATATTGATACACATATCCAACCATCAAGTCATGAAGAACTTGTAAGGGCACGTTCAATTGAAGGGGAAAAGAAACCCTGGACATATTCTTATCTAATTTGAATATAAGCATTGTCAACCGGAATCCTGGCTTGGTTTTAGCTAAACCGGACATGCCCTAAAGAGATATGACCAATGCGCTAGAGCTTGGACTTTGTTTCTAATACGTACTCATCACCGGCTGTTAGTTTTGCCTAGGCTGTGTCTAGCTCCGTACGTAAGTAATATACTCCAGTACATACATACACATAAATATCTCTCATGTACATACATATTATATTTATGCACAGGCAGTCGATAGATTTTAGGCATTACGTGGAGTACAGTGCTGGCAATTCATCTAGCATGTCGGGCATTACGTGGGATGCACATGGAATATTATTAGGTGAGATGTACATGAGTTTGAGTCTTACATGAGATTGAGTTTTGGACGATCACGTATGACGGAGGGCTCATATAGCACGAAGTCCAGATCCAACGGTTATTACGTAGGGAAAGTCCCTCAAAAAACTCGCTCTTTTATAGTAGGATAGAATAGATAAGAAAATGTCATGGTGGGCTACTGACACTGGGCCGAGCCCATCTTATAACGGGAAATGCTTAGCCCAAGTTAATAAGTTATATTTGTCTTGTTTGCAGGAACATATCTTTACAAGACGAAATCTGCCCTATTGCAGCAAGCTTCTTATCATGCCACGTATTAGGCTCTTTAGATGGCCACGTTTCTAGCTTCTTATCTTGCCACGTATTAAGGTTTTCAGATGGCCATGTTTCTAGCTTCTTATCTTGCAAGAGCAAACCATGTTCCTAGACAGTTCGAGTGCTTTACAGTAGCTTCTTATCCTGCATGTATTAAGCTCTTCAGAGAGGCCACTTTTCTAGCTTCTCATCTTGCAAGAGCAAACCATGTTTCTAGACAGTTTGAGAGCTTTACATATAGAAAACTTTACTAGTATCGTGTGCCACTCAAATTCTAGAGAACTCTCCAACTTCACATGACACCTTGCTTTATATGCCGGAGACGTCGCCAGTGCTATGGGCTTTGGGTTATGTAGATCAAAAATGATGGTCCAAAGGATAGCCCGGTTTATATATAAAGACTATACACAACCGAAAAGGGAAGGTTTCCATCTTAACTGAACCTACTACTCCTACTCCTTATCAACATCGCTCACTCGAGTTCTGCCGTCCATCACCCTTCAGACCTCGTTCTAACCAGCAAAACATCGCCGAAACACCCTATATCTTTGCTGGTGGACACCATCTTCAAAGACGCAATAGGCCATCAGTGGTGAACACCAACATCAAAACAAAATCAAGGCTCTTCGTCCAGGACCGCAAGGTAATAACTAAATTTTTTTCATTATCTTCAGTACATATCGATTAGTTAATGTCATGTTGTAATATTATATTTCTATTCCATTCACATTTACTAACTCTTGACTTCCTCTTATGCAATAACTATGCCACGTAATGTTGATTACAGAAATGGGGAAAAGAGCATGTCAATCTGATCAACAGCCTTGTAAAAGACAGAAGCAAATATATTCTGAAGATAGATGAAAAGAACCAGGTTCTACAAAAAGCTATAAAATGCAGATGCTTACAAGAAGATAAAAAACATGCATATTTATCTTTACCTCATGGTATGATATACTTCTCTACTGAACAAACTCAATACCTGAAAGAAACATATGGGCAAAGATCATATTTGGGAATACCAAAATAGAGTTGCAAATATTGTAATGCAATATTTTGGTACGAAGAACGAAACAAATATGACACTGAAAGAGCTCATGGACAGGTATTATACTCCAACTGTTGTAAATATGGCAAAATCAAAATACCACCATTCAAAGAACCACCCTAGTTTCGTAAAACGTTATTGGATTACAATGGAGATGGATACTCGAGACATTTTCTACAAAAAGATAAGACAATACAATAGTATGTTTGCTTTTACATCTATGGGGGGGGGGGGGGGCAATATTGATAAAACTATCAATAAAGGAGAAGGCCCCTACGTATTTCGAATAAACGGTCAAATACATCATCGTATAGGATCATTGTTACCTGAACCAAATAAGTTCACCGAGCTATATATCTTTGATACTAAAAATGAGATTGAAAATAGAATACGAACCTTAAGTAAAGAAGATCCGGATGGAATTGATCTTAACCAAGCTATAATCGAAGGATTACAAAAAAATGCTCGATGAATACAATCCTTTAGTAAAAATATTTCGCCACGCACGTGATCTACTTGAAGAACATAAAGGTATTGATGTTAGTATCCGAATCCTAGGAGCCGATAAAGGTGAGAAAATACAATACCAAATGCCACATCTAGAAGAACTAGCTATGTTAATTGTAGGCGATATGACATTGGAAAACTATAAAAGGGATATAATTGTTAGCACTCGAACAAAGACACTACAACATATATATATATCTATATTTCATCCAGCATATATGCCACTGCAATATCCATATTATTCCCTTATGGAGAAAGAGGATTCCAATTAGGCATAGAATATCATGAGGAAACAAGAAATCAAATAACTCAGCAAAAAAGGAACACGGTGACAATGCATGAATTTTTTAAGTACCATATGCACTATAGAAACAACCAACCGAACCCATACTCATGCTATGGACGATTATCAAAACAAGCAATTGTAGATGCACGAGCAATGAAAGATGAAGATAGACTTCGATTTGTTGCAAAAAAAATCAAAAAAATTCAGAGCTAAATACATACAGGGAATATTTGATGCAATAGAGAAAGGAATGCACGAAGGAAATCAAATAGGGAAAAGAGTTCTCTTACCTTCTAGCCCCATTGGTTGTAGACGTTATATGATACAAAATTATCATGATGACATAGCAATCTGTCGTGTATATGGACCACCCGATCTTTTCATAACATTCACATGTAATCCTAAATGGCCAAAAATATCATTAGCTATATTAAATGGTGCACAACCTAACGATAAACCTGATATTATAGTGCGTGTATTTCATATGAAACTACAACAACTACTAGATGACATGTGCTTGGCTGGGATCTTTGGTCCTATGTTAGCAATACTATATTCTATAGAATTCCAAAAGAGAGGTCTACCACATGTTCATATCTCAGTTTGGGTGGATAAAAGAGGAAATGAGGTGACCACCGAGACTATTGACACTTGGATAACTACTGAAATACCTGACCCCACAAAAGACCTATTGGGCTACATACTTGTATCTGAACACATGATGCATGGACCATGTGGACAAAAAAACTGGGATTGTCCATGTATGAAAAAGGGAAGATGCTCTAAATTCTATCCTAAACAATTTCAAGAAGAGCTTACTTTCACAGATACAGGTTTCACAGTATATCGAAGACGAGACACAGGTATTTTCATACATAGATGTATCCACAATTTAGATAATACATGGGTTGTTCCACATAATCTAGAGTTACTCAAGAAATACCAGGCACACATAAATGTGGAATACGTAAACAAAAGTAAAGTTTTAAAATACTTATGCAAATATGTAAACAAAGGTCCTGACCAAGCTAAGATAATATTTGAACGTATCAAAAAAGGTCAACATGCACCCATAAATCAGGAAACCAAAGATATTTATGAGATCAAAGAATATCTTGATTGTAGATACTTATCTGAACAAGATGCACTATGGTGATTATTTGGTTATGAGATACACCATCATTGGCCTCCAGTTGAAAGATTACCTGTTCACCTACCACTAATGAATATTGTTAAATATAAAAAAGGTACTAAACTAAGAGATGTCATCAAAGATCCCAAAAATACAAAACAATGCTCACTGAATGGTTTAGTGCTAACAAAGAATATGACAGTGCAAAAGAGCTTACATATTGTGAATTTCCACTAAAATGGAGATGGGATAAAACAAACAAGAAATGGATCAAACATCAACATGGGTTTAAAATAGGCAGATTATACTATGTAAACCCAACAGAAGGAGAATGATTCTATCTACGCATGCTCTTAATGATAGTGAAAGGTGCTATGAGCTATGCTGACATAAGAACATATAATGGTATTGTTTATGAAACATTTAAAGAAGTCTGTGTAGCACAAGGACTACTAACCGACGACAACGAGTGGTACAAAACATTTGAAGAAGCTACAAATTGGGCAACACTGAACTTAAAAAAAGGAGTAAAATTTGAATTCCAAAATGCCTTATGATCCACGTCTTCGAGTCACCATGCTAGTGAGCACACTGAACTTCTATACCATTTAGCTAAGACTAAGAGCCCTCATGGCCTAGATTATGACGAGTTATTAGGCACACTCCTTGCACGTGTGCCTCCAAAAGGTAAGTATATATATAGGTTTGTTCGTTAAAAAAGGTATTTATACAAAGATTGTGTTTTCTCAAAGCAAGTCTGGGCGTTTTTGAAATAGTGGCTTGGTTTCTCTGTGATTGACACAGTTGGAACAAATGGAACGCCGCACAACTACTAGCGCAGATGCCGCACAAAGATTGAGAGGAGTGAGAGGAGAGCTTTCGACGGCATCATTATCTATTTTTGGTGGAACGTGGAAGGAGTGAAATAGAAGAACTTTCTAGAAGAAGTCGTTGCAACCGAGACAGGTGGCCCTTCTATGCAAGGAAGAAGTGGAGCAATACCAGTTAACGACAAGACTTAATGTGCAATCTGAATAGTCGCAACAGTGCAGGCTGTGGTCTTCACGTTTTGTTTCTGGTTAAGAGTAGTTTTTCTTTCTTGTTTTCTGGTTGTTTCCTTCAGATTAGGGGGATCGCCACTTTGTGCTTTCCCTGAAGTGCACAGAGTAGGGTGGTTGGCCTGCGGGCGTTAGTGGTGGCGAGTAAGCCTCACTACTGTAATTTCTGGTAACTCTGTTTTTTTCTTTTTCCCTCGTCTAATAAAAATCCGGCAAAATCTTTTGCCGACTTTCAAAAAAAAAAGTTTGGTGTCGTCTCTCTCTTCTTTTTAGATGAACATATTTTTCGTTTCTCTTGATGTCCAGCACCATATTTAGTCTTTGACGTCTATATTATACATGTAAATTTGAACAATTCGAAATGATGAAGCGTCTCCACAAAAGGCCTAAAATAAAGAGATTTTGTGCCTACAACCATCAACTTAGAAAAATGTAAATTTAAAGCAACATGTTTTGTATCCAAATTCTGAAAATGAAATCCATGGGATGGCCATACTATATTGGTACGACTGAAGGAGGTGGCATCTCTAAACTTCTTCACATTGCATGGAGGGGTAGTTTGGTCTTTTTCGTGGGGTCTTTCTTTTTTATATTTTTTCATCGTTTAATTCCTTTGTACTAAATGCCGGCATAAACCAGGGCAGTTTCATTTTAAAACCATGAGAGCAGAATCACAAAGGTTTATAAAATAGAGGTAGAATCATAATTGAACCTTGAAGTAGGGGTAGAAACATCAAATTCCCAATTTATTTATTTGTAGTATACGTGACTAGCATGCTCATACAACTAGCATGTCATACAGTAAAAGCCACGCTGCATATTGTCATGAATCTAGCCTTTGATCGTTCCTTCATACTAATTTATTATTTCCGTAAGTATATGAACTCTGGCCGGGACTCATCGCTCCACCTGCTAGTCTGGTAAATTAATTGGACGGAATGCCCAGGAAGTCCATGAATGCATTCAACAAGGTGCGGCCTAGTTCACTGTCCTCAATGAAATTACTCAGGTCATCAATAGTCTCCGAATCCTGATCAAGAAAGGCCATGATGTCTTCACGAATCTCAGCCGGCAGATGATCATCATCAACTGGAGGATAATTCAGAATATCATCAACGAGTTGGTCGACAAAATTAGAGTCGCCATCAAGAATACTCATCCCGAGACCAATTATCCTCACGTCGTCGTCATCAGAGGTCGGGTCCGCCGCCGCAGCCAGCTTCCTCCCGGCAGCGGCGGCAGGGACGGCGCCGCCGCACGCCCCCGAAGGAGCGGTGATGGCCACCTCCTTCTTTATGAGGGCCATCAGCTGCTCTCTCGAGGTGACGTTAGCCACCAGCAAGAACTGACCCGAGCTGTTCGTTTTGCCGGTGGCGACCATGGTGCCATTGATGGTCACCTGCAAGGTTGCATCTGCATATGCAGGAGTCATTTTATTTATATGTGACATGCAGCAAGTTTTGGCCCCCTGATGAATCAATTTAAGCTAGATCATCGGTAGCTTACTGTTGATGGTCCTGTAAGGGTTGCTCTTGCGTCGCGCTGTGCCATAGAGCATGAGAACACCACTACCCTTCTTGCCATGCGCTGCGGGCAGGAGCATAAGGAGGACGAAGCAGAGAGTCCCCAGCTGGAACAACACGATCCTGTTGGTTGCCATGGCGCCGAGTGTCAAGTAGCTTGGAGAATGATGAGTGTTAGTGGTGTGGCAGGACGCACCATTTCACTAACAATTTATAGGCGCAATGCAAGCAAAATTACAGTACTAACCTCATTGATTAGTTATAGTACATTTCCCTTATCCTTTCTCTTGGGCAAGTTGACTAGAAACCATTTATTAATAGCATGTCTAACAAAGTTTACGGACACATGGCTAACAAAGGTCGGTAGGCTAGGGCTTAATTTCAAAATTTCTGTTTGAAGGTTGAACCATGGACCATGGTTGCGAAAATAGGTCTCTGAATTTTTCAAAACCAAGCCCACAACTAATTTTCAACTGTTTCTCCTGGAGAAACCTGAACTTTGAGTCCATGCATGTTTCGGAGTTCAGAAAGTCTATCTACATACTATGAAAACTATGGTCCCTAACAAATATAGTCCTCGGATCCACATCTCGGGGTCACCATGCAAATGAGCACATTATCCATTCAGGTTAGAGACCCCATGGCCCATATTACGATGACTTAATTAGGCACGCTCATTGCACATGCCTCCCAAAGGCAGGTATAGGTTCGGTGTCTCTCTCTTCTTTTTAGATGAATGAACATATTGTTCGTTTCTCTTGAGGTTGATGGCCATGTCTAGTCTTTTTGACCTCTTGAACAATTTGATGAATTGTTCTAACCCGGGGCCTGTCTAGCCACCGCGGATCGAGTTTTTTTTTTATGAATTGTCTCCACAAAAAAGGAATAGAATAAAAAGACATCTGCCTACAAGCATTGACTTAGAAAATTGTATATTTTAAGCAACATGTGTTGTCTCCAAATTCTGAAAATAAATCCATGATATGGCTGTACTATAAATTGGTACAGCGCTGACCAAGGTGGCATCTCTTGACTTTTTCACGTTGCACGGAGATGGAAAAGGACGAGACTTTTTTTTTAAGATTAAACACATGGCATGGGAAAAATGTGTTAGAAAACCACACAAAAATCAATCTGAAAGATATAGATAACCATGCAAAAATAAAGAAAGAAAGTAACGCAACAAGCTTACACCCACACAACAGATGAAGCATGACACCAACATTTTGATTTGCCCCCTTAGAATAGAGGCTCTCGCAACCAACCCGATGTAACTATTGTAAATTTTGCAAAACAACAAATTCACTGTCACAGTTATTGCAAAAAAAGTACATACTTTTTTAAGTTGTATCATAAAACTGCAAATTGGTTTTTGAAGCTATCACAAAATTACAGATTTAAGGAGTTTTATCACAAAAGTGCACATTTAGCGTGTCATAGTACCACAAAACTATGTTTAATAAGTTGTGTCGTAAAACTATAGATTTAGTGTTATATAGTACATCAAATAACTACATGTTTCACCCATCTAAAATCTGTAGTTTTGTGAAACTTTGATATGCTAAAATCTAAAATTCAAAGTTTTTTGTGAAGCTTGAATCTTTTTGGCAAGATCCTATAGGAATAGATTCACTTTATTAGGCAAGGTTTGTGAAAAGTTTTTCAAATTTTCGAGGTCATTTGCTTGGGGTTGTTTTGCATTTTTTCTCCAAAATTTCCTAGGCTAAAATCCACTAAAACAGACTTAGCCAAGTTTGAAAGTAGGTTTGTGAAAAATTTACGCATAGATGAAAGATGAAGCATGTCATGCAAAGCTTCATCACCGAAGAGAGAAAATGGAGAGTTTTGTGGGTTTAACGGAGGAGAGTAGTGGAAGTTGTGTAAGTTCGGCAAAAAAATTCAGAAGCATTGCAGATTGGATGCGAAAGTTCCACAAAAATGCAGAAGTTAAAATCAGCACAGCAACAAGCATGAAATTTGCAGATCTGGAGAGCCAATTCATGACATTTTGGGCTACAAATTTGCATGTAGCCTCTACACAAGTTACCAGTGACGAGAACAAATATCTCCTGATAGACACACCATCACCAGGCATTGTCACGATAAGGTAGCCATTTAACTAAGTATGATCTCTATCTCATATACATGCTTCTGCTTCTTGCATTGACTTCCCATCAGTTTCCTTCTCTGCATTTGGAAAGCATAATCTTCAGTTTGAGGCAATCATTTCACTTTACTGAGATCACTATTGATTATTGTTACTTAATACTTTAGGGATTCATTTGGTTCAAGTTGTCATGTTGTGGTTTAAAATTATTTAGTTGTACATCCTACAGTTATGAAGCTTTGGGTCACACTATGAGTTGAGTAGCTTTAGTTGTGTTGTGCGGCATTTTGTTTATGCTGTGGATACCTATATGGCTACTTTAGTTCTGGTTGGGAGAATTTGATTTGCTATAGCATGGTTCACTGCTACGCCACAATGAAGATATTTTAAATGTAAACAGAACACTAGTTTTTGAAAACCCACTGCATGCTCTCTGATACATAGTTGAGGTTGTTTTTTTGGAGTGTCCAGTGAAATGCTTGTGAATAATTAGCTTGCTAATTTTGACGTTTCTGATGATGTGCCTGTGCGCTCACAGTTATTCTGCTTCTGTTCTTATTAAAAATAAAATCAAACTACAGATGGAGTATATATATAATTTTATTTTATTATATTTAAGGATGGAGGGTAGGGAGTATTTAGCTGTGCAGGCGATATGATACAACCCATGCACGTATACTGCTTGATCGTCGCTTTTTGTGACGACGACTACAACGCGACACCCACTCGACTCGATGAAACTAAGCAGCTGGCGAATCATCGGCCGACGACGCCACGTAGGAGAAACCCCGCGGGAAGAAGACCATGCTGACGAGCAGCCGGAGGCCGGAGTGGAGCGCCCCGGTGACCGGGAGCGTCGCGTTGCAGGCGGCCAGCGGGGTGCCCGCCACGAGGCCGCAGCTGCTCGCCACGCTCGACGGCGCCACCGTCGTGTTCACCGCCATGCGGAACCACCCCTTGCCGTCCGTCGTCGCGTTCGCCGCAAGGGCGCCGGCGCCGCCCTCGCCCGTGCACTGCAGCTGCACCAGCGCGCCTGCATGCACACGTGTCACAGTAACGTACGCAGTCACGCGCGCCGATCGAGAGCAGCATCAGTAGCGCCCCTGGCCGGTCGGAAGCTTAATTACCTGGGAACCCTGGAGCAGAGCCCGTTCTCATGGACGTGCCGTTGTTGCAGGGCACGAAGCCCGTCACGACGACGTCCGCTTGGATGCGCGCCGGCTGCGGAGGCGTCGCCACGGCGACGACCCCGATCACGAGCAGGCGTTTCCAAGCCATGGATGCTATGCTACTGGAGCAGAGGATGTTGGGTGTTCACTGCAGAAACGAACGTACCTGAGTCTGAGTGTAACTTCGGTTCAAACTTCAAAGTTATCTGTTCTTCAGTTTAGAGCGTGCCTGAGTGTTTATATATGATGGTTGGAAGGCGGAGTTTGATTTGATCTCTCATTTTCAAACGATATCAGCGAGATTAATTAAGTGCGGTTATCCATGAACCTGCTCATCACCTACGGCCTATGACGATGATGCAAAAGAACTAGTATTAATTCTGACGGCAGAAAGAACCGATGGTGGTGCTGAGTGCTACGGTGATTGTGGGTTAAATGTGCAGGATGAGCGGGTAACCACTAGCTATGATTTCATCGTCCTTGCTTTTGTTTTGCTTTCTCCAATTCTCCTCTAGTAATGTATTTGAGTGTACTTTCTGCCATTATTGTAACTAGCTGAATTTCTCTGTTATGTTTGGAAGATTTCAGACAGGATATCGAAGGTGCAATAAAGTGCGCTCACAAAAAGGTAAAGCAGTGCTGCAGTTAGGTATGGGCGCATGCCATCACTCTGAACGTTTGGGAGTGCTATTTCTTTCTGCGTCTTCTTTTGCCTTTATTTATGATCTCTTTAGTCTTTCTTTAAAAAAGCATGAAAGAGTCGCGAGTCTCGTTCAGGAATATAAGAAAAATCCTAGTGTCAGGCTGTCAGCTAAAGGCTAACCCACTGTCTTGGTGTTTAAACCACTAGTGACGAGCCACTTAGTATTTCACAAGATTCTCTTTATAGCAAGCAAAGCATGAGAAAGTCCAAATTTCTTCTTTGCTAAGGAGACGATAAGAAAGGTTCACATTCTAGGATTATATAAGAAAATAAAAAATGTAAATCATTCAGGACTATTTTTTATGTTGAGAAGAGAACGAGCAGAGTCATTTTTTATAAAATAGAAAATAAAATGGTGGGGTAGGAGGTAATGATAATTTTGATTTAAAATAATGTGCTAGTTGAGTTGATCTTTTATTTGACTTGGAGCTAACCATATAGTGTTAGTGATAGCTTAAAAAACCTACAAGCTCCCTCTATTCATAGTTGGATCGATGATGTTTTGGGCAGCAAAGAGTATCTTATGACAATTTAAATTTGGTGCCCAAAACGTTGTCTGATTATGATGACCGGATAAACTAGTTCTCCGTATCAAATAAATAGCAGTGGACATGTAACAAGATGCCTTAGCTGATAAGCATCCATTTGGCTACTTTAATTTGCCCCAACTTGGTTTCAGTTTGTACGCATATATCACGGGCGGACCCAGGGCCCGGCGACCCTGGGCGCCTGCCCGGGCTCTGCTCGGTGCCTCGGTGACGGACGTGAGCAAATGAAGGGCATGTGCACCACCGTTGCAGCCTGCACTGTACGTGTCTGCACACTGCACACTCGATTCAGCTTCTTCTCATCAAAAGTCTCACGGAGTGACAGGCATGCAGCACAAGCGCAAACTCAGACACCATGCATGCAGCTAGTACTAATTAATAATTAACTTTTGTACTTAATAATTAAATTACCATTCTTGGTCAGTTTCAGAACTCAAGACTTAAAAATGCAGCCAGTGTATACTTATGAGCTTACATAATATATATTGGGATTTTTTTTTGCAATTCAACGTATAATTAATTTTAGTGTCATAGGGCATGAGCTACAAATTGCCACCATTTATGACTCTCATAATCTATTTCTTTACAAACTCTGATATATGATGACTTATGGTTTGTTTGGATGCCCCATATATTCATCTCAATACACATGTGTTAATTCACTTCAATACATATGGATTGAGGTAGATACATAATCATCCAAACAAGGCCTCATATGGAACACCATGTTTTTTTTTAATTTAAGTATGTGAAACCTTAGTTCTTTGAGTACAGTTAAATATCTATTTATACCTATTATTCATATATATATATATATATATATATATATATATATATATATATATATATATATATATATATATATATAATTTACATGTAATTATCATATGCTACTATTGAAACTTAGCGTCCGCAATACCATCCGCTATCTGCGATCCACTGCCTGGACACCAATCCGCTTTTTTTTTTTCTAGACCGGGTGTTTAACCCGTTTTTCATTAAGAGGAAATTTTAAAAGGTTACAATAGTGTTACCAAGCACGACCGGAATACTTGAGAATCAAATACATTAAAATGTACTATACGGCCATAGAGTGAAGCAACTAAGGCGGCTAAACCTCATCTATGCTTCAGTCACAGCCACACCCTTCATACCCCACCTAAACGGAAAGAGCACATCCATTGCCTCCCTCGTCATGGGCGAAAGCGGCAAGGCGAAGGCTTGTTGAAACTCTTCAAAGGATGCCTCATCGGGGACTTCCGTCGGTGTTTCGAGGCCTAGTCTCTTTATCATAACCTTCCTCGCCTGAGTTTTTGGCTTCGGCTCCCTGAACTTACTCTTTGCCGCTAGACGAGCACTGCGCTTGGGCACAAAATCATCGTCCGCGTCATAGTTGATCTTCCTGGTCACCCTCAACCTAGGAGGGGACATGACGAGGGGCTGCTGCAGGGGCCGTTGGAAGGAGTCGATGAAATCCTTGACGGCATCAGCAGCCATATCTAGCGTAGCGGTGGTAGAAGACTGGACGGCGTCTGGGCCACAACCCGCGACAAAAAATCCCCATCGGAGCCATCAATCTCCACGGTAGAAGGCAATGTAGAGCTTGAGATTGTGACAGGAGGCGCATACTCAACATCAACCCAACAAGAAGCTGCCGGATCCGAAATGTCAGTAGAGCTGAGCTGCACGTGGACGGTCGGCACATCAACGCTGTCAGGTGGACTGCTGATGGCATGGCCACCCAATTTCTTCCATGGGGCCAATTCCCGGACTGGTAGCGGAGGCAAAGCCGCTTCCTCAAGCATGGGGTCCAGGGATGCGTGCACGACCTGACAGGGGAGGACGGAATCCAGTTGCCAAAGTCAGCCAACTTTGATGAAGTGGGCATGGCGACCACAGCTCCTGGGTCCTCCTGCAGCATCATGCCAGAGGGCGACACAGGCGCCCCACTGAGCGGCGGGAACTCATCGAAGCTTAGTCGATCGTGGACAGAGTGTAGATTAGCATGTTGGCCTAGGTTGACCTTGGCCCATCGTCGATTGTCGAGGCTATGACGTGCTGGGCAGTTCCTCGACAGGTGTCCGCTACATCTGCAGTGGAGGCACTTGAGCGGATCCCGACAAGAAGCAACTTGGTCAGGCGCAAGGCACCGAAAGCAGCGGCCATGAAAGCACGCCATGGTCGCGGGGCTCTTCCTTGATGCCTCAGCGACTTCATGCAGATTGGAAAGACCACCGCAACTCCAGCTGGCCTTGCTGCAAGATCTCCTGCCATCCGTGCACATTCGGCGGTGTGACGCAGTGGTGGCGGGACACCCTGGGCCCGAGCCGTCGTTGTATCAGAACTCGTTGAGGCAGCAGGCGGTTGTTGACTCTCCGGAGTGGCAGGCCATGAACCAGCTGAGGTTGCTGGCCCCTACGGCCATGCCTGAGCTGCGGTGACGGACCGTGAATCGGGGCCCCATCACCAGCTTGCACCAGGATAGACTTGAGTCGAGGCCTGGAGGAAGCAACCGGCAGCTAGTCGACGACGGCGTCGCGGGCACAGGGGCCGCGAACGCGCTCCCGCAGCTGACGACGTCTGGACCGCCTGCGACCCCGCACACCAACACCAGGCCCAACCACGGCTGCGGGCTCGCCGACAGAGGGTACGCCCCCACCCGCAGCGGCACGAGCACACGATAGCTGAGACCGCGTCGAGTCATGGCGAAGCTTGTGACGAGAATCGACCGACTCAAGCGAGGCATCAGAGTCGTAGTCGGAGCAGCCGTCGATGTCCTCAGACCAATGAAGAGCCTTAGAGCATCTAGCCAAGCAGACCTCAGGGAAGAAGGGGGCTGCCGATGGGGAGAGGGAGGAGCTCGTGGCAGCGACGCCGGGGACGACTGCACGCATCCTGGGGGCGTCCATCTCGACTTCGGCAATCGCGCAGAGGGAGGTGGCCGCGGCGGCAGGATCCAGCGTCCGCGGCGCTGGTGATGGGAAGGTAATCCCGCAGCCACTGATGGAGCCGCAACGTCGTCCTCATCTTCATCCTCGTCTTCGCATTCCACGGCGTCCTCGACGACGACCAACGACACAAACCTCTATCAGCTGCTCCTCCGTCATGGGCGCGGCCTCCTCACTGTGGCCGAGGTGCGCGGTGACATCTACTCGGGGTCTGGGAGGTGTGGGGGCGGCCGCGGCGGCGGATCCAGGCCTGACTGCCGTGGGGGCTCCGGAGCCAGGGAGCGGTGAAACCTGCCCACAAACTCCATGGATCGATAGATCAGGGTGAGGGGAGTTCGGATCTAGGTCTGGAAGAGGAAAGCTTGTTGTTGGTTGGAGGCTCGCGGGCGTGGGGCTTGTGGCGGCGGCGAACTAGCGGGGTGGGAAGGACGGGTCGGGGGTGGGGGTGAGACGGGTCCATCCCGTGATGGTATTTCCGCTACCAACCCACTAAATGTTATTTAGTACCTTGATATTTGCCCAAGCTCTACAAAATTTCTGGGTCCACCACTGCATATATCACATATATCTAGAAACATTTTTACATTTGTAGTTGTAACTAGCTCCCGGCAGACTTACACATTGATAGAAAAAGTAGGATCATCTAGGAGTGGATCCAGCGGGTAGTACTCTTGGCATTTGGGATAAACATGTAGAACGTGAGAAAGAGATCTAGAAGGAGGGAGAGAGAGGTAAGGATGCCTGACCGTCGAGCTCGAAGAAGTTGTAGTGGCAGTGAGGTCCGGCGTCGGTGAGAAGCGGTGGAGCTTCCCGTCGCCTACAGCACTCCTCTCGATCGGTCTGGGAAAAGAGGTGGGGTGGTTACTGTTGCGTCGAACCTCGCGTTGCGAGCCTCTGCCCCCACCTCCTCTTTATTGTGCTGCGCGACGGGGGCCCACCAGCCGGGTCATTGGGCTGGGCGTCCCCGATCAGGACGCGGTCAAGGGGTCCAGTTAACCGTTGGGCTAACTGGTGGAGATCAATTCCAACATTCTCCCCCTTGATCTCATCTTATACTTTAACTTTAAACTTTGACTTTAATTGCTTTTACTTTTATTTGTTTCATCACAAATCAGTGTATAGAGCATGTCTCATCGTCACGGTCAGTCGCCGATAGATTTAACAGCTACAATACACATCTCTGATCTGAAACAGATTCTTAAACTTTGGGGCCCTTTATTGTCCGGAAATCATAGGCTATACCATAAACCCATGTCGACTGTGTGTTCTATGAACACACTGGGTGGTAAGCCTTTGGTAAAACGGATCCGCAAGCACTTTCTTGTTACTTATATTTTCAATACCTTTTAGTATGATTCTGGACTTTCTCCTCTACAACGTATAGCTTTAATGTCAATGTGTTTGGCAGCACACTTGACCCGTTGTCTTAGGAGCAAACTACTTAAATGATTATTGCTGTTAACAACCATTATCAATTCCGGGTATAAATTCCTTAACCATTTTGCCTGTCCCTCAGCCTCATATCATGCTATATTACAACTTTACATCACTGATGATACTAGAACTGTTTCTTTTGGAGCTTTTCCACAATAAAACTCCAACTGCGAGTGTTAGCTACTATGTGGGTTTCACTAAACATCTCGCCAAAATTTAACATTTGTACTCACAACTATTTGAGAGTACTTGTTCTTTCTTTTTTTTAGCATGAGGCCGACATTTTAACTCCATTCCAGTGATCTATATCTGGACTGGACTTTTGCCAAAACAACCCGGATACGTAAACTGTGTCAGGGCAAGGTCTTATCTTTGTACTCATTAAGCTTCCAACAGCCGAAGCATATAGGACGTCCATCTATAACAATCTTACATTGCTTTTGGAACATTAAAGTTCTCAAAACTATTACCCTGACCATGAGAACAGGCGTAGGTTTACCCGCATAGGTACTTTATTTCTTTAGAAACTTTTCTTAGCATGCCTATGCGATAGTCATAATACCCCTTTTCTTCTATCTCGGTGAATTTCAATTCTTTTAACGAGATACATTTCACCGAGAATTTTCTTATTCAACCTTGAGGACAAGAACTTCTTCTCTTGCAGTAGATTGACATCACTACTAACAATTAGGATGTCATCCATACAGGATTAGGAAATAAATTTTCCATTCTATAACTTTGTATAAACGTAATTATCCTCTCATTCTCTTTAACCCAAAATTTCTAATTGACTCTTCAACTTTAAATGCCACTGTCTAGAGATTTGCTCTAGTCCATGAGAGATTTCTACAGGTGGCATCCCATACATTCTTTTCTTTTTATGACAAAACCTCTAGGTTGTGCCACGTAATTATTTTCATAAAAATCCCATTAGGAAATGCTATCTTTACTTTCATCTGATGTAACTCAGATCATAATGTGCCACTAGCACTCATTGTAATCTATTCATTCGCTTCGCGCAAAAACTTTTGATTCAGTCGCGCTCCACATCTTTACATATTTCCTTTGGAGTCACATTTTGTCTTGTAGACCCATTACGGCCTACTGTTTTGGCTCCTTAGGAATTTATTCTATATCCCAAAATATTATTGGTATTATCGATTTCATTTCATCTTTCTTTGTTTCTTGCCACTTAGACGAGTAAACGTCTCTCATGGCTTCTTCAAATTAGGTGGGATTACCCTCCATTTGAATTTCACCAATATAGACTTTATAATCGTCAGAAATATCTGATTTTCTTATTCTTTGAGACTTTCTGGGGCCTTAGCTACTAGCATTTCTTGACCTTTATTGCCAAAAGACAATTGATTCTATAAGGTCCTGTGTAACAAGATCCTTGTTTACATTATTCATCCTCCTTGCGGAGTCAGGTTTCTTTGTATCATGCTCCCCCAGATTGTCCCATCTTTAATTTTCTTATTTTGGGTTCAATCTGTTAAAACTCATATGGTGCATTTAGCACCTATGGTGCATTTAGCACCACCTTTAAAACTCTGAACATGTCCAGTATAAATACTGGCTGACTATGCTATCTTTCTGTTGGAACTGTAAAATGTCTATGAATTTAGCTATATCTTTACTTTAGGGGTATCGATATTATGACCGTCTTACTCCCCCGACGATCACATTCATCTTTTATAGATCACTTTAGTATGCATCGCATTGTCTGAATTATGGGGAAATATCTTTCTTAAAACTTTCTTAATTGATCTCACCTTTCTCCCCCTCGAAATGTGGTACGAAATTTTCTACCACAATTTCGAAAACTATTCAAAACTCAAAACTATTCAGAACTCTTGTGAATGAGGAAACTTTGATTACTTTCTTCATCCACATGATTACATCATGCAAATGAAATTATTTCTTAATTCATTGGGAGTACTTTTTCCTCATTTCACTTCAGGAACTCAATAGAGTCTTTTATCATTAATACTTTCGTAAGTCACGCTTGCATGTCATTCTTATCTTGAGATTTGTCTGTAACTTTCTGTTCTCCTTAAACTTATACTAGGATAGCATAAAAGCTACCCTAATCTTTCTCCCTGTGCGGGATACACTCAAAGCACATGAGTCATCACAACTTTCTCCCACCATGCAGGATAAATACTATGTCAAATTTCTCCTGCCATGCAGGATTTATTAACATAAGTACTATGCCAACTTTACCCCGCCATGCGGGTATTTTCTCAAACTTTTCCCGTCATACGGGTACTGTCACGAACTTTTTTTTCCCACCATGCGAGATAATTTTCTTGAAGGGACATAAATATCAATATTGTCTCATATTCAAACAACAAATTTAGAAATAAATCCAAATATTCTTTAACACATATGCTTAATCCGACGTTGGTCAAATTAAACATGCATGTCACTTATTATATTTCAAATCATGATGATTAAGACTAAAATTTATATTACTTGTTACATCTTTTAACATGAGGATAAAACTAAAGCTCTTATTGCTCTATTTCTTTCTTGGATCAATATCCTGGAATTCTATCTTTTGAAGTCATTCTTTAAAGAGACCGTAGTCCCTTACATAATGGTCTTCTTTCTGCAAAATTGCACTTTTCATCTTCTGAGTCACAAGTACCCAGCTCATTTCCTTTTCACCCTTCAAGAATAAAGGCATGAAGTTCTTTGTCTGAAAACATTAATCAGTAATCAACAATAATAAGCATGAAAATAACCCTACATTGGTCTGGTTAAAGACATGCACATTAAACTTTTAAACTTTAAGTTCTATTCTATATCACCGTTGGGCAGAAATAGAACAAAACCATCAATCTTATACATCAATTCCACATCACCGTTGGGCAGAAATGGAATTAACATATGAAAACTCAATTATCTTATAACCCTCTTCAAAACTAAATTCATCATCATTGCAGCGGAAACATGAAAATACATTACATTCTGCTCGCTCTGGAGCATCTATTGTCTCTTATCTATTCTCTGAAAATTGGTCACTTTGATGCGAAAATTCATCAGAGATTTAAACTTTGAACATAAAACTCATAGAATTATAATATTGTTATCATCAACGTTGGTCAGAAAATAACAATATCATAATTTTCTTTAAACATAAACTCTTAAATAAACTTATAATATTGTTATCATCAACGTTGGTCAGAAAATAACAATATTATAATTCATCTTAACCATAAACTGATTATTCCTCCAATTTAAATTTCCGTTGATTCCAACTTTAACTGGAGGATCAACTTTTCATTATCATTTACTGAATACTGCTCTTCAAATTAAATCCTCTCGTTGGTTCGGATTTAATGAGAAGACAATCAACTTTAACTTTTCTTTGCAGCGGAAAAATATACTTTATTCTCTTTCCAGAAGCATTTTACTTTACTCTTCTTCTCTCCAAACAAATTATGACGTTGGTTCAAATTTGAGTGGAGATAAACATTTAAACTTAACAAAATCGTCAAAATTTATAAGAAAACAGATTGAAACTTTCTATTCACTTCAGGCCGAAGGCCTGCTCGCGCGCGCGGCCCAGCGCAGCCCACCAGCGTGCACGCCCCGTGCTCTCTCCAGCGGTGGCCCAACACTGTGCAGCAGAGCCCAGCCCAGCAGCCAGCAGTGGCGGCCCAAAAACGCGGCCCGCGGCCCAGCACGCGGCGCTCACGCCCGTTCCCCCGCGCCCATGCACGTGCACTGGATAAAAGCCCAGCGCGGCCCAGTCGGGCTCAGCCTTTTCCCTTTTTTTTTCTCAGTCGCTGTTGAATAAGCGAAACTTGGTTCAAGTGGCCCAGCAGAGCCTGCTTCACGCGGCCCAGCAGAGTCAGCTCTTCACGCGCACGTGCGCGCGGCCGCGCCCAGGCCGCAACCTGGGCCTGGGCCGGCAATTCGGTGCCCCGCCTGGGCCAAATTTGGCCCGGACGATCTCACGCGTTAGATTTGATCCGACGGCTGGGAGCTAATCTCGGGACATCAAAACCCCCAGGTCGCCGCTCCCTGTAACCCTAACGCATTCTGTTGCTTTCTTTTCTCTCCGACCTCCACGCGCCGAGCACAGCACAACGGCGGCGGCTTCCATGGCCGTCGGCGCCGGTGAGGAAGGCCACCGCCGGTGCAAGGCCGGTCGGCTCCCCCTCCTTTCTTTTCTCTTCTTTTCTTTTCTCTTCTTTTCTTTTCTTTTCTCATCCGCACAGCATAGGAGCAGCACAGCCGATGCCGTCGTCCATGGCGGCCGGAGGAGAGGTGGTGGCGACGCCGCACGACTTCTTGCCGTTGTGCGCGTTCCCCATTGCGGTTGAGCGCGCCGTCGTCAAAAAGTTGTGCGGCGGTGCCCTGATCCCACGCGTCGACGTCCGAGACGCCGGTGAGCGGGCTCTGGTGATCCTGCCCGCGCGGCAGCAGGACCTCTTCTTCCCGCGCGTTGGCGGTCATGCCTACGGGGAAGAGGCCAGCTAGGTCTCCCTTCCCCAACGGCCTTTCTTTGACCCACTTAGGGTTAGGTTTTCTTTGGATCCGAATCGAATTCGAATTCCCCTCCGGATTTAGGGTTCGGCATGTGACCTTCCCCTTTTTTTCCCTTTCTGTGATTTGGTTAGGGTTAGGTGTTGTCCGATCCGAAAGGCTTAGTTGTTATCCGATCCGAAATTGAATCGTCTCTTTCTATTCTTTCATCCCCAACTGGATCTACACGCTAGTAAAAACCTATGGCTCCGGTACCATTGATAGAAAAAGTAGGATCATCTAGGAGTGGATCCAGCGGGTAGTACTCTTGGCATTTGGGATAAACATGTAGAACGTGAGAAAGAGATCTAGAAGGAGGGAGAGAGAGGTAAGGATGCCTGACCGTCGAGCTCGAAGAAGTTGTAGTGGCAGTGAGGTCCGGCGTCGGTGAGAAGCGGTGGAGCTTCCCGTCGCCTACAGCACTCCTCTCGATCGGTCTGGGAAAAGAGGTGGGGTGGTTACTGTTGCGTCGAACCTCGCGTTGCGAGCCTCTGCTCCCACCTCCTCTTTATTGTGCTGCGCGACGGGGGCCCACCAGCCGGGTCATTGGGCTGGGCGTCCCCGATCAGGACGCGGTCAAGGGGTCCAGTTAACCGTTGGGCTAACTGGTGGAGATCAATTCCAACACACATTACTACCATACATGACAGACGATTGAGCAGAGAAAAGCAGTGGATGGAGAGACTTCATGCATTTTCATTGTGTTGTACAGTAGGAGTACATACGTATGCATCGATCTATTATATATGATGGATCCGGCCAGATCAGGCTCGTCGGGCGTGGAAGGAGAATCCGGCGGGGAAGAGGTGGAAGATGCCGCCGAGCAGGCGCGTGAGCGGGCCCTGCAGGTAGGACACGAGGCTGCCGACGTCGGTGAGGTCGGCGTTGCACTTGATCAGCGGCGTGTCCACCACCAGCGTGCAGCCGCCGATGAAGGCCGCCAGCGCGTTGGTCATGTCCAGCTCCATGGAGAAGGTGCCGTTGGTGTTGGTCGTCGCGCCCGCCACCACCTTGCCCGCGCACCGCAGCTCCACGTCCGCGTCTGGGTGCCGCACAAGAAACAAGCGATCCAGGCCGCCGTGAGCCATGGCTGACGACGTCGATGCATGTCATGTCAATGGGGGTACAGGTGGGTGCACGTACTCGGGAAGGCGGGGGAGGTGGCGATGTCGATGAGGCTGCCGGTGTTGCAGGGCACGACGCCGGTGATGACGAGCCGGCCCAGGCGGCCGAACTTGGCTTCCGCGGCGCCGACCACGCACGACGCCGCGACCACGGCGGCCGCCAAGAGGAGAAGCGCCTTGGACGACGCCATTCGCCGGCCGGAGCGCGCGTAGCTTCGATGTGGCTACCCGGTTGCTAGCTGCTGGCTCCTTGCTAGTCTACTAAGGAAGGCATCTCCATTTATTTATAGACCCGGGAAAGCTAGCTATCCGGTTGTATTGTTACCACCAAATAAAGTTAACTCCACTGGGTTAGCAGCAGTAACAACTGCTGATTCTTGCGTCCTCTCGTTTTGATATGACCTCGCTGCATTATTGAAGTCTTGAAAATGAACTGTGGCACAAAATATACGCACCGAGTCATCGTTCAGAAAAAAGGTAAGGTGGCGGAAATGCGATGGTGATGATTGCTAAAGAACCCTTTTGGCGTGCATTGGGGGATAAATTCTTTGTGCTTTAATTTTTCGAAGGTGCTCTGTCTCTGTGCCTGCCTGACAGTAGTTGGTGGCGCAGAGGTTAGGTGCTCGTGAAATTTTAAACAGACAAGGTGCGCCATGTCGGCAGTTGTTTACTCCAGCAAAGAACATCATCACAGTCACAGCTAAGATCGATAAGCTGGCCGATCTAGGGGATGCTGCGGTGCCTGCTGGAATACTGTATAAGAAAACAGTTGCTGGATGACGCTGAACTGATGCTGCCAATGGCCATGCTCGTTGCCACTGGGCACTGGCATGCATCCAAGTCAAGGCGAGTCAAGCCAAGCCGTCACGGATGGGAGTCGGAGCAGAGACGAGTTGAGTGCGCCACTCGAGCTCGGGGCTGGCCACTGGCCGGCTGTGGGTGTGTGTACTCTCCACTGGCGCTTTGTGCGCTACGACCAGCTCGTGACTCGCTCGTCATTGGAGTTCCTGTGCAGCTGCCGCAGGAATACGAATGGTTTCTTCCCCGCCCCTTACGGCCGCACCGGTTCTCCGTCCTGTCGGGGTGGCATCGGATTCGTCATTCGTGGACGCACGCGAGCTTTTCAGGCGCGCCCTGCCCTGCCCTGCCCTGCTGCGCGTGGGGTGGGTGCTTTGCCAGCGCGATCATTTCAGGTTCAGGTTCATCACCATCCTTCATCCTTGCTCCATTTCAGTGGCTGGCGCCGCAGGGCGCATCCATTGCCAACTGACTGCCTGCGAGTTCTTGCGACAGTGCTTCAAGAAGACGAGAACTGGCCCAGAGTTTACGAGGGAAACCGGGCCCAATCCATTTAGAGTGGGCTTTCTGACTGTAATAAGGAACTCCATCCGTCGCCGTAGGCGTCAGCGTTCCTTTTTTTTTACTTTCTGCTGGGCCATTGTTTTCTTTTGTTATTGTTGGCCCATGTGAGGTCGTACATTATAATTACCGGAGTGAGTCCAGATTTTCTATCTTTACAACCGGACAAACTCTCTCTCTCTCTCCCTTTAAACTTTCAAAACCATTTAAATTATCTCCTTACCCGCCATTATTCTTTAAATAAAAATCCCAATACATACTCTATATGGTTTTTAAACCATTACAAATTTTTTTGAGCTTCTTAACACAAGAAAATAAAATGTTTATAGACAGTAAAAGTGTATCTACAAGCTTCCTACAAACCTAGATTTTTGTTATTGAACTATGAACATTTTTTAACAATTTTCTAGTGCAATTGCCCATGTTATTCTTTTGAATAAGAGGGGGCGCGGCTAAGCCCATGAGTGAGATGTATTTAAAAGACAGCAACGGTACAAATTTACTGAGAGTAAGGGCCTATTTGGATGAGCTAGGCTAGTTACTAGTTAGCTAAAAATTAGTGTTGGTGTTTGTTGACCGGCAACTCATCACGGGGTTACCCGGGATGATTGTTTGGGGGGCTTCGACGTATGCAGAGCTCGATAGTAAAAGCAGATAAAATGATTTATACCGGTTCAGTCCGCCAGAATAGCATCCCTATGTCCAGTCTGGGTGGCAAATATATTGTGCCCTACGCTTGGGGTTCAGATCGTTGAGCCTGTTGTCATAAGTTTGGGTTGCCGATATAGGGTGCCCTGGCCTCCTTTATATAGTCCAGGGGCAGAATTCCTAGTCGGTTACAATAGAAGAGTCCTAGTAGAATTATAAGGTAGTAATACTACTAAAATTACATACGGAGAGTCCTAGTCAGACTAGGTCTTCACCTTTCCTTGGGGGTACCCGGGGACTATGTCCGTCAAGCCCCCGAGCTCTTCAGTTGATCGATGGAAGTCTTCTTGGATCTCTTGGAGCATACCGAGTAGAATCAAGCTTCATCCGAGTACTTTCTTGAGAGAAACCATGATGTGCTCTTGAAGTTTTCAAATGGTGTGCCCTTTCCTGAAAGCGCACCCATTGGGTGTAGCCCCCCGAGCCTCTTGTTGTTTAGCATAAAGAGCTGGAGAGTCTTATCTACAATTGCTCCAATTCATTTCAAAGAAAATTGAATGCATCCGCTGAGGATATGTATCCCACAGCCTCCGAGCCTAAATTTGAGTACCTGATACTCGGTTATAGGAGCATGTAGACATCCTCAAGGGTGCAGCCAAGTATCCCGCATGGCGAGCTTTATAATCTCTGAATTCGCAGCCCCCGAGTATAGCAGGAGTGATGCCAACTAAACCGAGGCAATGGCCGAGCCCTGAGCTTAGTGTCTTGATATTGAGTATATGGATGTGTTGAGAAAGTCATCTGTTGCCAATTCATGCCTTGGCGACAGAAGCTCTGGCGCAGAAGTCGCTGCACGGGACAGTAGTCAGCGCGGATGATGTTGTCGCCGACGTCTAGGAGCGAACCCGTAGCAACTTGCAGCCGGTTCGCCATCGTGACGACTTCATGCTCTGAATGCCTTCGTGCTTGGTGTGTACATACGTGCACCATGCAAGCCGTAATATCCTTGATTATGTAACTATCTTGCATGACCGAATATGCTCCTCTAATTGCTTGGTAGTCATTTGAGGAAAACATCCAGCCAGGACTCCTTTGTTGCTTTTGGATTCCTTCTTCATGTTGATGTGCTCAGCATCAGTTACCGTGTCATATACGGCCTAGATGTAGTACTTGATAGAGAGTGGGCCCTCGTGCGTTTGAGTACGCCGATCGCCGAGTAGAATTATCTGTAATTATCTGCAAATCCTCAATAACTTGCAAATAGTCATCTATCATGTACTTATCAAGGCTGCAGACCTGCCACTTAAGATCATCATCCTGATCCGAATAGTATTGAGTAGCTCGATAGCACACTTCGAAGTGGAATTTCGGCTTGTCGCATACTGCCACGGAGTTGCTTTAGAAACTGCGATCTATAGACGGATGGTGCCCCAGTTGAATTCTTGTTCAATTTATAGTTAGAGAGCCATCGGCGTTGCTAGCGCTTCAGCAATGGCCGAACCCCCAAGCTTAGTGCTGACTAAGCCGTGGAAGCGAAGAAGCCTGATCAAGTGGTGGAAATAGTCAGCGCGTCGCCGACGCGAACTGCAGCATGCTGTCCGAGCGCCTCTGTAAGACAATGACAGGCAACGAGTTTCCACGGCAGGCTGACAACGAGATTTGTTATCAAGTGGCTGGGCTTGTTTGGACATGGCCTTGCATGCTTGCTGGTTGTGCATAAAACATCAGGGAAGACCGGCCTCGGGCCGGGTAACAACACCGCTGAATAGCTGTAGACCTCCATGAAGATCGAGTGAGCCGGAGCTCATTGCGAGACGCGGAGTCACAGTGTGACTGCTGTTTGAATCTTGGACCATTAGTAACTCGGGCTTCAGGAGCATGCCGAGAGTTTTGGTGCCCAGCCCCTGAGAATGGAAGCTGGCGGTGCTGAAGGAGGACGTAGCATGCGGGTCTGCTTTGTACGTGTGAGTGCTGGGTATGTACATGCCAGCACACGGCCATGTTGAATAGAACTCCACAACTTGCTTGCGAGCGGCGTACGATTGCTGTTGTGCGAGAGTACTTGCCATCTTAATTAGCTTGTGACCTGCAGCAAGTCTGGTACATGTGCGCTTCATTCAGTATGTGCAAAATCTTGATAATTTGCATGCCTTGATGCATTCCTTGTCATGGTCGCAGAGGTGACACAGGGCTGCACAAGCGAGCTCCAGGAGAGTCATAATCAAATTTGGTCAGGGCAGAGTAGTCGGCATGGACTAGTAGTCGGAGTCTGGTAGTCGGACGGCCGATACTCAGGAGTCGTACTCCTCTTCATGCAAGTTTCCAGATTAATTAACTTGCATGGTATTTGTAGTTCGTAGGCCACTTATTTGTTGGTTCCTGGCACGATCCAGCGGTCTGAGCTTGATCTGAAGGGAATCCTTTAAATGCTTGCAATCAGCCTTGGTGTAAGAGCAGTAGGAGCAGTCGTTGTCCCTGCCAGAGTACTCATCGCTGGATGCTTGCATGTTGATCTCATGTTGATGATAGCCGAACGTCAGCAGCAGCAAGGGAATTTAGGCCATGTTTAGTTTCAAAAAAAAATTCAAGATTTTCCGTCACATTGAATGTTCGAACATATGCATAGAGCATTAAATATAAATGAAAAAAACTAATTACATAGTTTGTTATAAAACCACGAGACGAATTTTTGAGCCTATATTTGTAATCATCTTTGAAATCACCATTCTATGGTCCTGTAGAGTCTTGACGATGCAAACTCAGAGTCGGGGAGGCAGCAGTCCACCGTGAAGATGATCAGCCGGGAGCCATCTGGATTCTGGAGCGTGACGACAGGGCCATACCGCTCGAAGAGCTTCAGCAACCGGACCTCCACATCTGCCGCGACGGAAGACAAATTAAAGGGCGAGAGCAGGAGGGTACTCGCGAGGAGGAGCCAGCTGATCTCCATGGAGAGGCGTCGGCCCCGTTCGGCTGGAATTATAAGCCGGCTGAAAAACACTGTTGGCTGATTTTTTGCGAGAGAAAAATACTGTTCCGGCTGAAAAAACAAGCCGAATAAGACGGATTATAAGCCAGATGAACAGGGCCGTCGTCGGTGCGACGAAACTCTGTTCGTCTCTTCATGTTGTCCTAGTTGTCAGCAGGTGAATTGTCGTTCCCAGAATTCCAGCTTCATGAGAGATGCATCTGGTGTCGCAGTGGTTGAGCTTGCAGGTATTGTGCGGCGCTGCCCAAGTACATGCAGCATCAGGTGTAATAAGAAACCCATAGAGTGCTGCATAGTGCATAGCCTGATCGGCCAAGCTGTAATGTAACGCGGAGTCACGCCGCCCAAACAGTGGAGGCGCTCAGCTTTTAATCGATCTGTAAAGCATCCATAAGACACGTACGAAGCCATACTGCTGATCATCGTCAATCTGTAGTCGGCTGGCATCTTGGTGTAGCACCTCCGAGTACCGACTAGTATGAGTACTCGACTTTTGACCACTGCGATAGTAAGCTGAAGTGAATGTTTGGATAGTGTCGTATTGACAACGTGCCAATATTGACTGGTGTCGTGCCACATCAAAAGCATCTCCTTTGCATGTGAGCTTGATTAGGATCTTGGAAACTGGACGTTGATGATAAGGTGACGAGCAATCACCGTGTATGCCCAATGGATTTGAAGTAGGACTCTGGACTCCCGTGTATGCTGATTCGAGTTAAAGTAAGACTCCTATGCATGTCGAGTCGGAGTAGAAGGCCAGCTTGACGACGTACAAGGAAGCGACTTTCGCTGAGTTCCCAAAACGACCCCGTGGTGCTTGCGGCGAGATAAGCGGTCGGGTACCAATGTGCAAACGGCTTGAACGGCGTCACCTTGTCCAGCTTGAACGCATGTAGAGAATGTGCATGCCTGCGATTGACTTGCTGGCACAATAACGGTTCTTTGTCTTTGAACCGAGTCGCTGGATTTATTTAGTCGGCTTGCGGAGTACGGTGCTTCCGAGTGGAAGGCTTTGCATGGATGAGTCTGTCCGAGTGCATCATTAAGCACTTGAGGAGTGGACGTAGTTGACCAAGCATCTCGAAGGGCTCGATTGCCGCAAAGGACGAGTCAGTCCGAGTGCATTGATAAGCACTAAGGGATGGATATAGTTGACCAACCATATGAGAGAGCGCGTTCGCCACTAAGGATGAGTCAGTTCTCTTTATCTTTTTGCAGCATGTGCGGCCAGGACAAATTGGTCCTTATGGCGTTTGCAGCGTGTGCAGACCCCGGCAAAATCAAGCCAGACTTTGACAGGAAATAACCCAGATGCAATAT
This sequence comes from Saccharum hybrid cultivar R570, assembly GCA_038087645.1. Lineage (NCBI taxonomy): Eukaryota > Viridiplantae > Streptophyta > Magnoliopsida > Poales > Poaceae > Saccharum > Saccharum hybrid cultivar. Next base: position 12,353,889 of record JAQSUU010000401.1, read on the forward strand.
GTCAAAGATAAGTTCGCAGCGTGTGCGTATTGAGTGCAACGTTATGCACTAAGGGTGGGTATAACTGGCTAGACGTCTCAAAGAGTAGGAGTACTCTCTGTACGGGTCTACCCAGGTGGATGTGAATGACCAGACGTTTCAAAGAACTCGATTGTTCTAAGTATGAGTCTATCCGGGTGCAACGACAGGCACCAAGTGAAGGGATTTTAATCGACCAAGCATCTCGACAAGCTTCCATAGCTGGAAGGACGAGCCAGTCCTCTTCCGCTCTTGCAACGTGTGCAACTAGGAGGGTAAAAAGAGTCATCATAGCATATGCAACGCGTGCGAGTCCATCTATCATTATTATAGATCTCGACAGAAATTAGCACAAGGCTATGTATCGGGAGCAGCACGTGCCGAGTAGGCGGCGTGTGCCGAGTAAAGCAGCATATGCCAAGTAGACAGTGTGTGCCGAGTAGGCAGCGTGTGCCAAAAGTAATAAGAAGGTGATGAATTCCAGCTAGCAATCTTAAAGTCAAACTCGGGTTTGTTGATGAAATAAACTAGCCGGCCGACTAGTACGTTGAGTACTCGGAACCTATTCCGACTACGAGCACGGAGCTTTAAGAGTAGTCCGAAACGCATGGTATGGCCGCGGAGGCACATAAATAACATCCCGAGATATATGAAGATTAAAGAATATTTAGAAAAAATATTAAATCGTGACCTAGCTTATTTGACGGCCGTGTGGTAGAATCAGAGCGCGTGATCCTGGCATTTTGAGCTTAGGAGTTTCCGAGCATCAGCTTAACCTCCATAGCTGAGTAGTCAGACACCACGACCAAGTAGTCGGAACCATGGCCGAGTGCTGGGAGCCCGTCCCCAACTTATGCATCGGGTCCGAGTAGTCGAACCGTCGAAGTAGCCATCAAGTTATTGTCGGTTGGACTTTCACGTAGATTGGTCCTGAAGTCAGCTTTTGTACTTGATTGACCACGCGTCTGTTCGAGGTCCTAAACATGCATGTGCGTTGGAGTCGGAGTCGACACCGGCGGGCGAAGTCAAAGTCAGAGTGAGTACTCGGACTCGGCGGGAAGTAGTCGACACCAGCGGACTCGGCGGAAAGGAGTCGGATTGTCAGATCATGGAAGTATAGATGTCGTGCTTGTATGATGTACGTACATGTGCAAGTCCGATATGAGCGTTTGCATGCTCGACATCTTCTTGCATGCTTTTGTAAGCCATACGTCACCGGATTGGACGTGTCGTAGTGCTATACATCCGTCCCGAAAAGAATGCAATTATAGATTACGTGTTACGAAAAGTGATTCACGTTTGATCACAATTATATCTTTTAAATTAATTTATTATAAAAATACATTTCATAATTTATCTAATGGTATTTATTTTATATTATAAACATAGATATTTTTATCTATAATTGATTAAATTTAAGATATGAAACGTGGTACTGTAATAAAATTATATTCTTTCACGACGGAGGTAGTACCTCGGAGTCGGGTGCTGAACTTGCCCTTGTGCGTCTGCAGCTCGGCGACCAGCGCTCTGAATCCTCGGTTTCCAAATCAGGAACAGCGGCACAGCGTCTGGTGGACAAAGCCTTCACGCCTCCCCATCCTTGGCTGACAGCACAGACGGCTTTTGTAGATGAGGGTAAGTTCCTCCTAAATTTTTTTCATCCTATCGTATCAGATATTTGGACATGGAGTATTAAATGTAGACAAAAAAAACAACTAATTACACAGATTGCGATAAATTTATGAGACAAATTTTTTGAGCCTAATAAATCCATGATTTGACAATGTTGTGCTACAATAAACATGTGCTAATGACAGATTAATTAGGTTTAATAAATTCATCTCGCGGTTTTCAGGCGAGTTATGTAATTAGTTTTTTTGATTAGTATCCGAACACCCTTCCGACATCCTTTGAAACATCTGATGTGACACACAAAAAAATTTTCATCTAGCAACTAAACACCCCATGAGAAATCGCGCCGTCCAGACCTAGCGGAGACAGCGCCGAATTCGGTTTGGCGGCGGCGACACAGAAACTGACTTCTTCTTCAATTCAATAGGAGCAGATTGACGAGATCTGTAATAGAACCGACCAAATTATAAGAGCACAAGTACAAAAACAAGCACCGAAGCGCTCAAATTTTCGAACTTGAGCCCATATAATCCCGGTAGTCAATCGAAACCACGAAGGATTTCAAATCAACTTACTTACAACCAAGATCGCATCATTCAACATAGCACATCACACGTTTACATTTCACAAGTAGTTCCGAAATTCACTTACACACACGGAGTCGCAAATTATTACAAACCAAGTTCATAAAGTAGTGGAAGCATAACACACACCAGTTGTTCAAATACTACTGTCAGTCTTAACGATCAACATTCCGCAAAAGCATTAAGGAAAGTACATAACGGATGATCACGCCCGAGTGATCTAGTCTTCGTCATCCGTAGGGTTGAGACAGCTCTTGCAGAAGCCTTGGTAAAGCATATCATCTGCAACAGGAGGGAATAAACCCTGAGTACTGGAATGTACTCAGCTAGACTTACCCGTCAAAAACCAGAAATAAGATGACACCAAAGATTATGCAAGGCTTTCATAAGTGGGCTAGCTGACATCACATTTTGCAGAAAGGCATAAGTAATTAAAACTCTTTTAACATGTACTAGCAGTGCTTTTTAGCATTTACCTGTCATCTATCTTAACACCTGTACTAAATCATTCATTTGATTATAATCAAACAAATAATATTATTATATCCATAGCAGGTATAATTTGCGGCAACATTGTATCATTTACTTTAACCATCTGTTCAATTTAATGAGATCTACGTTGCCGCTGCTCAAGTCAAGTGCTCACTAACCGGGAGCGACGGCGATTCGAATCGAATTTCTATCTAGCTGGAGGGGTATTTCTAACACTCACCGAGTCACGCCTGGCGAGGGCTGCTCAGGTCACCTTTGGTACAGTTCAGGAATCGCGGGTCCGAATGATGTCGCGTCCCAAGGGCGACACTCTGCCAGGTGATAGGGACTCTAACCCCCCTTTGGTCTCACGCCAATGTCCCCAAGCACATCCTTTCTCTCCTCTAAGATGCAACCTACCATTCGATTCCCGGCCTGAACCATATTACTTGGCTTCGCGGTCGGAACGACTTATCCGGTCAACTAAGTGTTAGACTGCGTTCAACATGACTCAAGGACGTACAGCGAATCGGTCCTTAAACGACTCAGATGGGCATAGCTCCGCACCCAAGACGTGAAGTGTCTTGCGGCTGCACTATCGAACTCCCGCCCGGTCTCAATTTCATTGTAAGGCATGGTTCCACCCACGATAGCCAACATAGCCACTCGTGACCCATTCCTACATCTCGCGGATGACCGGAAATCACCCAACTTCTACCGAACTAAGCAGGGCTAAGCATTGACACATGCCTAAACCTAATTTAGGATTTAAGTACGATATCTGGACAAGGACATGTATAATGCAACAAGTGTTTTCACACAACTCCTACAACTTAATGCAATGCATTAAACAAGTAAAAGTACTCAAGATTAATTTATAAAACAATAGGGTCAGCATGCACCGGGGCTTGCCTTTCAGAAAGAGGATGGCCGGTGATCGGGGCACTCAGGTAGATCCTCAGTGGCGCCTCCTTCGCTGACTGCTTCTTCGGGCTCCCCTGGCTGCTCCTAGATCTCCTCCGGGATCGCTCTCTCGAACTCGAGAAGAGTCACCCCCTCTGGAACACCTATTACATGAGTGCATAATAAAATTTCATGAATGCATAATGAAGGATGCAGCATGCTCGGGATGAAATGCACTATAACCAATCCTAAAGCTCTATTCAAATCACTTCAATAATAAGTGTAAATCTCTTCTCCGGTAGAGAAGTACTTACCTAATATACACAACCTAATGTATAGTTGTTCCTCCTTTGTTAGGGCCCTAACACCTAACAATCACAAAAATAACTTTACTTAAGTTACCACATCCAAGCACAAAATATTAAAGCAAGACATTCTGGACAGCAGCTTAATGTTTCTATCATAACTGGAGATTCCTAACTCCAAAAGACATGATCCAAGACAATCTGAAAAGCTTATAAAATGCTCTACAAATCATTTTCAGACTTCAACGCTTAATTCCTAAGTTTTCCTAGTCGAAATTCTAGAGTTCCAGAAATCTGTCCTCTCTAAACAGAGAGCAATCATTTCTGGACAGTTAATTTAAACAGCCATAACTCCTAGAATACTAAGCCAAATGCCCCTAAATTTTAACAAAAGCTAGTTTATCAAATTTACTACCACTTTGGTATTCACAAGTTTTCCAGCAAACACTTTTATTAAGGGTCAAATCCAAAAATGCTACTAGCTGTCCAGAAAACCTAGAAATATGAAGATTAAATATTTCTTTATGTGTCAAACTTCCTCTATGACTAAACCAATGATACCAATAGTTCACACATGTAATAAAAACACCAGAAAGTAAGGTGTGCCAACCTAGAACATTTATTTTCACCCCTTTCTTAATTTACTTAATTAATTAAGTGGAAAATTAAACCTATATGCAAACTGCTTATAAAATTCTACAAAAATTACAGAAGACTCTATGACCTAAAAATAGGCTACTGTAAAAATTTGAACTAAAATTATTCACAGAAACTCCCTACACAAAATTCACAAGCCAAAAAGGCTGATTTTTGTATAATTAACAAATCACATTGAAAAGTATCAAACAACAGAATTCATATTTTTCTTAAACACTTTAGGGTACCAGGACACTCTCCACAAATTTATATGGACATTGCACATGTATAAAAATTACTAAAATTCATTCAAGTATTTCCTAACATAACATGATATCATCATAACTTGAAAAATACTCAAGCACTAGTACCCAAATTTTTACCAGAGCTAGCACATACACAAAATAGCCTACTCACCAATTTTAATAATTTTTGGGACAATAGAACTCCAGTTATTCACTTAACAAGTTTATATCCAATTTAAGACACATTTCAAAACCCCAATTAATCCTCCTAGAAAATAGACATAACATACCTATTTGATATTTTTATTAAATACTACACTTCATGAAGAGCCCAACAAAATTTAAATCATAATTTTTGAGCGAGTAAAACCCTAGATATGAAATTCCTAAACATCATCTAAATCTGTGAAATATAACTCAGAAATCAACCCTAGCTACAGTACTAGGCCGGCCTGGCTCGCCAGCGCGGCCCAGCCAACGCGCGGCCTGACCCGATTCCCGCCCGTGCGCGTGCGTCTACCAGGAGGGACCCGCTGTCAGCGAGAGAGGGACAGGGGAGCGACGAGCCGAGAGCTCCGGCGAGCGGATTCACGCCGCCGGCGGCTCCTCCAACCAAGCCGAGCACACCGCCGTGCTCCCCACACAAAACTGCACCTAGGCATGCACTTTCCCCCAATGCTACCGCACCGGAGCACCCTTGCCGACGGTGAGGGCGGACGGCAGCGAACGCGTGGCGGTACGCCGACGAGCTCCGGCCGCTAGATGGCCGGCAGAGGGGTGCACCCGCTTCCGGGAACCCTGGCGGACCTTCCGAGGCTACGCAAACGGATTGGGATGGAGTGGAGTAGCTTGGCCACGTGAGCACCTGGCCGGCGGCCATGGCGCGGCAGTGCGCGGCCGTGTTTCGGCTTGACCGGACCGGGACGGGTGGTAGCGTCTTCACCCAAGCATCTAGGTGTGATGGGGAAGAGGGGACGTGAGCGAGGGAAGGCGGAGGAGTGCGGTGCGGTGCTGGCCACGGTGACCCTAACCACGGCGGAGCTCCGGTGGCATTTGGGACGGGCGGAGGCGGCAATGCGGCTCACCTCGGGCTTGATTGAAGTCACGGGTTGGTCGAGGAGGTGCAGAGTAGTGTGGCGGAGTGAGGGACGTGATTTGACCGGTGGGAATGCGGTGGCAAGCTCCCACGGCCGCAGCAAGGCACGCGGCGGTGATGCGGCTCGGTGCGTCCGCCTGAGCATGGGAAGAGCGAGAGAGAGAGAGGGCAGAGGCGCGAATGAGGTTGGGACGGCATCGTGGCAATGTAGGGGCTCGTCCGGACCTGGCCGGTGGGGCCACGGCCGGTGTATGGCTGCCACTGCGCAGCCACGCGTCGACGACGGTCTGCAGCCGGTCGGCCACGCTGCCCTGACAGACTGAAACGAAGCCACCGTTAAGTGACTGACAGAGCAAGTTTGACACTGATTAACTCCTAATCCAGTTTGAGTTAGTGGTAGATGTTAACATCAAAGTTGTAGAGCTACATGAGGGCTACAATTTTGTTAATTGGCTCATGAACTGGTTCGGCTTGGTTTAGGAGTTACAAGGCGTTGAAGTGGGCTACTTGGAAACTGAAATTTCAAATTTCAGACTTAGAATATTTCTAAGTGTTGGGCAGCCCCTCAACCTGACTTGTGGGCCACTTTTGAGCATGTTCTGATCATTTTCATGAGATGGCCATATTGGAACTTTTGTTCCTTAGGAAATCCTCTACAACTTTGCTTAAGGTTGCTCCTCTATGCAAGGTCTCTAAGCTAGACTTTTTAATTGGTCAAACCAAAGCATTCTAGGGTCCATATTGGTCAACAGCTCATTGGAGGGCATTTTGGTAATTTTGGTCAACATGAACCTTGCTCCACTAGTGACCCTAAGTGTAATTAAGGTGTTGTAAGATATAATTAGCCACTCTACCCCTTAGTTTACACAAAAACACTAGTGTCACATGATTGGAAACAAGCAAAACCCTAATACACCCAAAATGTTGCATTGTCATGTTGCACATGTTGCAAGACTTTGTTGCACCCCTTGATCCCAACAAAAGGTGCTAACCACATTGTCATATTTCAAAATATGTGACGCAAAGTTGTATCTACCATTTGCACCACTCACATTTCATAAGCAATCACTTTGTGAAACAAAACACATTGAGACACGTTGCATACTCATGTTGCAAGCAAAACAAACACATGGATGATATTAATGATGCTCATGCTTATGAAATGCAATGCAATTATGGAAGCTAAACACCTGGGGTGTTACAAGATCAGCGGAAAATAGCATATCCCCTTGACGACAACGGCGGGGCAAAGAACAGAGTTTGTTTTCGATGCCGAGTTGTCGTTGGATGAAGTTGATGTTGAGATCCGTTGAGATTTGTCGAAAGCCCTTGTCTAGCATGTCAGCTATCGGTGTTTGTTGACCGGCAACTCATCACGAGGTTACCCGGGACGATCGTTCAGGGCCTCGGGAGGGCTTCAGCGTATGCAGAGCTTGATGGTAAATGCAAAGACAATGATTTATACTGATTTGGTCCGTTAGAATAGCGTCTCTACATCTAGTCTAGGTGGAAAATATATTGTGCCCTGTGCTTGGAGTTCAGACTGTTGAGTCTGTTGTCGTAGGTTTGGGTTGCCAATCTAGGGAGCCCTGCCTTCCTTTATATAATCCAGGGGTAGAATTCCTAGTCGGTTATAATAGAAGAGTCATAGTAGGATTATAAGGTAGTAATACTACTAAAATTACATATAGAGAGTTCTAGTCAGACTAGTTCTTCACCTTTCCTTGCAGGGTACCCGGAGACTATGTCCGTCAATGAGCTTAAACTAGCAAATATGCCCATGCGTTGCAAAGGGAGAAAATAACAATTAAACATTAATGATAAATAATGAGAAAGTAATTTATTTGTTTATGTTTTACCTTTTCATAAAATTTATAGGGATTTGAAATTTATTTATCAATAGTTTTTTTAGAAAAAAATATATTAGATTTTCTAACAGTTGGATGTAAAATGTACGATCCGTACATACAATCTTATCTTCTTATCCATATATGCCCAACCACTCCACCACTACCTCCTTTGACTCCTACCCCAGTGGCACCCTCGCCCCCACCTCCTCAACCTTGTTATCCCGCCTGCCTTGTTGTCCTATCTCACCATATCCTTACCATCCTTGCAGTTCCACATAGCCATTCCGCCTATTACCTTGCCGCATACTGGTCAATGCCTTGTTGTTGTCCCGCTTATCTTGCCTCGTCATGCTGCCTCACCATGTTGTGGTACATTGATGGTCCTCCTTTAGTTGCTGGCACAATCGCCTCATCATCCCACTAAAGTTGCAGGTTGTGTCTATGACTGTGGCTAAAGTCACCTTAGTAAAACATTGTACCAACAGCGCAGTAGCCTGCCTCTACCTTCAATAGAAGTGTAGAACCAAATGTCCCCAATGGTCACGACACAACATCGGTTTGCCAGGATTGTGGTGGCGTCTGACCCACCATCCATCTCGGAGACCAATTGCCGCTTCGCGGCTTGGCGTGCCGCGGGCGTACAAATGGTGGTCCGAGATATCTTTTCTAATATGTATTGGGATCAGACTCACTACGCAGCTTGAGAAATAAAAGTGTACAAGAGCACGCTATGAAAAGTAAAATACAATAGTTGGAGAACATACTTTTGACTTTAATATTTGGTTATATATGTAATATTAAATAGTAGCTTGTTCTAGTAGAAAAATTCATTATCCAGTTTGGTAGATCTGTCATTGCCAGGGTAATTAGAAATGTTTAGTACTATATAATCATTGTTCAAGCAGTTAAGTTGTTTTATGACATATTTTGTATTGTGCTAGTAATCAAAGTATTGAAACAGGATAATCATGAAACTACTCATCAGTTATATTTATAAAACTAAAATATGGATTATATAGAAAAGAAAGGGAAAATAGAAAAAAAGGAAAACTAACCGAAGCTTTGCCAACTGGAGAAAGACTCCAGCCGCTACAGTGCACACAGCTTAAAAAATTTGGTGATCCTTATCCTCCCTCACTGCTCATCTCCCTCCTTTCCATGGCCGACAAAGTTCTGCAGCACAAATCCGAGCCGAGCTCCCTCGGTCGCTCTGCTCTCTCCATTGCTTCTACAACGATCGATAAGAGTAGGGAGTTAGATTCTCCATTGTGTTTCTATCGGTGTTCAGACCCGGGGGCCTTAGACCGATAAGTAAATTTGTGCCGCGTGCTCCCTAATCCGGATGGTGATGCAAGGAGAGTACACGGGGGTTTATCCTGGTTCGGGAAAAGAAGGCCCTACGTCTAGTGAGGGAGGAGAGTATTGTATTTCCTTGCACCGAAGTGCTTGCGTAGGGGTTACAAGTAGTGAGAGAGGGAACCAGTCCCAAGTCTCAAGAGAAGAGTAAGACAGAGTGTTGCTTGAGATGTTGATTGCTGAAGTGAAGAGAACGTCGATCTCGTGTTCCTCCTCTCTACTGGAGAACTCCTTGCCCTCCCCTTTTATAGACACAAGAGGAGGGCCTAGGTTTACAACAAAACCCTAGGGGTGCCTTGGAGAAAAAGGCAGGACATGCACTGTGGGCACTGCTGTGGCGACGTGCCCTGGTGCGGGCCATCCCTAGGGCGTCGTGGTGATGTTGACGATGGGACATCCTGGATGCTGTAGAGGACGTGCGATTCCCTGTGGTCCACGTGCGGGCGTCATTCCTTTATTGACCGATGGTGGTCGAGGCCGGGTCGGGACGTAGCTGCGGGGGTTGTTGAGGAATAGATAAGCCCGAGCCCCAGGAAACCCGGGCGCGGCAGTTATCATTTTGTGAGTCGAGGGGCGTCGATGGAAGAACAATACTTGACGTGGCGCAAATAGTGGCAGCTTTTTCACCGCCCATCCCGGGATGGGCAGTAAAAAGTGTGATTAGACGCGAGCGCTGCTCCCACGCCGGTGGTGCTGTAGCCACGTTGGTGGAAGTGGTCGCATTAAATGCCTTGTTAGTGAGTAGGTGGATGAGAAAGAGGGGGTCGACCGACTCGACCCTAGGTCGTGCGGGTCGGAGAATTTCCGGGGTCGAGGCTTCTCATCGAGCGGACCTCATACGAGTCGGAACGTAGTCGAAGGTGCCCGGCGTGGCCACACGTGTGCAGACCGAGCTTGGTGTATCCGTGTAGGTGGAGCTTTGGTATGATTTCTTAGAGGGTTTTAGGGCGCGGATGTCTCGGGGGTTTGCTTCCTTTAATCGTTGGTTTTGGGTACCCCTAATTCAGGTATCCGACAGTTTCGTTGCTTAAGGTCAACAAATCCTTGCATCAATGGCATCGATAGGAAAAGGAGCTGCCGGGCAAGACGCTCACTTCGTCACTCGTTCCATCTTCTAGAACACTCAAAACTCAACCCTTCTCTATCCATCCAATATCTGATCCAGACTCCAGAGCCCGGAGAACGTGGAAGGGGCGCCGAACATCGTTGTCACCGCCGGGTCCCCAGGCATCGACGTCGTTGAAGGGTCTCCGAATGTGGCAGAGAGCCTCCAGCAGTAGAGGTGTACCTCTTTCGATTACACACCACCTTTTGTTCCTACGTCTTTGCGCCCTCCATCCTCCACCTCCACCTCCCGCTCCAAGCTTACGCCTGCGCCCAGCGAGGGCGCTTCCCTACCCCGGTCGCGGCATCGTCGGCCTCCCCGTAAAAGCTCTGCACCAAGATCTCCCTATGCGACGTGCTTCTCGTTAGATCCGCGAGCAACATCGGGCGCGAAGTCTTGGAGACGTCCGGGGCAGGCTGGCTGCACCAACACTCAGCTCGTTTGCGGGGCTCCCGCACGTCGTGAGAGGCGCTGGTGTTGCCATCGAGCCATTGAGGAGCCGCCTCCTATACAATACAACCCCCGCGGCGTTTTTGCTGTGTTTGCTGGATCTTTTTATAGTTCTTATTTCTTCGTGTCCGTTATGTCTTCTTTCTTCATATATGTTTTTTTTCTGTCTTATATCTAATATATATGTCATCTAATTTTGGATGTTTATTAGGTGCTTTCCTCTGCGTTTGGAATTGGATTCAGACACGAACTCTAGAGGACAACCCGGACTGGAATTGGAAAAAAATATATACAAGCATATCGGAGTGGCAAAATCTTGGTGGAGAAAAATCTCGGCGGAAATTTTGTCTCTTTATTATTATATATATATAATATAATATAGATATAGATATAGAGGTATAGATTTATAGTACTCAGATCTGAGAAATCTATTTAGATTCGAATTCCTACTTCATATTGGTCTAGACACGAGCTATTATAAATCGTATAAGCACGGGTATATATATATATATATATATATATATATATATATATATATATATATATATATATATATATATATATATATATATATATATATATATATATATAAATCCGGACAAAAGAAACTCTCCATTGTTCGGTAGTTAGAGAAAGACAGACAAAAAGAATGGGTGGACGAAAAAATAGAGCCTGAAATTTTACCTCTTTATTATTAGGTATAGATATAGATTAGCTAAGGTTAATTAGCCAGTTCGCTAACAACTAGTTAAAGACTTGTCTAAAAAATTAGCTCACCTGATTTTTAGTATTAGTGTAATTTTTTTAGTAGCCAGTGATTAGCCCTTTATCCAAACACGCCCTAAGCTAGACAACAAAAATTACGTAAGAGAATGTAACCATTAATATCTGGCAAGTATTTATTCTTTGCCCTATGGATAACCATGACAATAGAAAAAAAAAGACGTGTCTTCATCAGGGTAAGGGCCTAAACGGATCATAGCCCGATTATTATAATCTTATTATGCATAGAATTATCGTAACCAGAATTATGAATTATAATAATTAGAGTGTTTGGATCAATAAATTATGGTGATTGATTATGGTTGGTTAAATTGAGAATTTTGTATCTTATCGTTTATAGTTTGGTAAGTTGAACAATCAGTTCGAGGCAAGTTAGACTTTCAGTACTTATAATCTCCTATAACCTGGTCTCACCTGGATTATGTGATTATAGTAATCAAGAGCTTTGGTTATAATAATAATCCACCGTAAAATCAATCTTATTCGGATCAAAACTTGATTATATAATCTGACTTATAATAATTGGAGGGGTATCAAACAGGGCCTAACTATACAGTGATATGAAATTACATAAATAAAACAACAATCTAGCAAGAGAATAAAGAAAGAAAGAATCGAGCAACTTTTTTTATTACTAGTCAACATGCACGTGCGGCACGCACGTGCGTAGAAGATATCGTGTTAATTTTTCATTTTTTAGCTTAAATTGTTATTATTTTATTATCCTTTTATTTTTGTATTTTTTTAATCTAACATTGCTTTCGCTTCCCTTGCGACGGACCTGGGCGAGGGGGGACATGTCAAGTATCCGCCTGAGATCATGTTTTCTTAGGTCTATTCTGGATGTACAATTCTATTTCGGTAGTCATTTTTCATTTCAGTTGGAAAATGCAGTCGGATGTTTGGGGTACTATAAGTGATCAAGAGATAGTAATTCATATCACAGGGGGAACTTTGCGCAGAGTTCCATTACGATTAATGGTTGGCTTCGAGATTTCTTGTGGGCACAGGCATCCCAAGTAATTTAGTCTTATGGTTCTTTATTATCTGCATATGATCTTTTTTTCTTAGGCGCTCATTTTGTCTGGGCTTTCAGTTTAATGTTTTTATTCAGCGGCCGTGGTTATTGGCAAGAACTCATTGAATCTATCGTTTGGGCTTAGTCAACATGCACGTGCGGCACGCACGTGCGTAGAAGATATCGTGTTAATTTTTCATTTTTTAGCTTAAATTGTTATTATTTTATTATCCTTTTATTTTTGTATTTTTTTAATCTAACATTTTTTTGATAATTCAGATGGCATTTGGATAGTTAGTCGGTAAGGGATATGAAAATGTGATGTGTTGCAAGCAGTTTTTGGGTGAGGTGCGCGAACTTGTCGGCATAGGACGCCATCTCCGGAATGCCGCTAAACCATAGCCCGTTTCACGCTACCGTGCAGAACCTATGAAATTGAAACAATCTAATTCATACCGTAACAACCGTGTTCATTATAATTATTTATTCTACCACATCTTGTCCTGGCTACGTTGAAACGTTGTCATTATTGGAAGTGTCGTCCTGCATATAAGATTTTTTTAAAAAATATTTAAAGCTCATTTGAGTATAAGTGTATAAGACATTAATGTGAGATTACAAAAGTAGTAACTTACTTAAAGGTTAGTTAAGTTCTTCTCGGTTCAGCTTCTAGTAAACTTGGTATCCTGACATATCCTTTTTTTTATTTTTTTTACTTTTGAAAAGTAGCAAGATAAATATGGAGACTCCAAAAGAATGCAATATAGGAACTTTCCCAAGGGAGAAGGCTGTATATCTAGTGTATTTCTGATTTTATTTCCCAAGGGAATATAGGAGCTTTCTAGTATCTCTAGTGTATTCTGATTTTATTTTCCAAGGGAGAAGGCTGTATATGACGTCAGCATGATGACATCATGTTGCATGAGCAGTACGGAGGAGAGCACGACCCTGTTCGGCGTGGTGCCGCTGTGCAAGCACACGCGCACGTGCGGAGTCAGCACAGGGGCCGGGTTCAGGGCTCAGGAGGTTGCTGGAGCTGCTAGCGGCGTAGCACCCGGCGGCGGCGCTTGGCCGGCCATGGCGAAGATCTTAATTTAAAACTGAGGGAATCCTTGCGTCTTAGAGTCGGCAAGCTGCACATTGTTGGCCGCCTTCCAAGACTGGAGGTACCACTCCGTATCCGTCCACAGGTTGCGGCCGATCTTCATGTCCGATACAAGCGTGTTCGTCGGGTGGTCGAACGATTGCCACAGGATGCCGCCGCTGTTCCCGTCTCGCACCATGAGGTTATACGTGTGTGCATATGACACTAATGAATTGATATTGTTCGTAACGTATAGGTGGGCTATGTATTCTTTTTTGTGTGAAAAAATAGCGATCTGAGAAAACACAGCATAAACATGCGTAAAGAATTAAAAGTTTTTCGGCCGGGTCCGTTTGTCAGGTTAGGACGGGAGATTAGATGTGTTGGATCTATGATCTAAGAGCTAAAACATAGGGTGGGTAGGAATTGCCGAGTAACAGGTATTTTTCAATTCCTTCACTCTTTTATAGTACTAGCAAATATGCACGTGCGACATGCACGTGTTTATTGTTTTGATTAATTATATATTATATGAATTAGTGCATACATTGCTTATAAATGCATACTCATTTATCAATTTGAGTATGTTTATATACTCATTTTATGATGGTTCATATCATATTACATGAATTTTTTTTCAAATTGAACCCATATTTTTTAACATATTATTTTAATTTATCACATTAATATATAAAAGAAGTATAACCATATACTTAATGTATACTTGCATACTTGATATACATACTACCGCAGATCGTCTATTATGATTATATATACTTCGTGAACATACACTTCGTCGGTCCATATACACCATAAATCTAAGGATATATACACAGGAGTAACTACTCCCTAGGAGTAGTAAAGAATTTTCCTATCTGAATTGTACATATCTATATCTATACCTAATAATAAAGAGGCAAAATTTCCGCGTAAGATGTAAGTAAGACTCCTACTCAACTAAGAGGCAAAATTTCTGTGTAAGATGTAAGTAAGACTCCTACTCAACTAAAATTACATGTGTAAGATATAAGACTCCTCATGAACTAAGATTACATATAAGATGTAAGACTCCTCATCAACCAATACAACCAATAGTAAAACTCTTCCTAAACCAACGAAGACACGGTCTCTCTATGGCTTCGATTTGTTATATCCGTCGGATCCATCGTAATCCCTGCTCCTCGATCTGACACGCACAACTCCTAGGCTTTCTAGCCCGTTGCGTTGATAGCTCAGAGGAAAACTGTTGACCTATTGTTGCCTCTGGCCAGCGTATCAAAAGGCAAAAGTTGCGAGCCGTAGGATCAATCAAAGCAACTATACTATTGGACGAATTTCGCTACGTGCACACGATTGATTTGATAAATTTGGAATGTGTACAGGAGACACATACAGGACATATTTTTGTTGTCATTTGCATTCTATTTTGGTCTTGAAAAATTCTTTAGCTACAAAAAGGACACAACATGGTTTTCTAACAATTATTTAGTCTACCGATGTTTATGATGTTTTTTTAGGGGTGTTCTCAAAAGCGTGAATATTTCAGATCTAGATTTTTTGGCAATATGATCAGGAAAAAAAGAAGAAGTATAGGTTAGTCAAATGGCCTATTCTCTGCCAGTCAAAAGACCAAGGTGGAATGAGAATTATGAATTTAGAGCTGCAAAATAGGTATTTGTTGAGTAAATGGTTGTTTAAGTTATGTAATGAAGAAGACATGTGGTAGGATTTAATTAAACTAAAAACAAAAAAGGTAAAATTTCTCTCCACTTATTTTTTGTCTGGTCATCCCTTAACTAACTTATGAATGTGGAAAAGTCCTTCTCTTTATAAAACTACTAGGAATCCTAAACTAATTAGATCTCTCCGATTTATATAACTATATTGCCAACTTTAATAAAATATTAAAATCAAATATTTTTGTGAATCTTTAAAAGAAGCCATGGAACATCATATCTAACTCCATCGACATCGAACAGTATGAAAACTAAAGTTATGATATACTTACGAGTAAATCTATATCTATACCCCTAATAATAAAGAGGCAAAATTTCAGGCTATTTTTTTGTCCATCCATTTGTTGGGTCCACCTCTTCCTAACTAACTCCCAACACGAAAACTATCCTTCTTCATCTATCTAACATGTCCTTCTAATTTTAAAGAACATATGGAAGACTTCTTGGGTTAGGACTCCTGCTCCAAATAAATTCTAATTTTAAATAACCTGAATAGGAATTCTAAACTAAATAAGAATAGAGACGACAGAAAAAGAAACTACCGCCAAAAAAATATACAATCGGACTATGGAAAACATGGTAGACCCAAAAAAAAAACTACCGACGAAAAACATAGGATGGGACTCTAGAAAAAACAAAGGAGAAAATTGGAAGGAAAAAATCTCTGTAAAAATCTAAAAAAATCGCCAGTAAAGAAAAAGGATTGAACTCGTACATAGATTCTAAAAAAATAGTATTAGACTCGTACATAGATTCTGGAAAGTACAGATTGGACCAGAGAAAAAAATACTCTATCAGAAAAAAAGAATAAACTAAAAATCTCCGGTAAAAAAAACACTCGACTCCTAATCGTACGCAGTACATTCTGGAAAGCACTCGGTGGGACCATTGACAAAAACTGTACCGTAAAAAAAATCTAAAATCTCTGGAAGAAAGAAAAAATAGATTTCTTGTTCTAGAGAGATGTACCATTGTTACTACTATTAGCAGGTAAAGAGGGTCATCCTGGTTTGTGTTCGGTTTAGTTGGTAAAGAGGGTCAGCACCACGAGGTTATGTCGGCAGAAGCATCCTCATTGTGAATGGCCATGGCAGCAGAGTAAGGCGAGGTCGGGGCCGTGTGCAGTGGTTCTGGTGGTGGTGGATGTGACGGTGGCTCCAGTTGTCGCGGTGGCGGGCGGCATTGTCGTGGCGAGGAACGGGCTATGTGGCCGCCATGCCGGCCGATCGCGAGCCTTGCCGCTTAAGGTTGGATTAAGCCTAATTAATAAATTCGATAAAGATAGATAGTGATATCCGAGAATCATATAATAAACCATGCACCCCGTAGCAACGCACGGGCATTTTTACTAGTGAATACAAAATTATGAAGTATTTGTTCACTGAGGCAAGGACACTATATCGCCTAATCTCCAACGGATACAACGACGGCAGACGCATATGGCAAGAGCAAACATGTACAAAGCACAAGTCTCAGGTATTCCCGCCGTATCTTGACAACATGTGCATGCGTGCATGTGTATGTCCAGAAGTTCCTCCACATGACTTGTCATCGGATCGACATGAAAATGGAAGCCAGCGCAAGATATCCTTCTATTTCTTTCTTGCCAATTCCATGTACCCAAATAAAACTTTATGTACGTTGTAATCGTACACGTTCATTTATTTTGTATAATGGACATGTTCACTGCCATGTACCCAAAGTTTCATGTGTGATGGCCAACGTGGGTTGCTCGCATGACCAACGATGACTCAGCGTATCGTGTTAGGAATCTTACATCTTACATGGAAGATCATGGATGACAAGCTCATATTGCACGATGTTTAGATATTTGCACGATGTCTAGATCGAATAGTTATTATAGAGGAACGACCCCCTAAAAAACTTCTCTTTTATAGTGTGAGATGATGATGATGATAGAGCTAGAATGGAATCAGATATTTAAATTCAAAGGGAAACCCAAGTTTTCTATGTTTTCTTTTGATTCGGTAGACACTTGGCGCGTGTCCATGTACCATAGGGTTACAGTCAACTTGCGGAAGAGTACGTATATACTAGTCCGTATATACCATAGGACTTATAAACTAATCTGGATCTTTTCTTTACATACCGTGCTAGGAGTCTTACGTGTAAGATGTAAGATCTCGTATGACGGAGAGCTTATATAGCACGAAGTCAAGATCGAACGGTTATTACGCAGGGAGATCCCCTGAAAAAAAAAGCTCGCTCTTTTATAGTACGATGATAGATAGATTATATTAAAAAATATACTCCCTCCATTCACAAAATATATCATTCTCACATTCCAAGGAGTTAAAACTTCGACTAAAATATATAAAAAATGCTAACACCCATGAGACAAAATAAATATTATTATTAGATTAGTTATATAATATATTTTTATAATTAATTTATTTAGAGATATAAATGCTAATACTATTTATTTTTACTATAAACTTAGTTAAACTTTAGCTAGTTTGATGAGCATGATTCCATAACTGCATTGTTTTGTTAGGTAGTGTTTAGATGGTGTAAAAGTTGGTGTAAAGTTTCTGTAGCATTTTTCGTTGTTATTTGGTAAAATTTATCAATCATGGACTAACTAGACTCAAAAGATTCGTCTCGACATTTACAGACAAACTGTGCAATTAGTTATTTTTTTACCTACATTTAATACTCCATGCATGCGTCCAAAGATTCGATGTGACGGGGAATCTTATAAAATTTTTAGAATTTTGAAGGAAGTAAACACCGCTTTAATGGAGGGAGTACCAAAACCCTAGTTATTTGGACCGGACCGGACCGGCGGTCGGACCGGTAAAAGACCGAACCAGGGACTACAACGGCTCGGTTCACTTAAAAGACCGTTTATGCAATCGAACCGCTAAAAACTGGTTGAACCGGCCGGTTTTTTAAGGAACCGGTGAACCGGCCGGTTCTGGCTGGACCGTCCCGGTTTGGGACTCTGGTCTCGTGGCACGCGCGCTGCTGTCTCCTGCTGCCCGTGTGCGTAGCTGTTGCTGGGCCCAGCCTGCTGCTACTGCCGCCTGCGCCTGTGAACGTTTGGAGGACGTCTGCTGTGAACGTTTGGAGAGTGACGTGTGCGTGTGTACATTGCCTGCCACGTTTCATGCACTTTTTGACTTTGGCTGCCGCATTTTTAATTTTCAAAAAAATTGAGCTCTCTTAATTAAATAAATAATATATCTATCTTGATTATTTTGATGAGCTCTTCCTAATAGTACACTCTATTTCAACATTTGAGATTATTTTGATAATAGTGAATATTTGAATTATTATTTAAGTCTTTTTGGAACCAATTCGTAAGTGCTCTATAAATTATCTTTTCATGCATATTTCTTATATATAATTGTAGCCAGATTAGCTGGAAAATGGTTATATAATTGTGTTCTATATTAGATTATTTACATATATGATCAACTATATGCTGCTAATTATCGGTTATATTTCGTTGTATTACACCGGTTTGAAGTTTTTGTGGCCGGTTCAATTTGTCCGGTCCAAAACAATCGAACCGGCGGTTCAACCGGTTCTAAACGGTTGGACCAGTGAACCAGTGAACCGACGACCTCGCCGGTTCGATCTCCGGTCCGGTCCTAATAACTTTGACCAAAACAAGCCGTCGTCCTAGAACTAAGCTTCCAAGGCAAGGAGAATCGTTGATTTTGGCATTGGAGTCGGTTTGTCAGCTTTAGTAGGGCCTACGATTGAGGGAACTGGTCCCACCGCTCCTACTCCTACTGGGCTCGGAGCCCGGCTTGCTCGCCACCGAGCTGGCTCTAGCTCCCAGACGTGTCCATCGTCGCTGTGCGCCACCGTAGCAGCGTCACGACCACGTGTGTTGTTGCGCCGCGTCTTTTTCTTTTTTTTTTACACCGCCCATCTGGAATTGTGGATCTACCTGTAACATTTATTCATATTCAGACACACACCCTCTCCACACACGCACATAACACTCATACATCTTGTACATAACTAGACTTATAACTATACATAAATATGAACATGTGTTCTTGAAGAGACTACCAAAGACAACGAGGCTCTGTAGGTGACAAGCACGTCGCAATGTCTTTGTCATTCCACACGTTGAGAGGCTACACTAAAAATATATTATGGGAAAAACCCGGTGAGGAAACGCAGTCCATCTCTGATCGAACCCGCGTCCGGCCGTTCGCCCACTACGAAGATATTCGGCCTCGCCGCGCCGCTTGCTGCGCCCCTGGCCACGCGCACGCGCCACATGAGACATGATCGGCTTGCCTGCCACCTCGCTGGACCGCCAGCAGCTCATGGTGCGCATCCGTGGGTGCCCGGGCGCATGCAGCTTGCTGCGCCATGGATTGAGAGAGGAGGACCGGGAGAGAAGAGAGACGGCAAGGGACATAGAGAGAGAGAAAAAAGAGAGACATCAAAAGCCATTGGCTAGGTATTATCCATGGTCCAAAAAAACTGGTGCATTGTACGGTGTTTTGTTACTAATGTACCCCACAAAGCACTTCGATTTCTACTTTTATTTATCTTTGGATTTGGAGATATCTAAAGATTTAGGGAAAGAAAAAGAGAATCAATCGACCAAAGTTTCTTAAAAAGAGGAAAAGAAGCTAAGGAAAGACGCTCATCAGTGCCAGAAAAAGAGAATCAATCGACCAAAGTTTCTTAAAAAGAGGAAAAGAAGCTAAGGAAAGATGCTCATCAGTGCCAAGTGTCCTGGGACGTTTTTTGTTTTTTTTACAACACCCTAAGACGCGTTTGTTTACCTGGCTTACGATGACGCATCGTCTTCACTGGTCCGGAACACATAGGGACAGGATCGATCACACTGTGCAATGCTCTTCAGCAAACGTGCCTGTCCAACATGGCCCATTATTTATTTGTTTGCACCGTCATGTGCCTCAAGCCAACTACTCTCACAACAGCTCCCTCACCAGGCGAGGACCGAGCATAGCTCGGTTGTGCTCGGTTGGCTCGCTCATGGTTGTACGAGCGGCAAGTCCTGGGTTTGAATCCTAGAATTGACCTAGGACGCCTCACTTCGGGCTTTTATTCCCCGTCTTCATCTACATCCTCTCTTGCGTGGAGCTACAATGGGATTACGACGCGCTCGTCGTCTACGGAGCCCTATTGGTCCCGGTGATATCAAGAAGGACGCGGTTTTATGATCTATTTGTAGTTGTAGGTCTAGTTGTGCACGTATGGTGTGAGTGTGGTGTGTGTGGGTAGCTTGGGCATGTGTTCGTGCATGTACAAGATACTACAGCTGTACCCAGTGAGAGGCTTCAAAAAAAAGCTCCCTCACAAGGCCCAAAGCTACGACATGCAACCTAATCTAAGAAGAAACGAAACCTAATAAGTTGGTTTTTCTTTTTTCTGAAACGAATCAGGCAGGAGAGTTGCGACTATATTGAAAAGAAGATGAACCCAGATCGGGCAACAACAAACAACACAGAAAAAGGAAAAAACAACAACTCGGGCCGGTTGAATTGGGACATCAACACGCGCCGATCTCAAACTCAAGAGAAAAACAACTCTGGACGGTCGGATTGGGACATTGACATGAGTAAAACAAAACCGAAAATTCAAAGAAGCCACACACCGCACCGCCTCCAAACCACCATCATCCAGTCGCCACACTGTACTACCGTCCCCCAGACGATGAAGACGTCAAGATGAAATGTCGTCGTCACCGCTCTCGCTGTCATCGCCGACGAAGTACCACACTGAGGTAGCCCGCTGCAAAGTAGAGCTAGTTGCCGCAGGCCGCTGCGAGCCGTATAGCCCTCCCGCAATTGAATTCGCTTGGGCCGCCTCTAAAGAAGTTGTCCCACACCGGATTAGCCATTGCCAAGCAAGGCTAGCCGCCGTTGTCTGCTACAAGTTGCCAACCCAATCGTGCTCAGCTACCTCTGACACTCTCCAAGTCGACCCACCACCGAGATCCATGCACGCACCCTGTCGCTTCTAGCAACCTAGCTACCTCAACGAAGGTAGAAGTGCCACACACCAACTCCAGCAACCATTAGAGGACCTCCTTGCACCAGAACGATCGCCGTTGAGCGGGACCGCCAGTTGGCACTCCACGCAGGTCACCTCGGCAATGCAAATCTGCTAGCCACCACCTCCCACGTCTGCCTCCCTGCTAACTCCGTGGGTGCCATCCACGCCGGCCTCTTCACCATCTTCGTGGTCGCAATTGGCACACGGTCTCACCAGACCGCCACCCTCTACTGGCAAACAGACGCCAAGCCCTCAATTCACTGTGTCAACGCACACCTCTTGGTTGCCTTCCACCACCGTGGACACAAATAACTCGAATCCTCAGCTAGGTCTCCACCTTCCTTGCCACGACACCGGCCGCTGCCACAGACTGACAGGGCATAGCCTTCTGAAGCGACGCCTCCAAGGAGGGGCACAACACCAGCGACACCATCGCCGCCTGACCAGGAGGTCAAGGTTATACACCCATGAAGAACATGCCACACAAGGGGAGGGGGCCTTTCGATAGACGCTTCCAAGGAAGTAAACGACGTCCAACAGTGACCAGCCTGTGCCCGTTGCAGCAGCCTTTCCCGTCGAGCCCGTCAACCGGGCTGCCTACCCTAGGCCACGGGTAGCAAACGGAGGACACCCTCATTGTCGCTGTCACCAAACTGTGAGAGGCCGGTGTCCCCCTCTCAACCATCGCTTGCCTCACTGCCATGGTGTTGCAGTCACGAAAATGAGGAAGCCATCGCCGTCCATGCCACCACGGCACCAAAGTCGCACAACCAGCGTAGGGCGTCGACTCCTTGTGGCCACCGTGCCATAGTAGTGGCACTTCGGCGCAGCTACTGCCAGCGTACGCCCCAGACACTGCCCCGGTAACCAGCGCTAGGGCCCCGTACGCCTGCACCGAACAACCCATGGTCGCGCCCGCTATCGTCGTATGCCAGCGCCGAGCACCCCGTAGTTGTGCCCGCCGTCGCCGGGCGCCTCGCAGTCGCTGGACGCCAACGTCGGGCGCTCCAAGTGAGGTGGCCGCGAATCTGCCCACTGGCAGCCTGGAGCGAGCCACCGCCGCAGTCGTGTCTCTGCCACGTCATAGCCGCCTCTTGGACACCAGATCCGGCCAAGGGGACGCCGGATCCACGCGTATCGGGCTGAAATCCTGCCGTCGCCATGTAGACCTACCTCAGGAGCACCTCTGGGAGAGAGAGAGAGAGAGAGAAGAGGGCAGAGGAGGAGGAAGATGACCCAGCCACTGCCATCCTTGCCCTCTGCCGGACTTCCGGCGTCGAGCTCCGATGGCGGCCAGGCATGGAGCCACGAAGGAGGACCCCGGAGGCATTGTGGAATGGCACTGCATGAGTCGCCCCAGGAGAGAGCGACACAGGGGTTGGGTGGATGTTGCCTCATAAGTTGGTTTTTCTAGATGCGGCTTGTTAGGCACTGGCCTAACATCTCGTCCTAGTAAACAAGAAGACCCTTATTTTCCTGGACAAACCAGGGTCAAGGCAACCTTGTTCGAAAATCTCAAATAGTTGCTCATCATAGAGTCAATATCCCTGTAAAGGATAAGCTTCTTTGGAAAGGCACAGACAAGTAATGTAATTAACGATGCGTGCGCAGAGGCGGAGCCACCACTAGGGTGAGCTAGGGCGGCCACCCTAGCTCCCGTTGGTCGGGCACTCTACCCCCACCCCATGCAGGCCGAAAATGGCGAGGGCATGATGCCACCAGATGCAGCGAAGACAGCGGACGCGTGCGGCGCGTAGGTAGGAAGGGACAAGGCGGAGAACAGCCAAAGCACATCATGGGCCACGGTCGTCTCTTCTGTACTGGCGTACTGCATTGGCCCAGTGCCCTAGCCTAGGACAGGCCTAGGCGGCTGTGGCAGAACCGCCTAATCTAATGCCCTCCCAAGGGTACTTGCCTTCCACTAGACACTAAGTACCCAAAAGAGAACACTAAACTATACGATTACGTCGAGCACACCACATGGGAGAACTCAAAAATCCACATTTTTACATCAGGATCATAAATGAGAGAGTAAAGCTTACAACATCCTTGTTATTTCTTACATCACTTTTAGTACAACATTAGAGTAATTCATTATTTGATAAGAACATCGGAAAATAAAACGTTATCAGAGTTTAGCGAAAATAAAATCATTTAGTGATAAGATAAACATTAACATGATAACTTTTACAAGCATGAAATGATAACAAGCTGCAAGTGTTTTCCTCGTAAAACTTTTGGTGAGAGTTTTAGTAAATAAACTCTAATCTGCATCGTAAAGGAAATCCTCGCTGAGCCCACCAGAAGGTTTCCACACACAAGTGTCAACTTATCAGCACCTGTCACCTGCAACGGGGGAATAAAACCCTGAGTACTCAATTTTACTCAGCAAGACTTTCCCGACAGGAGAAAGTAAAAGACTTCAAGGATTATGCAAGGCTTTCTGACTTGTGGGTTTATTGCATCTGCAAGAAGCATTACTAAAGGTGCATCCATATATTTCTTTTTATTAGCAGTCATCATTAGTTCATTAACCGACCATTCTATGTAAGCACCAAAGCTACTTTCAAGCAGGTGGCAAACAATCAGAACCATTTCACCATCTTCCATAGTTCTTACTACGATGACAGATTATAGTCATGTCGGACCGTCAATTTGACGGTGTTCGTGAATCAATGTGCCTAGTTGGGTGCCCCAAAAACACACGTCTTGCTTGTACCCCGGGCACAAGCAAGACCAACCCGTTTCACTCCTGTCACGGGGTCCAAGTCTCCATCCAAGCTCGGACTCTAAGCCCCCAACACTGCAGGCCCGGCCTCAGTATGGTGCTTAGACCTCCTCAACCCAATAAATATGTAACCACCTAAAAAGCCGGTCCAGAAAGAGCCGGAACCCATGATAAGAGAGGAACAAGTCTTTCCGCTCCCATAAGCAAGTATATGCTCGGGACAAATAGGTCTGTGACCAGACTATGGAATCCAATGCAATGAGCGGTCCTTAATTGACACAGGCGGGACAACTGCAACCAGAGCCCCGCTCTGTTGCCCAACCAAGTTCAAGTCCATCCAAGCCTAGTCCCACCTGGTTTCCAATTATTATACATATTTATTCCATATGATAGTAACATGATAATAGTAACAATAATATATTTCCTATCTCTCACGAGTGATAGGTAATCACTCGACTTCTACCAGAATCCTATAGCATAGCACGCTATACGATCCTATCATAAGACTCATAGGATAAGGATATACATATGCAAGTGGGTTTCATTCAACTCCTTGAAAATTAATACACAAGCATAAATAAAGTGCAGAATAATAGGGGTTATGCATCGGGGCTTGCCTGGGTATGATTTAACCAAAGTTAGCATTCCACTAAGGTGACACGATCATCAAGGCACCATCTTTTCTGCTACCTCCGGATGACTTCGCAATCCATCATCGTTCCTATTGTGATATATGTGGATGCAACATAGAGACTTAAATAAACAACGATAATTGCAACTAGAAGAACACGATACGCTTCGCAACCTCACGAGCTAACTCTAACGCACTAGGCTACGTACCCATGTTATTAAACAAGACAGTATTTTCCCCGGCAAGTATTTTAGTTACACGAACCCAAAGTGTTGCTTTATTTATTTTATCGATTTAATATTTATACTCTAACTAGGGCTCATTACCTAATTAAGCAAACTAATTATTTTGGAGCTACCAAATTACAGAGAGTAGATAATCACATAATAAAACTACTATGAAATTTTCAAAGCTAACACTATCATCATTTTGCTCCTAAAATTCTTACAACTTTTATCCCCATAATGCTGAGCATCGCAAATTAATTATGGAACTCTTGAAAATATTATGGAACTATGTGAACAAGTTATACCAGCAGGTAGACCATGATTTTAGGAACTGAACAAATTTGGTTTCACAATTTTTGGACTTCTACACATTTAGATATTAAATTTACAATTTAAGCTAGAAACTATATTAGAAAATCATTTGGAAAAGGAAAAAGGGCTGGCGGCCACCATTCGGCCCAACTGGCCAGGCGCGGCGCGGAGCGCACAACAGGCCGGCCTAGCAAAGGCCCAAGGCGGCGAGAATACCACCCGTACCCTGCAATATTGCAAAAGAATCCCTAGCACCTCAGGTTATTACGCGACACAGCTCCGCACTATTATACCAGAGACATACAATGCACCAACCACCCTGAACTAAGTTGCCTTCGCAACGAGCCGGTCCCCGATATCCCTGCGCATGCCGGCGCAGTTTCGGCCGGCACTGCACGGCCATGCCGACCTGTCGAGCGAAGCACCGGTTCGACAGACAGACCGATGAGCACTGCAGGGCCAAACCAAAACCCGAGCGGCGGTTGAACGGCATACGGTGCCCCCCAGTACCTTGCCCACGGCGGCCGACCATCCGCCATGGCGGCGCTCCTGTTCCGGCGTGCCTACGCGCTCTCGAAATGGAAGAAATGACGGAGGAGTATCAGTAGCTCACCCTGGTGCATCCTGCATCGACGGTTGAGGCGAAGGTGTGCTGGGTGGTCCGGTCACGTGCGGCCGCACCGTGCGGCGGCGCCCCGAGTGGACACCGATGCGTTAGCTCACTCCCGGCTGCGTCCCAGGAGAAGCTAAGGCGAGAACCGCATAGGTGAAGTCAAGGCGAGCTCGAGGTCAAAAACAATCGAACCAATATGAGCCCTTACCCCAACTCCAACGGTGCGGCGGCGCTCATGGCCTGCGACGAGTAGCACCTAAATTGCTGATTGGCAATGCTCGACCGGCTTGCGGAAAGAACGGGCGGCTAGTCGACTACCTATGCCACTCGCAGGCGCGAGGAATTGCGGCAAAATCGAGTGGTTGAAGAGAGGGGGAAGGAAAACGGTGACTCTATTCACAGCGCGGGTGGAGGAGGTCACGCGGGTGGGTCGCCATTAAGGGGGGGCAGCTCCGGTCGGTGGCAAACGAGCACGAGGTGCAGTTGACGAGCCTGAGAAAGTGTGGCGCGTCGCGCACGGCAGCAGCTGCCTTGATTGCTCGGCATTAGCTAGCGGGAATAGACTAGGCAGAAGACGTGTCCATTGCGACTGTGGCCGAGTCAACGAGGCAGAGGCGGCAACAGCACGACGCGACGAGGCGGGCAGCTGCGGCGTCGGCACGTCCCGCGGTCTCGGTTTGGCCTTACGCGCGGCATAATGACAACAGAGCTGTTGCGGCCTGGGCCGGGCACCAGCAGTGCACGCGCACACGCGGTGACTGTGCCCACGGGGCCAAACGCCCGATACAGAGGCGTGCACAAATCTTAAAGCGAGACAAAAGCCGCTAACGAATCCGATTGAGGCCCACTTGATTTCACTTACCTGGAACGATAATGTCAGCTGCCTAGCGAGGCAATCGTTGCGGCCAGAGAACAGCCATCGAGGGATGTTGAGAAGTGCCAAGATGGGTTTGTCACCCTAGACGCCGGTTCACGAACATGGTGCCTAAATGTGCCTGGCCGCACGATCGAACCAAGTTTTGGGCAATTTTTGAAATGCCAACGCAACGTCAAGCCAGTCCGTGAACTATACCATGCTAAAGTACTCACTATGGTGCAACCAATGGCGCAAAAATATACAGCTAGTGTTTAATTATTTTTGTTAGAATTTACCTATCAAAATAGCATTGTCTACTATTTTCCCACATTTAGGAAAAAAAAAACAAGGCTACAGCTAGAACTTACAGCCCTAAGCACTTTTGCCCTAATTTTTAAGAGGTATAAATCTTGCCGATTCCAATTAATTAACATAGCATGCCATAGTCCATACTTCACACTATCTTGTAGAAACAAAATAAATAGATATTATTTTTATTATCTCACATGTTATAATTCGTCAAAAAGGATACTTCTTAAACATGAGTTACATCACACCGGTGCTTATTGAATTTGCTTGCGCGCTAAAAGCCCAAAACGACTTATTCTATTTTTTATTAAGATTTTTATTAGCACGTTTACGCCTTAAGTAAACTAACTTACAATACTTATTTTAATTTTTCTCAGCCACAAAGGTGAAGTCACATACGGTACGTTTATCAATTCTTATGAGTGTTTAATTCTAAAACCCGAGGAACTTGTTTCGTTAATTTCTTTTAGACCCTAACCCTGGTGCTAAGCAAGTTCGTAACACACAGGTCTCGCACCTCGCTACTCGCTCGACTGCACGTCTACGCGACTCCTCACATCTCGCTCGTCAGGTTCGCCCTCGGCCCCTCGCCGCCACCGGACGCCTGTGGATCCCTGGCCAGCTGCTAGCCCCACCGTCCCAGACGTTGCCGCTTGGTGCCTCGGCCGCCGGCCAGCTCCCTGCTCCTAGCCGCTCGGCGCCGAGGCCCCTAGCCGCCGGCCAGCCCCCCAGGGCCCAGGCGGCCAGGCCGGCCCTGCTGGACTCTGGCTGCAAGCCAATGGGGGATTTTGGATTCGGGGATTTGGGGATTTCAGAATTTTAGTCATTTGGTGATGGATGGTGGGGGAGGTCGAGGTAACATCTTGATTCTTATTGATTGTTATCCAACTTTTGCCCTTAGCATGTGTGTTGTCGTGTATAAATCCGCCCTAGGTCATTTCTCGGGCAGGATTCGCCACTACACGTGCGTCATGTCTAAATTCCTTAAAATAATCTATATAATCCATAATCAGGCTTTAGCCGATAATGTTGTAATATCAGAGTTGTTGAGTTAATCATTTTGTTCTTTTAAGCCACCTTGCATTGTCCAAATTTATCTAATCCTTGAGGATAGTGAAGTCATAAACTGTTCTTGATCAACTCTTATAAAGCTCGAGTTCATCTTGCCGTAGATGTCTACTTGATATCTATCTCTTAGATCGACTTGACGACCATCTCAGTGTTCTCCCAGTAAGAAAGAGTGTGTGCGTGAGTGTCGCTGACGTCCTCCTAGCCGCTCTTAGCCAATGCACATGTCCTTTAAAGTGAAGCTTTCCTCTTAAAGTTGATCCTTAGTCCCTAAGTCTTTATATCTATATCTCTGTGAAGACAGGAGACTGGAGACTAGTTTCTCACTCTTATTAATTTTTCCAGTAGGCCTCTCGTGATTTTCTAAAAAAAATAGTCTTCATATCTCTAGTCCTTTTCGAGTAGGATCCTTGACCAGTACCTTTATCTCGACTCCACGTCTCCACCCCATGGTTTTGGAGCGCTCACCGGTCTGAAACCTGGACATCTCAGGTCCCCTTAAAGTCAATCATATCACCTTGAGCTATAACCTTTGAAACCTAGCTAATTCATTAACATAAATATTCAAATACATGTCTAGCTGTAGAAAAAGTATCTACATGTCCGTTATTTTAGTTATTCAATTAATTGGCATACTAATGGATATATAATCAACATTTATATTTTCCCAACATTTAACAATAAACAACTCAGTGATTTTTTGATGGTTCAATACATTATTTATTAAGAACATGATGATCAGATATAGATTATACTCCCTCCAATCTTGTTTACAAGTCATTTTGCTTACGTTAAGAGTCAATATTTATAGTCTTTGATCAACAATTCGGCTAATAAAATTTAACTATTCTAATACAAACTTGATACTACTAGATTTATATTATCAAAGTTTATAATTATAAATTATAAACAACATAGTATAAGATAAGTGATTAATCAAAGTGCAATTTAGAATACCATGTTCTATCGACGCCTTATAAACTGGATCGGAGGAAGAATTATAGTTATGTAGGGCCTAATTTGAAAGAAGGGGAAGCAAATCCAGAGAAAGAAACCTTCTATGGAGAATTAAATGGTTTATTCAAACGACATTCCCTGGATTGCTCGTCCTAAGCAAAGTTCAAGATTTCAACAGAATTTGAGTTTCTAAACTAGGCTTAGTTGGGTAGTCACAATGTACAAATTACCAAATAGTTTCTAACTACTTCTTGTGCATGGGATCCCAGTCATCGATGGAAACCATTGCCCTCCTCCCCAACGCAGTCTCGGATCGTTTTCACTACTTCAATGTGTGTGAAGACACCATTTCTAACTTAGAAACGGTTTCTCTTTTTCTGCTATCTCTCCTCATTAAATTGATTGTCACATTGACTATAGTAAAAGTCATTAACATGTTGTGGATGAATGTACTATAGTAATGGTATACATATAACATATTATTTATAAGACCAGTCTCAATGAAGGTTTTATTAGAGTTTTATGGGTATTAAATAAGTTGATGTGGCACCGTATTAATAAAGAGAGATGATTAAAGTTTCATAAGAGTAGAGAGAGTTTCAGGGATGAAACTCTTCTGCACTGTTTCTAAAATATGGATGCATTGAAAAACTGGGACATGAAAAGGGAAAAAATTAGATGCATTCGGTCTGCACCATCCTCTCCTGCATATATGTTGTGGATGTGTTGGGATTATGATACCCCGGGTATCTCAAGACATCGATTAGTTAGTCGCTCGGGCGGCCCACGACGAACGAACTAGTATAAGCCCAAGCGACCGTGGCCCAGCTAAGTTACGCGGGCCTGGGCCAAGTGCTACGATGGGGAGTCGGCCACGACCTCCCCCTTCTCCCTTCACCGCACGCCGCATGGCGCCGCACGACCTCTCCTCCGTTCCGACCCCTAGGACGGACGTGAGGGGTTGAATCCCACCAAGTACGCCTGCCCAGACAAGGACAGGCACGCCTACTCAGTTCGCCAGGACCGAGAGGACAGCCATCTCGGAGCAGGCGCCATCCCTACGCCATGCCGCAGACAAGACAGGACCGCCAGGCGGTGATGACAGGTACGGTAACCACCGTCCAAATACGGCCTGACGGGATGGGCGTACGGCTTCACCCACCACGGGATGGGGCTCACGACAATGGCCTTGACTTTCAAGGCCATCCAAGCCCACGAAGGCCACGACCCCAGGGCTCGTGATCGGGGCCGATGGCTCCATGATCAACAAGACAACTGACAACCCGGGAGCAGCTACCAACTCCTGTACGACAAGCCCGGGAGATCAGGCGAAGATGACGAAGGCCACAACGAGACCATGTCGCATAGGATGGTTGGCGAAGCACCACCGTGCCAACAGTGCCATTACGACCGGAACAGTAGCACCAGCCACCCCATATTGCGACGTGGGCACAAGACAATGATAATAACCACGCTCGGACGTGCGCTACACCAAGACAAGACGGCTATGTTAGCTAATTTTCCTCTCTTAGGCTCACAACCGTTTGATCGGAAGAACCTATCTTTTTGTACGTGGCCTGACCCCGGACTCTATATAAGGTGTGTTTAGTTGCGCCTGTAAAATTTTTAGAAGCACAATAACTCTTTCGTTTGTATTTGGCAATTAGTGTCCAATCATAAACTAATTAGGTTCTAAAGATTTGTCTCGTGATTTACAACTAAACTGTGTAATTAGTTATTTTTTATCTATATTTAATGCTTCATACATATGTTTAAAAATTCGATGTAACGGAAAATCTTTTTAATTTTTTAGAATTTTGAAAGAACTGAACACACCCATAATCAAAAATACTTACGTAACAACTGATGAAATACAAATGAAACTTTGGGTGTGTTTAGTTGGTGAAAAGTGGGTGAAAAATTCCTATAGCACTTTTCGTTGTTATTTGACAAATATTATCTAACCATAAAGTAACTAGGCTCAAAAGATTCATCTCGACATTTACAGACAAACTGTGTAATTAGTTACTATTTTTACCTACATTTAATACTCCATGTATGTGTCCAAATATTTGATGTGATGGGTAGAAGAGGAAATATTTTGGATTTGCATGGGAACTAAACAGGCCCTTTGATGAAATTTCCAATCACACTGACACGAATAGTCGGGAGTGGCCGTCCTACTACTAGCGAGCACAGTCGGGGTGTTTAGTTCTAAAATTTTTTTTTGTCTTCTACAGTAAAAGGATATTTTTTTTACACACATGGAGTACTAAATGTAGATAAAAAAAACTAATTACATAGTTCTCGGTAAAATCTTGAGACGAATCTTTTAAGCTTAATTAGACTATGATTATCCATAAGTGCTACAGTATCAACATGTGCTAATAACGGATTAATTAGTATCATTAGATTCGTCTCGCAGTTTCTTGACGAGTTCTGTAATTTATTTTTTTATTAATATCCAAAAATCTCTCCCAACATCCTTTCAATACATTTGATGTGACTTCTAAAAATTTTCACCTCCTCAACCACACATACCACCTCAATGGGAAAAATTTTCACCTCCTCAGCCACACACACACCCCACCTCAATGGGAACACGAACGGTTTTACGGGCGCACGCCTGCATTTACTTCAATCTCTCGGGAACTCCAACAGCCGGCCGCGTACTTCTGGAGTAGTAGTACTGTACTACTATATACTGCAGAGACCACTGGCTTGTAGCAACACTTGAGGAGGAGCTACGAGCTAGCAGAGGAGAGCTTATAGCAACGACGCGCACCATGAGCGCTGCGGACGAAGAAATGGAAGCTGGGCCTGAGCACGATCCACGGGCAAAGATGAAGGCCGTGCTCAGCTACTGGGGGCGTGTTTGATTTCTTGCCCCAGCAAGGCCTGGCCGACGAGCCAGGCTCTGGCCAGCCATGGCCTGGGCCAACCCGCACAAGGTGGGTTGTTTGATTGCATTGCATCACTAGGAGCTGGCCCATGTCTTTTTTGTGTTTGATTTCCAGCTTTCAGTCTGGCCCAACACCAACTACCATCAACTACTAGTTAGGGATGGTGTTTGATTCGAGCCGGGCCCAGTTCGGCCAAGAAACAGCAAGCAACAGAGAATTTCATTTGAGCAAAGAAGAATAGCATATTGACAGCTGCAGTTTTTGATCTGGGCAAACATCAACAAAGCACTAACAAAGTAGATATGAACATGGCCTCAGACTCAATAATGATGTCATTCTTAACAGTTTTGTCTAAGTAAAACAAAAGAAACCGTCATCATCGGCCATAGAACCCAATCTCAATTACAGGAGCAACAGGTCGACAGCCTGCTCCAAAGAACTAACACCAACACCCCAAGAATGACAATGATCACATTCTTACCAGAACTTGGTTTGTCAATGATCACATTCTTACCCTCAGTTGCATGACTTGATGCATGACTTGGATACAATAAACATAGGCCTCAGTTATTAATGGCAACAAACCATGAATCACAGGTAGCTGCACTAGGAGAATAAAAGAGCAAACAAAACTTGGGAAACTCATATCTGTCAAGTATATGTGCCCAAGACCATTCCCTGCCATCACTTAGCACAGAACCAGTGTTGCAAGGGATTGGTCCAGTCCCACATAACCATCACAGACATGAAAAAACCAAGAAAACATATCAATAGAAACAATATGCAGCTACCTCATCACTTGTAAAACAAATAAACATCATCGGCCAATTTTCCATCTTTTCATCATCATCTCAGTCATAGCCTTGCCAAAAACAACAGCAGCAGCTCAGCATTGGTGGTCAGTCAACAACAACAGCAGCAACTTGGAATGAAATAGCAGTAAAAAGCCCAGCATAAGTAATAAGATCGAAGCAACCAACAGAGGTTGCAATTTAGTACATGCCAAATGTGTTGAAATGAGTTCAGCTCACAAGAAGTGAGCACTAGTAGCAGTTTCCAAGTCTTACTTGGTCATCTATAGTTAGCCACCCTCCTAAGCCAAATTACAGTTTCCAAAAGGACAGTTGCTGGTCAGCCATCTACCATGCACAGTCTAGCCAAAAGAACCCAAAAGAGAAGAGAGTGTGGGAGGTGGAGGCAATATAGGCCTCAACAGTCAACCCCTCAATAGGCAATATAGGCTGCCAAGGACAGAACTACATGTTGTAGTTCTTTGACAGGTAGGTCCTGAGCCAAACAGACCTGTGGGGGGTGGACATGTTGACAAACCCAGTGGCAACTGCCTTGTTCTCAAGCAGATGGGTGTAGGCAACAATCAAGGCCTCAGTGGAGAACTCTGGCATCTCCATGACAGCAAGATACAG
This sequence comes from Saccharum hybrid cultivar R570, assembly GCA_038087645.1. Classification (NCBI taxonomy): domain Eukaryota; kingdom Viridiplantae; phylum Streptophyta; class Magnoliopsida; order Poales; family Poaceae; genus Saccharum; species Saccharum hybrid cultivar. Next base: position 12,387,207 of record JAQSUU010000401.1, read on the forward strand.
GTCTGGATCAACATGGGCAGCACCAGTTTTCAACATAGCATTGGCAACATTGTTCACAGCATCTGTCATGTTGGTCATCATCAACATCTCCTCCTCACTAAAGTTCCTTTTCCTCTTTACACCAGCATTGGTTGACACAGGTGGAGTAGCCTTGCTGCCCTCACCTAAGTCAAAGGTGGGTTTGGCTTCAAAGGCAGGACAAGAGAAGTCCTGCCCCTCAAGCTTTGCAGCCACACTGTCAGCATTGTTGACTCCCAAAGGGGCACTGGACCCTAAGGCAAACCTACCAGTTGCCAAAGTGCTACCAAAGATGGATTCCATCTCAAGGTAGAATTTGATGGGGGTGTTTAAGAACTCAGCATCCTTAGGGTGGTCCTGCAGTTAGTGTGCATGAGTTAAGCAAGTGTAGGTACAAGTGCATAAGTGCCAAGTTAAACAAGTGTAGGTACAAGTGCATAAAGACAAATGTGATGCTAACTAGGTCATTTGTACCTTGCAATGACCAAGGTAGTGGTCCTGCTCTAGCATTATGGCATGGCAATCATCATCAAATGTTGCCCCACTCAGGTCCTTCAACTTGGCAACCTTAGCCCACTTTTGTTTCCACTTCCTCAAGTGATTGTACACTTGAGTGGGACTAACAACCACACCACTGTACTCCCTGAGAGCCTTAGCTACAGCATTCACATCCTTATCCTTGTAAGTCTTGTCTGTCCTAGAGCCATCAGACACAATCTGGGCCATCCTCCTTAGGACAAACCCAGATGTGTTATTGTTCCACCTCATAGGAGCTTGCTGCCCTCCAGCAGTAGCAGCACCAGCAGGAGCACCTTCAACAGCATCACCCTCAACTGCAGCACCAACAAGGTCTACAACCTCAGGTGCAGCCAAAGCAGCTGCAACTGCTGCCTGGGCAACTGCTGCATATCCTTGCACCATGTTGGCAGCAGGCGCAAACCCAGTTTGGGCAGGGCAACTCATACTAGCCATCCTAGGAATGTTACCAACCATATAAAGCTTAAGCAGTAAACAAGAACAATTGCAAATAAACATGAACTTATTACATCACAAATATCATAGGTCTCAGACATAGCAATTAAATTGTTCATTAGCAATACACCACGTGAGTTCCATATCCAGGGTCTACCAAATTATTTTACACATGAATGAAATGCAACAGAATCAGGTCCTATGGGTCCCCCTAGCTTCCCACATAGCATTGGCAATCTGATCCCTAATAGTAACCATTGCAGGTTCTTCTAGGGGCACCTCTCCCTCATCATCCTCAGGCACCTCACCCTCAAACCCTTCCTCAGGTGGAACAATTTCATCAATCCCAAAGCCAAGAATCCAGTTATGCAGTATGCAACAAGCAAGCACAAGTTTCACTTGGGTCTTGTACTTGTGGAAAGATTTGTTGTCTACAATCCTGAACCTGCCCTTAAGTGCACCCCAGGCCCTCTCCACTACAACCCTGAGTGAAGAATGCCTCAGGTTGAACAACTCCTTACCATTGGTGGGGTAGTTTCTGTTGGAGAACTCACTCAAGTGGTACCTAACCCCCCTATAGGGTGGTAAGAAGCCAGTCCTGCAAGCATATCCAGCATCTACCAGGTATATTTTACCTACAATTGGGGGACAAGAAGTGTGAAAGTGTGTAGTGGGTGTAAGGACATAAGTGCAGACACTAGCTATTGCAGTTACCTGCTGGGATAGTGAACCCATCATCTCTCTGAATGGCATCAGCTAGGATTAGTGCATCATGGGCTGAGCCCTCCCAACCAGCTAGGACATAGGTGAACTTGAGATCAAAATTCACTGCTGCCATGACATTCTGTGTGGGGCTTGTTTTCCTACCCCTGAAGGCTTGCTGCATGTGTCTAGGCACCCTTGCCAACACATGAGTGCCATCAATGGCAGCAATTACATTCTACAGAAACCAGCATAAGTGCATAAGCATAGGTGGTAAGTTTGATGCTACCCAATAGAAATTTAGTTAATTAACAAGTACCTTGAAAAAAGGGAACCATCTGTGGCTACCCATAATCTTAGGGTGTGTGTCAGTGGAAGGAGCCCTGATCAACTCACCCCTTAGCTCACCAACAGCATACAAAACTTGGTGGAAGATTCTACTAACTGTCTCAATAGACCTCCTAAAGGATTGGTGGACCACCCTAAACCTCTGGTTGTGACCAACCACATGCAGAAACATTGCTACCTGCTCCTCAACTGGGCATCCAACAGTCTCAGGTACAAGGCCTCTACTTCTAAGCAGGTTGCATAATGAAAAAAATGGAACCCTTCTCATGCGTAGCATGGCTATGCATTCAGTGTCATTGTAATTGTACATCATCTGGAGTGTGCTCTGCCTATGCCTCTCAGCATGAGTCCTAGGCCCATAAGGGATGGACTCATCTCCAGCGATCTTCCTAAGCCTACTGACCACAAAACACACCATCACAGCAACCATCCCAGCTGCTTGCCTAGCCATCACCAAATGTTGTGCATTTCCATCCATCTACATGCATTCAGAAATGTATAAGACAATTAAGTAGACCCTGGCTAGCCTCTGCATGACAGTGTATGCTTTCATAATAAAAATAGCACGGCTGCATTCATAACAATGCCTCCCAGTGCTCAGAAGCTAGTCATCATCGACCATTCATCAAACTATCTCATCCCATCATCAACCAAACCAACAGAGTAACAACAGAATCATTAACATTAATCGTACTGGAAAAAAAGGTGGCCTAAAACCAGATCCAAATGGACAGAATAATCATGTTCAAGCATCAGTAGGTACCCAGCATCAAAGAATCCACATATCTGACCGCAACAACTAACCCTACAACGAAAGCAATCTGGACAAAGATGCACAAAGTAGTCATGTTCAAGATGTAGTAACTCCATAACATCAACCATAGCACAGATCTGACCGCAAGAACTAACCCTAGACCGAAAGCAAGAACAAACCATCATGCAAAGCACAGATGTAAGCTCAAGAACAAACCCTAGACCGCAAACAATGGGGAAAACAAATTCATTTCACCTCGGGTCAGCCGGAGGGAGCCAAACAGGTCGAATCGAAGAGAGGTGGGGAAGAAGTAGCAGATCTGGTCGGTGAAGCACCACCAAAGCTACTCGGAAGAAGACGGAAGCAGACGGCCTCGCCGGAGCCCAGCAACGGAGGGAGCCGCGCCGCCTGGACGCAGATCCACACCGGGGGAACGGAGATCAAGCCCGGGGAAGACCACCACGCGCCGGCAACCGAGCTCACCACCGCCGCCGGTACCTCAACGGGAGTAGAGTGGGGAGTGGAGCAGAAGAACTGAGCGGGTGGAGGAGGGGGTTGATATAGGCGGCGGATTTCGGCGGGCAAGGGAGCGCGCGGAACTTTCCCCCTTCCCGCGCGAGCCCGCCGCGGCCTCTCGCCATGGCGCCGAATCGCCCCCGCGCGCGCCGCCAGAGCCAGGCCGAGAGGAAACGCAAAGGAGGAGTGTGCGGCCAGAGCCAGGAGAGAGAAGGAATTTTGCATCCCGCTGGCCAGGCTCCAACCCTGGGCCATGGATATCAAACACTCGGCCTTAGTCCCAACGGGCCTGGCCGAGGGAATTTGGCCCATATCAAACACGCCCCCAGTCGGTGACCAAAGACGACCGCACGCTGAGCAAGTTCGATGTTGGCTTCCTAGAGCACAAAATATTGTCCTGGTCCATCCAAGACGTCTTCAACAAGGACCTCCTTAAGCAGCAGGTGAGTGATCGAGTCCACTCCAGTCCACCGCATGCATCTTTCTGCTTGCATTGCATTGCATTGCGTTGCGTTGTTCTACTAGTATCTATCGACTTGTATATCTTTGGTGATTATATCTATACCCCTGACTATTTTAGATTGAAGGTTCCGTTTGCCTTTATTTCAGACGTCGTTAGAGAATAAATAAAAAGAATTTAAAATCCCCATTTGGTACATACATGCATGTAGAGCACAGACTAAACTGCCCTTCTACTCTCCTACATCCCGTCCTCATTCCTCTCTCCCTCTTGCTCGGCGGCGTGAGGCGAGCGACGCCCGGAGCGCGAGGCGCGAGCGAGTCCCGGCCAGCGGCGTGGGGCCGGCTTGGGACGCAAGGCTAGCCTCCCGTCGGCGCGATGGCCAGTCACGCGGTGCGGCGTCCTCGCATGGCAGGCGCCTTTGGTTTGCGCAGAGGCCTTTGACTGTCGCGGGCAGCCTCGGGCGGCGTCGATACGCACGCAAGTAATCCCTCGCTCCCGGTCTGCTTGGTTCACTCCCAAAATGTACCGAGCCAAAAATTTGGCAAAGACATGATTTTGGCTAGCGTTCGGTTTGCTACTGAAACTTCTCAATGTCTCACATTTGGCTTGTCAAATCTATGACAACTTTTTTCTCAACTTTTAGTTGTCAAATCTTTGGCATAGCAAATTTTGATTGCAAATCAAGCAGGAAGTCCTCATCTCGCGTTGAGGACTCAACCGATCTCAGCTTTAAGTAGATTTTTAAAAAATAGTGATCAAAATAGGTTTATACCAGAAATATATGACGTGACTAATCTAACTATGTTTATATGGCACCGCAAAAATTATTATTTTTTAGTATACAACTTGTCGAAATACAAGATAGAGACTTATTTTGGACGGACGGAGTATGTCATACACTTTAGAATCAGTTTGATTATTGATTGGTCTTGCCGTAAGCATCTCATGCTCGCTGAGTCTTCTCACGCTACATATCTCTGAATTTTGGTATGCCAGACTTCAAAACGTGAGAATGAAATCCGACTTGTCAAAATTATTTTTTAGTATCCAAGTCATGTTAGGATCTCATGATGTTGTTAAAATAGTCAGAAATTTGCTTAGATCTGAAATATATGCAAATTCTTTCAAGTTTTGTTGTTAAAATTATTTTGAAGTATGTCAAAATTAGTTTGATATCGAAGCAGGGGTAAAATCAAATAGTACTTTGAAAAATATGGGCAAATCCGTATCGGCATTCTGGTCTTTTTATAGCTGAATTGACATTGTTAAGTGCCCTCAAACAGAATAGGATCAATCTCAGTCTCCAATTCAAAAACAAAGTTAAAGAAGGGCAAAAAAACCATTTGCATTCAAAATAAGGGTGTGGACACAAAAGCCCCTTGATTTAATTGCCACTATCATCATCTATCTTTCGTGGATTGATCTAGATTGTGCATGGCGTTGTTCCAAACTTGTTCTGACACTGATTATTTATTTTGCTTAAAGATGAGAGCTAACAATATATAATTAATTTGGGGTGTATTACAGGTCCACAGGATTCCTGATACCTTCATGTCGCTGCATGCTTACTTGGACTCATTTAAGGGCCCTCTGATTGAAGAAGTACATTATGATGTCTTTTCGTCATTGAACGGTTATGCTCATGCAAACTTTATAGAGATAATCCGACTGGAGAAGCTTAGTGATGAGAAATCAATATTTTGTTTCGAGGTTTCCATGCCATCCAAGGACGAGAAGTCAAGGGAGATTTATATCCCCAAGCAAGGGGATATAATAGTTGTGTCCTCGCAGAAACCAAAGCATGTGTCCGATCTGACAAAGAATAGGTCATCGTACAATTTAGGTTCGGTTCTAAAATCTGGAGATGAAGAAGACAGTGATTTGCCACCAAATTGCTGTATTGTTCGGTTTCGATCAGCTATTCATGTGGAAGTAGATCCTGAAACAAGCATGCCTACAGGACCATATTTTGCTGTCTTTCTCATAAATATCAAGACATACGATCACATATGGAAGTGCCTTCACTTGGGAGCAAATGATCATAAGTTTGCAGCACTTCAGGGCAGAGGGGCTAATACAGCTATTGTCAATCTGGTGTGGCAGTACAAGAAACAGGTATGCCATGTCCTTTCTAACATCTCATCATCATATCGACACCTTATATTTGCATCTACATTTACAACACTTTTGCTAATGTTTCCAGCATATCGGTTTGTGAGTAGGATCAGTCATATCTCTTACTGCATGTGGATTGAGAAATTGAGATAACTCCTCAGTTTGACTTATTTGTTTATTTTCCTGTGCATGCAGGCAGCTGAAGATGGTACCTTGTCATTCCCCCAGCTCTCTCAATGCCTCACTCGTAAATCAGTTGATGACCTTGGCCTTGAGAAGTTCAACCTAAATGATTCACAGCTGAATGCAGTAGCTGACTGTGTCTCATCAGCAATAGAGAACCGGTCGCCTTCCCTAAAACTAATATGGGGACCCCCTGGGACAGGCAAAACAAAAACCATCAGTACTATCCTCTGGGCAATGCTCATGAAGGGCTTGAGGACACTTACCTGTGCCCCTACTAACACTGCTGTGTTGGAAATTGCATCTCGAATTGTCAGGCTTGTTGAGCAGTCTTCAGATGGCAGTGTCTGCTTTCTCAATGACATTGTCCTGTTTGGAAACAAAGAAAAGATGAAAATACGTCATGAGGATGATCTTTCCATGGCATTCTTGGACTCTCGCGCTGAACGGTTGCTGCCATGTTTCATGCCATGCACAGGCTGGATGCATTGTTTGCGCTCGCTAATAGATCATCTTGAGAATCCTATTACCAGTTACAGGCTGCATGTTGAGAAAATACTTGAAGATGAAAGAAAAAAGGAGAGCGCTAAGCAAAATACATGTGAAGATGGAATTCGTAAAGCACGTGATGTGGGTGACAACTCTGCGAGGGCTTCTTGCGTTTCGCTATCAGAGCCCTCTGCAAAGGATGGGCACAAACCTATCCAGGGTGAAGCATCCCCACGTTATCCTTTGCGTTCAAACCCCAACTCCAAAGATCATCTTCTCGCACCCCTCTCGGTGTTCCACAAGACAACCCATAACAGGAGTGAAGACGAGGACAATAAGGGAGGATGCCACGGTTCTGGAGCAATGGAGGGTACATTCAGAATACCGCCATTCGAAGATTATTTCAAAGATTATTTCAACAAGGCGACAAATAAGTTGAGAGAGTACATTGAGATAATGTACAATGATCATCCACGAAATCCAGAAACAGGACACAGCTTTCAGTGCATGCTGGACGTGCTTGAATTGATTGAAATTCTTCAGAAACTGATAAATTATAAAAATAATGATGTATGGTCAGATGAATTTCATGATTGCAAGATAGAAGATGACGGTAACCCTATTTTGTGGTCTGAGCAGCTAGCCTGTGTGCGGAGTAACACTAGCAAAAAGTACAAATTCAAGCTAGCTAGATCCTTGTGTGTGCAAGAATTAAGATATCTTCAGAAAAATTTGGAGCTTCCTTGTTATTGCAGCATGCGATCAATTCAGATTTACTTGCTGCAGAGAACAAAATGCATTCTCTGTACAGTTTCTAGTTCTTTCAGGTTGTACAATGTGCCCTTGGGCAATTCTTCTACAGATGTTTTCAGTTTGCTCACAAAGCCTGAAAAATTCAAGCTTTTGGACATGCTGATTGTGGATGAGGCTGCACAGCTCAAAGAGTGTGAGACCTTAATTCCTTTGCAGCTGCCTGGCATAAGGCAGGCTGTGTTCATTGGAGATGAATATCAACTACCTGCTCTGGTGAAAAGCAAAGTAAGCTCTGTGTATTCTGATTTTCCTCTTTTCTTTCAGTTATGTAGGTTGGAACCATGTTCAAATGTATTATTATTTTGTAGATATCTGATAGCGCAAACTTTGGACGAAGTGTTTTCGAAAGGTTAAGTTTGCTAGGCCATGAGAAGCACCTTCTGAATGTTCAATACAGGATGCATCCAGAAATAAGCAAGTTTCCAGTTGCGACATTTTACGATGGCAAGATATCTGACGGTCCCAATGTCACTAGTAAGAGCTATGATAGGATGTTTTTGGCGAGCAAAATATTTGGACCCTATTCCTTTATTAATGTAGATGGGGGACATGAAACAACTGAGAAGCATGGCCGGAGCCTGAAAAACACAGTAGAAGTTGCTGCAGTAGTGCGGATAGTCCAGAGATTGTTCAAAGGTAACCATCATTGTTAATTCTTTAGTCACAGTACATTTTGTTTTCCTTTTGAATTGGGCTCTCGCAAACTACTTCCACAACTGTTTTTAGTTGTAATCTTATTGATTGTAATAGTGGTATGTTGTTCTACGATGGACATTCAATATTCGATCTGAACCATTGGGAACTTCACCTCAGCTCACTACGTTTATAATATTCTTTTGTTTTCCTTTTCTGTTAATTGCAGAGTCAGTGTCTACTCGTAGCAAGCTCTCTGTTGGTGTTGTGTCCCCATATAATGCTCAAGTTAGAGCTATCCATGAAAAAGTGGGGAAATCCTATAACACATACGATGGTTTCTCCGTGAAAGTGAAATCAGTGGATGGTTTCCAAGGTGCAGAGGAAGATATCATTATCATATCTACAGTGAGGAGCAATGGAGCTGGTTCTGTTGGGTTTCTAACAAACCTGCAGAGGACCAATGTGGCTTTGACAAGGGCTAAGTAAGTTTCTTGGTGCTTGATTCCAGGATCCAAACAAAATAAGAAAAAAACAAGTTCTTGTGTTAATTGATTGATCTTTTTGGTAGTTTGGTGTTCTCTTGATGTGGGCTTTGTATTATATACTGTTTTTGGCATGGCAGCATGATTTTTGTCTCACAGTTTTTATATTATTGGACTAATGGTTGTTGGACTGGCAAAAGCCACCTTGAAATTCATACCAACCTAAGGAGTAGCTTAGTTTTTTTCCTTGTTTGTTGCCAGGCATTGTTTATGGATAGTTGGAAATGGAACGACTTTGTCCAACAGCAAGTCTGTTTGGCAGAAAATAGTGAAGGATGCACGTGATCGAGGTTGCTACTTCGAAGCCAGCGACGACAAGGATCTGTCAAATGCAGTAGTCAAGGCCATCATTGAGCTTGATGATGCCGAGAATTTAGTGAAAATGGACTCGCTGCATATAAGCAGGCCGAGGCCTCAGTTTCAGGTAATGCTGAAAACCCTTCTTGAGATCACTGTCCTACGGGAAAGACCAAATTGGCATGCCGTACAAAAGGATTTAAGTTTATAGACAAATACAGTTGCCATTGCCAGCAAGTAATGTATTTTTCCTTCCTGTTTTATATGCAGAAATCAGGTCCTAAGTACCTTTCATGAGAGATCTGATTGTCTGAAGCTCTCAAGTCGAAGTAGCATCAAGATGGTCCCTTTTGGGCGTTTGGGAACCGCACTTGCAGTACGACGTGGGTGGTGTTGTGGGATGCTTGACATTTTGCTGAACCAGCTCTTGATGCACGCTGATTGCTGAAACTGAGGGTGTGCTCAGTAATCTTGGTTTACTAACCTTCTAGTTGGTCGAACAATTACTATTCCTATGAAAACAGTATGTGCTATTATGCTATTGTTGTTTCGGGGAACCTGGTTACTGTTCATATGGTTGAATCGGGGCGCGGAAATTATCAAAGATTGTCTAGCAATTTTCTTGATGCCTATCATGCTCGTTAGCGCTTGGTTGCCTGCAAGTTGTTGCGACTGAACGCCAAGTCTATGGGCTTTATGTGAAGAAAGGCTGAACGCGCTCAGTTGGGCCGTGGGCTTAGACTAGCCAACAATTATGAGGCCTTGAATGCTTTGTGGTCAATTCATTCTCCCAGAAACTACTCCTCGGAACTCTCAAAAACCACTTAGGGCAGTCCCAATGGTACATTGATGATGGTTTCTATCCTCATTAAATGACTTGCCACGTAGGCAAAATGCTGACATGGCAACGTAATTAACGAAGAAAGAGAGCAAAAATCATAGAAATGGTTTCTTCATGAAGAAATCAGGTCTACTCTTGACCCAATGCACCAAGAAACCATGAAATCATCATTGGGGAGAAACCACCAGTTTCTAGGGAGCTCGTGTCGCACTCCCATTGGAGGAAGAAGATAGAGTTGGGAGGAGAAAGAGAAAATAATTATTACTCATAGAAACTATGGGTTGGAAAGCAGTACTTTTTTGGTGCGGTATCCTATGTTATAGAAACTACTAGTTTCTTTCATTGGGACTGCCCTTAGGCCAGTTTCAGTGGGAGTTTTACTAGAGTTTCATTTGCATTTAATAGCCTGCCACATATGCATTTTTGATGACATGTCAACGTTTTAATGAAGAGAGAGAAGAATTGGGTTTCATGGGGATAAAACTCTCTTGACACAGTTACCAAGTCTCTATGAGTCATAGAATTAAATGTCTATGAAACTATGGAATGAAACTTTCCATTGAGAGTGGGTGTTTCATCCGAGTTTTATTTCATTCTATATGACATGGCAGTCTTGGAAACAATAAAATAAAACTCTCCACTGAGACTGGCCTTAGGGCCTGTGTACTCCCCGAAAATTTTTGGGAAATACTGCTGTAGCAATTTTGTTGTTATTTGATAACTATTATCCAATTATGGACTAACTAGGCTTAAAAGATTCGTCTCGTAAATTTCGTCTAAACTGTGTAATTAGTTTTATTTTTTATTTATATTTAATACTTCATACATGTGTCCAAAGATTCGATATGACGGAGAATCTGAAAAATTTTGCAAATTTTTTTGGCAACTAAATGGGGCCTTAAATTGCCTCCTCCTCGGAGTTGCCAACAATGATGAGGCCTCCACGAGCTCTCGCAAGTGATCTGTGACTACAGAAGTTTCAATTGGCATCAGGCAATGCGAATGTGGTAGGGAGTATACGTGATCGGATTTGCTAGCGCCCGAATGTCCAATCCGGACACTAACGTACAGAAGGTGCCTGCGTACGAAGTGAGCGAGCGCCTAGCGCGTCGGTTCTGGTGCCCAGACGGTGCCCGCACACGAAGCGAGCGAGCGCCTAACACATCAGACTCGCGAGCGACCGCACCAGCAGTTGGCCCATGCTGCCAACTGCTTCCCACGTGAATCTCATATGCAACACCTGATCTATTTTTGAAACATCCAAATACAACAATTGCAACATATGGAATAAAATAGATGAAACACTTAAAACAAGCGTCTGAAACACTTGCGAAAAACGCCTGAAAAACATTTTAAAACCATTACAAACATATACAACATCCACATGAAACATTTGCAAGCATACGTATGAAAGACCTGAAAATAGTTGAAACATATGCTTGCAACATGCATGTATATGCAACGTCCAAATCTACTTTTGCAACATCTAGATAAAACACTTGCAACATACGTCTGGAATAGATGAAACATTTGCAACATAAACTTGAAACATACGTGTATAGCTATTACAACATGTGCAACATCCTGATTTACTTTTGCAACATCGATATACAACACTTACAACATACATCTGAAGCACTAAACAAACTCTTGCAACAGATGAGAGAGAGGAGGTCGTTAGCAGCGCAGCGACCGCCGCAGGGTGCTCCGTGCTCGAACTTATCGTCGATGTCCTCGTCCATGAGCATGCGATTGATGTAGCCCAGCATGATGTTCGAGAACGCCTCCAAATCGTCCGGCTGCCCCACCAAGGGCGGCGCGGCAGACGCATCCTGCGGCGGCGATTCACGGTTGTTGCGGGTGGGCTGAACCACATTCAGATAGCCGTGCCGCCGCCCGCAGTTGAAGCAATCCCATGAGACGACAGGAACAGTAGCAACTCGTGCTTGGTGAATGTGAGAGGAGGATGAGGATGGCTGAGCTCGTTGTGCCGTTCGCCTAGTGAGGATGATGGGAGTTTGAAGAAGAGACGGGATAGGAGACGGTGTTGTGGAGGCCGAGAAATGAGTGGATAAGAATTAACTGAGGAATGAGTGGTTGTCCGTGCCTGGAGTACGTCCGATATTTTAGAGAGGGTCGGACGCTCAGGTTATAGCATTTCCGATACAAATGGCACCATGGGGTTGTATGGCAACATTGTCCGTGAAATCAAAGCCAGGGCATTGGAGTTCCAGTGGGCTGAGTTCGTTCACGAGATCAGGAAATGTCGATGCCCACAATCTACTAAGGAGTCAAATGCCAGCAGAAGTGACATGTTTGGCTGCTGAGTCCACCAGAGGGCGTTTGTAATTCTTACTTATAACCAACTCTAAGAGAGTATGGTCTTCCTAAAAAAATTGCCTCCTTCCCTGAGTTGAAGTGGTTACGAGGCATTTATTTTAGTCAGTCAATAAGATCTAATAAATTCTTTATAAAATTTTTTAACCATGAAAAAATATTTTAAATTGTAGCAAAAATCTTAGAGATGTATAGATTGGGATATGAAGAACTCAAATAAAATATTTAGAGCCATGAAAATATCTTTAGATCCCCAGAAAAAAATAGACATAGTTCTAGAAATGGAAAGATATAAAAAAAACTACAAAAACTCCTAAAGATTCATCAATGTCTAAACATCCATAAGCAGTCCACCTAGCTAAGATGTAGCAATCTTACACGCGAATATTATACTCGATGAGTGTGGGCATGGGTACAAATTTCACCACCCGTGGGTACATACACGGGTACAAGATTCTACCTAGGGCTACCGGTGTGGTATGTCTTTTCACTTGCTAGTGCTAAAATTATATTTAGGCCCTGTTTAGATGCCAAATTTTCTCCCAAACTTCACTATACAAAAAGAAGATTTCCCATCACATCAAAATACCGGCATATACATGGAGTACTAAATGTAGATGAAATCAAAAACTAATTGCACAGTTTAGTTGTACTTTGCGAGACGAATCTTTTGAGCCTAATTAATCAATGTTTGGACAAAAAATCACAAATACAAACGAAATGCTACAGTGCAGAATATGTTACTGTACAGATTTTGCACTGCCCAAATCGGGCCAACTAAACGAGGCCCTAGTGATAAATTAATTTATGGTACTGGTATCTGTGCGTATCATACTTACTGGTGCATAGACCTGTTCGCTTGGGCTGAAAAGTCATGGCTAAAAGTACTGTTCGCTGATTTGCTACGAGAGAAAAATACTGCTGAATGACTGGTAGATTTGGCTGATAAGCTTAAACGAACAGGGTACCTATGGATACTGACGTGGGTATAAATTTTACCCAATAGGTAATTTGTTGTGAGTGGGTATTTACTCCATCCGGACCTTACCCGACTGCTGCCATCCTTACCAAAGCTAAGTTCAAAGCCACAAGCACCCACTAAAATCATTTGTCTACAAAGGGTAATTGAGTTTTTACATTTGCATAATAGGATGGGTAGTATGAAAAGAACCACGTGAAACTGTTATTCTAATGTTGGAGTTGAAAAGGAAAACCGTGGACAAAGAAACCGGTAACCCATGGTAGAGTACGTCTGTCAGCGTCGGGCAGTAGCTATCGTAACTTTTGGATCGAGGCCGGCGAGAATCACAAGGAATTTGGTTTGATGGCGTCGGGTAAACGGTCATAAATTTGGTGGACGAGGGCCTTGTTAAGATAGGCAAAAACGTCCAACAATTTTTGCGCAGTATCCGTCACATCGAATCTTTAGACGCATGTATAGAGCAAATGTTAGTAAAAAATAACTAATTACATAGTTTGTCTATAAATGTTGAGACGAATCTGTTGAACCTAGTTAATCTATGATTAGATAAATTTTAACAAATAATAACGAAAAATGCTACATGAATTTTTTACCAAAAATTTTTAGATCTAAACACGCCCTAGATCAAACCGGGGCCATAAATTGGATGGATGGGATTGGGAGCTGGGAGGCCCGTGCACTCCACTGACTGTCAGTCCGTCACGCTCACCACACCGTCCCCAACCGCCATGCTAGCTGCCGCGGCCCACTCTCGCTGTCCGTCCGTCAATCGATTCCGCGCGTCCATCGGGCGACATCCTGCCTGACCTCCGATATCATCCAATGTCCGATGCATAGGCCTTTTTAGTTTCGAAAATTTTGCAATTTTTTTAAGATTTCTGGTCACATCAAATCTTTAAACATATACATAAAACATTAAATATAGATAAAAAATAAAACTAATTATATAGTTTAGCCGTAATTCACGAGATGAATCTTTTAAACCTAATTAATTCATAATTAGACATTAATTACCAAAATAAAAAAATATCACAATAACATTTTACAAAAATTTTCGCCATCTATAGAGAGCCGGAGTTTGCGTCGCCGGGCGGATACGCAACCCAACCCAGCCCGGCCAACCCATTCAATTCATCAAGACGGTCGTGTTTGCGTGTGTATCCCGTGAAATGAAATCCACCTCCACCACCAGGGTTTCAGCGCTGGATCGATCGCTCTCGCGGTCGTCGCGGATCGGGCGAGCCTCCATCTCCATCCATCCATTGGCTAGCCGCGTTCGTGGCGCCACGCTCATGCCGTGCCCGACCCAAAAAGCAACGGACGCCGGCCGTGCAACGCTGTTCTCAAAAACTTTCTAAAAAGTGCTAATCGAATCTTTAGAAGTATGCATAGAGTATTAAATATAGGTAAAAAATAACTAATTGTATAGTTTATCTGTAAATATCGAGACGAATCTTTTGAGCCTCATTAGTTCATGGTTAGATAAATTTTATCAAATAACAATGAAAGTGCTACATAAATTTTCTAAAAAAAATTGCAATCTAAACACCCCCTAGGCCTTGTTTAGATTGGGTGTGAAAATTTTTCATCACACTGTAGCACTTTCGTTTGTATTTGACAATTATTATCCAATCATGGCCTAACTAGGCTCAAAAGATTCGTCTCCTAAATTACAGATAAACTATGCAATTAGTTATTTATTTTACCTATATTTAATGCTCCATGTATATATATAAATATTTGATGTGACGGAGAGAGAGTGAAAAAACATAGAATCTAAACAAGGCCCTAAAGCAAGTTTTTGCTTATACTCCCTCTGTTCAGAAAAGAATGCAACCACGAGTTGCGTGCTAGCATAAGTGGTTCACGTTTGACCAAACTTCTAGTAAATATTATTCATATTTACGGTTCCAAAATAATTTGTTATGAAAATACATTTCATAGTTAATCTAATTATATTTATTTGATATCATAATTATTGATACTTTTTTATCTATAATTGATCGAACTTATGATACTAAATCATAACACCGTGCTAGAATTGTATTTTTTCTTGGACGGAGGGAGTACATTCACCTGATGCCGACGCATCAACAACAGACAAATTATATTACAACCAAACAGGAGTAGTATATAGCCATAGCATAGCAGAAGTCTAGATAGTGATAGTTGGATTGTCTTTTACAGGTCCTGATCGATCGTTGGTTGTCTCTCACACTGACACATAGCCGTGACATATCACCGTGTTTGGTTTCGATATATGCGTTCATCATGGTCACGTCTGGTCGCCTTCCATTATTCCAGAAGCTCTTGAAACAAGCGTGTTTGTTAATGGGCTGGACTGGGCTGGGCCGATCCTGGGTATGTAGGAAAAAGGGGCGGCCATTCCAGGCCCCTAATAGAAGATTCCCTCTCCAGGTACATGATACGTAGCAGTGGCATTTGGCATATATATAGTCTATCTAAAAGCCGAAATGCTCTTACACGGCCGTTCAGCCTGTTTCCTTGGTGTCGAACGTTTTTTTTTTAATTGGACCACAATTTATATAGCCCTGTGTATATAATCATACCAAACAGGACGTGCTTTCCCCGCCTCGCATTGCCGCCAGTCCACACAAGGCTAAATCGGACACCATGGCCCTGTTCGGCTGCTGATGCTGATGCTAATTTGTTGTGAGAGAAAAATACTGTTCAATGGCTAGCTGATTCTGGCGGATGATTTCCTAAAATGTCTTATAGATCGTTTCATTCACCTAAAGACTTCGTCGATCTATTATAATAGTCAACGACATCAGCTGCGATTGTGAGTGCCTATATATACTAAGAGCATCTGAATATTTATTTCAGTTCCAAGAGAAGTGATTCTAACTAAAGATAACTTAGCTAGGAGAAACTGGACTGGAGACAAGTCTTGTTGCCTCTGCTATTTCTCCGAATCAATTCAACATTTTTTTGATTGCTTTTATGCCAAGTTTTTGTGGCGCTCTATACTTTTACTTTTTGGAATTTTACCCCCCACTAGTATAAAGGATTTGTTTGAGAATTGGTCGAAACTGGGTAATAAAAAATATAATATATTGTTATTAACGGCAGCAGCAGCACTTTTATGGGCAATTTGGCTAACAAGGAATGAAATAGTTTTTGACAAATGCAAACTCAAATCTCTTTTGCAGGTACTCTTCAGAGGAACGCACCGGCTACGTCAATGGGCCAGCCTGCAACAGCATGAAGATCTTAAAGATCAATTAATCTCTGCGGCAAAACACCTAGAGACGTCGACTTTAGCTTTCTTTGGTTCCAATGGGTGGATTTTGCAAAGACATGTTGGTTTTGTTTAGTCCAGAACTGTTTTGTTATTCCTGTAGTCGTGTGAGTGGCTGTAAGTTACAGCAAACTTTGTACCCATGTCGGTCGTTTGTAATAATTGTTCTAATTCTATCCTCGGATAGATGAAGCCAGATATTTTATCCTTTATCTAAAAAAAAGGCCCAGAAATCTCAGGACCGACCGGACCGGGGCTGTTAACGGGTTTCCTTTATCTCGATGGATCTTCCACGGCACGGCCCTAATCAACCGACAAAAAGCCAGCACAACACGGGAGAGCTTGCCAAATTTAACTGCCATGCATGCATCAACGCAGCCACTCTCCTCTGGGCGACCAGAGGAGAACGAGATCCTCTGCAGTCGTGTAGAGCGACTCTTCTCTGCAGTCGTGATCTGAACCGTCCATTTCAGATCAAACCGTGACTCTACTGAATGCTTTCCATTCTAACGGGCCAGCAGCCGGCCCATGCCCATCAGGCTAAGGACGCCGCACGATGCATCCACAAGCCGCCGCCGCCGCAAAGTTCGGGCATCGTCATGGCGAAGACGAGGACGGAGCTCATGGTGTAGAGCGCCGGTCCGAGCCCGCACCCGGCCCCCGCGGCGGCCGCGGCGGGCAACGACTGCGGCGGCGGCGCGAGGTGCGCTGCCATGGCGTTCATGTGTCGGGTGTCGCCCCACGGACCAGTTCTTGGAGACGTTGTAGGAGAGCGCGCGCATGGTGCGCGAGGAAGGCGAGGACGCGAAGCCCCCACTGCCGCAGGCCATGGCGGAGGCGGAGTCGTCGGCGGGGAAGAGCCTGGTGATGGCCCTGCGCGTGCGGGCGAGGTGCGCGGTGTGGAGCGACGGCGCGAGGAGGCAGGACGCGGCGGCGAGCGCGGCGCGGTGCGCGGCCCGGAGCGAGGCGAGCGTGAGGGATGCGGCGTTGAGGACGTCGAGCGTCTTGACGACGCGGTCGAGGAGGTCGGTGGCGAGGCGGTCGGCGGGGGGCCTGGCAAGCGCGTCGGCGATGGGGGCGAGCGCGAGCACGCCGTGGAAGGCGGCGTCGGAGGAGACGACGGCGTCGAGGAGCTTGGAGAGGAACGGGAGGGAGCGCAGCTGTTGGCGCTCGACGGAGCAGGGCCAAGGCCTCCTGCGTGCGCCGAGCTGGAGGGCCGCGCGGTGGTCGGCGCTTGACGGACTAGGGCCACGGCCGCCGCAGCGGAGTAGGACTGCCATGGCGAGAGTCTCCGACCACGGCGAGCTCGGCCTTGTAGGAGAGACACAGAAGAGAAAGGAGTGGCAGCACCAAAAGAGTGGAGATCGACCATGCAGCACCAAACGAGCAGGTCGCAGCACTCACGACGGTGACGGCGACGGCGAAGACGGCAAGCGGCAGCGGCGCAGGGAAAGGACCGACTCGCACATGGCAATCTCATATGTCGTGGGCTTTTAGATGGGCCACCTAACCCACCCGTACAGCCTCCAGGGGGTTCTCTAAGCTTCATCGTTGGATTCTAACGAACGGCACAGATGCTGTGACTGCAGAGAAGAGTCGCTCTACACGACTGCAGAGGATCTCGTTCCGAGCAGAGATGGAGCCGCCGGCTGTATGCCTCCCGACACTACACAATCTGTTGTGTTGTTGTTGGTAGCTAGGTACTCCTACTCCATATATTATTATTATAACCCTCCCTTTAATTAGACCTTAATCAACTTGCAATCCGTCCAATCCCCAACCAGGTTGCACTGCACCAACAAGCATATTTTGTTCATCCCGTGCAAACAAACCTAAACCGCGACAGCGCCACACCATGATGCGGCTTGAATTAATCCGCAGCTCAGATATTGTTTTGCCCGGACATCCGGATAGTTAGAGAGAGGTGGACGAAAAAAATGGGTTTTAAAAAAATTAGTGTCTTTAATATTAGGTATATATGGGTTGGGCCGGGGTTGAGGCCATGACCATGATCGAGCGAGCACAACAGCACAGGACAGCGAGCTAGTAGATACTGTAGACGGCAACGGGCACACCGATCGATCCATCGATTATTAGAGCGTCCGTGCTCGATGACCGCTCGCTGTCGAGTCGAGTGCATGTCAACGCGTACTCCTACAGACGATCGACGTGCACTGCTGCTGCTGTGTTTGCAGAGGGTTCACGGTAAAGTAGATGGCTAGCCAGTTTGGCAGAGAAAACGTAACACAGCGCGTGCGGAGACTTGCGTCACACACTAGCTATTTACTGTCCACGTCACGTACGTACGCCGAGGCCTTCCATCTGTTATGTATTTGCGTCATTGCGTGTCGGATCAGGTATGTATGTATGGCCTCGTTTAGATGTTCGATTCGGGGCACCGAATTGTTATAGTGCGCAATAAATACGCACCGTAGCAATTTTGTTTTTATGTGGTAAAAATTGTCTAATTTTTGACTAATTAGGCTTGAAATGTTCGTCTCGTAAAGTACAACAAAATTGTACAATTAGTTTTTGATTTCATCTATATTTAGTACTCCATACATATGCTGGTATTTCGATGTGACGGAGAATCTTCTTTTTGCATAGTAAAATTTAAGGTGAATTTGAGTATTTAAACGAGGCCTGTTATGGAGATCGATCAGGTGTTGCGAAAGAGAAATAGGTGTACGTCGCCTTCCCTTCATTCTACTAATCGAACCCTTCCTACTTCCTTAGCTTGGCTTGGCATAACTGGCCCGACAGATGTTGCAAGGCTGTGTTTAGATCCCTAAAAATGGATAAAAAAAGTATTATAGCATGTTTTAGTTTTATTTGGCAAATAGTGTCCAACCGTTGACTAATTAGGCTCAAAACGTTCGTCTCGCAAAGTACAACCAAACTGTACAATTAGTTTTTAATTTTATCTACATTTATTACTCCATGCATGTATCGCAAGTTTAATGTGACGGAGAATCTTTTTTTCACACAATGTTTTTTTTTTGAGGAACTGAACACAGCCCAAACCAACCAGCCAAAGCTTCTTCATTCACAGGCTATGGCTATGCCGCCGACGACAGTCCATTACTAGTACTAATCCGATGATTTCCGTCCCGGCCGGCCCCTCACACCTTCTCTCGTCTCTCTCTCTCTCTCATCCATCGCCTACCAATCACACTGATCCACGGCCCGTCGTCTCTCTCTCTCTTCCCGGCCAGTGCATAAAAGGAGAGGGCTTTGAGCCTTCTTCCTCGCGCTCCTCCGTCCACTAGCTACTACCACACCGTTCCGAATTCCCGGCGAGGATGAGATGATGAGAGCTCGATATATATCAGTGACAAGGACCACGCTGGAGAAGCAGGGCACGTGCATGCACACACGCTAGCTACCTATTCTCGCGCGCTAGCTCTCCTCTCCACCATGCATCTATGTCTCCATGCCCATGGATATGGACTGGATCGGAGGAGAAGCTAGCTACAGTATGCTGCACCTGCACGCACGTGTTCTCCTTCTCCATCACGGTCTTTCTCACTTCGCCATGCGTGGCCCACGAAAGAATCCCTCCTTGCAAGCATCGGTCGTCGGTGACCCCTCGCCGCCATTCTTCAATCCAAATTAAGGTATGTCGTTCGTGATCACCGGCGAGCACTGGTTATTAGTATTAATATTCATGTTCATGTAACCATATATGTTTTAATTCTGACCAATGAAGGCGCACTGTTATGCAATTGTGCATGCATGCTCTCGTCAAATTGCCAATTCTCATTGAACCTTGATGCCCGGCCGGCTTATGGGATTTCTGCCATTTGTCTCCTCCTCCATCGTGTTGCTTCCTCCCTGAATTACCAAATTACTAATTAATCCAGAAGGTTATTATTATATACGCATAGTGAGGCCGCCTAAAAGTTTGCTAGCTCCAGCTGAATGCATACATTGTTTATTGTTTGACACAACAATATATTGTATATTTTATATATAATATAGTGCAGCTACAAAATCAGATGTGTCCCTTTGCCCTTTTCCGTTTTCGACTTATTTGTTTATTGCACGGGCATGACGCATGCAGTTGGTACAAAAAAAATATCTGAAACCCAGCAGCAGGCCCTGCTGCTGCCGATTTCTGTCAAACGACTCATCAGGCTAGTTTATTTAACTGTGGTTCAACTTCAAGTCCTGAATGGTAACCGGTAAGAATTAATGTTGCTATCACAACCGAAGAAACCAACTTCTTCTCCTATCCTAATCCTAACTTAAAAATGCGAGCGTATTATGTGATGATGCACACAAAGTGCACGCGCCGCCGAAAATGAGGAGTACACTGTCCACATCGACAGCTATAGGTAAAAAAAGAGGGTTATTGACGAGGCACACCATTTACTACAAGAATAAAAATGTCAAAGCCTAGAGTAAGGTCCTGATTGATCCATATCTAAAGTTTAGCTCATCATTTTTAGTTACCTTTTAGCCTACAGGAGGGCTCAACTTTAGCCCACCCCTTCTCTATTAGACCTTTTAAGATATGCTAAAGAAAGCTAAAAGTGGTCCTGTGGGACAAAAGACGCATATTACCCTCACCTATCCCTTTTAGTTTTGTGTATGAGTATTAATCAGGGGCGATGAGTCATGTCAGGGCACATTACTAATCTTTAGCCTTTAGATCTAAACAGCCCTATGGGCTAAACTTTAGCCCCTTCATTCTAAGGGTTAATCTTTTGCCCTGGGCTAAATTTAGCCTCATGGATCCAAATAAGACCTAAGTCTAAGAAAATATGAGCATCAATACCAAGCCGAAAAACTTAAACATGAATGTACCATTTTCACTATAAAGGACCTAATAACCAGCTAAACTAGACTCAGATCACCAAGCTAGACTCTGTTCACGACCTAGACGTTGTTAACAGTAAGCAGGTGGATGGACGCGTCAGCTACAAGCATTTAGTGACGGTCATTATCCACCGGGATTGCTCTGATTTGCTGTGTCAATTACTTCGGATTTCCAATGATTTGCGCACCACGTGAATTCATCGTCATATTACCAGATACCAAATATTCACGTAGGCTCATTCCGATCCTCTATTTTATTATCTTTTTTTTTGAGATCGTGCCTCAGCACATTTTTCATTAAGCAGGAGTAGGAAGTTTTATTATATGACTGTCAAGTTACAGTAATCCAAAGATTACCGAAACCCACAGCCCATACCACTCACAAATCTCGCATGTGGTTGTGATTACACATGAAATAATTTTGCGACTACGACAAAGGTACACCTCAATCCTCGTCGAACCCAACCATATCCAAGTTCAAGGCCAACGGGTTTTTCTTCTTCTTTTTTCTTTTTCTTCTCATTATCAGTAACCTTTTTCCGGACCGGAGTTGGATTACAATCAAATAAAGTGTGGCACAAGCTAGCAAACACGACCACGAATTGAAGCCAATTAGTGGTCGACGTTTCATTCTTGTGGGTAACTAATTGCTTTAATTTGTCGTTGATTTTATTCCTGTTGGCAGAAATAAATTTGGCCGTTGCCTCGTTGGACATCAAGTGATGAATGTTCACAAATGGCCTTCCAGGAAATTGGTTGGTGACTCGATTGAGTGTCTTCATGATGCATCGTCATCTGTGGGCTTTTTGGCACAAGCTAAGTCTAGGGAAATTGGAAACCAAGACCAACCAAGTGACGCCCAAAGTAACCTTTTTTTTGAGAAACAATACATATAGACGCCTTTTCGCAAGTTTGTTGTGAGTATGCAGTGATGATCCATTAAGGCCCATTTGATCTACTGTGATTGATCCAAACACTGTGATTATTAAAATCCATAATCTCAGTTATTATATAATCCTATACATAATCTAGATTATAATAATTCAGTTGTAGTCAAACAAGGCTCTATCTATAATTCATTATTTAACCCATTTCTACTGGTTGGCGATGATCCATGGGCTTTTGGGATGAGGCTTGGGGCGTTGTTGTGTGCTGGAACTCGAGTGACGACTGACGACCTCTATTTGGTTCAGTGTTTGGTCCACTAGCATGGTGGAGGGACAAAATGGATGCAACTGACACGTGCACCAGCAGCCAAAGAATGCTTCTATATTTTTTCTATATATACGCGGAAGGGCAAAAAGCCAAGTTATTGTTATTTACTTAGTTTTGAAATCGCTTTGCCTTTGCAAGTTGCACACAGGTACAAAAGCCATCCATGATGTCTTGTTAAGACTCCTTTAAAAGTCTCTACGCTACCCCCTCTGTTTGTTTTTACATGTTACATTAGCTTTATCCTAAATCAAACGATATTATCTTTAATTCTTATAGTGAATCTAAAAACAAAAATCTTATATCATGAACCTATATAACTTTTTAAATCGATAGTCAAATAAAGATACAAATATTTGACTTAGGACAAAGCTAATAAGACTTTAAATAAAAACGGAGGAAGTAATACTCATGATACATACTATAAAGTGAAAAGAGATCCTATAAATGCTCACAGAAATAGATACATTGTACCATCATTTCAATAGACTCTAACCATCATTGATTGTAATAGACATTGGATCTATTGTTGCCCTGTTCGCTTGGCTAATAAGCCATGACTGAAAATACTGTTCGCTGACTGTTAAATGACTGACTGATTTGGTTGATAAGCTCAAGCGAACGGGGCCTGTATTTCCTAAAAAATTAGCACATGTTAATTCCATTATGTAAAGTTGTCTAAAATTGCACCATAAATATATACCTAAATTACCCCCCTTCTACACCTAAGGTAACCATAGACCTTCATCTAGATTACCTGTCTATGTCTTTATGAAAAATGTTGTAAAGTAAAATTCTAAATTTATTAGATCTAAACTATCCACAATTGCCAGTATTTACAAAAGAATCCTAAATCAACATCTAAATTGCATACCTTTGTTACTATTAAAAAAGCAAGGTACACATAGTTCTAAATTACCACCTCATTTTGGCATTGCTAACATATAAAAACAAAATCAACATTTTCATATATGATGTGTGCCACCATGCAGACCTCGCATACATTTGTGTAGGATATTATGCGTAATATTTGATTTACATGTCAAACACATAGCTCAAAATAAGGTTTTGACTGAAGTCATATAAAATATTAATGGAGGTGCCATGTAAAGAGGAGAGACTTGAATAGGGATGAAAACACAACTAAAGTTTGTCACAATTGTATAACTATCCGCGACTATTGTGTTAACTAAATTATCTATGGGTACTATTTGAAATTATGTATAAATGAGAGAGGGAACAAAGATAAGCAATTTTGAGTATCCATGGGACATAATTTATCTATGCAATTTTAACACTTTTTTAAGATTCGGAATATGGCCTTCACATATTGATAAGGAGAAGAGAGAATTACATGCGCAGGCAACGCAACCAGCTTCCCAGATTCGATAGGTTTGCCAAGCTGGGTAAAAAAAAAACTAAACAAACTACTCACATCCTAGGGGTGGTACAACGAGGGGGCATAACAACTTCGCTCCCAAAGACAATGGATCTTCATCTTCTAACTCACCAAACAAACAAACAGCCATCATCTACCTCTGCCTAAAACTTGCATGTAAGAAGCTCCATTTGATTTCCAAGATAACTTCCCTAACCACCGGCTTGCACTCCCTGACACTAACATATTAAACTGGAGGTGGCAATTCATTGACCACCCGGCACCGCCAGCTCACACATATGTGACAACACAATGGAACGACAACATGATCCCAAGCACATACACACCTAATCTGCTCATTTAGACTAGTGATGCAAAATATAACTCATTTATATATACACACCTGAGTAGCGTTTATAATTATACTCATTCTGTCCTGAAATATAATGTATCTAAGAATTCAAAATTTGTCATAAATTACAAAGGATTCTACTAGATGAATTAACTCTCTAACTCGGTTTAAAAAGGTATCACATGCATACCTATCGTTAATATTTATCACCAATCTAAATATGATAATCAGAGAGGATATTACATGCATTTTCCTAAAATATAACCTACGCTACGAAGGTTCTCTCGTAGTTGGGTCGCGTAATTCTTTTTCTCTTAGTGAAACATATATTACAGCTCTACGAACATTCTCTTATTAGTTGCATCGTGTAGTACTCTTTCTCTCAGTGAAACATATACTACAACTCTACGAACGTCTTCTCCTAGGCCGTGATTGGATACATGGTAGATTCTAGAAGCTAGATTTCAAAAGCTAAATTGGTAGCAGCTAGATTATAGAAGCTAAAGTGGAGGGTTGTTTGGATCTATAGATTCTAAAAGCTGAGGTAGACTACTGTTTATCATGAAATTACCTTGATACCTTTGCTCATTTGTCTTCATACCGCGTAGTACAGTGAAGGGCAGGATAGTCATTTTGTAGTCCAGAAGCTGTAAAAAGCTAGGTTTGTTCAGCTTCTCGGATTGTGGAATCCGCACTTCTTTAGATTGTAAAAGTTGTGTATAAGCTGTGTATGTTTGGATCCCTAGCTGGATTCTGGAAGCTAGCTTCCACAGTCTACCTGTACAGTACAATAATTTTGGTGAAACCAGAAAATTTTGCCTTCTACAGTAAAAGAGTATGTTTGGACACATGCATGGAGTACTAAATGTAGACGAAAAAAACTAATTACACAGTTCTCAGAAAAATCGCGAGACAAATCCTTTAAGCCTAATTAGTCCATGAAAAATCTTAAGTGCTATAGTACCACATGTGCTAATGACAGATTAATTAGTATTATTAAATTCGTCTCGCAGTTTCCTGACTAGTTCTGTAATTTATTTTTTTATTAATATCTGAAAACTTCTTCCGATATCTTTCCGACGCATCAATGTGACATCCCCAACTAAGCAAGGCCAAGGACGAGCCAGCAAGCGACTGTCCTGGTAGTTGAGCTATCTTCTCTTGCTCCAAAATCGATGCAACAGCAAGGACTACGTACGACGACTACGGCCTTATTCATCCGGCTTATAGTACGTACTTTTTAGCTTGTTTTTTAAGTAATAACACTGTTTTTCTCCCATAATAAATCAGCCAACGGTATTTTTAAACCGGCTTATCACACAGCAGAACGGGCTTACTGCAGTAGCGTAGCACCAAATGATAGAGCGCAAGCAGCACGCAACGTTTCCGCTGTGGCAACGTCGTCGTCGCAATCGCAAAGCATGCATGGAAAGGAACAACGAACAAAACAGCGAGGTGTGCACGTACTTGCACGAGCATGGCCGTCTTCGTCCTTTCCGCTGTCGGGCAGCAGACCATCGCACAGTTCAATTCATTCAGAGCCTGTTCAGTTGGCAAAATTTTTGGCGAAATATAACCGTAGCAGTTTCGTTGTTATTTGGTAATTAGTGTTCAATCATGGTCTAATTAGATTTAAAAAATGTGTCTCGTCCATTTCGTCTCAACTATGTAATTAGTTTTATTTTTTATCTATATTTAATGATTCATACATGCATCTAAAGATTCGATATAACGGAGAATCTGAAAAATTTAGCAAAATTTTTGGCATCCAGTTTCCCAAGCAACGAGGAGAGCATGGCCATCGTCGTCCATCGCCTGCACTGCAGCCATGAAGGCTGAAGAGATGGATGAAAAACATGCACAAAACGCACACGCAAAGGCAGCTGGGTCGAATCAGATTCAGACAGGCCCGTCAGGCCGGCCGTCAACTCGCAGGTCAGTCAGGCACTGCACTGCAGTCTGCATGATCGCCATGCGTGTTTTCCGGGGGACGATAGCTTAGCCCTGTTTAGATGTCAAAAATTTTATAAAATTTTTCATATTCTCCGTCATATCGAATCTTTGACACATACATGAAGCATTAAATATAGATAAAAAATAAAACTAATTACATAGTTTAGACGAAATTCACGAGACGAATCTTTTAAGCTTAGTTAGTCTATGATTGGATAATATTTGTCAAATAATAACGAAATTTCTACATTAACATTTCTTAAAATTTTTCTGGAACTAAACAGGCTCTTAGCTTCCACGGACGGAGGAGCCAGCCATGGCCCATCGAGCAGCCGAAGGAAGGAAGAAGAAGCCGGGCGGGATTCGCGGGGGCGCCGTCACATTCACGTTCACGAGCAAGAAGAACCAACTACCACTGCTGCACTGCACTCTGCATCACTGCTTTCAGAAATCAGCTCGCAGTGAAGACTGAGGAAGAAGCAGAGAGGCCCTGTTTAGTTACCATGCAAACCTAAAATATTTCATCTTTCACTCATCACATCGAATTTTTAAACGCATGCATGGAGTATTAAATGTAGGTAAAAAAATAACTAATTGCATAGTTTGTCTGTAAAGTTCGAGATGAATCTTTTGAGTCTAATTAATCCATAGTTAGACAAATTTTACCAAATAACAACGAAAAATGTTACAATAACTTTTCACCCAAACTTTTCCAACTAAACACCGCCCGAGAAAAAAAAAAATGAAAAAAAAGGTTTGGAGATCGGTGGTGTGTGTCCCTGACGATGGAGTGGAAGCAGTGGCAGTGCGTCAACTCTGACAGGCAGAGTCGTACTCAGTGACAGCCAGCCACTACCATGTCTGTCAGGCCTGCAAGCCGTTTATATAGAGTATTAAATATAGGTAAAAAAATAACTAATTACATAGTTTAATTGGAAATCACGAGATGAATCTTTTGAGCCTAGTTGATCCATGATTAAACAATATTTTTCAAATAAGACGAAAGTGATAATATTCATCGGGTTCAAAAAAAAAAAAAAATGTAATCTAAACGTGGCCTCAGTGTGTCACCGCCCGCGTCGGATTCTGCGAAAGCGCCGAGCTGACAGACACGCAGCAGGCTCCTGAATGACATGTAGCTTGCGGCAATGGCCTAGGGCAACGGTGGTCACTGCTGCTGTGCTGGGCCTGGGGCAGACGCAACGCAAGCGGCACTGTCACTAGGCGTCACCATGGTCTTGTTCAGTTTCCTTCAAAATTCTAAGTTTTTTTACTCTCTCTCCATCACATCAATTTTTAGCCGCTTGTATGAAGTATTAAATATAGGTAAAAAATAACTAATTACATGGTTTAGCTAAAAATTACGAGATGAATCTTTTGAGCCTAGTTGGTCCACGATTAAATAATATTTGTCAAATAAAATGAAAGTGTACTATTTATCAGGTTGAAATTTTTTTCAATCTAAACATGGCCCATGTTAGTGTCAGCACTCATCCTCTCAGTCTGTTCCTGGGCCTTCCAAGTGGTCGGTCAACCTGGGCCATGTTCTCCACCCGGCCCTGCGGCCGCCCCTGTGGTTCTCTGCAGTCCAAGCCGTTCCAATCCAACGGGCCCTGCCTTTCTTGTCCTTGTCGGCCCAATGCTTGTTTGTGCTGCTTTGAGGCCCATACCCTGGGCCTGGAGGCACCATCGCTAATTCTTTCGGCCTCTCAGCTGGGACTGATCACTAATTCACTGATGGCCAGCCCTCCGCTATCGTCGCTTCCTCCCTCGTCGACGAACTGTCACTGATCGGAGACAGAGGTCGGCCCCGGCCCCGGCCCGGCGTCGGCGATGGGCGCCGGGAGCCCTCCGCTATCGTCCCCGCTACCGGACCCGGACCACCTGCTCCGCCTGGTGGACGCGCTCTGCGCGTCCGGCCGCTCCACGGAGGCGCACCGCCGTGCGTCCCTGCTCCTCCTCTCCCCGGCGTGCCGCCTCGACGCGCGGGCCGCCGACGCGATCCTGCGCCGCCTCCTGCGTGCCGACACGCCGCTCCTCACGCTCCGCCTCCTCCAGTTGCTGCCCGCGTCCGCGCCCTCCCTCCCCAACCGCAACCGCCTGCTCGCACACCTCTGCCGCGCGGGGCACGTCCTCCTCGCGCACCGCCTGCTCCTCCGCATGGGCGCGGCCCCGGACGCCGTGTCCTACGCCGCGCTCCTCGACGGGTACGCGCGGCTGCCCGACCCTCGCGCCGCGCGGAGGCTGCTCGACGAAATGCCCCAACGCGGGGTGGCGCCCACCTCCCTCGCGCGCTCGTTCCTCGCCAAGGCGCTCCTCCGCGCCCGCGACGTCGACGCCACGATGACGCTCGTAGACACCGCCCTCTGGCCGCCTAGCGCAGCGGCGGGCGGCGATCGGCTTGGGGGCGGCGGGGAGGACCAGGAGATCACCAACGCCGCGTTTGCCAACCTCGTGCAGTGCCTCTGCGCCGAGGGGTTCTTCCATGTCGTGTTCCGGGTCGCCGAGGAGATGCCGCAGCGGCGGTGCGGCGTGGGCGACGACTTCGCGTACGCGCAGATGATAGACTCTCTGTGCCGGGCTGGGCAGCACCACGGCGCATCCAGGATCGTGTACATCATGAGGAAGAGAGGGATGCGCCCCAGCGACGTCTCCTACAACTGCATTGTTCACGGCCTCTGCACCAGCCCCAAGCCCGGCGCCTGCCTAAGAGCGCACCAGCTGGTGATGGAAGGCATGAGTTTCGGGTACCGCCCGAGGGAGGTGACATACAAGGTGCTCGTGGACGAGCTGTGCCGGGAGAATGAGCTCGCCAAGGCCAAGGATGTCCTGGAGCTGATGCTACAGCCAACCGTTCGGTGTGGCCAGGACAGTAGTGGAGATGCGGGGGAGGAGACCAGGACAAGGCTATACAATGTGTTTCTTGGGGCACTGGGTGAGGAGACCAGGACAAGGATATACAATGTGTTTCTTGGGGCACTGCGTGTTGTGGACAACCCGAGCGAGCAGCTTGGCGTGCTTGTGTCCATGCTGCAGGCTGGATGCAAACCGGATGTGATCACCATGAACACTGTCATCCATGGCTTCTGCAAGTCTGGGAGGACCCACGAGGCAAGGAGGATCATGGACGACATGCTCAGTGGGAAGTTTTGTGCTCCTGATGTTGTCACCTTCACCACACTCATATCTGGATACCTGGGTGCAGGTGATCATGCAGAGGCCCTTGAAGTGCTGCACTCTTTGATGCCTAGGCGTCGGTGCTCCCCAACTGTTGTTACTTACAACTGTGTCCTCAAGGGATTGTTTGGCATTGGGCAAGTTGATACAGCAATGCAGCTGCTTGAGGAAATGAGTGCCAATAAGATCTCTGCTGATTCTGTGACTCATACTGTTGTGATCAAAGGGCTCTGTGATGCAGGGCTGCTCGAGAAGGCAAAGGAATTCTGGGACAATGTCGTCTGGCCATCAGGGATACATGACAACTATGTATACAGTGCAATCTTCAGAGGTCTCTGCAAACAGAGCAAACTGGAACAGGCGTGTGATTTCATGTATGAGTTGGTGGATTGTGGGGTTGCTCCCAGTGTAGTGTGCTACAACATACTCATAGACGCTGCCTGCAGGCAGGGATCAAATAAGTTAGCATATCAGTTAGTTAAGGAGATGAAAAGAAATGGACTAGCACCAGATGCTGTTACTTGGAGGATTCTTAGCAAACTGCATCACTATGACGAGGAAAAACAAGAAGGGAACCATCATCGAACGTTTGATGTGGATCGAATTTCTACAGAAGACAGAGTGGAGCCTCTCGTCTTGACTAAAGATATGATGCCTTTGCTGCCATCTTCTGAAAATTTTTGTGAAGTTAATGAGGATAATAACGCAGCTGAGTCTGAGGAAGAGATTGACTATTTACCAGATATGCCTAGTAAAGCTGAAGCCGAGGATGTTGGATACTCAACAAAAATGACAGTGGAGGAAGCACCAGATAATACTAATGCAACCAAAGAACAGGGAAATTATCTGATAGATAATCCAACAAGGGGAACAACAATTGACAAGGGTGATATAACTTGGGGAGATGGCCTTA
Source organism: Saccharum hybrid cultivar R570 (assembly GCA_038087645.1). Taxonomy (NCBI): domain Eukaryota; kingdom Viridiplantae; phylum Streptophyta; class Magnoliopsida; order Poales; family Poaceae; genus Saccharum; species Saccharum hybrid cultivar. The sequence goes on from JAQSUU010000401.1 coordinate 12,417,283, forward strand.
AGAACTCAAATAACCAACATTCAGTAAGAGAGCCACTCTCTACAGTGGCAAAAAAGGTGTTTGGGCTATTGTAGAACAGGTGTTCCATCTATCCTCCCTGAAATAGATCAGCTAACTGAAACTCTTTCTGCTCATGAAATATATTCGCCATCTGGAATTAACATTTCCAGAAATAAGGGTTCCTTTAATACTGCCCAGTTTCTCTTTCTGGTCATCAGATTTAATGTTATGCCTGTTATATATATCTTGTATTGAACTATTGATGCAAGGTTTCTGATGATCTAAGTAGAAAAAGCAATAGCATAGCAACACATTTTTCTGGGCCATGTTATGTTTTCCATTTGCTTCAAAAGGGGAAGGCCACTTTGTTTCTGAACAAGCTGTAGTTTGTGAGGCAGGAGTTTGGGTAAGCATTCCCAATGAAAACAACAAAATATGTTCCATTCATGTCATATTTCCATCGATTTTCAATACATTTATGATTGAGTAAAGTGCACCCAGGGTCTTTAAACTTTTCAAGGATTCTCACCTACCTAGCTCCACAAACTCTCAAGTGAGGCTCTAGGTTCTTAAACTTTTTTTAAGTGGTTCACTCCAATTGAGAATCCAGGTCCATAATTGGACCTAGAGTGAACCACTTTAAAAGTTTAAGGACCCAAATCCCCACTCTGAGAGTTCGTGGGCATAGATGAGAATCAGAGACTTTCTTCTTAATATAATGAAGCGCAGCTCTCCTGCGTTTTTCGAGAAGAAAAGATGAGAATCAGAGAAAGGACCCTGGGTGCATTTTACTCTATAACTTAGCGTCTTAACAATTGCCTTCTCTAATTTTCTTTTGATAAAAGTTTACTCTCTATATACAGTTAGATGATCCATCGTTGTTTATTTTCATCAATTTGTTTGCAGGATCGCATAATTTTTACCCAGTTTATACTTTACAGTGTCCCATTTTGCTGAATCAAAAATTTTGAACAGTTGGCGTTAAGAGCCTAGAATACTGGAACACCCAAATAGCTTGGAGTACTATATGTTTTCTCCAGGTTGCTCCCAGTGTCGTCTGCAGCCTATATAGTACTAGACACTGCCTGCAAGCAAGGATCGAAGAAGCTGCGCTATCAGTATGTTAAGGAGATGAAAAGAGAACACTAAGCACATGTTGATATGACTGGGAGGATTCTTGGTACACTACATCATTGTAGTTGTGTGTGAGGAACAAGCGGATAAGGGAGTAACCATTTCCCCAATTTTAATCCGGCTCTTGCTTCAGAAAAAAAAATCAGTGTGGCTCAAATCAAGCTTTGCAGATGATAGAGAAGCCTCTCTCAAGCAAACATTTGGACGAAGCTAGTGAGAAAAATAACAAAGCTGAGATTATAAAGGAGATTGGCTACTCAACATAAATGACTACCGAAGAACCACCCTCTGAGCCAGCCAAAGGACAGGATTACAGGACGATTATCTGGTATGCTCAACAGGTGGAACAACAACCAAAAATGGTGCTACATCTTGGGAGGATGTCCATCCAGATAAGCAACCTTTTATGGTAGTAGAACCACTGTCTAGAATGTCAGGTCGTCGTATCTCTAGTCATTTATAAGTTCATATCTTTAAGAAATAAATATTTGGTTGATGTAGAACCCTCAAGTGTTAGCCTCTGCAGACTCCCAGGTGACTCCTTTTACTTTGTTTTCTTCAGTACTTTAATGTGGTTGTTGGGTGAGCAACTTACTGTTTCAAGCTTGCAGAGTTACGAGTATTACTTGGATGGAGATAATATGTTTTCACCTTGAAGAGACGTGTAAAAGATTTTTGCAGGTCATCAAATTCTCTAGGCATTTAAAATTATAAGACATCTAGCTCCGCAATATTTCTTACTGTATAGAAGGTTATGTGGCTTGTTTAAATTTGAACGAATAATTGATTAATTGTCACCAAACTACTATGGATTTGATTGGTACCTGGTGATGATACTTAGGCCTTGCACCCTTCGTAGTAAAAATATGAGACTACGGATTATATATAGGCTTACTGCATCCAGCTTAGTACACAATGTAGAGGGTTGTTGCGACAAGGTGTGATGAACCCATAGCTCCTCAAGATGTTCATGGAGACATGTCTAGCGATAATTTAAATATAGCCGCTGGTAATTCTCTAATATCATCTGGTCTTCAATTTGGAGCTATTTATTTTGACGAGAAATATGGCAAAAATATGGAGAAATTTACTAGCGCCGGCCTATCATCAAATATATTTTTTAGAGGTATATTATTGCTTGGAAAAGAGAAGAAAAGGGCAGCCAAGGAAATTTATCAATATGGAGACCATGCACGTGGAAATAAAGGGCCGCCCAATCTGAATACGTGAACTTTATTTGGTTAATTGATTAGCAAGGTGATTAGCACCCTTGCCACATTATTTTATTATTTCTATATAGGGGTCTCTAGTTTGAGTACGTATGGTAGTCTGATTAGCAAGGTGATTAGCATCCTTGCCACATTATTTTATTATTTCCATATAGGGGTCTCTAGTTTGAGTACGTATGGTAGTCCTTGCGTACTGTGCTTGCATGCACTTGAGTTTTGGTCTGGTTGTGTCACGTGTTTTGGTTGCTGAGTCGAACCATGTTGCATACTTTGAGTCCAAGTCTGGTTCGGTCGTTTGGCTGGCCTGCGTGCCATATAGCCTGGGCGTTGCCCATGTACGAAGGGAGATTGGATTTTATTGGGAAGTTATTCCTCGTCGAGCCGCCGCTCGGAAAGCCCTAGATGGTGTTCCCATCAGGTTCTTCGTCTTGAAGATTTTCTTCTGGATTCTTGTGGATCTGTGTGGAGTGTGTGATCAAGCTGCTACTGCTTGAGTGCGTGCTTGGAATTCTTGGAGTTCCCCATCTTCTGATCGTGGTTCGTCGTGGCCGCGAGTGGAAGGATTATCATAGGGTTTGGTTTGCATCAATGATTGTAAGCTGGTCCCTCCATCTTTCAATATTATTGCAACTGCTTTTGTTGCTTGTCCGGAGAATTTATTTAATCTGTTGGAGATTATTGTCTATCCGGTTTGGAACAACTATTGCCGTGAAATTTATACTTCATTATTCAGTGAGTTGGTCGTGAATCGCTAGTGGTTCCTGTGATCGTCCGAGTGGAATATTTGACGAGGAGACAAAATTCTTAGGCAAAATACAGTTTGGCCATCACGCTTGCAGGTCTGATGTTCTTGCCTGAAGAAGACATATATTATATTATTTTCTGGTGTGTTTGTTCTTAGTGCTTGAAAGATTAAATACTCCGCTGCGGTTGTCCAGTATTTTGGTTGCTAATTTGTACCGTGAAAGATTGGGCAAACTATTGAACATCTTAGCCGTGTCCTTATCAGGTGGTATCAGCTTCTGGGTTGCTCACAGTGCATTTTCGTTGTTCAATGGCTGATTATAGTCTTGCTCACAAGGACATTAAGTGTGTGCCCACACTTTATTTAATAACCTATAATCACCGTTACTATGATTGGGAAGATGCCATGGAAAGTTTCTTACAGGGTCGTGGACTTGATTCAAACATGCAGCTGTTCTTTGCAAGGAAGATATTTTCTGATAATCTTTTTGATTGGTGGCGGGAATTACATAAAAGACACATCATGAGAGGTGACGAACCTTGCAGGACATGGGCTAATATGAAGGCTGTGCTACGACGCCGATTTGCTCCTCCTCTTGAGTCAAAAAAGAAGGTAGCTATTGTCCGTACACAAAATTCTCGAGGCACTAAGGAAAATGTGCGCTCGTCATGGGCTGATTCTATTGCTGGAAATGAGTACCTCCCTGCTTCTAACCGACAAGTTGTTGATATTAATTCTCATAAGAAGTTGGATTCTGGTGTTAGTTATGGCAAGTCTATGCATGCTGAATTTGTTTCTTCCTCTAAGTTAAAGCAAGATACCAATCAAAGTAATTATGGTGAAAAGTTGTCTGCTTGTGCTTGCAGTGCTCTTGGTCCCAAGAAAAAGTGTGAGGTAGCAAAGGACATTCAATATGTTGATAATCAGCAGTTCATGGTGCCTGTTAAAAAGCTCGAGGCTATTAGTTCTTCTGTATTTTCTTGTGCCAAGCCACCAAAGAGGAAATATGCTAGTTCTCTTGCTAAAATTCCTTCTCATCCTCCAGGAAACAGCACGGAGGTTGCTGTAGCAGAAAAAGAGATGGAAGACAAATCTATAGGGCCATTGATTGATACTGTTGATGATGCATCAGATGGGTTATCTATGATGGCAAAGGAAATACACAGTGATGGTACCGTTGCTAGTGTGAAGGGACAGCGATCAAATATATTTCAGTCCGAGCGCAAAATTCACGACAAGGTATGCAAAATGATTATTGATGGTGGCAGTTTTGCTAATGTTATTAGTTCAGATTTTGTGAATGCACTCTCTTTATCTACGCGGAGGCTTCCAACGCCACGTTATATGCAATGGATGAATCAAAGTGGTACACTGAAAATTACTCATAAAGCTAGAGTTAAATTTTCAGTTGGAACTTATATTGATACAGTGGATTGTGATGTTTCACCGTTGAGTGCGTGTCATTTGTTGTTGGGTCGACCATGGCAGTTTGATCTTGATGCTACTCATGGTGGTCATTCTAATAATTATTCATTTGTGTATAAGGGAGTTACTCATATGCTCAAACCAATGCCTGAAAGTGCTATTCAGGCTGAGGTGTTTGCTCCTTCGAGAGTGAAGAAAAAGGTTGCCGAAATTACTCCAAAGCCGAGGACGGCTTTGCTTCGAGAGGGAGAGAATAATGTGACTGTAGCTGCTGGGATAATTGCACTGGAGAATTCATATGTGGATCCTAAAGTTTGCACAATGATTGTAAGATGGTCCCTCCATCTTTCAATATTATTGCAACTGCTTTTGTTGCTTGTCCGGAGAATTTATTTAATTTATTGGAGATTATTGTCTATCCGGTTTGGAACAACTATTGCCCTGAAATTTGTACTTCATTATTCAGTGAGTTGGTCGTGAATTGCTAGTGGTTCCTGTGATCGTCCGAGTGGAATATTTGACGTGGAAACAAAATTCTTAGGCAAAATACAGTTTGGCCATCACGCTTGCAGGTCCGCTGTTCTTGCCTGAAGAAGACATATATTATATTATTTTCTGGTGTGTTTGTTCTTAGTGCTTGAAAGATTAAATACTCCGCTGCGGTTGTCGAGTATTTTGGCTGCTAATTTGTACCATGAAAGATTGGGCAAACTATTGGACATCTCAGGCGTGTCCTTATCAAGGTGCACCTATGACTATTGGATTCATTTACACTACAATGGCAAGCAAGTAAAATAAAATTCTGCGCATCAGAAGCGAAGGCGGAAGGACCAAGCTCTCGGTGCCACCAATAGTACCATGGCAGGTATTAATTCTACTAGACTAGAACATCAGAACCGTGACCTGTTTTCCACAACTTGAATTTTAGCAGGTCATTGCTTCATTCATCAACAGCAAAAATCATAATGGCTAATTTTCTAAAAAAAGCATAAACAGTTTATAATCTTGTGTTGACAGGTAAAACACTACAAAGGCCATAGATAAGTAAGTAAAACATATGAGATCACAAAGCTACATTCAGGGAGTGAGACAGGACCAAAAGAACTAAAGAATCACTGGTTGACAACAGTTTTACAAAAAAGAAGAAGACCAATGATAAAACCTACTATCATTATGCATGTAATGGATTAATGGTACATCTACATCAATAATCCTGTAGCAACAGCCATTGTGATCATCAAAAATCAAATCACGAGTATCATCATCATAACAAAGTAGCCAAAGCCCTATCAGTTGCCTGCAATTTGGCACACAGCACATCAGAGCATGGTACGACATAGAAAATAGATGCAAGCCAAAAAAGAAAAAGAAAAAGAAAAAGAAAAGAAAAAACAGAAATATGGCTTACACTAATCTGCAAAGAACCATTGAGGCAGTAGCCATTTACCAAGGGAATCTTAAATGGTATTTCTTAACGCACAACGTAATATACTCAATAAATAAATTACTGATCCGTAAGACATTCTATCTGCCCTCCTTTTCCCAAATCAATTTTCAACTCTAACATCCTGTGTTTTTCTTCCAAGAGTAACCCACATGTCCAATGGGGGAAAAATCAGAATGCCAGTAGGAAAGGTATTACACAAATAATAGCTGCAGCCTACACATGTCCAAGAACACGATGGTTGAATTTCAAGGCCCATAATAAAGGCTGCTCCCAGATTAGAAAAAAAATCCAAAATTGGATTAAAATAGTGACCGTGGGTGTTGTTTCATTCAATAGACATCAATTTCCAAGAAACCAAAAGTTACATGCAATGGGATCATTTAAAAAAATCCATCTATTAGATTATACTCATTTAAGCCTTTATGGTATGGTATACAAGTAACCATTGTCAAGAGTACATAATTTAATGCATGGTAGGACATAGAGCTACAAACTAATAGTTCTGACGAGCAAATATTTGAATGCACTCTTATTAAAGAATCAAAGTATTTCAGCACCCAAATAAATTATGAACTTCATAAAAAAATTATGAAGGCACAAACTCAAGGAGGTGTTAGAACACTGCACTAATCTTGTTCATCGTTGTGAAATCCTGGATGTGGTACAGAGGCGGAACTAGAATTATAACAATCCAATCTATAAAGTTGGATGACAGAAGTCGGAAATCCATAAGAAACAATTTCCTTGCAGTGCAAAAACCTGCAGCTCACCTGGCAAACGTTGAGATCCAGCTTGTCGTTGTGCTCCTCGCTGCTAGATCTCTCGGAGTTGAGGACAACTCGCCGAAGACAAACGCCACCCCTTCAACTACATGACACATCACATATCATGGCACTTCCATTTTATACACAGATGGCCCCATTTTAAGTGCATGCCATACAAAAGACGAAGCAAGAATTTGACTCATTTATTCGCAGAGTTGTTCTCTACATTGAGAGTTTTGTCAATCTTAGTTTAGTTTTGATTTCATCAATTGATCAGCACACTATCTTTTTAGCTTTTGCTATCTTTAATTTCCTTGGAGTACTACTTTTCTTGAAAGAACGAACTTAAGATGGCCATATTGTTCTCCCTTGAGTTTATCATTGCACATAAGATAGAAATGGCATTTCCCCCCCCCCCCCCCACTTACCAAGCTCCTGGATGGGAAGCTATCAGCAGTCCATCACTACCCGCAGGTGACAAGCCCTTTTCCCTGAAAACACACAGGATTTTGATAGTTCCATAAGCACATTTGTAGCATATTTCTCATTACTAATCCATAAACGCGCCACAGTTTCAAAGTGCTGACTGAAATTAATTTTCATCATTTTATAAATCTCTTCCTAAACAAAAAATGACACACATCAATCAAAAAATAGGTGACTGACCATTTCCTGCTCATTACTGAACACAAGCAGGTGAAGTCGCTCATAGCTCTTGTAAGCAATCTATTGTTACAGTAACAATAGTAAAACGTATTAGGATTCGAAAGTCTTACAAATGATCAAGAGTTGCAAATGAATAGATAAAAAACTAAGGCAGTTCTAGCTGATTACTGATACTGAAGTCTGAAAGACAACATTTGACTCATATGAGAATATATAGAGAAGGACAACAGCTCCACGTGTTGACTAAAGCTTCTTAGGTACAATCAACTACTAATAGCTCCCCGATCTCTATAATTAAAAGGGCAATTAGTTCACAGAAACCTAAGTCCTGAATACTACTCCATGAAGAACCAGATGGTTGTGCTTCCACACAGTCGCGATACAGTTAAACCGCTAGCTTCAGTAATGAGACAAATTCATAATCTACCATTCATAAAAGAGACATGACCTGACGCTACCTTCTATTTCCATAGAATTCTAGTCCACAAAAATCGCTCTTCAACAATACAATCTCAAATAGACCATTGTAACCACACAAATAATAAGAAAACATAAATGTGTACATGGATGAGATGCTGAGGGAAAAAGCTACAAGGCACTAAAGATGGTTGACACATATGTTATCAAGCTAGCTGTAGTCAAAAGCAACTCAGACCTCAAGAGACTTCTTGCCAGCATCAACTATATTATCAGATTTACCTCAAGGAACGCTCCAACATGATGGCCATGGAGCTAGCAGATCCTGTGGAAACAACGAAGCTGTTGGTCTTCATGTGCGTAGACTCTCCTAGCCCATGGCCGAGATGGAGCTGTCGAGGGCTCGGATCCGCCATGGACTTAGCACTGATGTTTGAGCCCACTTAACAACCATTTATCGATCTGATGCAAAGATGTCATGCCGAACTGAAAAAAACAATGAAAATACCTCAAGTTTCTTCAGCACCCTTTCCTCAATCCTCAATCCTCCTCACGGATCTAGCCAAACAGTAATGGATTCAAGCATTCAAATATAGCAAGAAAGGGATGTATAGTAGGAGGGGAAGGGGAAGAAGATTGGAGAGTTCGGAGGAGGGGAGAACTTGGTAGATCCACTGCGCGAACTTGATGCCGGCGTAGGAGAGGGAAGAGATGGTAGCAATGGTGGGTGGTAGCGACAGCATGGTTGGTGAAGGCCAGTCGGATCCGCTGCCGCCGAGCCTGGATCCACTGCAATCGATACCCCATATGTGAGATCCGTAGATACCGGAGCAGCTCGACGCCGTCGCAGATGCGTTGCCGGAGGAGGTGGAGGAGCGGTAGCAGCAATACGCGAGTAGCAGCCGGAGGGCGGCGACGACGTACCGGGAAGAAGAAGACAGGGGGCGGGAACAACGGGCCGCCGCGCTCCCCTAGAGCTGGGCACCGCCGTCGCGCTCCTCGACCGGCGAGGCCACGCGCCCGCCAAAGCCCTGCCCGCGGGGGCCGCATCGACCGGTGCCGTGCCCGCGCCCCGTGGTCTGTGGTGGAAGGGGAGGAGCACGACGGCGAGGCGCGCGGTGCAGCATCACGGGGAGGAGGAGGAGGCAGAGACGGCGGCGGCGGGATGAAGAGAGAGGGGAGAAAACCTGAGGAGATGAGGATTGCACTAGGTTGGGTCACGGGCGGCTCTCTGCAAAATTGCCACACATACTTGATGGATTGCGGGTTGATTCTCTAAAAGATAAAGAGCTTTTTTGCAAAACATGCAGAGACGCGTGTCGAGCCCAGGAAGCACCACCAAGGCTCCGTTTGCTGTGGATGCAGCAAAGGGGAGCGACTTTTAATATACCCTGATTCACTTCACAGGTAGATTGCTACTCCACGTGTTTACTAGGTGCACGGCAAATGCTTCATAGATATAACTTACTTTCCTTTCAATGTATGCATCCTAGAACATCTGTGTCACATCAAGGTTTGTGTGTCCTTGGATGCTATTAGTTTTGAAGTGGTATTAACATTAACATTATGTATCTGTCATCACGCAACAACAGTAATTTACATGACTATATTCATATTCACACAACTGATTCCCTTTGCAATCCCCAATATAGATTTGGACAATATGTGTCGGATGTCATTAGTTCGGTTCAGCAAAAACCTGTATGCTTTTGAGCGCAAATTGCATACCTTCTAATATGTAATAATAAAATTACTAGAACAATTTACAATGGCATGTAGTTTGTGTCTTCAGGTTACAGAACCAATTTGATAAAACTATCCGTGGATTAACCAGCTTGTTGAGATATGCTTAAGTAGAGTATGCTTCATTCAGAATCTTATAGATGTGTTTGCTTCATTTTACACAACTCTCCTGTAGCAACAGGAGAGATTCTAGATCTCTGGAGCAAAGGAGCCTTCAAAGTAAGAACCACACGAATACTCTTAGCAGTGCGTGCTCGGCATGGATGCCTGACTAGACCTACGTCTTGCAAAGCAAGCCAATTCTTCTGCAAAGCCACTGTTTCTTCCCCGGTGCCTCCTATTCCCATGTGCTCTGAGTCCCCTTTTTTTCTTCTCGCCTTCATTTGTTGGTGTGGATTTCACACCTATTTGCTATGCTAGCATGTTAAATAAGGTGAACTGTGGGGGAATGAAACAATATAAATGGTATGTTGCTGCCTTGCCTTGTAATGGGGGTAGATGGGCAGGTTCATGGCTAGACAAGTACCATTAGTCGTTGTTGCTTTTTTTCCTTTTGAGCAATTGTGGCAGGTGCTCTTCCCTTTTCATTATAGCAAAGCAGGAGTACAAACTATAATACATATTACAAAGGTGGTTTAAAATAAAATACAGATTACAAAGGATCCACTAAAAGTGCCAAATCATAGATTAAAAGGAAGAGAAAAAGAGAACTACAGGGACAACAATAGATTGTTTCTCCAACACTTTGATGTTGCGGGTGTTAGCGTTCGTTGGTTCTCTTAGGATCAAATGAGTAGATCAGACGGGTATTCTTTAGCATTTAGAGGTATACTTGATATCCTAATACAAGTTCTACTAGATCCGAGAGCAGTGAGAGAGAGAGAGAGGGATGAAATGGTGCAAACCGTCAGTGGGCACAACAGGTGCGGAGTGGGAGCTAGAGCCAGTCGCCATCCTGCGAAGATGATGATCTGCACTAGGGCAGCGACGGTCGAGGAAGCGGTGGCGATGCAGTGGAGACCGTGGCGGCGCAGTGCAGTGGCGGTGACGGCGTGGAGGTGCTTCCTGTCACTTGGCTGCGCCCCTACTCGAGATCGGGTTTAGGGTTTGTCGGTGGGAATGCGGCTCAGGCCAACGTCGTGCTTTGAGCCGCCGGCCCCCACCTCTTTTTATAGCGTAGGGTGACGGGGGCCCTCCAGCCATAGATGGGCTGGGCGCCCCTGATTAGGACGCGAGTCAAGGTCCAAGAAAGTTGTTGGGCTTTCTATAATTAGGAGATCATTCTAACATTCTTCCCCTTGATCTCAACATTTACTTTAATCTTTGACCTTTGACTTTAACACTTTCACTTTACTCGTTCCATCACAAATAAGTGCATAGAGCATGTTTCATCGTCACGGTCAATTGCCGATGGATTTGACAGCTACAATACACATGTCTGATCTGAAACAGTTACTTTAACTTTAGGCCCTTTATAGTCATAGACTTTCCCTTAAACCCATGCCGGCTACATGTTCTCTGAACATGTTGGGTGGTAAGCCTTTTGTAAGCAGATCCGCAAGCATCTTTTCAGTGCTTATATGCTCAAGATTTATAATTTGATCCCAGACTTTATCCTTCACAACATAATACTTTATGTCAATGTGTTTGGCAGCACCACTTGACCTATTGTTGTGAGCGTACTATACTGCTGGATTATTATCGCAGTATAACTTTAGTGGCTTATGTATGCTGTCGACCACCTTCAAAACGGGTAAGAACTTCTTTAGCCAGTTCACCTGCCCCGTTGCCTCATAACACGCTACAAACTCGGCATACATTGTGGACGATGTAGTGACGGATTGTTTTGAGCTTTTTCACAAAATTGCTCCTCCTACGAGAGTGAACACATATCCTGACGTAGATTTTCTATCATCTCCCGCATAATTAGAATCCGAATACCCCACTATTTGGAGAGAATCTGATTTTCTGTACGTTAACATTAGGCCTTTCGTACCTTCCAAATATCGCAAGACTTTCTTTACCAACTTCCAGTGTTCAATCCCTGGATTACTTTGAAATCTGTCAAGCAACCCGGTAACAAAAGCTAAGTCAGGGCGCGTGCACACTTGAGCATATTGTAGGCTTCCGACAGTAGAAGCATATGAAACCACTTTCATTTGATCGAGCTCGTATTTGTTCCTAGGGCATTGAAAATCCCCATATTTGTCGCCCTTGACCATGGGTGCAGGTGAGGCACTACATTTATGCATACTGAATTTCTTTAAAACTTTTTCTATGTATGCATTTTGTGATAGTCCTAATACCCCTTTACTTCTATCTTGGTGAATCTCTATGCCCAAAACAAATGAAGCTTCACCAAGATCTTTCATATCAAATTTTGAAGATAAAAACTTCTTTGTCTCCAGTAGTAGATGGACATCACTACTAGCAATTAAGATATCGTCTACATACAGGATTAGGAAGATATACCTTCCATTCTTAAACTTTGCATAGACACAATTATCCTCAATATTTTCTTTAAACCAAAAATTCCTTATTGTTCTGTCAAACTTCAAGTACCACTATCTTAAAACTTGTTTTAATCCATAAATTGATTTTTTTAAGCGGCATCCTATTCGTTCTTTTCCTTCCACGACAAAACCTTTTGGTTGTGCCATGTAAACATTTTCCTCCAGATCCCCATTTAAGAATGTCGTTTTTACATCCATCTGATGTAACTCTAAATCGTAGTGTGCCACTAATGCCATTATAATTCTGAAGGAATCCTTACATGAGACTGGAGAAAACGTCTCATTGTAATCGATCCCTTCTCTTTGCGTGAAACCTTTTGCCACAAGTCGTGCTTTAAACCTTCAATATTCCCTTGGGAGTCACGTTTTGTCTTGTACACCCATTTACAGCCTACTGTCTTGGCTCCTTTAGGAATATGTTCTAAGTCCCAAACTTTATTGGTACTCATGGACTTTATTTCATCTTCCATGGCCGCAAGCCATTTGGATGAATTATCGCTTCTCATGGCTTCTTCAAATGAAGTGGGATCACCCTCCATTTGAAATTCTTCAGTGTTATACACCTCATAATCATCAGGTATAGTTGATCTTCTAACTCTTTGAGACCTTCTCGGGGCCTCCACATTTGGCACATCTTCTGTTTGGGGCTGTTGTTGCTCCCCCTCATCTGTGGCATCAGTTTGTATAGGTTCCTGAAGGACAGATTCCTCACTATTATTTACTGTCACCATAGGAGAACTGACAACAGGTGTTGGCACTACAATATCCGGCACTGTTGGTGCAACAAGAACATGTAGTTCAAAGAATGGTTCCTGAATCATCGGAGTGGGCACACATACCTGCTTCTCCTCAAGAATAATTTCTCAAGCCACCATGCTCCCCCTCGTCATTTCATCCTCTAAGATAACATCGTGTCTCGTTTCTACAAATTTTGTGTATCTATCTGAACAATAGAAATGAAAACCTTTTGACTTTTCAGGATAGCCAATAAAATGGCAGCTAACTGTTTTGGGATCTAGCTTCCCAATATTTGGGTTAAACACTTTTGCCTCAGCAGGACTCCCCCACACACGCAAGTGTTTTAGTGAAGATTCTCTTCCTATCCACAACTCATATGGTGTTTTGAGCACCGCTTTACTTGGTACTCTATTTAGAATATAAATGGTGGTTTTTAACGCCTCCATCCATAGACTCAATGGCAAGTCATAGTAACTCATCATACTACGCACCATATCCATCAAGGTACGGTTACGCCTTTCAGCTACTCCGTTGTGCTGAGGTTCGCCCGGTGTAGAATACTGGACAACTATGTCATTCTCCTGTAGAAACCTTGCAAAAGGTCTAGGAACTTGACCATATGGGGTATGCCGACCGTAGTACTCCCCACCACGATCAGACCGGACCACTTTAATCTTTAAATTATGCTGATTTTCAACTTCAGCCTTAAATATTTTAAATTTATCCAACGCTTTATTTCTTTCTTTAATTGGATAAATATAACCATAACGGGAGTAATCATCTGTGAATGTTATGAACGAGTCAAAACCATTCACACTTTTCACAGGAAAAGGACCACAGATGTCTGTGTGAATTATCTGTAGAATTCCTGTGCTTCGTTTAGCATCCTTTTTAATTTTCTTTGTGTATTTTTCTTTAATATATTCTCTACACTGTTCAAAGTCTGAGAACTCTAATGAAGGAAGAATATCATTCTTAACTAGTCTCTCTATTCTCCCCCTCAAAATATGGCCTAAACGGCAGTGCCATAATTTCGACGATGCATCTTGAGTTCTCTTTTGTTTTCTATTCGCATTCACAAATGAGGATATGTTCTCATTCGCATCACATACAGAATTCACATTTTCACGAACTGATAACAAATAAAGATCTTGCTTTTGAAAAGCAAGGCCAACACATTCATTATTACATTGTATCTCGCATTTGCCATCTCCAAAATGGCAATCAGATCCATCATTATCTAAACAAGACACACTAATCAAGTTTCTCTAGAATAAAGGAACAAATAAAACATCTCTAAGCAAAAGAATAAAGCCATCAGCACACTCTAGAGGAACATCGCCAACAGTTTCGACATCTGCTTGGACTCCATTCGCGACTTTAACGTGTCTTTCGCTTCTTTGTGTAGTTCTCGACGAACGGAATCCCTGTAATGAATTAGCAACATGAACAGTTACACCTGAGTCAATCCACCAAGTAGATTTCGAATATTGTACATACAGGGATTCATTTATGAAAGTAATAATGTTCTCACCTTTCTTTGTCATGATCATCTTTAAGAATTCAGGAGAATCTTTCTTGTAATGTCCCTCCCTCTTGCAGTAGAGGCATTGATCTTTGTTCACTGCAAACCTGTTCTGCTGAGGCTGATGCTGCATGAGACCCTTGCCCTTTGGCTTTGAGAGAGAGTTGGTATTGGCATTGACATTCTTTCTCTCGTTATCTTTAACAAAACTGAGAGTACCACCATTGGCGGCCTTTATCCTCTCTTCTTCTTGCATGCACATTGCCATACAACGTTCTAGATCCTATTTCTCGGGCTGAATGTTGTAGTTGACAACAAATGTGTCAAACTCTTTTGGTAAAGAAGCAAAAATCAGATAAACAAGAAACTCTTCCTTGAGATTCAGATCCATTGGTTTGAGCTTGTTGTTCAAATGATTCATCTTTGATATGTGTTCTCTAATGCCATTGTCATTTCCACCTCCAGTGTATTTTTCTGTCACCAGCTGCTTTATCAGCTGATTAGCATATGTCTTTGAAGAGCCATAGAACTGACTCTTTATTCTTTCCAAGTACTCTGTGATAGTGTCACACTCTTGGATTAAGCCCATTATTGGAGGCTCAATCGTGTTCTTTATGACAGCAACACACTTTTTGTTGGCATTGACCCACTTTTACTTTTGTAGGTCATATGTCATCTATATGGGAGTATGGTCCCTCTCTTTCTTTTGCCAATCAGCATCAGACTCATTAGTCTCCCTTACCGGTGCCACAGGCTCAGTGGGGCACGCTGTGGTGACCACCCAGTCCACCTTAGCTAAGACAAAAGCGAGGTCAATCTTCTTCTTCCATTCGGTGTACTTGTCACCTTTGAGGGGTGGAGTATCTTTGATAAACCCCATCAAAGAGTAACCTCCTGAAAAAACAATTCATATAAAGTGAGAACATAATTATAACAACAATAATTGCATGCTTTAGTTCCAACATTGGTCAAAATTAAAACATATAATTTATCTTTTTACACTAATTCTACATCACCGTTGGGCAGAAATAGAATTAATGCATGATAAAACACCATAGATATCATAATATTGCCATTAATCAACGTTGGTCAGAATAATAACAATATTATAATCTTCTAAAATTTATCAGTTTTTCAAAATTAAATTCTCCCGTTGGTTCGAATTTAATAATGAAATTAACATCAAGTACGCAGCGGAAACTTTGAATAAAATTCTCATGATAATATTTTCCAGAAGCAACTTTACTGTTTACTGAACAAAAATATCGTTGAATAAATTTTGTACAGAAATGATCATCCAATTTAACTGAAAATGCATCAAAGGGCATTAAAATTCGCTTCTGGAAAAAATTAAAATGGAATCTGAGTGAATGACTGTGCACTACGCCATTTTGGCCCCATTTATGCACACGCTCTCGCTTTCGGCCCACGGCCTACTCGCTGCAGCAGTTCAGCCCAGCGCGCGCATCAGCTCAAAAAAAAACAGTAATGCCGGCCCGGTGTAGCAGCGCCTGTGGGCCCAGCAAAACGCAGCCCACGGCCCGCTTGACATAGGCGCGCGCGCCAGCGCTCCCGCGCCCAGGCCGCAACCTAGGCCTGGGCCGGGATTCCGGCCCCCGGCTCTTTCCCGCCTGGGACGATTTTGGTCTAGCTAGCCGCCCTCTGATCTCGTCGGTTGATCAAAAATGGACGGTTGTCTGCGCATTTCGTGGGAACAAAAACCGCAGCCGCTCGGGCCATTCCCCTAACCCTAGTTCATCTCTCATCTCATTCTCCAGCGACCGCTGCCGCTCGGGCACGCAGGGAGGCGCGCCGCTGAGCCTCGGCGTCCGTGCGTGCCTCGGCGTCCGCGCGGCTCCCCCAGCCTTCTACTTTCTTTTCTCTTTCTCTTTCCTCCCCTACTCCTCTCTCTATACACGGCACAGAGAAAGCAGCAGTGCCAGCCCATGGCCAGCCAGAGAAGGAAGAGATGAAGGTGACACCGCCGCGGGCCCTTTCGCCGGCGCGCACGTTCCCCAAAGGGTGAGCGCGTGGTCATCGAGCGGCCCCGTGCCGGTGTCCAGAGCGCGCGTGCGTGAGTGCCGCGGCTCTCTTGCCGCTCGGCGGTCCTAGACCGGCCGACGGTAATGGGAACATGGTCCAGGTAGGCACCATCACCCCCAAAAAGCTCTTTCTTTAACCTTTTAAGGGTTCGATTTGAGTTGGGGTTAGGGTAAACTTTCAGATCTTAACGGATCTCGTTCAAACTATTAACCCCAATCTAGATCTACACCATGTGTAGGCTCTGATACCAATGTTAGCGTTTGTTGGTTCTCTTAGGATCAAATGGAGTAGATCAGATGGGTATTCTTTAGCATTTAGAGGTATACTTGATATCCTAATACAAGTTCTACTAGATCCGAGAGCAGTGAGAGAGAGAGGGGGGATGAAATGGTGCAAACCGTCAGTGGGCACAGCAGGTGCGGAGTGGGAGCTAGAGCCAGTCGCCATCCCGCGAAGATGATGATCTGCACTAGGGCAGCGACGGTCGGGGAAGCGGTGGCGATGCAGTGGAGACCGTGGCGGCGCAGTGCAATGGCGGTGATGGCGTGGAGGTGCTTCCCGTCACTTGGCTGCGTCCCTACTCGAGATCGGGTTTAGGGTTTGTCGGTGGGAATGCGGCTCAGGCGAACCTCGTGCTTTGAGCCATCGGCCCTCACCTCTTTTTATAGCGCAGGGTGACGAGGCCCTCCAGCCATAGATGGGCTGGGCGCCCCCGATCAGGGCGCGAGTCAAGGTTCAAGAAAGCCATTGGGCTTTCTATGATCATTCTAACAGCGGGTTCATATTTCAGATTTTTGCTTCATAGTGTGTGCAACTCTGTGGACGGTGATGTCCTATTGGGTGATTGCTAGTTGTTGTACTGGGTTGAAAATTTTGTTGTCTAATACCCTTGTGCACTTTTCTTCCCATAAATTCCAGGGTGTGTAAATTACACTTCGTAAGCGTGTTATCTAGTTGCTGCAGGTAGATGGAAGGGCATTGTTGCTGCAGTGTTCCTCATACGTGCCGTGCGTAAGTGCAGTTGGCAAAATGGCAAATATGTGAACTGTGGTTTCTTGTTCTTGTCTTGTGTGACAGGAGTGGACAGATTGGATTTGCTTGGCCATCTCTTCTGATTATGTGGGAACCTTCCTTTGCAGTAGTAGCCATAAGAAGAATCGACACTTATTTTCCGCTTCTGCTTTCCAAATTGTGCCCCAATTCTGATCGGCATAGGTGCTTGTGAGTTGCGCTCTGTACGCTTAGTGTGTGCTGAATCTCCATGCAATGGTGTCTGCAATTTCAGTTAGCTGAACTTGCTGTAGCCTCCTCCGAACTCCAAAGACAAACTGACGAAGGCTCGTCAGTGTTGAGACGGTGAAGTCATTGCATCCATCTGCTTGTGCGCAGCGCAAGTGCACAACGGCAAGTCGGCAATGCTACTATGCTAGTCTGTTACAGTCCGGAGCAATTTCCTTTGGTGCTCTGATCGGGGACCTCTCTGATTTTGGAAGATCTGCGTGCAACCCTGTAGCCGGGCTAAATGGCTACAATATGTGCTTTATGTCTTGACATCGGTGGTTGTTCGTTGTAGGAACAGAGCCGCATCGTCTGCATAACACCTTTGCTTTTGGATACACCATATCCGGGAGTATCTTTTCTTTTTAATATAGGATAGGATGTGTCGGAGACTTGGAGTATCTCGTATTGATGTTATGTGTTATATCAATACATGTTGTATTGATGTAACGTGACACCTTCAATACTGCCCGGTTTGCTCTTTCTAGGCTTGAGATGTAATGTGATGTATATATCACGTATTGATGCATGGTTCCTGGTGATCTCAGATTGCATACCTTCCTTTGCAGTAGCAGTGATAAGAGAAGAATCGACACTTATGTTCCACTTTCGCTTCCAAACTGTGTCCCAATTCTGAACGGCATACTCCATAACTTCATATTCAACATTTTGGATAGGTGCCAATAGAAACCAGATAACTAGGGAGGCGCCTAACTAAGTGTCTGTACGACCGGATGATCCTTCCTTGTTCATGTCTTCATATTCTTCAATTTGTTTACAGCTACCTAGCTTACAGTATCCTATTTTGCTGAATCAAGAGCTCTGAATCGATTACAGGATTCCATTTTGCTGTTTTGGATTACCAGGTACAAGTTCAGCAAACCTTCCTCCTACATGCTGCTCCTACAAATCATAGGATGCTCATAATTCCCCAATTATTCTGCATCGCCTGAGACCCCGAAATTTGCCTGTCGGTGTAGAAAGAAACAAACGAAAGCAGATACAAATAATCAGCAACTCTCTAAGCTCCCTAGTTAAATTGCTATCGACAATGTTCAGTCCATCCAGAATTCAGACCACCAGTGAGAAGGCAACAAGAATTCAGGAACTGGACACAAGTTTCACACCAGCAGCAAGGAACATCACCTTTGGCCCCCAACCAGAGTATAAAAATATTAAGAAATGCAAGAAATCATGCACATTACACTTCTCTGTTCACAACATAACTTGTATATAGACTCAGTAGGGCACTCTGATGTTGAGGCAGCCAAATGTAAGGATTCTTCAAATTAACCATCCAAAATTCACCACAGCATAACATGAGGGCAGTTGCAAAACTACGGGTACAAGTATCAAAATTCAATGAGGTTCAAAACTAGATATAAGTGTAATGCACTCTAATCTTCTTCCTCGCCCTCATTCTCGGCGATGTTGAAGTACCGGAGTTCATAGACACTGCGGTCCTTGTTGGCTGCAATCACGCGTAGCCAATCCCGCACGTTGTGCTTCTTCAAGTACTTCTTGGTCAAGTACTTCAGGTACCTGGTGACAACAGATAATGATACAATTGCGTAAAAAAAACAGATAATGATACAATCAAATTAAACTGAACAAATTCAGTATGCTATATTGGATGGTAACAAACAGCAATTAACTTTTCATTATTCCATCAAGTGTATGCTTCAGTTAAGGGTAAACAGAAAAAGATTCAAGTCCATACATTTGCTAACCATAATGTCTCGAGCATTCTTGCTAAATAATGGAGTAATGGTGTCAATTGTCATATAATCATACCAAACATCAGCTAATCCCTCAGTCCAAAAAGAGTGCAATTGTCACTTCACAAGAAGTGAACCAATTTCAAGTTTGGCCAAATCTATAAAAAAACATTAACATCTCTGAAACCAACTAAGTATTGATAGATTAATTATGGAATGCATTTTCATACAAAACCTATTTGGAGACATAAAAATTGATGTTGTTTATAAACTTCGTCCAACTTGAAATCGATTGACTTCTTAGAAAGTGAGAATTGCATTCTTTTTTTGTTGGACAGAGGGAGTAAACCGAAAATTTGAATAGCTGTTTTTCAATCATCAAAAGTGCATAAAAGAACCACAGACATATGCTAAAATTAGCAAAAGAACAACTATTTCCATTTGCAATCACAAAGGGGTTAAAGATAGGCTACACCAAACCTTTGGGCGTCTGCGTTGACAGAACTATATGTACAGAAACTTACTGCTAATTAGTAATAGGCGAAATTACTCCTCATCGCGAAAACCAAGTGAACCACATAATTGAATTGGAAAATACGTTTCTACAACCGAGCAATATGATGAACATACACTTCAAAGCAGTTAGATTCTACGGTCGTCCTTCTGTGTATGGCTAGATGCTTTTAGTTAATTTTGTGGTTTTACTTTGGTTATTTATTCCTCAAACATTTGTAGGTATGCCTTCCCTGCTTTTATGAAAAAAAGAAAATTGAAGTGCTGTGGGGACCTCCCCCACAGTTTTTGCCTTCAAAATATTTATGAACATACACAGCAGAAACTACACAGATCTACACAAGTATATTCACGACATTTAGGGGCATTCAGTTCAGGGTGGTATACCTCTTGGAGAAGGGCCCGTCAGAGGTGACGGTGACCTTGGTCTTCTCGCGGGAGATGGTGACGGAGTCGCCGAGGCTGCCGGCCTTGCCGCCGGCGACCTTGATGCGCTCCTGCAGGAACTTCTCGAGCGAGGCGATCTCCATGATCTTGTCCTCCACAGGCTTGGTGCAGTCAATCGTGAAGGCGACCGACCCCTTCTTCTTGCCCGCGGCCGCGCCACCCTTCGCCGCCACCACGCCGCGCGCCATCGCCCCGCCCTTCAGTCGGCTCGGTGCTCGAGTGGGTCGTGAGGTGTGGCGGCTAGGGTTTTCCGAGACGAGAGGAGGAGCCGATGCGGCTGGCGAGATATATATATATATAGGCTACGTGGGCTGCCATTCGGGCGCGGCGAGTTGGCGGGCCGGTTTGTTGGAGCAGAGTGATTTTGTTTTGTGTTCTGATGATGCTCAGTAGAGAATGGAGCACTCGTGGTTGGGCTTTCTAGTTGCCTTCTTTTGGGTTCGCCTCCGTTTAACCGATTGAATGGCCCACTCCATTAGCATTTCTATCTTTCTTTATTTTTATATATTGGAGTTCTTTCCTCTTGACGTTTTTTTAGATAAAGGAAACAAATCAAGCTTCTTCCCTTGCAACCCAAGAGAATCATACCAATACCTAAACGGAGAACATTCTGCTGAACTCAACTTAGACAAACAGCTAAATCGGTGTTTGTCAAAAAAAAAAAAAGCTAAATCGGTGTGACGGCTGATGATGTATACCGAGCGGCCGATAAAAAAAAAACATTTATTTCATTTCAAGACATTCAGGGAAACACATGCATGGTACTATCTGCATCCACAACAACATTCGAAGCGCAGGTTTCAGCAGTTTACATTACATTACATAGAAAAGCAGAGCCAAAGGTCCGCCTAAGTTCCCACAGAATACCATAGGCAAAATTATTTGATCCGAAAATAACACCCACCAACACTAGCTACTCTTTTTGTGGGCTGCTATTGCTATCACTATCAGATGATAGGAACTGCTTTGCATATTGGTGAACTTTCGACCCTGACCCTTGTTGATGATCGTAGTACTCCACCAGCGCAGACCCAGCCAAGGCAGCCAGTGTGAGAGCCTGAGCATGCAGCCTGCCAAAGAAATTGAGATTAAAGTTGCCTTGGGTTAGTATATTCATTCAATCGCCTGGAATTCTTTAGCTTTCAGTAAATGCATACATCAATTTGTTCGTCCCAAGGTAGGGGATTCTCGTTTTAACTTTCTGTGCATGAATTTGCACAAATGAGCAAATACGGCCATGATTAGTGCATATAAGAGTGGAGATGTATGGTAAATGCTAGTTTTTTATTAAAAAAAAGGAACTGAAATTGCTAGCATAAGAGCAGTGCACCAATTAGAAATGGATATCACTGCTAATGGATATATAACTAAAACAGACACAGCAAAACATCTTGATGTACAGGACATCAGTTGATGGCAATAATATGTCAAGCTGGTCTATATATGCAGATACATTAGCAGGTGGGGAAAATATCCAAAAGATTAACAATTGATATTTTTTAATGCAATTAACGTAATTCATTTAAATGCAACTGAAATAGTAAGCAATTTATCGGTTCAGTGAATAGCCAGTGGGGAAATATCCAAAAGATTAACATATCCATGGCATTATTCATGGAAACCCCTAAAAGTAGCCATTAGAATAGGTTCAGTAAATCTGACTAGCCTGTACCACCCTCCACCGGCCTTGTTCTGCATTCTCCACTGATTATTATGCCTAATGCTGATACCAGTTAATCCTCAATGATGGAAACGAGCAAAGCTTTCTGTGCAACACAATCTGCTACCATTAACTGCTAATTTCTAAGAAGCTACAGTTCCTGAAGCAGAGAGGCACAAAGTTTATTCAACACATGTTGTACCACCTGCTTGGTCTATTCAACACAAAGGAATACTTTTTTTTTACCCGAGAAAACACATATGAATCCTATACCACCACATCCACAATCCTACAATGTTAAGTACATGTTTAGAGAGGCATCATTCTGGCAAAGTTTAGAATGGCATACACTGGGAAAGAAGTATCCATGAACCGTCAAATATCAGAAATGCAAAGAGAAATTATTCCCCCAGAGCCCAGAGTTTGCTCCAAGAAATACCAAGACTACACGTACGCCTATTTGTTTTGGAAGGCTATTATATTCTGAAGTAATAGTGGATAAATTTGTTAGCAGCAGTGAGAAATAGGGTGACGAATTTGGGATAGGTTTAGACGAACAGCACAGCAATTGGGATGGAAGGAGTCACGAGGAAGGAGGAGTTCTTAGGCATGGTATAGAATTTGGTTTACAATTTACTCGTTACCCTCTCCCTCACAGCTCGCCAAACTTTATAGTCGGTTACAGAAGACGTCTCCCGTGCACGCAGGCACGTTACCCCCGAGCACTTCCATTCAGTCGCACATTGGGCCGGCGCACGCGCGTTCCCCTTCGTGGCCCATCATCTCCATCTTGTGGCCCATCAGTAGAGATTGTAACATCCCCCGGTTCTTGAGGAGCTGCTTGTCCCCAAGCAGACGCACGAGGGAAATCTTGGCGGAGCTGAACCAGATTCTCCCAGGTAGCCAACTCACGAGGCCAACCCGACCATTCCACCAGGCCATACTCGACGGACCCATTACCAGCAGGAGCCAAACGACGCTGCAAAATGGAGACTGGAACGCGAGGAAGATCAGCAGCATAAGGAAGATTAGCTGAAACCTGAGTAGTTGGAGTAACTGCCGCCTTCAGTTGAGAAACATGAAAAACAGGATGGATCGTTGAAGACGAAGGAAGCAATAGCTTGTAAGCAACAGAGCCAATGCGTTCCAATACTTTGTAGGGGCCGAAAAATTTGTATGAAAGCTTCTGGTTCGCCCGCGGAGCCAATGTGGACTGCACATAAGGCTGAAGCTTGACAAAAACCATATCCCCAACCTGAAAGTGACGCTCAGATCTGTTCTTATCTGCCTGTCGTTTCATACGGTCTTTGGCCCGGGCTAAATGCTGATGGATCAACTCAGTCATCACACGGCGGTCCTGAAGCCAGGAAGATAGCTCGGGTACAGCAACAGAATCCAGAGCAGAGATGCCAAAGTGACGCGGAGGATGTCCATACAGGGCTTCAAATGGGGAGCAATTAAGAGCCGAGTGTGGAGTGGAATTGTACCAGAATTCGGCGAGGGGCAACCACACAGACCATTTAGTGGGGCATGCATTCACAAAGCAACGCAAGAAGGTTTCCATGGTTTGATTGAGGCGCTCCGTCTGACCGTCTGACTGAGGATGGTAGCTTGTACTCATATGCAGTTTAACATCAGCCAAGCGAAACAACTCTTGCCAGAAATGACTGGTGAAAAGCCGATCACGATCCGAAACAATGGCATTAGGAAGACCATGGAGGCGATAAATCTGATTCAGAAATACCTTGGCCACACCAGCAGCTGTAAACGGATGCAAAAGTGAAATAAAGTGGCCATACTTGGTAAAAGAATCCACCACCACCAGGATACAGTTAGCATTGCCAGAACGAGGGAGCCCTTCCACGAAATCCAGAGAGATGAGCTGCCAAGCCGCCGCCGGTACCGGTAGGGGTTGCAACAAACCAGGTAACCGAGACCTGTCAGGTTTAGCCTGCTGACATACCAAACAGGAACGGACGAAAGCACGGGCATCAGACTTCATCCCACGCCAATCAAACATCTGCTTAAGGCGCATGTGGGTCACGGGAAACCCAGAGTGGCCTCCCAAGGCGCTAGCATGGACAGCAGTAAGGATCTTCTGTTGCAGCGGAGGATTGTGGCCAATCCAGATGCGATTTGCATGGCGTATAATACCATCACGCAAAGAAAAACCAGGTATGGCTTGGGGGTCAATAGTAAGTTTAGATACCATAGCAACTGTAGCTGGGTCCTGAGCATACCCATTAACCACCTCCGTGATCCACTGTGGTGACACAACCGAAATAGCTGCACAAACAGCATCATGAAGAGGTTTCCGAGAAAGGGCATCAGCTGCACGATTAGTAGACCCAGGCTTGTACACCACTCGATATTGCAGGCCCAACAATTTGGAAAACAATTTCTGTTGCCACTGAGTATGGAGACGCTGCTGTGTCAGCTGAACAAGACTTTGTTGATCAGAGTAAATAATAAACTCAGCATGCTGAAGATATGGCCGCCATTGCTGGACAGCCATAAGAACGGCCATATATTCTTTCTCATATGTACTAAGTCCCAAAGAGCGGGGGCCCAAAGCTCGACTGAGGTAAGCCAAAGGATGGCCATCCTGAGCAAGAACTGCCCCAATACCAACTCCACTGGCATCCGTTTCAATGCTGAAGGGGCGAGAGAAATCAGGCAGCGCCAACACTGGGGAAGAACTAAGAGCTTGCTTCAAAGTCTCAAAGGAGGTCTGGTGAGCGGTGGTCCAAAGGAAGATAGTGTTCTTACGTAAAAGCTCAGTTAGTGGCTTCGCGATGATTCCAAAGTGGCGAACAAACTTGCGATAGTAGCCGGCGAGACCCAAAAACCCCCGAAGTTCCTTCACAGAAGCTGGCACCGGCCAATTGACAACAGCAGCAACTTTCTGAGGATCAGTAGAAACGCCAGCCCCGCTAATGACATGGCCGAGATATGAAATGCTTTCTTGTGCAAAGTCACACTTAGACAGTTTAAGCTTCCACTGATGATCAGTAAGCTGTTGAAACACTTGCTGAAGGTGTTGAAGATGCTGCTCATAAGACTCACTGTACACCAAGATATCGTCAAAGAAAACAAGAACAAATTTCCTCAAGAAGGGAGCCAATGTAGAGTTCATAGCTTCTTGAAAAGTACCAGGAGCACCAGTGAGGCCAAAAGGCATAACACGGAACTCAAATTGGCCAAAGTGAGTCTGAAATGCTGTCTTGAACTCTTCGCCAGGCTGGAGCAAGATCTGATGAAAGCCTGACCTAAGATCCAACTTAGAAAACCAACGAGCATGGCCCAATTCATCGAGCAATTCATCAATAATAGGCACGGGGTATTTGCTCTTAAGAGTAATAGCATTGAGCTGACGATAATCAACACAAAATCGCCATGTATTGTCTTTCTTCTTAACCAGCAATACTGAAGATGAGAAGGGACTGGAGCTCTTTTGGATAAGACCAGCAGTCAACATCTCCTGAACTTGTTTTTCCACCTCAGTTTTGATAGCTGGAGGAAAACGGTAAGGCCTGGAAAAAACCGGAGAAGCGCCCGGAATCAATGGTATTGTATGATCACAGCCACGTGAAGGAGGAAGCTGAGTTGGAGGAGCAAACAAATCCGAAAAATCAGCAACTAATTTCTGAATCTCAAGTGGTGTAGTTGAGGTGTTGGACTGCAATGGCAAGGTATCGGCAGTACTGAGCTGTAATACTGTACCCACTGGCAGATCAAAGAGTTCCCCAAAAAGTTGGACAGTAGAGCCCTTGTACTGAAATTTCAACCACTTGTGAGCCCAATGGATTTTCATGGGACTGTGCAATTCCAACCAATCAAGCCCAAAAATCATATCATAATTGGACAATGGAAGCACCTTGAGAGCAGAAGTGAAATGGCAACCTTGTATCGACCAAGTAGCTGTAGGAACCACAGAGGAACAAGAGATAATCTCACCATTAGCCAACTGAACGTTCAATGGAGGATCCAGTTGTTGGAGGTGGGAACAATGACTTGCCAATTCAGGATTAATGAAAGTGTTGGAACTGCCGGAATCGACGGGTGAAGTAATCGTGGGCTAAGGGTTTGGGAAGATCCAGATCGACTGCAACCACAAGCCGATCGAGCGGGGAGAGGAATTACGGCAACCGGATCTCTGCCAGCAGCTCACTGCCAGAAATCCAATCGAACCAACCAAATCCGGTGCCCAATCAAAGCCGATGGAGTACGAGCAAATCGATTAGGTGCCCCAAAACCGGTGTCTCTGATACCAATTGTTAGCAGCAGTGAGAAATAGGGTGATGAATTTGGGATAGGTTTAGACGAACAGCACAGCAATTGGGATGGAAGGAGTCACGAGGAAGGAGGAGTTCTTAGGCATGGTATAGAATTTGGTTTACAATTTACTCGTTACCCTCTCCCTCACAGCTCGCCAAACTTTATAGTCGGTTACAGAAGACGTCTCCCGTGCACGCAGGCACGTTACCCCCGAGCACTTCCATTCAGTCGCACATTGGGCCGGCGCACGCGCGTTCCCCTTCGTGGCCCATCATCTCCATCTTGTGGCCCATCAGTAGAGATTGTAACAAAATTGGACATGGATAGCAGCACAATCAGGAAAGTTGTTTCAACACCCTTCTGGCCTTCTTATCTACTAGTTCCTTACCAATGCCGTCAAATGCATACCAGATAAAAGCAGGACAGTGTAATTCTCTACCTCTTTTATTGAAGTAAAAAATCATACAACTACCAACTTAATGGATATGCTTGGTATGTAGTAGTTTGCATACGAAGCAACTTAGGGAGCATTAGATAGGGATCTAGATTCTCGTAGAAACGTTTCGAATCTAGATTGTTTCAGGAAATGTTTCAAATGGTGAATAAGAATCACTTCGTGGAATTGTTTGGTTAGTAGGCTGGATTTTGATTCAGAAAGAATTGTTTTTCATAAAAAATCATATAAATGAAAATATGCTTCAAAAAAATTTCAGAACCTTTTGCAGGCGAAGAACAACTTAAATACACAACAACAACAACATAGCCTTTTGTCCCAAGCAAGTTGGGGTAGGCTAGAGATGAAACCCAAAAGAGACAAGAAACAGGGAGACACAAAAAAGACATAAAGGGAGACAAAAAGAGGTCACGGTTCCGGCACGTTGATTGCCAATCTCCAAGCGCTCCTATCCATAGCTAAATCTTTGGAGATATTCCACTCCTTAAGATCTCTCTTAACGGACTCGTCCCAAGTTAGTTTAGGTCGGCCTCTACCGCTCTTTACATTATCGGCCCGCTTTAGAACTCCACTACGCACCGGCGCCTCAGGAGGCCTCCGTTGGACATGTCCAAACCATCTCAACCGATGTTGAAACAATTTCTCCTCAATTGGTGCCACTCCAACCCTATCCCGAATATCGTCGTTCCGGACTCTATCCCTCCTTGTGTGCCCACAACACCAACGCAACATACGCATCTCTGCTACACTTAAAATACAATCCATTTTAACTTGTTGCACTTAAAATGGATTAACTAAAAAATATGATTGCTAGTGCACAGGAGAAGCAAGAAACAGAATCGGGCAAAACCACTCCCAGGCCATTTCACGTGCATAGGCAAAAAAAAGTGAGAATTGTTTCAGTTGTTTCTAGACAGAAACGTTTCGCCTTTTCCCCATTTGGAAGTGATTCTGGCATTTCTGGATAGAATCCGAAACGTTTGGATCAGCCAAACGGTCCCCTAATTGAAGCAAGACGCATGGCCTAATCTCCCACAACTAAAAAAACTAAAGTGTGGACATCGTTTTGGTGCGACATTCCAATATGAGCCCATGTTCTGCCTGCTGCGATCCCCTCATCCCCTCGCTCTAACGTCCATCCCTTGCGTCAAAAGAAGAAAATAAACCTCGCTCCTCCCTCTTGCGCACCCGACGCGTGATTGACGGCGCGCTCCTTCCTTGCAGTCACCGCACCGCACCACCCCTCTTCCCCACACATATGACATGTCCTCTCCAAAAATCAAAACCACTACCTGGCAATCTCTCCCTTTCCATAAAAGATCCATGATTTCCTCTCTTCTAGCCTTCCATAAAAAACATCCCACCCAAACCGCTGCTACCTCACGCCCGAGTCCCAGCCTCCCGCACAGCCTCACCGCACTCCGCCTAGCGAACATATCGGTCGGCGACGACGTAGCCTGACGGCACCCCTCCAAGATCCCGGCCCCTTGCAGTTGCAGCCTCGTGCCCTGCTCCGCTAATAGGCGCCTCACCATCAAATCGGCGAGCGGGAGGCAGCCCAGGTCTACTACGCCGTCGCCGCCTGCTCCTTGGGACTTGACAACCACAACCTCGGATAGGCCGCCACCGTACGCCATCGCCGGACGCTGACGCCGCCGGCGACGGGCCGCCGCCGAACATGCTGGATGGGCCGCCGCCTGACGCTGCCGCACAGCCGCCTCCACACAGCCTAGACAACCTAGACGGGGCGTCGCCGGGCGCTGCCGCCACCACGAGCGCCAAACAGGTATACCACCCCCTCGGTGATTTTTTTTTCACGCCGACGGCTCCTCTTCTGCGTGTGATCCTGCAGGAGTTCCTGGACAAGGGCGGCGGCACGGGCGTGGAGTACCACGAGCGCGGCGTGTTCAACGCCAACGAGATGGTGGCACAGGCAGGGAGGTTGAGGCGTTAGGGAAGGACCTCTTCGTGGTGGTGGGCAAGGTGCCGGTACCGTCGGCACTCGCGGCGGGGATGGCGGAGTGGGGCGAGTGCCTGGAGCTAGGGCCCATCGGACGTGCTCTCGTCGAGGGACTTCCAGACCACGGCTGTCTGCCGTTGGCGATGTCAACGGAGCTGGGACTGGGCAGCGATGGCGTGCCGGCGGGGCGGCCGCCACGGCCAGATCAGATCTGTAGGAGTAGCCTTCGTCCACCTGCCCTTCCACGCGGACGCACCGCGGCCTGCTCGCGTAAGCGCAGCTGCACTCCTGTAGCTGCAAATCGGCAGCCGTCTTATGACCATGGATGTAGTTTCCATTGATTTGGTGCCTCCGTGAAGGTACTCTCCCAAACGCTGCCTCCATCTTTACTTATGTTCTCCACCAAATCGTGTCTCACATTTTGGTTTTGTCCCCAACCTGTAGCTCGAGCAGTATTGGCAGCACCATCAGTCAAGGTTGTCCCCAAGCTCGTTCTCCTCCACAACACGGCGCTGCAGAACCAGATCTTCCCCGGCCTCCACGGGAAGTTTTCCTGTGATTTTTGTCCAAAAATGGTGTTGCAGCCACGGAGTAGAAAAATGAGGGCAGCTTGAGACTGGTGGGTGCCGTGAGGATGAAGTGATGAATAGATCACTAACGTATGGAAGTTAAGTGAATGCGTGATGAAAAGATGGATGTATGGAAGTTGCTGCATGGTGGTTTACTTTGTAGCTTACGGTTGCTGCATTTTGGTTTCTTCATTGCAGTTCCAGATTACTAGCACTGAGTTTGTTAATTTCTTAATATGTCACAACAAAATGTCCTGAACATTGCTTTTCTATAAGTATTTCAGATTACTTGTTGATTCCCCGGAAGTAATGTTAGCATCAACCAAGGGAGAAAGGGAGGAATCGGGGAAGAACTCGGAAGAACCGGAGGAACGAGGAGTGATTGAATACAGGTTCAGGTTTGTTACAAAAATGTCATGAGCCTCTCGCTCTCTGTTGCTTTTACACTTATACTACTTCACTCATTCTGGCCCGCTGGTCTTCACATTGGGCCGAGCCGCTCTCTTGGGCCGATTCTGGGCAGTGACATCTTCTTCATCGCTTGTCTTCAGGTTCCCACCATCAGTAGCAGGTTCAGAGACAGCCGCGCTGACAAGTAATAGATGCACTACTTGTTTTTGGAAAAGCAATTAATTGCAGTAGGTCATGTGACATATCTCAGTACTATAAAGATTTTTAACAATTGAAAGAAGTTGTAATTAATATCTCAGCACAAAGATAGTGTAAATTTTACTACATAATTTTTGTATTGACTATCTCTATTTGAGCAAAGAGGTGAACTGATTTCAGATAGAAAATAAGTAGAGATTTATGGATGCTTTAGGTGGGTGTGGCCTAGCCTTTGCCTGTGCTGAATGTTGGTGATCTACTCCCCAATTAAGATCTCTCCAATTAAGATCTCTCAAGCTTTGACTTGCTAGGTACCATCTACTCCCCAATTAAGATCTCTCAAGCTCAGATTTCTCCTCCACATTTCTTGGATAACCCATATACAGTTCTAGAGATAAATATTGGATCTTTTCTCGAGGAACTACTTGAATAGAGAATGGATGCATGGGGGGTGTCAATAGCATGAGGAGTAATTTTCTGGTAGCTAGACAAATTTAAATTTTGGCTTTAATATATATGTTGAAGAATTTTTGAAAAAAAATATGGGGCCGTGGGCAAAGCATATATGGTTAGATACAATGATTCTGAATTCTATTGATGCATGCAACATACACTACAAAAAACCGATGTATTTCTGCTGTGATTGCAGTAAATGCTAGATTGTGATGTCAAGTGTTAAAGAATACACACTGGGTAATGTCATCGATGCAGTACTATATATCATTATGGGACTCGCCAGAATTTGTTTGCAATGACGCAGTTCAATGACTCAGCTGTTCATGCATTGCTTGTGCTCCTTCGTGTAAGTATACTTTTATTTTGACATTAGGTAAGTACCCTTTATTTTGACATTAGGCCACAATTTTTTTTGTTTCTTACCTGGCATGCACAATATCTAAGTGTATCCTGTGGATAGAGAAACTTCAGCATTTTTGTATATTTGCAACAAAACCTTTCTAAATTGAGTTAGTTTTTTTTGCCAATCTAATCTTTGGTAGTGGAGATATCAATTCAAACAATTATTTTTGTTATGTGCTCAACTGAACATGAATTTTCGCGCTATAGCTGTTTGCAAAGCATAGAAAAATGCCCTTGCCAGATGTGGTTAGCATTTTGTGAAATTTCTTTCATAATCTACTGGCATATGCACTGCTTGTGATATACTTAGCTAAAATTATTACCTTCTGGATGTTAATCTTTGATTTAAAGAATATGGTAATGCTACCATTATTTTAGAACAATGAGCTATAATTTAGTAAATATGTATGTACTGCTATTTAATCTTATATATCCAAATTTATGCCAGAAATGAATATATTAGTTATATTATATGGATACAAGTTGAAACTTATGGTTGCCATAGAGGTTATCTCAGCTATATGCATCAAGTGATCTATACAGGCTTCATTTAGTAAAGGGAAAATGGTAAATTTTATTAATATTTATATATTTTTATGTGTGCAGTAGTATCAAAGTTCAGTTAAACATAGCTATTGTTCCCGCATGACTCTTGTTGAATAAGATACTAGATTCAATTAATTTTAGGCATGCATTGCACACATTGTTTTATCTGTTCATTCGATGTAGGATGTTGGCATGTACAATGTATTACTCCGCTGTACAGATGGGTATTACCATAGCAACCTGGACACAAGCAATTTATGCATAGTATTAAGGGACAAATAGGTTTCCATACACCTATCTTATATTGACTGTTCTACAAACTTTGAAGTAACTACCAGAGTTACCAATATATTCTTGATCGTTCTTGCAGGGTAACAGCGGGGAAACGGGGAAAATGGAAGATGTAGCTACTCATTAACCCAAAAGAAAATACAGGGAGTCGATTGTTGATGTATTGTTGAAGGAGACAATAGTGTCATTGGATATTGTAGATCATTTTAGCTATAGTGTGCACCATTGGTTTTTGGTTCATAGGTTATATGTACCCTTGTCCATTTAATGTTTGTATTGGTAGGAACTATTATTGTTTTGTCAACCTTTGGTCCCCTTTAGCCAGATAAGTAACTAGCTCAATAGCCAAAAATGCATTTTTATACACTCTTGTATATTGAACTGGTACAATTTTTTAGGTTGAAATTTCAGCCTATAACAAATATGAATATTTCAAGTTTTACCGTCAACATGATTGTGCTTTTCCTAATATGTGCTTTTCCTTTGGGTTGCCTTTTTGAAGGTTTGTAAAATACTATAAATGCATGATGATTGCAAACCATCAATGAGAATTTTAACCATGCACAAAATTCAATTTGTAATATTGACATTCCAAACATCACGCTCGCATTATCGTTTTTTGTAACAATACAACACGTTTATGCTTAAATTATCAAGGCATTATTTGTTCCTGTTGCAACGCATGGAAAGATCTATACAATAAAGTTGGTGAGCCTGCGACGCCGCACTCTCCGTGACTGTGCTAATTTCACAAATTTTGCTTTTTGGATTAAATGTCACTTTAGTATCGGTATTTAATTTCACAGTATTGTTATTTTATCATACGATCCGTATGTTTTAGTATAAAAGTTTTGTCCCGTAGCAACGCACGGGCACGCTACCTATATGATTTAAACACCGCATTCGCTTGCTGGGATGTTGGGTAGAGCATCTGAGTACAAATTTGAAGTGGTTGGAATATGCCAAATGTGTAACACATGTAGTACCACAGTAACGACTAAAGAGACAGTTTTATGAGATGCAAACAAACCAAGTAGTAGAACAAGTAAGATATAGTAGGGCAAGAGGAACCACCGCCTTTGTCCTTTTTTATTAAGGAGGCGAGGTGTTGAGCAACAGATGTCGAACCAATCGATGTTTTTCGCAGCTACTCCTACATTTTACCTGGCCCAAACCTAAACCATAATCGGAATAGTGAAAGTTCTTTTCATTAAGGAAATTAGGCCATCCACCAACATATAACATTAGAACATGTTGAACCGATCGATGCTAGTCTGAAGCTATCTTAATCTGGCATTCTGGCTAAAGCCTAAACAACAGACGGCTGTGTAATCCAGGCAGACTGGAGTAAGGACTAAGGAGTACAGAGTAGTGTCTTGCTTCATCCCCAGCCACAGAGGCACACACAGACACTTAAAAAAACATCTTGTACTACCAGTACTGTAGCAGGCAGGCAGGCAGGCAGAGAATGCAAGTGCAGGTGGTGAGGAGAGCAGCAAGGGACCTGGCGTGGATGATCTTGACGCTGGTCTTCATGCCCGGCCTGGACCAGTTGTAGGCGATGGAGCCGACGATGCCGCTGAGCCACAGCGTCCCTGCAACAAGCACCGCGGGAACGTCGGCGCAGCCGCGCAGGAGGAGAAGAGAGGATCTGGAAATTAAGACTTGTGGTAGTAGTAGTACCGACGGCCCGGAGCTTGTGCTCCACGACCCACTCCCTCGCCGACTGCAGCGCGCCCTTCTCCTCCGCCATGTCGCCGGCGGAAAAAGGCCCCCCTCCCTCTTGAGTCCTCCTGAACCTGAATCGAGCCTGTCAGCCTGAGCAGAGCAGGTGGTTCAGCGCGCGCGCCTTTCTTCCTCCGCGACTGGGGAAGGAAGAGGAAGAAGAAGAAGAGGAAGGAAATAGTGAGCGGGTCCGGTCGACTCGGGGCGGATGAAGAGCCGTACGACGCTGGGTCACGGGCGTGGGGCCCGGCGGCTAGTTGGCGGGCGCCGTGGGGCCGTGGCCTGGATTCGGACACAGCTGCGACCACATAGTTGCGGCGCGCAGGAGATCAGAGGTCGTGACGCAACCTCCACCAGGCGACTACGGCACGGAGGCAGGCTGGGTACGTTGCACGCGAAAAACTGTGGTCCAAACTGCGGCGGCGAGCGGAGCCCCGCGCTAGTGGTTTTGTGTTGGTCTGTTGGACTCTCGGTGGGCACCGGGTACTGGCGGAGCCGGTAGATTCGTGTACCTCCACTCACCTTTTGAACCGTCTAAATCATGTATGTACTCCTATTAACCAATAATATAGTACTAGGAAGTACGTTAATTTCTATAACCTAATCTACATGATATACTTACTCTTACCCTAAATATCTGTCGTTTTCACTTCCCGAGATATGGTACATAATTAGTATCATTGTGTCGGTACCAACAGTCTGAGGTACCCACATCCATCGATAATAAAAAACAAAACGACTAAGCCACAGCAAAAAGCAGCCCACCTCAACCGCATATCAGGTCCGTCTTGTACGAGGCCAGCTCGACGGAGTGCCTCGACCGCGCTCCGGCTCCGACTCGTACAAGGCACCCTCGACAGAAACGCCTCGACCGCGCCCCGTCCCGCACGACAGGGGACCTCGACCACATTCCGACTCGCACGAGGCTCGTTCGCCCATCGGAAAAACTCCGACTCGCGTGACCCCGGGTCAGAGCGCTCGACCCCTTCACTTCACCTGCCCTAAGACAGAAGTCAGAGCATTTAATGCGATTACCTACTACCACCTACCGGTATAGCCGCAAACCAGGACCGACGTGGGAGCAATGCCGGTGTCCGTCCTCACTGTTTTTACCGCCCATCCCGTGATGGGAGGTAAAACCTGTCACTATGCCCACCTTACTGTGCACTGTTTATCGTCAGTCACCCTCGAGGGAGGATACGACAAGGCCCGTATTCCGCAATCTCGGGGATTCGGCCTTATCCGTCCGACCTTGACCCGGCCTCGACCTGGCCTCGACGCCCAGCACAGTTCGATAGGGAAGGAAGAACAGTATGGCACGGTGCTCCGGGTCATTTCGCCGTCTCATCCCCGGCGTCGCCATGGTGTCCAGGGATGGCCAGCCATTCCCAGGGCACGTCGCTACAGTCACCTCAACAGGGATCGACAAAACATCGCCTCAGGGCTCCCCGGTGCCCTGGCCTCCTCCGACCCTATAAAAAGGACCGGCCAGGCCCCTACAAGGGGGCAGGGAACAATAGGCAAGACACAAGTCCAAAACCAAGTACCAGCAACCTAAGGCTCCCAACGTAGAGTTCAACATCTCAAGCAATCATCTTTGTACTCTTTTTTCTTTCTCTGAGACTCGGGCTCGCCGCCCTCTCTCACAAGCTTGTAACCCCTACACAAGCACCTCGGTGCAAGGAAATACAAAACTCTCCCCCCGCTGGACGTAGGGCCTTCTTTTGCCCGAACCAGGATAAACCCCCGTGTGTTCTCCTTGCATCACTATCCAGGTTAGGGACACGCATCACTCACTCGTCGGTTTAGGACCCCCACGGGACCGAACACCGACAGTTGGCGCGCCAGGTAGGGGACCGCTATGTGCCAACATCGCTTTCCCGCCATTCTTTCCTGGATGGCTGACCCCGAATGCCCGCTCCCGTTGGCCACGGTGATCTGGTTCAGGAGTTTGGAGTTCATGTCGCTTGGCCACGGCTACGACATGGTCCTCCTCCCGCCCAGGCACCCAACCGACGAGGATTACAAGCTCTCCCAGCCTGGGGGAGCACTCCGCCGGTATCGTCGCTCTCGACAGGCACGAGCCGCCAGGAGACGACGAGCCCGGCGCTACCGCCATCTCCACCTCACGGAGGGCGGAGGGATTCCCCGATTTGGCGCCTCTCAGCCAGACGCCAACCCAGATTTCCTCGTTGAGGGTCTGTGTAGGATGAGCTTGGCTGAGGGTAAGATGCCGACGGAGAATTCCACCGCTCCCCCGTCCGGTGAGACACCGCCGCTAAACGACCCAGCCACTTCAACGCGCGCAACGATATCTCCATCAACGTTCCCGTTTGGGCTAGACCCGGTTGCCCGGGCGTACGCTTCCTCTATGAGCACTAACATGAGTGCTTACGGGGAACTCTCCGGGCATCATCTACGCTCCACTCTGGACCTCGTTGCATCCACGCCGGCTTCTGAGTATCTGGACTCTACAGAGACCCTGGAAACAGAGCCCTGTGTGACTGCTTCTCAACGTTGCAACCACAGGGGTGATTTGCAACGGTCTTACATTCCCCCATCATATTACTATTTCGGTGCCCCTGACTCTGACTCGGTTGACGACACCTACGATCCGACCCACGAGTGCTTCAACATCGATGAAGCCAGCACGTCGGAGTCGGAGGACGAGGAGCCGGTCGAAGGAAGGCACACGCCACCTCATGTCGAGCTCCCCGCCGAACGAGACAAGGCTCAGTTCCTTGTGGATCAAGGAATGCAGCTCGAGCAAATTCACGAGTTGCAGGACAGGCTCGACGAGGAACGAGAAAATCTGCACCTACTCCAACAAACCCTCGAGCGTGAGCGTGCGGCACACACACTTGGCGGGAGAGCTCGCGAGAGGGCTCGCGACGTCAATCGTCGCATCGACGAGGACCGGGTGGTCGACCCCCCAGTTTTCGCTCGAGCCAGCCAGAACGTCGTCACCGCCGCCATGCTCCTCCGCAACATGCCCGAGCCGTCAAACCCCGACGCCCGTCGAGCTCGAGATGAAATCCGAGAACTCCTCGAGACCGCTGCCATGCAGCAGGCCGAGAACTCTGCCTTGAGGCGACGCGAGCCAGCCTCAGAGCGGCTCGTCGAGCCCTCCCGACAGGAGAGAGAGGCCTCAGTTCATCTCGAGCCTGCCCAGCGAAACAGGGCGGCGCCTATCCCCGAGCACATTGACGACGATCACGAGCCCCGAGACACCCATGGCAACATCGTCGAGCGTCGCACGCACAAACACGGTGACGGTGTGGCTCGAGGGTACCACGTGCACAGAGGCGGGCGCTACGACAGCTCAGAAGATCGTAGCCCTTCACCCGAGCCTCCGGGCCCTCGGGTCTTCAGTAAGGCTATCCGCGAGACGGTGCTCCCGGCTCGGTTTCGCCCTCCCACGACTCTCACCAAGTACAACGGCGAGACCAAACCTGAACTTTGGCTCGCCGATTTCCGCTTGGCGTGCCAGCTAGGCGGGGCCACCGACGACCGGGTCATCATTCGACAACTCCCCCTGTTCCTCTCCGACACCGCCCGAACCTGGCTCAAGGATCTCCTACCTCGACAGATCCACGACTGGGACGATCTCGTGAGGGTATTCGAGGGAAACTTCAAGGGGACCTACATGTGCCCCGGCAACTCGTGGGACCTCCGGAGTTGCAAGCAAAAACCAGGTGAATCCCTCTGGGATTACATCTGGCGCTTCTCCAGGCAGCGCACCGAACTCCCCAACGTCACCGACTCTGACGTGATCATGGCCTTCCTCTCTGGAACCACCTGCAAGGAGTTGGTCCGAGAGTTGGGCCGTAACACCCCACTCACTGCCAACGGATTGATGGACATCATCACCAACTTTGCCGCTGGCGAGGAGGCAGTTGGTGCCATCTTTGGCGGTGACCAGGACAAAGGGAAACAAAAGGTCGATGATCCCACGGGCTCCGGCCAGGGCTCCAAGAGAAACAACCGAAGGAAGAAGAAGAGCCAGCAGGGCAAGCTCGAGGCCCCGGTCGATGAACTTGTCGCTGCCGTCGAGCGCAAGAAACCTCGAGCCCCCCCCGGTGGGGGCATCTTCGACAAAATGCTCAAAGAGCCATGTCCCTACCACAAGGGACCCACTAACCATAACCTCAAAGATTGTCACATGCTCCGCAGGTACTTTGAGGGCGTAGGCATCAAGAAGGACGACAAGAAGGAAGATCCCAAGGGCGATGACAAGGATGGGGGTTCCCCGAGATCCATGACTGCTTCATGTTCTACGGAGGACCCTCGACCCGCCTCTCGACACGCCAACGCAAACGAGAGCGGCGTGAGGTTTTCTCCGTGCTGCCGGTGGTCCCCCGCTTCCTTGACTGGTCTAAGGTGGCCATCACTTTTGACCGTGGTGACCACCCTGACTACGTCCCCAATCCAGGAGTCTACCCACTTGTTGTTGATCCCATCATCGCCAACACACACCTCACCAAGGTACTCATGGACGGCGGAAGTAGTCTCAACATCATCTACGCTCAGACCCTCGACCTCCTAGGGGTCGAGAGAGCGCGCCTCCAACCCAGTGTCGGGGGTTTCCACGGAGTTGTGCCAGGGAAACGGGTGGAACCTGTCGGACGGGTCGATCTGCCCGTCTACTTTGGCACACCTTCCAACTTTAGAAAGGAGACGCTCACTTTCGAAGTGGTCGAATTCCGTGGAACGTACCATGTTATCCTTGGGCGTCCATGCTATGCCAGGTTCATGGCGGTCCCGAACTACACCTACCTCAAGCTCAAGATGCCAGGCCCAAACGGTGTCATCACTGTGGGGCCCTCATACGAGCACGCCTATGAGTGCGACGTCGAGTGTGTTGAGCACGGCGAGGCTGTTTTGGAATCGGCGACCTTGGCTGCGGACCTCGACGGTCTCGCCAATGAGATTCCTGACCCAAAGCGCCATGCCGGCAGCTTCGAGCCCGTAGAGGGCATCAAGCTCGTGCCCCTCGACCCTGCTGATCCCAAGGGAAAGGCGCTGAGCATCAGCGCTACCCTCGATCCCAAAATAGGAAGCAGTGCTCGTCGACTTTCTCCGCGCAAATATCGACATCTTTGCGTGGAGTCCCTCGGATATGCCGGGCATACCCAGGGAAGTCGCTGAGCACGCCTTGGAGATCCGGGCCGGCTCCAAACCGGTGAAGCAACGATTGCGCTGCTTCGACAGGAGAAGCGCAAGGTCATCGGTGAGGAGATACACAAGCTGCTGGAGGCCGGATTCATCAAGGAGGTTCATCATCCCGAGTGGATAGCTAATCCTATATTAGTTAAGAAAAAGAGTGAGAAGTGGAGGATGTGTGTAGACTATACTAGTTTAAATAAAGCATGTCCAAAAGTTCCCTTTCCTTTACCACGTATTGATCAAATCGTTGATTCCACGGTGGGATGTGAAACTCTCTCATTCTTAGATGCATACTCCGGCTACCACCAGATTAAAATGAAAGAGTCTGACCAGCTCGCGACTTCATTCATTACCCCGTTCGGCATGTATTGCTACGTTACGATGCCCTTCGGTCTCCGAAACGCAGGGGCGACGTATCAACGATGCATGCAGCACATTTTTGGGGAACACATCGGACCAACCGTCGAGGCTTACATTGATGACATCGTTGTCAAGACCAAACAAGCCGACGATCTGGTAAACAACCTTGATGTTGCGTTCAAGTGCCTCCGGGCAAAAAACATCAAGCTCAATCCTGAGAAATGCGTCTTTGGCGTTCCTCGAGGTATGCTTTTAGGGTTCATCGTGTCTAAGCGTGGCATCGAAGCCAACCCAGAAAAAATCACTGCGATAACCAAGATGGGCACCATCCGAGATCTAAAGGGCGTACAGAGGATCACGGGCTGCTTGGCGGCGCTCAGCCATTTCATTTTGTGCCTCAGCGAAAAAGCGCTCCCTCTGTACCGCCTCCTGAAGAAATCAGAGCACTTTTCATGGACCCTCGAGGCCGAAGAAGCTCTTGCAAAGCTCAAAGTTGCACTCTCTAATTCATCGATCCTCGTCCCTCCGGCCCTAGGAGAACCGCTCCTACTCTATGTCGCCGCGACATCACAAGTAGTCAGCGCGGTCTTGGTTGTCGAGAGGGCCGAGGAAGCACATGCCTTGCTCGTCCAGAGGCCGGTCTATTTCATTAGCGAGGTGCTCTCGGAAACCAAGGTACGATACCCGCAAATCTAGAAGCTGCTATATACCGTCGTCTTGACACGGCGCAAACTCCGTCACTACTTCGAGGGTCACCCGGTAACTGTGGTTTCTTCTTTCCCCTTGGGAGAGATAGCCCAGAACCGGGAAGCCTCGGGTAGAATTGCCAAGTGGGCAGTCGAGCTCATGGGCGAGACCCTATCTTATGCGCCGCGCAAAGCTATTAAGTCACAGGTATTAGCGGATTTCCTGGCAGAATGGACCGACACTCAACTCCCCCCTGTACAGCTCCAAGCTGAGCTGTAGACCATGTACTTCGATGGGTCATTGATGAAAACAGGAGCAGCGCGGGTTTGCTCTTCATCTCGCCCCTCGGGGTTCACATGCGCTACGTCATCCAGCTTCATTTTCCTGCATCAAATAACATCGTCGAATACGAGGCGCTCGTCACGGGTCTGAGAATTGCCATCGAACTCGGGGTCCAGCACCTTGACGTTCGAGGCGACTCCCAGCTCGTGATCGACCAGGTCATGAAAAACTCAAGCTGCCGTGATCCCAAGATGGAAGCCTACTGCGAAGAAGTGCGGCGCCTTGAGAGCAAGTTTCATGGCCTCGAGCTCAATCACATCGCACGTAGGTATAATGAGGCCGCCGATGAACTGGCGAAAATCGCGTCCAATCGAACCACGGTTCCGCCAGACGTTTTCGCAAAAGATCTCCAGCAGCCGTCCGTCGACCTCGGGTCAGAGAGAGGGGTCGACGGGCCATTGCTCTACCCCCACCTATGACGGAAGCCCCCTCGACCGGGGCTGAAGCCATGCAGGTGGAAGGCTCGACCTCGCCACTCAACCCTGAGCCTGACTGGCGCATTCCATACCTCGACCATCTCATCCGAGGGGACCTCCCCTCAGATAAGACTGAGGCTCGACGGATCGCTCGCCGGGCCAAAACCTTTGTGATCTTGGGCGACAATAAGGAGTTGTACCGCCGCAGCCCTACTGGCGTCCTCCAATGTTGCATCACAAATAAGAAAGGCAGAGACCTGCTCGATGATCTACACTCGGGGGCTTGCGGTCACCACGCAGCGCCTCGAACCCTTGTCGGAAATGCCTTTCGACAAGGATTCTATTGTCCGATCACAGTCTCCGACGCTGTCAAGCTGGTACGCTCCTGCAAAGGTTGTCAGTACTATGCGAGACAAACCCATCTTCCAATACACGCCCTGCAAACCATTCCCATCATGTGGCTGTTTGCCGTTTGGGGGCTTGACCTTGTCGGGCCTTTGAAAAGGACAACCGGCGGCTTCACCCACTTGCTCGTTGCCATTGACAAATTCTCCAAGTGGATCAAGGCCTGCCCTATCACCAGTATTAGGTCCGAGCAAGCTGTGCTCTTTTTCACCGACATCATCCACCGCTTTGGGGTTCCCAACTATATCATCACGGACAATGGCACCCAGTTTACTGATAAGAAGTTTTTGGATTTCTGCGACAACCACCACATCCGTGTGCTCTGGTCAGCCGTGGCTCATCCAAAAACAAACGGCCAAGTGGAACGTGCCAACGACATGGTCCTACAAGGCCTGAAACCCAGAATCTTTAACAAACTAAACAAACATGGGAAGAGATGGGCTGCCGAGCTCCCCTCGGTCCTATGAGCCTAAGAACAACGCCGAGTCAAGCCACGGGGTTCACTCCGTTCTTCTTATTCTACGGATCGGAGGCCATGCTCCCTACCGACATAGAATATGGGTCCCCAAGGCTAATAGCCTACAGTGAAAGAAATAACAACGCCACAAGAGAGGACGCCCTTGACCAGCTCGAGGAAGCCCGAGATGTGGCTCTGTTACATTCTGCCAGGTACCAGCAAGGTCTCCGATGCTACCACGACAGACACATCAGTAGGCGCGACCTCAACGTCGGTGACCTAGTGCTGCGACGAAACCAGAACACCAAGGGACGGCACAAGCTCACGCCCCCATGGGAAGGCCCGTACATCATCGCAGAAGTCCTAAAGCCAGGCACCTACAAGCTATCCAACGAGAAGGGCGAAATCCTCACCAACGCTTGGAACATTGAACAGCTACGTCGCTTTTTCCCTTAAAAAGCCTCGAGGCTCTGTAATTTCTTTTCAATATCATCAATAAAGAATACAGCAGTGTTCAAAGTTTTGCTTTACAAACAACCAGGAAGGATCGACTCTGTTCCCCCAGAATCGACCCTCCCTCGGGGCTACAAGGGGGAACCCCCAGTCCCCGAAAAAACTTGTACTCTTTTTTCAAAATTAAAGAACTACCTCTTAAGTCGACAACGCTGCGTGAGCACCCTGAGGCTTGAAAGGGCTCTCGAGCCTACGAGATCGTTTACGCCTCCGAGGCTACGGTACCTCCACGCACCCCTCACGCCTAGGGGCACGACCGCACGCTAAGTAGACCTAATGGCGGTCCATAACTTTGAAAAGGAGTACACCCCCCGTCGCTTAAATCAGGTTCTTACACGATCCTTGAGGCCGCAAAAGCACCCTAGAGTTCGAGGGCAGTCGAGCTACGAGATCACTCATGCCTCCGAGGCTATGATACCTCCGCTCACTCCCTTACGCTCAAAGGCATGACAACGTGCTAAGTAAATCATGCAAAAACATGATTCAAGCAATAAAGGGAAGAAAATCTCGAACAAAACTTAAATAACCAGCGCAAGGTTTACGTTCCGAGTTTTTAAGGCCTCTAAGGCCACCACAACCAAAATTCAAAAATACTAACTTATTACACGGGCCTTTGTGCCCAGATTTGGCTCACAGG
Organism: Saccharum hybrid cultivar R570; assembly: GCA_038087645.1. Classification (NCBI taxonomy): domain Eukaryota; kingdom Viridiplantae; phylum Streptophyta; class Magnoliopsida; order Poales; family Poaceae; genus Saccharum; species Saccharum hybrid cultivar. The sequence goes on from JAQSUU010000401.1 coordinate 12,459,561, forward strand.
CCCTCGTCGTCGGCAGGCGGAACCACCTCGGGCTTCGAAAAGTGTGGCCAGGCGGCTCCCAGGCTCCTTAGCGGCTCCGATCAGGTCCAAGCAGGCGTCCTCATTCTCCTCGTCTGTCCGGTCTGGGTCGGTGATGAAGCCTTCAGCAACAAGCTCCATGTCATACATGAACCCAGACCAAACGACAGCCAGTACTCTCTTCACGCCGTGGTGGAGGCTGCCCCGTATCCTTTCCCGGACGAGGCGGCCCAGCGCCACCATCCGGCGGACGAAGGAGTTCCCCGGGGCATCCTCCCCGGTGTCAGTGTCGGGCTCGACCCCCAGGCTGTCACACACGGAGGTGATCGCACCCTGGAGCATCTGAGTCTGCTGGGTTTCGGCCTCGAGGAGGCTCTGGAAGGAGTTGGCCACTGCCTGGGCCACCCGCTGCTCCCTCTCCAGCTCTGAAACACAATTAACTAAATTAGCACTAATACGGGGCCTCGACGCCAAGGCCGTAACACCCATACTTACCCTCGGTGTGGGTCTGCAAGCCCACGACCTCGTCACGGAGCCCCCCGCACGTCCTTTCAAGCCCTTGGAGAGCGTCGTCCCTGTCACGAATGGTCGCCCTCAATGTCTCGATCTCCTGGCGGGCGTTCAGAAGAGTCGCGTCCTTCTCCTGAACGGCTCCGCTCAGCGCCGCGACCTCGTCCTTCAGGGCACCGAAGCGAGCGGTTACCTGCCCAATCTAGACGTTGAGGGTGTCGCGATGACGGCTGACCAGGGTGACATCCTCCTCGAGCTCTTTCACCCGTGCCAACAGGGGCACGAGGTCCTCGCGGGCCTTAGCTGCCTCCTCCCGGGCCTTGGTCACGTCTTCACGCACCACGACCTTGGCCGCCCAGGCCTGCACCGCCTCCTCCTTGACCGCCGCATAGGCGACGCGCAACTCAGCCATCTCGGCACTCTGATCGAAAAGCCGTTTGTTGGCCTCCTCGACCAGAGCTCGTTGCCGGGCAAGCGCTGCCCACACGCCGCTCTCATTTCGAATGAAGAGCGACTTGCGGCGGGAGCGTTCCTTGAGCTCCTGATCATGGTTTGGAAAAACCAAAGAGGTTGAGAACCAAGAGAAAGGAAGACAATAAAAGGATAGCAAAAGAATCAATAAGCCAAAACATACCTTTGTGGCATCCCGCATGCCTCGTGACACGGCCTCCATCACCGCACGAAGCGATCGATCCATGTGTTGACGGAGGCCCTCGAGGTATTCCTAGTGATGCACCTCGTCTCTGTCGTTTAGGGCGAAGACGGGGTCCGCGCCAGGGTTGGAAGCGTCCCTGAACTCGAGGGACGGTCCCCCAGCACGGTATCTCCTCCTCCGCCCGCACTAGGGCCAGTGCGGCGAGGTCCGGCCACTCAGACGACGGTTCGGCCAGGGCGCTTTCCAGCCCCGCGGAAGGGCCGGCCTCACCCGCGGCTCCGGCCTCACCAACTGCCGCCGATGGACCAGCCTGGTCCATGGCCTCGACCCCCTCGACTCCTACCATCTGCTTCCCTTTGTCCAGGGAGGAGTCGTCGAGGGTAAGGTCGACCATGGCTGGCGTCGACCCTTCTGCTGGGGCCGACCCCTCGACCACCGGCACCTCTTCCTCTAGAACCACGGGCGGGGGCTTGACGACCCCACCCTCCACCGTAGCCGCCGGCTTCGCCGGCGGGTCTTGCTGCGGCCGTGGCTCTCCCAGCTGCGCCGCCTCCTGTCCCGCCGCCGGCGGGACCTCCTCCATAACCACATCCGCATCCGCCCGCTCCGCGTTGCGGACGGATGCCTCGGCCGTTGCGGCCTCGACGGCAGCCTCGACAGTCGACGACGACCCGGGCTCCGCCCCGTCCGTGCTGGGCGCCACCACCTCTGACGGTCCTGACCCCTGTGCGGCGGGGTCGGAACCGGCGACCGCCGAGACGCCCGCCTCCTCCTGGGCCATCGCCTCCTGCTGCTTCAGGCGCTCCTTTACGGCCTGAAGCCTCTCGATCCAGGCGACGTCCTGCGCCGCCATCCGATTAATGACGACGGCGCTCGCTCGGAGCGACTTTGCGGGGGTCGGCCCCATCAGCTCCGCCTTCCGCTTGAGCCTGTGAAGCGAGAAGAAACGTCGGAAAACGGTACCAATGAAAGGCGAAAAAGCGGAGCGCGGATCCTTACCCGGAAAGTGGCACCAAGGGCCTCGACCCCGACCGATCTGAACCTCCCGGCGCTGCCTGTGGCGGTCTTGCGGCCAGCCCCCCGGCGGCCCGGGTGCTCCTTGGGGCCTGGCTAGAGGGCTGCCTCGGGTCCTCTGCGCCTCCGAGGCCAGCTAGCCTCGGGTCCTCACGCCCGCCGGTGGCGCCACCAATGACGACACCGGCACCGCCGCTCCAGCCGCCGGCTGAGCCTGCGAGGCCTGGACTGGTCGGGGCAGCCCTGTTGACCCCTCCTGTAGGGTCTGGGATGGGGCGGCCCCTCCCGTCGAGGGGCCTGCCTCTTCCTCCGTCTCCTCCTCCACCACCACGACCGACACTGACGCCCGGGAGGATGACCCCCAACGGGCTCCAAGAGCGGACGAACGTCGGGGAGGTCCGCCAGGCCGGTCGCGGCGTCGTACCGCGACAGGGCGTTGTCATCGTCCCCATCGCTGCCGTCATCGTCCTCCCCCGAGACCGTCTCGGAGGGAGACTCTGCGAGGGAGAGCCCGTCGAGGGCCTGCTGGCGCCGAAGCTTCTTCAGTGCCTCCTTCTCCTTGGTCTTACGGATCTGCCGCTTCTTGGGCGTCTCCTTTGTCTGCTTCTGTTGGGACGCATGCTGGCGTCGAGCCTCCCGGGTGGGCTGGTCCTCTGGGACTGGCGGCCGCGTCTCCTGCACCGTAGACAGATCCTGCGCATCGGCCTCGACTAAATCAGAAGAACCCAAAAACAGACGAAATAAACGAACGTGCTAGCAAAAACACTTACCGGAGGCTTGAACCCCTGGGTAGGTCGCATGGGGACCTTGTCGACCTCATCCATCTTGAAGTTCCCTACCATCCGGCGCGCTCGCTGGAGGACCTCCTCGAGGGTGAGGGACTCGTGTGACATCCGGCTCCCCTCCAGTGGCGCCTCCGGTGTCATCTGGTCGAGGCGAAGCCGACGCTGGTACAACGGCATCACCCTGCGCCGGTGGAACGCTGTGGCCACCGCCGCTGCCATCAAGCCTCGCAGGCGGAGCTATTGCAGCGCCGCCAGCAGCGGATCCAGACGCGGCTTCTCGGCCTCCGCGACTCCGTAGGACCAGTTCTCCTCTCGGGCGACCAACACCCGGCCGGTATACCTCGGCAACTGACTCTCGTCGTTGCGAAGGTAGAACCAGCCATCGTGCCAGCCGCTATTCGAGGAGATGAGATGGGCCGGGATGTACTGATCTACCCGACCAGACCTCACCTGCAGGACACAGCTCCCCGCTCGAACTGCGCACCGAAGCCCCTTCTCCCCCGCCTTCTTGGCGAAGAGCTCTGCCTTGAAAAGATGGAGCCACAGATTCCACTGTGGCTCCATCCCTAGGTAGCCCTCACAGACCGCCGCGAAGATGGCGGCTTGTGCAACGGCGTTGGGGGCGAGATGGTGCAGCTCCACCCGGTAGTAGTGGAGGAGCGCGTGCATGAAGGTGGTCGCCGGCACGCCGAACCCCCGCTCGTGGAAGCAGATGAAGCTAACCACGTATCCCTCGGGGGGTGACGGCTCCCGGTGGTCGGGTGACAGCGCAATCCACTCCGGCCGCGACTGGCTCATCCTCGACCGCAGCAGTCCATCCTCGACCAGCTCCTCCAGCCTCCTCTTTGTCACCGAGGAGGCGGCCCAGTCGTCGGCGGGGAGGATCTGACTCTTGCCTACCATTGGCGCTGGAAAAAGCTGTGTGGACGAAGGGGGTGCGACGGCGGCGGCGCTGGATGTAGGCGGAGGGCGCAAGGGGCACAGAGCTGTCTAAGGCAAAGGATGCAAGAACGCAAAGGACCGGTAGGGGAGGCAGACCCCTAGGCCTTGTTTTTATAAGCCCTGGCGAAAGCCCAACGGCCGCGTGAAAAGGTAGTAGCGGTTTCTCGCATTTAATGCTCTTACCTAACCGTTTTCCTGAATCTCGCAGGAGTTGGGCGCGTGGCCGTCCCCCCACGTCGTAACCGTACGCCACGTCACCCACTACCACGCTAATCTCACCCTCTCCCCTGAAAAGGCGCGCCCGGCTAACGGGCGGGGCAGGATCCACGGACGGATATTCCCACATACCTGGTAAACGGGCTCCGAGCCTGCCATAAGTCTCGAGGGAGCGGAAGCTAGCCCTCGACCTGGGTTCGACAGCTGCCCTCGAGCGACGGAGTTAGGGACGACCAGGGATGCGCCCATGCATGGCCAGGGCTCGAGCCACGCTCTCGAGGCACCCCAAGACATATTCGAGGCTGTAGGAGGAGGTCGATGTAGGAATCCCCTCGAGGGAGGCATCGAGCCCTCGGATCCCGTCGCAGGGAATCGAGATCCACACGACCACTCCTTGGCATTTTTTAGAACACCTTCGAGCCACTAGCCGACTCCTAACGACTGGAGCACGGGCTCACACTCGAATTCCCCCGCTAGTAGCTCGCCGGAGATCGTCGGAACTCACCCAAACAGGGGTAGTACGGCGTTCCCCACCCCTCCTCCTCCTTCCTAAAGGAGGAGTGTGAGGGTCGAACGACAAAAGACGATCGGGACTCTGATCGACCTCGTGCGTACGAGGCTCGGGGGCTCGACCGCAACGAACCAAACTCTAAACAAAAAACGTGGATCCCGCCACCACCAGAAACCATTCCCCAATAGAACGCATAAAAGACCTCGGAGGAGTCTCAACACTCCACCGAGGCCTCGGGGGCTACACCCGGCGGGTGCGCTCGCGCGCCCCCACCGGCAAAAACCACGACGCTACGACTCCAATTCATTAACTAACAAGCCTCAGGGAGAGTGATCACACACTCACCCAAAGGCTCGGGGGCTACTATCGGTACCAACAGTCTGGGGGTACCCACATCCATCAATAATAAAAAATAAAACGACTAAGCCACAGCAAAAAGCAGCCCACCTCAACCGCATACCAGGTCCATCTCGTACGAGGCCAGCTCGGCAGAGTGCCTCGACCGCGCTCCGGCTCCGACTCGTATGAGGCACCCTCGACGGGAACGCCTCGACCGCGCCCCGTCCCGTACAACAGGGCACCTCGACCACATTCCAACTCACACGAGGCTCGTTCGCCCACCGGAAAAACTCCGACTCGCGTGACCCCGGGTCAGAGCGCTCGACCCCTTCACTTCACCTGCCCCAAGACAGAAGTCAGAGCATTTAATGCGATTACCTACTACCACCTACCGGTATGGCCGCAACCAGGACTGACGTGGGAGCAACGCCGGTGTCAGTCCTCATTGTTTTTACCGCCCATCCCATGATGGGAGGTAAAACCTGTCACTATGCCCACCTTACTGTGCACTGTTTATCGTCAGTCACCCTCGAGGGAGGATACGACAAGGCCCGTATTTCGTAATCTCGGGGATGCGGCCTTATCCGTCCGACCTTGACCCGACCTCGACCTGGCCTCGACGCCTAGCATAGTTCGACAGGGAAGGAAGGATAGTATGGCACGGTGCTCCAGGTCATTTCACCGTCTCATCCCCGGCGTCACCATGGTGTCCAGGGATGGCCGGCCATTCTCAGGGCACGTCGCTACAGTCACCTCAACAGGGATCGACAAAACATCGCCTCAGGGCTCCCCGGTGCCCTGGCCTCCTCCAACCCTATAAAAAGGACCAGCCAGGACCCTACAAGGGGGCAGGGAACAACAAGCAAGACACAAGTCCAAAGCCAAGTACAAGCAACCTAAGGCTCCCAACGCAGAGTTCAACATCTCAAGCAATCATCTTTATACTCTTTTTTCTTTCTCTGAGACTCGGGCTCGCCGCCCTCTCTCACAAGCTTGTAACCCCTGCACAAGCACCTCGGTGCAAGGAAATACAAAACTCTCCCCCCACTGGACGTAGGGCCTTTTTTTGCCCGAACCAGGATAAACCCTCATGTGTTCTCCTTACATCACCATCCAGGTTAGGGACACGCAACACTCACTCGTCGGTTTAGGACCCCCACGGGACCGAATACCGACACATTGAAAAGATTTTTTAATCTAGTTTTTTGATAAATTTATTTAGAGATACAAATGTTGCACATATTTTCTATAAATCAAGTTAGACTTGTGGCACGCATATCAACGGCGACATATATTTAGAGACGGAGGGAGTATGTTTTAATATGTCGGTACCATCATCATATTATAGGTGGAGGAGCATAAGAATAGAATCATGTACATAGTTTTATCATTGTTCCTTTGGCTTAGATTCAAGCGTGATAGGCATTGGACATTTAGGGCGTGATGGGTTGCCTGTGCGACTTGGCCAGCTCGCATCGTAGATGCAGGCTCCCATGAGACAGGCTCCGCACATGCAACACTATCATGTTTGGTTGGTGTATGTATTGAGCCTACATGAGCAAAGATAGTGTTTGGTTGCCCGCACCGCATGAGACAAAAAAAATATATGAACATGTGCTATTGACATATTTATTTTATGCAAATATACTTTAGTTGTTCTTATTTTATCTTATTATATTAAATCTTAATATCCTTTAAAATATATTAATATAATTTAATATACACTAATCATAGGTTAATCCGATCATTAGTTGGTGCACGCTGTGCATGCCATGGGCCTGCATCGGCAGGAACGGCCAGAGAATCTATAGAATCTATATCTCCAGATGCAGCATCTGACTTGCTTTTGCACCAGCGAAGCAGGTCGGTCACATGCGCCGGGGCCTGCTCGCATGCGCCACATAGGTTGGCTGTCGGCACATGCACGCAACCAATCGTGTCCTTAGGTTCCATTCGGTTACGGCGTTCCTGACTAGGAATGGTTCCGGCGTTATAGAAAATATTGAAGAAACGATGGACCCGAAATCAATGCCAATATAACTGAACGAGGCCTTAGACGGTTTATTAGAGGCATCGTCACGGACTACAAGCGAAATACCAACTTCCTCTGCGAGGACGTACTACAAGCGAAATGCCAACTTCCTCTGCGACGAAGAACTCGCATACACGACACGCGAGGAATGGTGGCAAGTTTGCTCACTCCTTAGAGCCAACTGACCTCAACCCATGGGCGGACGTAGTATATGGACATGGGTGTACAAATGTACACCCAATATTTTTTGCAACAAAATTACAGTTACCATGTATTACACATGTACATGCTTGTATTTGAGACAAATAAATGTGTTAATTTGAACCCAAACACACAAAAATAGCCCTGGATTCCTTTCGCCCAAGTGAACGCATGTAAAAAAAACTCGACCGGGGCGGTTAAGACTGCCGCCGTAGCTTTTAAAGGAGAAGAAGTCGCCTTCTCATCCGGCGAGAAAACCCCCGAACCCCCACCCCATCCAGACACAGTGAGACGTTACCCGAGAGATGGGCCAATCTCCATACCTGTGCTTTGGCACCTGGGGCGAGCGAGGGGATTTTTTTAACCACAGCCTGAAATTCGCTCCCACGGGGAGTCGAACTCAGGACCTGTGGAGTGCCGCTCGAGTGACTTAGCCAACTGGACTGAGCACCCTTTGGCCAAGTGAACGCATGTAACCATCGAGTTTGTCATTTGTGACGGCGCCAACATCATTGGGTGGCGATCCGGCACACGGTGTGCGAGAAAGTAGACACCAGACGGCAATTTAGCAAAGCATAACACTAGCAGCGATGCAAAGGGAGCCACGCTGGCTATGCATGGGCGGACGTAGTATATGGACATGGGTGTACAAATGTACACCCAATATTTTTTGCAACAAAATTACAGTTACCATGTATTACACATGTACATGCTTGTATTTGAGACAAATAAATGTGTTAATTTGAACCCAAACACACAAAAATAGCCCTGGATTCCTTTCGCCCAAGTGAACGCATGTAAAAAAAACTCGACCGGGGCGGTTAAGACTGCCGCCGTAGCTTTTAAAGGAGAAGAAGTCGCCTTCTCATCCGGCGAGAAAACCCCCGAACCCCCACCCCATCCAGACACAGTGAGACGTTACCCGAGAGATGTGCCAATCTCCATACCTGTGCTTTGGCACCTGGGGCGAGCGAGGGGATTTTTTTAACCACAGCCTGAAATTCGCTCCCACGGGGAGTCGAACTCAGGACCTGTGGAGTGCCGCTCGAGTGACTTAGCCAACTGGACTGAGCACCCTTTGGCCAAGTGAACGCATGTAACCATCGAGTTTGTCATTTGTGACGGCGCCAACATCATTGGGTGGCGATCCGGCACATGGTGTGCGAGAAAGTAGACACCAGACGGCAATTTAGCAAAGCATAACACTAGCAGCGATGCAAAGGGAGCCACGCTGGCTATGGCAGATATATTTTATAGAATAGAGGGCTCAAATCATATCTTCAACCTTTAGAGTCCCTCCTTCCTTTCTTCTATGTCGTAAAAATTAAGAAGGGCTAAAAAAGGGGTTTCGTTAACACAGAAGTAGTAGGGGGGCTTGAGCTCCGCCCACCCCCACCCTAAATCTGGCCCTGGTTATGCATATTTTGTGATAATTATGAAGTATTTATATTTGTTCAATTTACATAAAATTTAGGCAACCTTATCCAAGTTTTGTTTTGAATTTAAAAAATTATTTTACATTTTTTTTCTTACTTCGTGTCAAGCTCCTAGAACGGCTGATGTGTACAAATTCGAAAAACTAGTTCTACTTTATCATCTGAATTTATGAGCTATGTTCTTGATTGAAATTTTATTGACTAGCTTTACAGTATTGTACACCCAATTTTAAAATCCTGCGTCCGCCACTGCCTCAACCACCGGCTGGTGCCTCCCTACAAGACTGATAAAGCTCCTCCTGTGTGATCGTACTGAATGGTGAATATCAGCAAGGGGTTTCATTGCTCTTTACCCTAATCGCCTGGAGATAGCAACACATGTCTTATAGGTATTGTGCGTCATATAATACATAACCCTCTTGCTTGCTAACTCTACAGCTGACTTGTATAAGGGGAGCACTGGTGGATTTCATCCGAATCTGAGGAGCTTCATACCACTAATGATCTTTGTGTAGTTCATGGGATCAAAAGCGATAAATACTTTTTTTTGAGTGGAAAAAGCGATAAATACTTGTGTCATATCATCAATTAAAGAAACATAAGACGATATCTGCGCCATCAGCCCATCACCAACATGCCCCCTACTACTAAGGCCTTGTTTAGATCTCCAAATCGGGGATACCCAAATTACTGTTTGGCACTGTAGCATTTTTGTTTTTATTTAGTAATAATTATCAAAACATTGATTAATTAGGCTTAAAATGTTCGTCTCGCAAAGTACAACAAAACTGTGCAATTAGTTTTTGATTTCATCTACATTTAGTACTCCATGCATGTGCCGACATTTTGATATGATGGGGAATCTTCTTTTTGTATAGTGTATTTTAGACCCAAATTTAGGAAACTAAACCTGGCCTAAAGTTCAAAAGTGCAAGAGCTCGCTCCAGAGCCCAATCATCATCGATTCCCCGCTGAAATGAGAAAGGAAAATCCAAACGGGCCTCCACATCCATTTTTAGGCCTCGCGAACCGGGCCTCCTGCCGTCCAAGTCCAAACTTCTGAGAGGCCACAGGAGCTAGCGTAGCCCAGCCACGGTGTCAGGCTCCAGGTGCTAAAGTAATCGACGGAGCGTCCGGACGTCCAGAGATGGGACATCGCCTCTAGACGCGGCTGCAACACCTGTGCTGCTCCCACGTCACGCCTCACGCCCCGCGTCCCATCCCAGCACCCACTCCCACCCCAGCACCCACTCCCGCGTCCGTCGCATGTCCCACCCCAGCACCCACTCCCGTGTCCGTCGCAGGAACCTGTGCCCTCACGCTCACACTGTGCCCCGCACAGGAAAACCCACGTGGGTTGACCCACGGCTACGCCCCAACAGCAGCGATAGCTACCGGGCGCGCCGTGCAACACCCCGATCTACTTTTGTAACATCCAAATAAAACATTTGCAATATACGTCTAAATCAGATGAAACATTTACAATATACGTCTAAATCAGATGAAACATTTGGAACATACAGTTGAAACACCATTGCAACATGTGCAACATCCCGATCTACTTTTGAAACATCTAGATGCAACACTTGCACCATATAAAAAGAAGACAGATGAAATACTTGAGACATGTGTCTGAAACATTTGCAACATACGTGTACAAAAAACAGATGAAACATTAGGGGTAGACGCTTGCAATATACGTGTACAACCATTACAACATATGCAACATCCGATCTACTTTTGCAATATCCGCGGCGCATGAAACAGTTGAAACATACATCTGAAAACAGTTGGAACACTTGAAACATGGACTTGTAACATGTCTGAAAAAGCGTCTAAAAACACCTGAAACACAACATAGACAGGTGACCATAACCTACTTGGGGGCAACTGCGGTGGCACAGGCTCGCTGGATGGTGCGCGCCCGCACGCCCCCGCCATGCCCGCCGTCGGCCAAGGGAGAGGAGACGTTGTCGAATCTGGAGAGGGCGCCACTGGTCGGGGTAGGGGAGGGTCAGCGGCTTCAGGCTTGCTTGAGCCCGCCGGCCGCGCTTCAACCGCTTGCTCGAGCCACCATGGAGTGGTGAGGAGCGTTCGCCATGGTGTGAGGGAAGCGGCCATAATGGAGTAGGGAGAGGGTCGCGACCGCAGCATCGAAGAAGGCGAGCAAAGGGCTGCGGTGCGGTGGAGGCGCCCGCAGCGGCCGATGCGAATGGGGAACAGAGTAGGTTGTGGGTCGGTCCGCAGGCCCAGCTAGCCGCGTCCAGATGGACCGACACGGGACGGACGCCCTAGCTGCATTATCGAAAGTAGTGAACTCAAATACTAGTTGTATAGAGTCAAACCATCAGTGCTAGATTCAGTAGACCATTTTCGCTCAAATATGATTCGTACACAACGAAATGTTCAAAATTGCTCCATGTTTATCCAATACAACATGATCAATGTTACCTTGTGTTATGGGTGTCGCTAGGACAATGAGATCTGGGACAGAAACAAAAACCCTGCCCTACTGCCTAACGAGCTAACAAGGAAAGCGAAATCCTGTATAGCCAACATGTGTTACTGTATTTTTGAGTATTAATTAATTAATATACTGAATTCTGAGCAATCCCGATAGTCTTCAGGTTCCCAATGGTGGCTAGCCTGGCCAGTCTAAGGATACCGTTCATCACAAATCTGCAGAAACTGAAACCACATCAGTAACAGGAACCACATTGCTAGTTGCAAGTTAAAACTTTATTAATGCATGCACAACTGATGACTTTAAAAAAAACTGCAAGTTGCAACTGATGATAAAGAGGCCATGAAGGATAAAGAGAAGTGAATAAAATGAATGCAAATAACTTTGTACTTTATGCTTCAACAAATTGCACTACTTTCAAGGCAGTTCTCATATTTTATATGCAGTTACACACTGTCAAGAAATGCTCAATCACTTATCCCTTATTCAGTTTTTATACAATAAGGTGAGCTTATTTACTCAGTGTCAACTGTCGAAGAAAGGAATATGTTCCTGACAAAGATAAATGGCAAAACAACACCTTACACTTTGAAACGGAGGGAGTACAAACATATATATGGTAAACCAAAACAGAACATGCTCCTTTCCTACTGTTTTGTGCCTGATAAAACTAATCATGAACCATGGACAATAGGCCTAGCTGTGGAAGGAACTGTGACTGCTCAATGCTTTGGTTTGGCGAAATAGCATCAATTTATCTGCTACTGTGGACTGTTTCTATCAAACAAATGGAATGAAAACCCGCGCACCCTAGCAAGTGACCAAACAACTACAGAAATATGACCCAGAAAGTCTTCTGGTTTTGCAAATTCCTAGTATGACTGATCTCAACCTGATCAGTACTAGTGGACATCAGATGCATAGTTTTCCCTTTGCCTTCAGAGACAGGCAACTAGGCACAGAAATTCAACAACAAAATAAAATTAAATATGCATGCTTTGTGTAAAAAAGAGAACTGAATGAGGTAATGGCATACGTCATTAGTACATACCATATTGAGGACTTTTACAGTTCTGTTGTGCTTCCATCTGACAGTCCTGCATTAGAAGGGTCTTGTCCCTCTTAAGTGTCTCAACCTCCTTTTCAAGGCCTCCATATTTTCCTATCTCAATATTCTCAGTGCCAGGTGCAGTTTTGCCAGGGGCCGACTACAGATCACTATGTGCATCCTGAGAGGATTTCTTCTTTCTTTTGATGGTCTTGAGAAGATGTTTTTGGCCCTTAACTAAACCTTCATTGGCCTATTCCCATCTATCTGGATCAACTTTATGAAATCCCTGATTATGAAAAAGAACACTAGTGAATTCACGAAACAACAGAAGTTAAGATTCAACATGAACTTACAGCATAAAACAAGCGGACAAAATAATAGTATAAACAATGCTGGTCTAGAGCAGAGGAAGACAAGTCGTTCATCAAAAACTGTGATCCAGTCATTCAAGAACCCAAACTGAATAACGATACTACCTTAGTTCCAAACATAAATATCATCTCTAATATATAGATTTAACACAGCAACTTATCCTTTAGCAACGTACTGACTACTGAGCCTATAATCTGATCCATATAAAAACAGGAATAGTTCATACCTCTAGTAGAAGCATTAATCACAGGTGACACCACCCACGGCCACGATGATATCTGCAAGACTGGAACTGCAAACAAGTAAAAAAAAATGACAATTAACAGTTAGTTAATTTGTTCAGCCCAATCAAGCAAGCATAGAACTCGGTCAAAGGAGCTTATAACAAGGAGAAAAACCATATTATACCTCTCAAAAGCATGCATTTTACCTGCTTTACATCTGCATCTACTGCATCACAACTCCAATGCAATCCAATGTGTGATCGTTGAACCTCTTGGCACATCCGGGAACAGAACAGTGTCCCTAGAGACCACCTTTCCTCTTAGCTGTCCCTCTTCGACCCTTGTAATCTGAATGCTGGCCCATTCAATCACCACCATGCTCCTCACTTCCATCTTACCTTTCCCTTTCCCTTTCCCTTCCCAAACCAAATACAGCAATCCTCCGACATTGGCAAGCGTGGCGCCGCACAAGAACCTCGGTAGCTCCCTCTCCAACCCCTCCACTGTGTTCCACGAATCAGTGTCCGGATCATAGCCCTTGACCTGCCCCAGGTAATCGTAAGAGTAGAGGATTCCTTCAACCACCGCAGCTCGGCCCTTCCATCCCATGTCAAGCACTGGCGACACCGGCGCCCACGCCTCCGCAGGTGGCGCCGCAGGATCGTAGGCCAAGCCGCCACGGTCCGCCACCGCAAGGACCTTCCCGGCGAGCGACGCGCAGCCGTGCATCCACTTCTCGCGGAGGTGGGCCGGGCTGGCGACAGCTCTCCACTTGGTGTTCGGGGCGGAGAGGTCGAGAACCTCGGCCCAGAAGGGGGACGAGGGAACGCAGCCGCCGGCGACGAACAGCGCCCCGGAGTGCGCGACGACCGCGGCGAACTCCCGCGTAGAGGACAGGCGCGGGCCGACGGACCAGGATCTGGCCCGGGGATCCAGTATCTGCACGGACGCAGCGGGGACCGCGGATACGGATCCGCCGACGAGGAAGAGCCGGGTGCCGTCGGTGGCGGCGGACGCCGAGGACGAGACGGGGACGGGAGGGGAGGGCAGGGGGAGAGGGGGCCACCCGGGGTGCGGGAGCAGGAGGAAGAAGAGAGGGGACGCGGAGGAGGGTGGGCGGAGGGAGAGAAGGATGTGGGGCTCGGAGCGGCGGAGGGCCCGGCGCGCGGCGAGGAGGGGCTCCGGGTGGCGGCACAGGAGGGCGTGGAACGCGCGGGAGACGAGGGCCAGGGATGGGTGCGCGGCGCGCGGCAGGAGCGCGATGCAGTGGACGGCCAAGTCGTCTGGAAGCGCCGGGATGAGGCTCCCGCGGACCTGCGCCGTCGGTTGAGGCGGAGAGGTTGGATCGGCGGACATGGCTAGCCGTCGGCGGTGACTCGCCGGCACCGGCAGAGGAGGAAGGGATATTTATCCTTACGAAAGGCACCTCTTCAAAAGCCATCCTTATTTTGGCAATTACACATTTGCCATTTTTACGAGCGGTCATTTACACATTTGCCACTTTTGCTGACGTGGCACACCAACTCCTCGTGCCACGCTGGATTAGGCACGCGAAAAGACAATATTGCCCCTGCTTTCCTCAACTGACCAGTTGCCAGCCCACTCTTCTACCACTTATGTGTGGGGCCCACACGTCAGGGTCATCCCCTACCTCCCCCATCTTCTCCTCACTGCCTCCGTCGACGAAGCATGGTTCGGCCTTCCGTGCGTTCGCGCCCAGCGCTCCTCTCCCGCGTGCGGCCCGAAGCGCAGCTACTATGCGGTGGGGCACCAGCGGCAGGCAGCCCGCCCTCTTCACGCGCAGCTCCCCAAGCGGTAGGTGCGTGGCTGCCTACCCACCCGAGAGCGGCAGCGGCCGGTGCTGGCACGTAGCGCTCCCTCGCACGGCGCACGAGGACCCGGGGAAAACCTGCAGGCGGTTGCAGGCCGCTCAGCCTCCCCTGTGCATGGCCCAGAGCGGCCAATTGCAACGGCGCGGTGGCAATTGGAATTTTTCCCCGGTGCAGCAGCGCGTTGGGGAACTATGTTTTGTCGACGGAGGCAGTGAGGAGGAAGATGGTGGGAGGTAGGGGATGACTCTGACGTGTGGGCCCCACACATCAGTGGCAGAAGAGTGGGCTGGCAACTGCTCACTTGAGGAAGGCAGGGGCAACATTGTCTTTTCGCGTGCCTAATCCAGCGTGTCGTGAGGAGTTGGTGTGCAGCATCAGCAAAAGTGGTAAATGTGTAAACGACCACTCGTAAAAGTGGCAAATGTGTAATTGCCAAAATAAGAATAACTTTTGAAGAGATGTCTTCCGTAAG
The DNA here is from genome assembly GCA_038087645.1 of Saccharum hybrid cultivar R570. Lineage (NCBI taxonomy): Eukaryota > Viridiplantae > Streptophyta > Magnoliopsida > Poales > Poaceae > Saccharum > Saccharum hybrid cultivar. The sequence continues at coordinate 12,474,635 of JAQSUU010000401.1, forward strand.
GATGGCAAATAGTTAAATATCCCGAGGAGGAAAGGCGTGTGGTGTGGGACGACTAGTCCGAATGGGGTTATTCTTCTGGCCCACTATGCAAGACGGGCCGGAATGTAACGTGGTCTTGTAAGCCAATTTTGAGCCCGTTTCTGAAAGGCCTACACCAAGAATTGCACACCCACGGACCCACCGGTCTAAATAAATCTCACACAAACGAGAAAATTACTAAAATAGGACTCTCAAACATGTGTCTTTGTTAAAAAAGGACTCTTACCATTGGCTTTGCTCAAATAGGACTCGAAACGTTGTCACTTTGTTATAATGACATTTTGACAACTTTTAATCACATTCCAAAACTCAAATACATGTATTTTCTCATATTGACCGTATTGCCCTTCTAGAATTCTAATCTATTCGTGTCGATTCATTGCCTCATCCCGTCGCTCCTTTCTCTTTCGTACGTGAACGAGAACACCGCCAGCCGCCGCCGCCCGTTCTTCATCTCCTACGCCGCCAGCCATGGATGGAGAAGAACCTCCGCCCGCCCGCCAGCCATGGATCATCATTTTCCTATTTCAATATTGTATATATATATATATATATATATATATATATATATATATATATATATATATATATATATGCATGCAGTATGTACGTACTGTACAGGAGTGGCCAGCAAGCCCAGGCGGCGGCCGGCCAACCAGCCCAGGCAGCGGCCAGCAGCCCACCTATACACGCGTTTTAAAGGCCCAAGGGCAAAATAGTCAGCTCAAGGCAAAATACATGTATTTGAGATGACAATTGTAATTAAAAGTGTCAAAATGTCATTATAACAGAGTGACAACGTTCGAGTCCTATTTGAGCAAAGCCAACGTTAGGAGTCCTATTTTAACAAAGACACATGTTTGAGAGTCCTATTTTAGCAATTTTCTCCACTCAAACCTATTTTTGCGTTGCGAGAACCTTCAATAGCATAATACCATGAAACATCCAATGCCACCGCAAATGTCTTAGGACATTTCATCACTGAATAAATAGTTAGATGCATTCATAAAATTATGAGCACACGTACAAAATTTATAACTTATATTGTATCAAATTTAAATAGGATAGTTTCACAATACAATTTCTCCTTGATATATTCCACAAGAGTCTGTCTATCATAAGAGAAGCTTGATTAGTGCCTCATTGGTTTTGCTTAGCGAAATCAACGGCGTAGCAGAGAGTTGATGTCCATAATGTGAGCTTGGTTTGTTGGGACCTGTGACTGTGACTCATCATTACTAAGAATTAGAAACATTTTTATGTAGAAATAGACTTGGGGAACAACTTTAGAGCACTTGTATTTGCCCATGGAGTATGATAATTTTCTTATGAATGAAAAAGAAAAGTAATTATGGGCGTGTTTGGTTTGTTACCAAACTGTGCCACAACCTGCCACACTTTTGATGCCACAATTTTGCCAAGTGTTGGTTCGTTGCCAGAGTTAAGGCACCGCCGCATCCCGCTAACGCCACACAAGTCAACCTTTTAGCCAAAGCTTGCCAAAATTGTGGCACACGATTTGTATGCCGAACTTTTGGCGCGGCCACAACATCCGTAGGTGCCGTCCAAACAAGTCCTATATGTTCCGGCCCACTAGCGGAACCAGGGGGGCTATCAGGGCCGTGCCACCACTAAAAGAGTGAAAAATCTTTAAATAATACCCTTATAAATATTTCAATGCACATATTTTGCTCATTTTTACTATCCTCTCATCGCAATGTTATGATTTTTTGTTACGAATACTAATTACATATGTAAAAGCATTAAAAAGATTGTTGAGACATACACTTATGTAATATTTATCGTACTCATAAGGTACCATCATGTTTGTCAGAGCCCCCCTTAATCAAAGTTCGGTTTCCCTTAATTAAAGTTGCTGGTTCCGCCACTTGTACAAGACATATGTACTCGACCATAAAAAATTCAGAGCTTATATACAGTACTGGGCTATATACAAATCTTCGACCGTAGGAGGATTGGTGTCCATCTGTGTAGCATGCCATCTGCATCCGTCGCGTGTTGTCTCCGTGTTGGTAGATGATGAGTTGTGTCTCTTTAACGCGGTAGCCAGTGGGGCACTGCTCGGTGCTTAGAGCATCTCCAGCAGTCTCTCTTTTCTAACCCCCAATGAGAAAAAAATTGTAATTTTAGAGGTCTTGTAGCTTCAGCCGTTCCTCTTATCGCAATGTTATGGTTTTTTTTGTTACGAATACTAATTACATATGTAAAAGCATTAAAAAGATTGTTGAGACATACACTTATGTAATATTTATCGTACTCATAAGGTACCATCATGTTTGTCGAGCCCCCCTTAATCAAAGTTCGGTTTCCCTTAATCAAAGTTGCTGGTTCCGCCACTTGTACAAGACATATGTACTCGACCATAAAAAATTCAGAGCTTTATATACAGTACTGGGCTATATACAAATCTTCGACCGTAGGAGGATTGGTGTCCATCTGTGTAGCATGCCATCTGCATCCGTCGTGTGTTGTCTCCGTGTTGGTAGATGATGAGTTGTCTCTTTAACGCGGTAGCCAGTGGGGCACTGCTCAGTGCTCAGAGCATCTCCAACAGTCTCTTTTCTAACCTCCAATGAGAAAAAACTATAATTTTAGAGGTTTTGTAGCTCCAACAGCCCCAATGAGAAATTTTTTTCCCAGTCCTTCAAATCATAGCCTCCGACCCCTTAAATAAAGGGAAGATCTCTCCTCCCCCAATCCACTATTTTCTCGTTGGGGATTGAATTTTCTCATTTTACTGGTGAGAAGACCTTTAAAATCCCAAAACACACTTTATATTCCCCCAATAACTAGTTTTTGGGTTTTGGGTTGAAGTTTTCTCCTACTACTGGAGCATCTTCACAGCCCCTCTTTCCTAACCCCCAATGAGAAAAAACTATTATTTTGGAGATCTCGTAGCTCCAACAGTTTCCCAAACTGAAAGTCCCTAGTTTGGTTTTGGCTAATTGATGAAACCTAGGACTAACCTTTGTATCTAAGTGGATGATTTAGATAAAGGTGGTCATTGAATATGAGACATGACATTGACTCATATGACCAAGATGATGAAGACCAAGATGAGGCTTGGCTCGATGGACCGGTTGTGAAGGTGAAGGGCAAGTCGAGGCTTCGAAGCGAAGGACCATGCGATGGTGAAGCTTGAGCAAGACTTGGCGCCGACGGACCGATGCAACGGTGAAGAGCAAGTGAAGTCAAGGTCGATGGATCGAGACGGTCATGTGATGATATGAAGTGGATCATATCATTTGGAGAAACAAAATGGGCTCAAGGCAAAGGTATAACCATAGGGCCATTTTGTTTTACACTCAAGACACCATAGAGGGTGTGAGTGGTTTAGGGTCGATAGCCGAACTATTAAGAGGGGAAGTCTTATCGGTTATTCGACGCATGGGTGCCACTAGGTGAATTCATGAAGTGCATTGCATGTAGGGCCTAGTGAGCTAACGGGAAAACCTTTGAAAATGATTGAGAAAAAGCTAACACACAAGCACATGGAGATGTACACTTGATGGTGTTGGCACATTTGCAAAGGTGGCGTTGGTCGCGCTGTCGTTTGCGGGTAGAGAGGGGTTTGGTTCCTTTCTCTCTCCCGCCGAGCGTGCGAGCGCGGGATTCAGGCGATTTCGGGGAAATGAAATGCCTATTTACCATTGCGCCGGAAGTCGGAAAAGAAACGGAGGCGAACGCGGTCACAGAGGGCACCGGACGCTGCACCGGACGCGGTCAGTTTCGACCGGCGCGTCCGGTCAGTACAGCGTCGGGGTCTGGCGTGTGAGCTAGGGTTTGACACCGGCGCGTCCGGTGACCCACGGGACCGGCGCGTCCGGTCTGGCGAACAGCGAGTCACGAAGTCTTCGGACGCGGTGCGCGTCCGGTCCCTCACCATCGGACGCGTCCGGTGGTCCAGGGAGCTTACTGGACTCGCACCGGACGCGGGTACTGTGGCGTCCGGTGGTTGCGAGGAGCGCGTCCGGTGTTGTCTTCGCGCGCGCGGGGACTGTGCGCACCGGTGCGTCCGGTGGTTCGCAGCAGCGCGTCCGGTCGCTCGTTTGACCGTTGGCGCGCAGTGGCCGTTGGAGGATCTAACGGACGATTTTGAAATCAGAGGACACGTGGACGTCGCAGAGGCACCGGACGCGGTTGAGCGCGTCCGGTCAGTTACGACCGGCGCGTCCGGTGCTCCCGCGAAAAACGGACAAGTGGGTTGTAACGGCTCTATTTGGATGGGATGCTTATAAATACTTGTTGGCCGGCCCTTGGGGAGGTCTCTTGGCATTTCTAACATACTTGTGCATCCTTTGAGCTAAAGCAACTCCTCCCACTCATCTCTCTTGCTTGATTGCAAATCAAAAGTGAGATTGAGTGATCCCAAAGTGCATTGCATAGCTTGAGAGCATCTAGTGGCACTTGTGGGTGGTTTAGCCGGTGGATTTCTTGTTACTCTTGGAGAGTACCGCTCCTAGCCGGCTTGGAGATTGTTGGAGGCGTTGGCAAGAGAAGGTGATTGTTCTTGGCCACCTCCGGTTGATTGTGAGAGGTTCTTGTGCTTTCCTCGGCGGGACGCCAAAAGCAACTCTAGTGGAATCCGCGTGTCATTGAGTTACCTCACTTGAGAGTGGTGTCTTGCGGTGCCTTGCGGGGCGTGCCTTGAGGGGCAAGTGACTTGAGGGTCACACCGGGGAACCATCTAGGTGTTGGTCGACACAACCGGTGACGTAGCTTGTCGGTGCACAAGTGAACACCGGGTGAACAAATATTGTGTCTCTTGTCTCCCGGTGATTGGTCTTCATCTTGGGTTGTTGTCAATATTGATTGTTTGTATATCATCTTGGTGATTGACAACATCTTCTCTTCACCGTCGGTATAATAATCACAATCCTCTCTCTCGCATTTACTTTCACTAGTTTATCTTGTGTAGCTCTAGTAGTAGCTTTGCTAGTAGTGTTATTAGCTTGTTCACTAGTGTTTCTTTAGCGACATAGCTCTTGTGTGAACTAGAGATCATAATCTACTAGACTTGTGGATAGGAGGCTTGCATCACAACCCTTGGCTAGGCAAAACTCGCTTTACGCCGTTTGTTGTTCTAACAAGTTTGCTTAGTGGTTTTTGTAGAATTTTTAAATAGGCTATTCACCCCCCCTCTAGCCATCTAGGACCTTACAAGTGGTATCGGAGCCGTGGTCACCGTGTTAATCAAGGCTTAACATCCTTCGGTGTGAAAAATGGCTCAAATTGTGTTCAATCATGTTGGGGGCAAGCCACTGTTCTTTGATGGTGTTAGTTCTTTTGCTCATTGGAAGAGAAAGATGACAATGTACCTTGGTTCTATTCATGAGAGAGTATTGCAAGTCACCGAGAATGATTTTGCTATCATTGATCCCGATCATCTCACCGATGAAGATAGAGCAAATCGAACATGCAATAGAATGGCTCTTAATACACTTTACAATGGCATTGACACAAAAGTATTTGAGGGCATCAAGGATTTAGATTTGGCAAATGAAGTATGGACAAGGTTGAGTGAAACATATGAGGGCACTAAGGTTGTGAAAAGTGCCAAGCTATATGGGCTCAAGAGTGAGTTTGAGAACTTCAAGAAAAAGGATGATGAAACAATCATTGAAATGTTTCATAGATTGCAAGTAATAGTCAATGATCTCAAGAGCTTAGGGCACAAGACTCAAGATCAAGATTTTTGTCACAAGTTCTTATTGAGCTTACCTAGAAGATTCAAGATGTTGATCATGATGTTGCAAAGAGATGGGCTTGAAGCAATGAAGCCTAATGATTTGCTTGGTGAAGTATTGACTTATGACAAATATGATCAAGATGTTGATGACAAAGAGAAGGTGGAAGATGAGAAGAAAAAGAAGACCGTGGCATTCAAGGCCACCTCCTCCAAGGGCAAAGCTACCATCATTGAAGAAGAAGAAGATGACAATGAAGATGGGGAATTTGAAATTGATGATGAGGCACTTGCTCTTGTAGTCAAGAAGATGGGTCACATGTTCATCAAGAGAAGAGGCTTTAAGAAGAGAAATGACAACTTCAAAAGAAATGAGCAACAAAGAAAGTGCTTCAATTGTGATAGCACCGAGCACCTTCAAGCGGAATGTCCTTATGATAAGAAGAAGACCAAAAAGGACAAGTTTGAGAAGAAGAAGAGAGAGGCCAAGATGACATTCAAGAAAGGCAAAAATGGTGCCTATGTGATCACTTGGGAAAGTGAAGATAATGAAGAAGAAGAATCATCCAACAAGGCTTTTGCTTCCATTGCTATCAACAAGAAGCCATCACTATTTGATTCATCCTCTTCATGCTTCATGGCTAAGGAAGCTAAGGTATTATATGATGAGAGTGATGATGAAAGTGAAATGGAATATGCTCATGATAGTGATAATGATAATGATAATGAAAATGATGATGATGAACCAACTAAAGAAGAACTATATAACTTGATGCAACAAACTAGAGACATAGCCATTGCCAAGGACAAAGAGTGTAAGAAGCTTTCAATGAAAGTAGCAATACTTGAGAAAGTCCTTAGTGAGCTTAAGACCACTCATGAGAGTCTAGTGGAAGACCATGAGGATCTTGATAAGGCTCATTCCAAGCTTGAAAAAGCTCACTCATTGCTGCTTGAGCAACAAGCTAAGAAGGAGGTTGTTGTATCATGTGATATAGGTGTTACATGTGACATAATTGATGAATCCATTAATGAACCTATCATCACGTCTAATGCTAACCCTTCTTGTAGCTCTTCATCCACCACCACTAACTCTACCTCCACTACTAGTGATGGTTTCACTTGTGATGCCTCACTAATGGTTGAGAATGAGACTCTCAAGAGAGAGGTGGATGAGCTCACTCACGCCCTAGGCAAGGCCTATGGTGGTGAGGCCCGCTTGCTTAAGTGCTTGGGTAGCCAAAGATTCTCTCTTAACAAAGAGGGATTGGGCTACAACCCCAAGAAAGGCAAGTCGGCCTTTGCAACTCCAAAGCCTAGCTTTGTGAAGGGCAATGGTCGGTTTTGCAATAGATGCAAGCAAGTTGGGCACCTAGAGCTTAATTGCAATAAAAGGAACCAAAGCAAGAACCTTGTTAATGCTATACCTTTTGATTCTTGCTATGTGCTTACCAAAGGTGTGAAGGGTGTGCAAGCTAAGTTTGTTGGTACACCAATTGTGGGCCCAAAGAAGAAGGCTATTTGGGTACCAAAGAGCTTAGTTACTAACCTACAAGGACCCAAGCAAAAATGGGTACCTAAACTTCATTGATTTGCTTGTAGGTCAATTACAAAGCCGGAGGAAGGCATTGGATTGTTGATAGTGGGTGCACTCAACACATGACCGGTACATCAAGAATGTTTGACTCAATCAATGACAATGATAGTGGTGTTGATTCTATCACATTTGGCAATAATAAGAAAGGCAAGGTTATTGGCTTGGGCAAGATTGCAATATCAAATGACATGAGTATCTCCAATGTGTTACTAGTTGAAAGCTTGGATTTCAATCTTTTATCCGTGGCACAAATATGTGATCTAGGCTACAAATGCATCTTTGGGGTTGATGATGTGGAAGTTATTAGTGTGGATGGTTCAAATGTGGCATTCAAAGGCTTTAGATATGAGAATCTCTACCTAGTTGACTTCAATGCTAGAGAAACTTCTTTGACAACTTGCTTAGTCTCCAAATCAAGCATGGGTTGGCTTTGGCATAGAAGGCTTGGTCATGTTGGCATGAAACAATTGAAGAAGCTTACAACTCACAATCTTGTCAATGGTTTGAAAGATGTTGAATTTGAGAAGAATAAGCTTTGTAGTGCATGTCAAGCCGGGAAGCAAGTTGGAAGCTCACATCCAAAGAAGAGTACAATGAGCACATGCAAAGCATTTGAGTTGATGCACATGGATCTATTTGGACCAACAACATATACAAGCATAGGCGGCAACAAGTATGGCTTTGTCATAGTGGATGACTTCACAAGATTCACATGGGTATTCTTTCTTAGTGACAAAAGTGAAGTGTTTGACACCTTCAAGACATTCCTCACTAGAGTTCACAATGAGTTTGAGATTAGAATCAAGAAAGTGAGAAGTGACAATGGAAGTGAGTTCAAGAATACAAGAATTGAAGAACTTTGTGATCATTATGGTATTGGACATCAATTCTCGGCCAAGTACACTCCACAATCAAATGGTCTAGTTGAGAGGAAGAATAGAACATTGCTTGATATGGCTAGATCAATGCTTCATGAGTACAATGTGAGTCAATCATTTTGGGATGAAGCAATCAATACCGCTTGCTACTACATCAATAGACTATATTGTCATCCATTGCTAGAGAAGACCCCATATGAGCTACTTCATGGAAGAAAGCCCAATATTTCTTACTTTAGGGTGTTTGGTTGCAAATGCTATATCTTGAAGAAAGGCACTAGATTGGGGAAGTTTGACAAGAGATGTGATGAGGGGTTTCTACTTGGTTATTCAACTACAAGCAAAGCTTATAGAGTTTGGAACAACTCAAGTGGCATTCTAGAAGAAGTCCATGATGTGCAATTTGATGAAACCAATGGGTCACAAGATGAAGAAGAAAATCTAGATGATATTGGTGGAACTCTATTAGTGGAAGCAATGAAGAACATGGACATTGGGGACATTAGAGCAAAGCAAGTAATTGATATTCAAGATGATGATAAAGATCAAGTGCTCAATTCACCATTCAAGCAAGTTAGTGACTCTCAAGTGCAAGATCATGGTGCTAGTTCTTCTCATCAAGATACATCAAGTGATCAACCAAGCTCAAGCAATCAAGTGCAAGTACTCCAACCACAACATGTTGCAAGAGATCACCCCATTGATAGTGTTATTGGTGATATTAGAAGTGGTGTGCAAACAAGATCAAGATTGGCTATGTTTTGTGAGCATGCATCATTTGTGTCAACCATAGAACCAAAGAAGATAGAAGAAGCTTTGAGGGATGCCGATTGGATCATGGCTATGCAAGAAGAGCTTAACAATTTCACAAGAAATGATGTTTGGGAGTTGGTAGAAAGGCCAAATAACTACAATGTGATTGGAACCAAGTGGGTGTTTAAAAACAAGCAAGATCAAGATGGCATTGTAGTGAGAAACAAAGCAAGACTAGTTGCTCAAGGTTACACTCAAGTTGAAGGTCTTGACTATGATGAAACATATGCTCCCGTGGCAAGATTGGAGGCAATAAGGATTCTATTGGCTTATGCTTGTGCACACAACATCAAACTATATCAAATGGATGTCAAAAGTGCATTTCTCAATGGGATCATAAATGAGTTAGTCTTCGTTGAGCAACCGCCCGGATTTGAAGATGACAAGAAACCCAACCATGTGTACAAGTTGAAGAAGGCTTTATATGGCTTAAAGCAAGCACCTAGAGCATGGTATGAGAGGCTAAGGGATTTCCTTCTCTCTAAGGGATTCAAGATGGGCAAGGTTGATACAACTCTATTCACCAAGAAGATTGGAAATGATCTATTCATAGTGCAAATATATGTTGATGACATCATCTTTGGATCAACCAATCAAGCTTATTGTGAAGAATTTGGTGCTATGATGGCCAAAGAGTTTGAAATGTCTATGATTGGTGAACTTAGCTACTTCCTTGGTCTCCAAGTAAAGCAATTGAAGAATGGGACATTTGTGAGTCAAGGGAAATACATAAGGGACATGTTGAAGAAGTTTGGAATGCAAGATGCGAAGCCAATTTCAACTCCAATGGGTACAAATGGAAGTTTGGATAGTGATCTTGATGGCAATATGGTGAATCAAAAGGAATATCGGTCTTTGATTGGAAGTCTACTCTATGTCACCGCATCAAGGCCGGATGTCATGTTTAGTGTTTGCATGTGTGCTAGATATCAAGCCTCACCTAGAGAGAGTCATCTCACGGCCGCAAAGAGAATATTGAGGTACTTGAAGCAAACAAGAGATGTTGGACTATGGTATCCTAAGGGGTCAAAGTTTGAATTGATTGGATATTCGGACTCCGACTATGGGGGTTGCAAGATCAATAGAAAGAGCACAAGTGGCACATGTCAATTACTTGGAAGATCACTTGTGTCATGGTCCTCAAAGAAACAAAATAGTGTAGCAATCTCTACCGCCGAAGCCGAATATGTGAGTGCGGGGAGTTGTTGTGCACAATTGCTATGGATGAAATCAACTTTGAAGGATTATGGTCTCAACTTCAAGAATGTGCCATTGCTTTGTGATAATGAGAGTGCAATCAAGATGATACAAAACCCGGTTCAACATGGAAGAACAAAGCATATTGACATAAGGCATCATTTCATTAGAGATCATCAACAAAAGGGAGATATTGCCGTTGAGAGTGTTGGCACCGATGATCAACTTGCCGATATTCTCACTAAGCCACTTGATGAAAAGAGGTTTTGCAAGCTAAGGAATGAATTGAACATTCTTGATTTCTCAAACATGAGTTGAATGCACCCCACTCACTTATTGACATGCCTCTCCTTCGACATTGCAAGGTAAAGTTGATTGACATGTCACTCATCCTATGCTAAGGACTTGCTAGAGCATGTAGACATAATAAGTGGTATGCATGAGCATTCATGTTAAATCAAATGAATTTGATGGATATATGTTACCACTATTGCCTCTATGTTTGATTTGATCTAGTGGTGGCATATGACATGTTTGTGAGCTTGCAAACCTAGTGTTGAATCTAGAAGATTTGCTATAAGTGTTTAATTCAACATAGGCAAGATAACCCTTATTATGAGGTGTGAAGAAGCTTGTCTTTGGTTCAAATCGAATTAAATTTCTTTGGCAAGTGTTCTAGGTTGAACCAAAATTGATGAATTTTAACCTACTCCATCGGACATTTTTCTTCTCTCCACAATTTGATCCCATTTTTGGGTAAGTTGTTGACAAAGGGGGAGAGAAAAAGATGATTCAACATGATAAAGGGGTAAATAAAATTTTTGATGCACACAAGTAGGGGGAGCAAGCTCATAAACAAAGTTGTTGCATTTGTTTGTGCATTTTCATATGACTTGCTCATTGCACATGTATTTAAATTCAATATACATGCTTGTGTGGTGCAATGCTAGTATAAAACTTGGATGATGAAATGATCTACTAGCATGCATAGGAATAGTTTTACATGTGGTATCTAGACTTACTTAAAGTTTTTTACAAGTGGTCCAAGAACCTTTACATATAATGTTGATCTCACGGGGTTCTTGAGTTTTGATGGTTGTCTAGTTACTTCATGATGCTAAGGATGGTGTAAAAGGCAACTCCGATTGGTATCACGCTTCAAAGGTCCATTTCTTACACCTTAGCATCATTTTGGTAGAATTACTCTCCCAACACTTCTATCCATGCATATGTGCAAAGCTTTCAATCCAAACTCTATGCACATATGTAGGGGGAGCTAATGCTACCAAAAACGAGCTTGTGATAATTGTCCAAACTTTACTTATGAGCAAAATGATTGGACAAGTATGACAAGTTCAAAACTTTTATTATCAAAATCATCTTTGTGTGGGTTGTCATCAATTACCAAAAAGGGGGAGATTGAAAGTCCCTAGTTTGGTTTTGGCTAATTGATGAAACCTAGGACTAACCTTTGTATCTAAGTGGATGATTTAGATAAAGGTGGTCATTGAATATGAGACATGACATTGACTCATATGACCAAGATGATGAAGACCAAGATGAGGCTTGGCTCGATGGACCGGTTGTGAAGGTGAAGGGCAAGTCGAGGCTTCGAAGCGAAGGACCATGCGATGGTGAAGCTTGAGCAAGACTTGGCGCCGACGGACCGATGCAACGGTGAAGAGCAAGTGAAGTCAAGGTCGATGGATCGAGACGGTCATGTGATGATATGAAGTGGATCATATCATTTGGAGAAACAAAATGGGCTCAAGGCAAAGGTATAACCATAGGGCCATTTTGTTTTACACTCAAGACACCATAGAGGGTGTGAGTGGTTTAGGGTCGATAGCCGAACTATTAAGAGGGGAAGTCTTATCGGTTATTCGACGCATGGGTGCCACTAGGTGAATTCATGAAGTGCATTGCATGTAGGGCCTAGTGAGCTAACGGGAAAACCTTTGAAAATGATTGAGAAAAAGCTAACACACAAGCACATGGAGATGTACACTTGATGGTGTTGGCACATTTGCAAAGGTGGCGTTGGTCGCGCTGTCGTTTGCGGGTAGAGAGGGGTTTGGTTCCTTTCTCTCTCCCGCCGAGCGTGCGAGCGTGGGATTCAGGCGATTTCGGGGAAATGAAATGCCTATTTACCATTGCGCCGGAAGTCGGAAAAGAAACGGAGGCGAACGCGGTCACAGAGGGCACCGGACGCTGCACCGGACGCGGTCAGTTTCGACCGGCGCGTCCGGTCAGTACAGCGTCGGGGTCTGGCGTGTGAGCTAGGGTTTGACACCGGCGCGTCCGGTGACCCACGGGACCGGCGCGTCCGGTCTGGCGAACAGCGAGTCACGAAGTCTTCGGACGCGGTGCGCGTCCGGTCCCTCACCATCGGACGCGTCCGGTGGTCCAGGGAGCTTACTGGACTCGCACCGGACGCGGGTACTGTGGCGTCCGGTGGTTGCGAGGAGCGCGTCCGGTGTTGTCTTCGCGCGCGCGGGGACTGTGCGCACCGGTGCGTCCGGTGGTTCGCAGCAGCGCGTCCGGTCGCTCGTTTGACCGTTGGCGCGCAGTGACCGTTGGAGGATCTAACGAACGATTTTGAAATCAGAGGACACGTGGACGTCGCAGAGGCACCGGACGCGGTTGAGCGCGTCCGGTCAGTTACGACCGGCGCGTCCGGTGCTCCCGCGAAAAACGGACAAGTGGGTTGTAACGGCTCTATTTGGATGGGATGCTTATAAATACTTGTTGGCCGGCCCTTGGGGAGGTCTCTTGGCATTTCTAACATACTTGTGCATCCTTTGAGCTAAAGCAACTCCTCCCACTCATCTCTCTTGCTTGATTGCAAATCAAAAGTGAGATTGAGTGATCCCAAAGTGCATTGCATAGCTTGAGAGCATCTAGTGGCACTTGTGGGTGGTTTAGCCGGTGGATTTCTTGTTACTTTTGGAGAGTACCGCTCCTAGCCGGCTTGGAGATTGTTGGAGGCGTTGGCAAGAGAAGGTGATTGTTCTTGGCCACCTCCGGTTGATTGTGAGAGGTTCTTGTGCTTTCCTCGGCGGGACGCCAAAAGCAACTCTAGTGGAATTCGCGTGTCATTGAGTTACCTCACTTGAGAGTGGTGTCTTGCGGTGCCTTGCGGGGCGTGCCTTGAGGGGCAAGTGACTTGAGGGTCACACCGGGGAACCATCTAGGTGTTGGTCGACACAACCGGTGACGTAGCTTGTCGGTGCACAAGTGAACACCGGGTGAACAAATATTGTGTCTCTTGTCTCCCGGTGATTGGTCTTCATCTTGGGTTGTTGTCAATATTGATTGTTTGTATATCATCTTGGTGATTGACAACATCTTCTCTTCACCGTCGGTATAATAATCACAATCCTCTCTCTCGCATTTACTTTCACTAGTTTATCTTGTGTAGCTCTAGTAGTAGCTTTGCTAGTAGTGTTATTAGCTTGTTCACTAGTGTTTCTTTAGCGACATAGCTCTTGTGTGAACTAGAGATCATAATCTACTAGACTTGTGGATAGGAGGCTTGCATCACAACCCTTGGCTAGGCAAAACTCGCTTTACGCCGTTTGTTGTTCTAACAAGTTTGCTTAGTGGTTTTTGTAGAATTTTTAAATAGGCTATTCACCCCCCCTCTAGCCATCTAGGACCTTACACAAACCCAATCCCAATGAGAAAAAATTATCAGTCCATCAAATCATATTCTCCCACTCCTAAAAATAAAGGGAAGACCTTTCCTCCTCCAATCCACAAATTTTCTCATTGGGATTGGATTTTCTCATTTTGATGGAGAGAAGACCTTCAAAATCCTCAAAAAATGTTTTGTATCTCCACCAATAACTAAATTTTGGGTTGGAGTTTTCTCCCTGCTCTAAGAGCATTTGTAAATCTCACTCTCTAAATTATCATTTAGAGAGTCATTTGCATAAAAATTGTTTTGTATATCTTTTCACTCTCCAACAGTTTCTCTATATCTCATGTGCACTATAGAGAGCTATTCTTGTCTTCTATATTTGGCTAGCGAAAAAATCTGAAATATAAGATAGCTATATTTGAACGACCATTTAGAAAAGCTGTTGAAAAATAGTTTTTCATCAAAAATTTATATTTATAGCAATTAGAAAGAATATGGAGAGTCTTTTAAGATGCTCTTATGTCCACCGCCCCTGGCCATCGGTTGCATGGGGAAGCGTCGCATTGGCTGGCCCCCTCTGGCCATGCATGGTCCCTTGCCTTTTCTATCCGCGGCTGATATGTGCTCTCTGCTCCCTCCAGCGGCGGATCCAAAGGCGGGGCTGCCGGGGCTACAGCCCCCCTAATCAGCCTGATTCCTTTACTAATCATTGTTGCTTAGTGTGAAATCACCATTAATTTTCAGCATTAGCTCTAAATCTTCTTTGTTTAGCCCCCCCTTGATCCTCATCCAAGATCCGCCACTGGCTCCCTCCGTGCTAATATCTGTCGTCATCGGTGTACGTGTCACAAATTTGATTCAATTTATAAAAAATACGTGCAACATTTATATCTTCAAATAAATTTATTGAAAAACTAGATTCAAAGGCCCTGTTCGGCAGGCTGTTTTTTGGCTTATAAGCCGGCTATGGCTGATTTGTTGTGAGAGAAAAACACTGTTCTACGGCTGATAAGCCGTGCTGATAAGCTCAGCCGAACAGGGGGAAAGATTTTTTTCAATAATATTAATTATGTACCATAAATATTAATATATTTTAACCTATATTTCATCAAAGTTTTTTCTTGAGAAACGCAAACGACAGATACTGAGGACGGGGGGAGCGGGTGCCGTTGACATCCGTTCCATTAAGGTGTGCAAATCGTTTCGATCACTTTTCCTAGAGATAATTTACCACACACGATAGGTGCAGGCACAATCTGTAGGTCAATGCTAGAGATTTTTTTTTCCTTTTTCTTGGGCACACATTTTTCAAGACTGCAACAGTGGCATCCCACGATGCGGCAGCTCCAACAATTAGCTTTTAAGCTAGCTAGGTGTTTTTCTTATATTTGAATAGAAGAAAAAGAGAAAAGCTAGCTCTTGATCGAGCTAAGCTCTTACACATATTTTAAAGTTATTTGAGAGTGTCACGTGGGGCTATCCATGATAAAAGTTATGTGCTAAAGTTAGTATTATTGAAGAAATTGACTTAGAGCTGGTGTTTCTTTTGCAGGCACTTGGTTTAACGCGTATATAGGGGCCGTTCGGCTGGAATTATAAGCCGGCTGAAAAACACTGTTGGCTATTTTTTGTGAGAGAAAAATATTGTTCCGGCTAAAAAAAACAAGCCGAATAAGACGGATTATAAGCCAGATGAACGGGGCCATAAAGCCCTCCCAATATGAATACACCGGTAGACACATGCTATTTGAATACTTAATAGCAATATGCATAACACATGTACTCTCTTCATCCTTTAAAAAAGTGTCACTACGTGGTTCATATTGATCATTTTTTTTAAGTTTAACTAGATTTGTAAAAAATATTAATAATATTTGTTTAACAAAACAAGTTTATTATAAAAATATATTTGACGCTTTATCTAATGTTATTGTGATACTAGTTATTTATGCACCATAAATATTAAGACGTGCATCCGGGCGTGCGTCTGGACGCTCCCGTTTTCAAGCCTGTGCAGCGACAGAGCCTAACAGACAATCAGTCTGCTTCCCTTTATGCTCTCTCCTCTATCTCTACCCCGCAACAGAACCCCCACTGACAAAAATCCCCACTCGCTTTGCTTGTCACGGCTTCACCCCATCGAGCGCCCGTCCCACTCCGCCTCGCCGTTGCGCGCCGCGCGGCGCCCCCATCCCGCTCTGTGCCACGCCTGCCGCCACACCCTGCCCAATCTTCCTCTAGAACCTCATCGACGCCTGCATGGGTGACGAGTCGGACGTCTTCGACGGCGCAAGGGACGACAACGACGACCTCCTCCGGGCGCTCATCAACGCGGACCTCGACCTCGGCATGTGGAACCTCCTGGCCGTCACGGTTCTCTCCTTTGCCAATGTGCCCGCGCTGCTCAGGTACCTCGTCCAAACAACAATGTGACATTTGCGTAGCGCATGTTGCAAGCTTACATTTCAAGTGTTTCAGATATTTCATCTGGATGTTGCAAGTGTTTCATTGTGATGTTTGTAAAAGTAGATCGTGATGTTGCACATATTGCAATGGCTATACACACGTATGTTTCAAGTGTTTCAAATATTTTATCTGTTTTTTAGACGTTCATTGCAAATGTTTCATCTGGATGTTTTTTCACACATATGTTGCAATTTTTTTTATCCGGATGTTGCATATGTTTGCAATGGTTTTCAAGAGTTTCAAGTGTTTTGCAAGTGTTTCAGCTGTTTTGTATGTATGCTGCAAATGTCATCTATATTTTTCAAAAATAAATCGGGATGTTGCACATGTTGCAATATGACCCATCCTATCACAACCGCACTTGCCGCAGCTACTTAGGCACCGTGCATGCACGTAGGGTAGCGCATGGATGAAGCGCTGCTCGACAGCTAGAGCGGAAAGCAGAGGGCGATGGCGGCAGGGGCGCAGGTGGTCCCACGCGGCATGTGGGCGCGGCAAGCGGAGGGGCATGGATAGAAAGTGGAGAGGGCGGGCGTTAGAACAGTGGCGTAAAGTGGGAGTGCAGTTTCATGGGAGCAGCAGACGGGCGTCCGTCTTGACGTCCACGCACTAGCAGGCCACCTCATGCCATGTATATGGTCCACTCAATCTACTCTCATCCACAATCACCTCTCAGAAAAAGCGGGCGCGGCGAAGCGCACTTATCGAAATAGTTGGCTAACGAATAGGAAAGAAACCATGAAAATGCTTCTCCCTCTGGCCTACCTTTCCAAAGTTACTAACAAGGACGTACGCATGAAAATCAGAAAAGCAGCAAAATCTAAACCTCACACACGAGCACATCACAGCCACGGAGCCGCCTCCTCAAGATAAGCCTTATCCTGCAATGGCGCGACCACGGCGCCCCACGTCGGACTCCCACGCTGACATGGCGCGTCGAACAAGCTCCTCCCCATCCAACCAACCTACTTTAGCCTTTCTCCGCGCCAACCATCCCCACTCCTGCCTCTCCGCGTCAACAACACGCCAGCGCGCTCGTGAACTCGATTACTGTGTCGCTCGCCATGGCTGCCACCGCGTCTCTGTCCGCCGTCGCGGCGCCGCTGTCCGTGGCCGGGTTCACGAAGCCGCTCGGCGCGTCGTCGTTCCGGCCCCTGCAGCCGAGGGCGGCGAGGATGGCGACGGTCGTGCGGGCGTCGGCGTCATCGTCCGTGAAGGAAAAGGCGGCGGCCGGGCTGACCGCGGCGGCCCTGGCGGCCGCGCTGGTGGTGCCGGACGTCGCGGAGGCCGCGCAGTCGCTCACGCCGTCGCTCAAGAACTTCCTGCTCAGCATCGTGTCCGGCGGGGTCGTGCTCGTCGCCATTGTCGGCGCCGTCGTCGCCGTCTCCAACTTCGACCCCGTCAAGAGGGCCTGATCTGATCGATCGATCGATCGTTAGGAGGCACGTCTCCCCCTTTGTCTTGTCCTGTCTGTATCGACTGGTGCTGTATCTTCCTTTGTGTCAATTAATTTTGGAGAATGTCCAGACATATATATGTATGATAAGGAGTTCGAGTTAATCGTTGCCTTTTTTTACATGTTTTCTTTCTTTTCCAAAAAAAAAAACGCTTTAATTTCATGCATGCGTATTTTAAAGTTTAAATAAAGTTTGTTGAGACTTGTGTATTGGATGAGGGGCACCAATCTTCAATCTGATTTATAGAAAAAGTGCTATTGGATGAGGGGCAATTTGCTGCATCATACATGAGTGAGTGACTGCATGTATTTGAAATTACAAGTAATTCTTAAACTATAGTATTATCTTCGTTCTAAATTTCAGGTTTGGTTTTTTTATTTACTGTTTATTTAGACAGCATATATTGAAATGAAACCAATATTGATACATAATTTAGGACGGATGAAGTATATGGTTAAAATAAAACAATATATAAATTGCATGATAGACATCTTTGGAGCTAGAATTTTTATTGCAGCACACAAGAATGGCCCAATGGACCCATCACAACAGCAAGGGGGAAGTCATTAACCTTTGGTCCAATTCAGTCGTTTTATATGTTGTCTCATTCAAATAAATGTTGTTGTTTTGAATCGACTTTTTTATATAAGATAAAATTTAGTACTCCCTACGTCTTATAGGAGTTAAAAATGTAGTTACACTTAACTTGCAAGAAAAATATATAAAGGTACACTTAGCCTTCCTCCGCCCGTGAACGGTCTAATATGACTTCCATTGGGAGTCAAGGGTGCCCACACGAATTTTTTTTGGCAAGGTAAGAAAACTCTGGTTGACGAGTTAGACATAGTCGAGATCCATCCATCTCGCAACTCCAGCAATGGTCCCTAAAAGTAGGATGGTTGCAAGTAGAAGTCCATGGGAATGTCAAATTGAGGAAAGTGAGACTTTTAATCGACTATCCCAATAGAGCTCTGGTCGGAATCGCCAAAAAATCATATCGTATTTATGTGCTACCATCATCCGCTAATTAATTGGCACGTAGGAATGAAGTATCAATTGAATCCTAAATATAAACTAACTGTCAATTGTATCAAACGAATCCACTTAAATATCACATGTATATCGGTAACTACATTGATAAACAACTTAAAATAAAATCCATACTTCAACGACTAAGATCTTAGAGTAGCAGTGGAGGCGGCAAGGGGAGGGGGCACATGGTGGTGGAGAGCCACCATAGTCGTGGGAGGTCAGCTAGGGGGAGGCCGCACCAAGACGGGGTAGCCCCCTAAAAGAACTCTAGCAATGCCCCCTAAAAATAGGATGGTTGCGAGTTGAGGTCCATGGGAGTGTCGAATTGAGGAAAGTTAGACTTTTAATCGACTCTCCCAGTAGAGCTCTGCTCGGAATCGCCAAAAAATCATATCATATTTATGTGTTACCATCATCCACTAATTGGCACGTAAGAATGAAATATCAATTGAATCCTAAATATAAATTGGATGTCAATTGGATCAAATGAATCCACTTTAACTATCACATGTATATCGGTAACTACACGGATAACAACTAAAAATAAAATATGTACTACAACTTAGATCTTAGAGCAACAGTGGAGGCGGCTAGGGGAGGGGGCACATGGTGGTGGAGGGCCACCGTAGTCGTGGGAGGTTGGACCAAGGCAGGGGATAGGCTGGAGATGCTCACGCTGGTGGGAAGTGGGAGGAAGGTCGAGAGGAAGGAGCCACATCGGGAGAGGGGACTCTATGGTGGTGGTGGTGGTGAAGGCTAAGCCAGGATAGGGTAGGATCCGGGAAGGAGGTAGCGGCGTCTAGAGATGGGATGTCAGGCAAGAGGGAGCCTCTCCAGGGCAGAGGGAGGCCGACGCCAGGGACAGATGACCGCTGGATCTGAAGCTCGGGGACAACATGAGCGTTACATGGTAGTTCGGACGACATTAGGTGGAGAATGAGGGTTCGAGACTCGATCCGACGGGGTGCAAGGGAAACAACGATGGGAACATAAACTAGGGCTCTCCTAATCTTTGGAGCAGGGTTTTTTAAGGAAAGGTTCTGGAGAAGGGTTTGACAGGAGAATTTGAGCTATTGTACTTTTGAGAACTGAGCAGGAGCTGAGCATTTTTACCCTCAGATCCTTAAAAATAGAGTAAGAGATCGAATAGGAGACTTGCTAAAGTAGGATCTTGAACATATGAGTAGTGCGAGAATCACGGTGAAATGAAACAGTCAAACAGATCGTTGCTTCATCGAAGGTAAAACATCACTTCGCGTGACTGTGCGAGGAATTGAAAAAAAAAATACTCCTCACCCAGCTCTCTGTTTCCTTGGACGAAACAGTGCTCATTGTCCCCGTATTTGACTTCGAACTTCGATTCCTGCATTTCTTAATTAGTGGTGGCCCTGACGGCAACTGCAGAGCACCACAACACATATCTGAAAAGTGTAGGCGTTGACCTAATTCAACTGCTGCACCTGTTTGCATCAGCTGGTATATATCGATCCAATAATCTTCTCTCTTTTTTTTGAGGGGTTGATCGAATAATCTTCAGCTATGACTAAGCTGGTTTCTGATCTGTTCGCACATACTCCTATCTAAGATGATCTATCGTGATCTGAGCCACATCGAGGTGTTGACTAACAAAAGGGGATTTACAGTCACCGACTTCTCGACGAGTCAACTTTGAGGATCACTTTTTTTTTTGCGACTTACTTTGAGGATCACTGGGAAGGCAGAGAGTAAACTAATCTTGTCTCGGCAGTATTGTATTAGAGTTGACTTTGACTCGAACACCAGCTTCGTCATCTGCTTCATCATGTATTTATTTAATCTTTTACGGGTGTTTGGCTCCTTTGCCTACAAGAAATGGCTCAAACTCATAAACTTATATAGTCTTGTACCCGATCTGACAAACATCGCCATAAGAAAAGATCAATCAAGATTCAGATCGCATAAGAAAATATTAAAAAAAAGGTATCTGGAAGATCCAGAAAAAAAAAACCACATTTAGTGCAACTATAGGATGACCAGCATCAGCAGTACGCCAGCACAATACATGAGCATTTAGGGCAGCTCCAGTGCTAAATCGAGCCGTACAATCCATGCCAGGCGAACGCGAGGAGAGTTCGATTACTCTAGTGTAGACATCCATTAGTGGGGTCCACATACGATTAAAAAAAAATCATCCATCTGTTTCCCGGCCAAGGCCAGGTGGACTCTTCTCCAATCGTCCTTTACTTCTCTCTGCTCACGTGGTGCACAGAATTTTGCTCCTGTTCACTTGAACTATTTTTCAGTAAATAAATAATATTTTTTCTCACGACAAATTAGTATAAACATTAGCATAAGCTAAATTCTAGCATAAACGAACAGGGTTATCGTCTCCATTCGACTCATTTACAGAGTGAAATTTTCCTTCTGACACATACGGTTTGAACGGTCTGCTCTGCTCTTGTTTCGATTTTAGACTACACTAGAGCTGCTCTTAGGTGTTTCTACCAACAAAGCATGAAGCACGATTTTAAAAAAAGAGTTGGGTAGACAGAGTGCGAGTAGCATACAAAGTGTTCTACAGTTCGTTAGACAAGCACGTTCTCCATAAGTAACATCTTAGTAACTATTTTTTTCTACTATAAATTTGATTAACTTTATAGAAAAAAATTATCAACATTTTTGTATCTCTAAGTAAGTCTAGCTATTATGATGAAAATATATGCCACAATTAGTATATTAATATTCATTATGCATCATATAAATATTAGTGTTTTTTTGTTATGTATTTGGACTTGGACAGAGGTACGCAAGTGTTGGATGGTGCTAGACTGCTGGAGTGACGTTCATCATATCCATCTACCAGTGATACACAAGGCAACACAACCACCAACATGACCACTATGACCACTATAGCATAATTTTTCGGTCGTGAGTGACATGACGCATGCATACAATGGTCACACCACATTATTTCCGGCCTCGACATCCAAAACCAGCAAGCCACAAGCTGGAGTAGCTGAGGCATGCATGGAGATGGAGACATGCACCGTGACGGCGGCCGCTCGCCTTAGCTAGGCCTGCTGGGACCTGGAGACGGCCTTGCACACCAGCGGCGTGGCCATCTCCAGCGACATGTTGAGGCGCTCCGACAGGTCGACGCCACCGCCGGCCACAGCAGGGGCCCACTCGAACCTGTGCAGCAGCTGGGCGACCCAGAGGTGGGTGGTGGCGAGGGCGAGCATCTTGCCGGGGCAGACGCGGCGGCCGGCGCCGAAGGGGGCCAGGCGGAGGTCGCTCACGTCCTCCTCCTCCTGGAACCGCTCGGGGCGGAACTCCTCCGGCTCGGCCCAGATGGCGGGGTCGTGCGCGATCGCCCACATGTTCACCATGGCCGTGGTGCCGGCGGGGACCAGGTGGCCGCCGACGTGCGCGTCGTGGATGGCCAGGCGCGCCCACGACAGGAGCGGGCCCGGCGGGTGCATCCGCAGCGTCTCCTTCACGATGCTCTGCACGTAGGGGAGGTTGGCAATGTCGGCGTCCGCCACGCTCCGAGTTCCCACGACGGCGTCTAGCTCGGACTGCGCCTTCGCTTGGATGTCCGGGTGCAGCGCCATTCTCGCCATGATCCACTCCATCAGGATCGCCACGGTGTCCGCGCCTCTGAAGATCATCTCCTGATCAAGCACAAAAACAAACCATTTTTGCATGAACGCAAAATTTAAGATGTAAAAAAAGTTTACTCGATGGATCGATCTACCCAAAGAACAGCGATCGTGTCTGAATCTGACAGCTTGTCCTCTCCCTCGAGGTCAAGAAGGACATCGACGAAGTCGGCCATGAACTCATCGTCGCCGACACCTCCATTTGCGCGCCTGGCCCTATGCTCCTGAATGATGTTGCCGACCAACACCTCAACCTTCTGGACCAACCTGTTGCACCGGCGGCGCACGCCCTGGAGATCGAGGAACTTGATCAATGGCAGGTGGTCAGCCCAGTTAAAGGTGCCAAGGAGATCGTAGCCCTCGGTGACCATGTCGTCGAGAAGCGCGCCCTCTGTGCTGGCCAGGTCGTAGCGCCTGCCGAAGACGGTGGCCATGATGTGGTTTTTTTTTTTTGACAACAGTGGCCATGATGTGGTTGAGCGACGCGGCGTGCAGCGCGCGCCTCAGGGAGACCTCGCCGTGGCGGGCCATGGCGGCGGCGACGTCGGAGAGCATGGCCTCGCCGATGGATACGCGGTGGTGCGCGGCGCCCGCGACGCGGCGCGGGCCGAAGAGATGCGCGGCGGCGAGGCGGCGGAGCCCGCGCCAGTGCGAGTCGCCCGACGGGGCGAAGCCCATGGCGCGGTGGAACAGCAGGTGCCGCGCCGCGTCCTTGACGGGGCGGTCGCCGAATGCGGGGTTGGCGAGGATCTCGCGCGCCGTGTCGGGATGGCTCGACACCACGAGGCGGGTGAACCCGACCGAGAATGCCATCAGCGCCTTCCCGCCGTCCGCGGCGCTGGACAGGGCCGCCAGCCTGCGGTGCGCCACGGGGCTGGAGAGCGCGGTGACCACGCCCGCCGGGCCCGACGGCGGGAGAGCGCCCACGCGGGGCCGCCGGGGAAGAGCCATAGGAGGACGGCGGCTAGGAGGAAGACGGCCAGCAGGGGCGGGAGTGGGGAGGTGGTTGGGAGGAGGAGCGAGTCCTCTTGGCCGGAGGCCATGGTGAGCACCATGGCTGATGACGCGTAGTGATGGGTGATCGTCTGATCGATGAGGGGTTTTTGGTTGGAGTGGAGGTGCTGTGCGCTGTGGAAAATGCTGAGAAGGAGGGGGAGCCTTTAAATAGGGGAGAGTGCAGTGAAAATGAAATGCTGATTTGGCAACTGTCACGCCAAATAATTTACTGATTTCCGTTTAAATTGCATAGTGTATTTGGTAGTAAGTAATAACTGCATTATAGGAGTTTAATCATCGAGAGCCTGACAGCCTGCGTTGTTTAAACAATACTACTAATAACGCATTTAAATTAGCGTGATATAAATGCCTTGATTTTTCCTCCTGGTGAAAAGAGAGATCCTATTTAGCCTAGCATTTTAAGAAACTACAAATGGTACGGAACAAATTAAGACCAGGGCGGAACAAACAATACCTGCAAATTTTTCTACTAAAAAGCATGCACATATGTATAAAACTATAGATCTGCATGCGTTTTACAAACAACAGTCAGAATCAGAAGACGGGCATCTTGAGTTCTTGACACCGTCGGACGTCGGTGCACATGTTGGGCATGGCGAGCGCGATGAGCTCCTTCTCCTCCCTGTCCACAGTCCACGCACCGGTACACTTGGAACAGCTGCGCCTCGCCGTCCGCGTCGCGGTTGCACTCCAGGCCGGTTCGCCGCGAACCCGGTCTCTCCTGTGCGATGGCGTCACTGACGCTAACGTCTCGGTGTACGACGGCATAATCCCGACGTCCGCGAGGATCGCGACCAGCTGGGCCGTCGTGCCTCGCCTTGAGCGCGAGCGCGAAGTACTCGTCCAGCTGCTCCATGTTGGAGCAACTGCCATGCTTGATGCTTTCTTCTGCCACTCGTACCTACAGAACTTGCCCGACGCCCCACGATGGAGAGGAAGGCGTACGTCGTCGCCGAGGACTGCACGGGCGGCCCTGGCGGCCACGGCATGGCGTAGATGGGCCACGTACAGCCCGTGGATGCCAAAGTCCGCTGCGGGCTTGCCCGTGGCCGGGAAGGGCTTGTTTGGCTGCACATAAATTCACCCTAATCCATATCTAAATTTCACCTCAATCCCTCCCAAACCATGTGGATTGGGGTGAATTTGGGTGCAGTCAAACAAAGCCGAAGGGGACGATCGCGGGAGAGGGGCGTGTGCAGCAGATGGGGAGCGCGAGGAGAGAGGAGCGAGCCTGGATGGCGAGAGACGACACTCGCCTTTTCCTCCGAGCGAAACTTGTGGGATACAGGATGGGGAACACTAGAGAAGGGGATGGAGAGGATGTTGGAGACGTTTTCTTATCCCTAAATAGCAATATTGGATCTCACAGAGAGATTTAGAACGTCTCTTGAAGATGCTCTAAGAACTTTCGCTATTACATCTATATGTGTTTTCTTAAGTAATTAAAACCAACACAAATCAAACTAGGAATCTTAAAACTATCAATCAAAACAAGGAAATGTGCATCAACATATATTCCATGCCAAAAAATAATGAAAATGCTTACATTTATTTGTTAATATCGTAACAAATAGTAAATAGTAACAAAATAATGTAGATTTAACTAGAAGCAATATCTAAGCCGGGTGTCGTACGAGTTGAAGTGCAAGGGGGATCACCTAGTTGAGGGGAGGAAAAAGAGGAGACGAAAATGGTGCCCCTAACCATGGTGGAGGAAGTGGAGGACTAGAAGGTGCAGCGCCCTTTCGAGGGGGTGGGAGAATAGGAGTACGAGGGGGCTGGACAAGAGGAAACGGAAGAGGTACCCCTAACCGTGGTGCAGGAATTGGAGGACTGGAAGGTGGGATGCCCTTCCGAGGGGGAGGAATAATAGGAGATGGAATGGGTGCCTTAGACGGCGGTGCAGGAGGTGGAGTGCGCTTCCGACGGGGAGGAGGTACAGGAGCACGAGGTCGAGGAAGAAGAGGGGACGGGAGGGGTGCCCCTAATCTTGGTGTAGGAAGTGGAGGAGTGGAAGGTGGAGCACCCTTCCGACGGGGAGGAAGTACAGGAGCACGAGCTGGAGGAGGGCATGGGAGGGGTTTCCCTAATTGTGGTGTAGGAAGTGGAGGAGTAGAAGGTGGAGCGCCCTTCCGACTGGGAGGAAGTACAGGAACACGAGTTGGAGGAGGGCACGGGAGGGGTTTCCCTAATTGTGGTGTAGGAAGTGGAGGAGTGGAAGGTGGAATGCCCTTCCAACGGGGAGGAAGTACAGGAGCACGAGCTGGAGGAGGGCATGGGAGGGGTTTCCCTAATTGTGGTGTAGGAAGTGGAGGAGTGGAAGGTGGAGCGCCCTTCCGACGGGGAGGAAGTACAGGAGCACGAGCTGGAGGAGGGCACGGGAGGGTTTTCCCTAATTGTGGTGTAGGGAGTGGAGGAGACGAAGGTGGAGCTCCCTTCTGACGGGGAGGAAGTACAGGAGCACGAGTTGGAGGAGGGCATGGGAGGGGTTTCCCTAATTGTGGTGTAGGAAGTGGAGGAGTGGAAGGTGGAGCGCCCTTCCGACGGGGAGGAAGTATAGGACCATGAGCTGGAGGAAGAGGAGAGGACGGGAGGGGTGCCCCTAACCGTGGTGCTGGAAGTGGAGTAGAAGGTGGAACACCCTTCCGAGGGGGAGGAAGAATAGGACCGCGGGAGGGAGCCCCCAACTGAGGAGTAGGAGGAACAGGGGTCGGAAGAGGTGCTCCCAACTGTGGGGGACGAACAGGATGTGTGGGAGGTGGAGCACCTACCTGAGGAGAAGGAAGAATAGGACTACGAGGGGGTGCTCCTAGCCGTGGAGGAACACGAGCTGGAGGAGGTGCCCCCAACCATGGGCGAGGAAGTGGAGTTAGAGGCGGAGTGCCTATCTGAGGGGAAGGAGGAAGAGGAGTGCGAGCAGGGGCCCCAAGACCAGGAGGACGAGGAGTCGGAGAGGGTGCACGTAGCCATGGAAGAGGTAGAGGAGTGGGAGGTGGAGCTATGACAACACCAGTTGTGATAATGCCGCGAGTGAGGACGAGCAATGTAGTGATCAAGAGGTGTCCTAGCAATGAAAGGGTAGTGCACGCCATGCTTTTGGAAAGAGAAGCTAGGCATGTGGTGTGCGATGTCGGGAACACACTACGAGAAATATATAGTGTTGGTCACCTCATATCCACCAAGTGACTTCGTCGTCTAAATGGGAGTCAGACCCGTGCATGCAAGGCCAAATAGGAGACCCACATCCATGTTCATGAAAATCTCACAATTGAGTAGTGATGCGAAACATCCGGTCCTCACCATAGGTACTACTATAAATATATAGCGTTGGTCACCTCATATCCACCGAGTGACTTCATCGTCTAAATGACAGTCTGATCCGTGCATGCAAGACCAAATAGGAGACCCAGATCCATGTCCATGGAAATCTCACAACCGGACAGTGATGCGAAACACCCGGTCCTTACCATAGGTTGAGGCCAATGCTAGGTGCCGATATACACTCCAATTGTCTTAAAATAAATCAGTTCCATATAGAAGAGAATTCTACATATCAGATTAGATAATGAATCTAACTTAGGAATAAAAAAATTATGTATACATTATCATGGCCATCCGATTCGATCTGACCCAAGTGGGGGCCCTGTTCGCCTAGTAGTGTCTTGCGTCTATAAAAGTGAAAACCATACCATCATGGTGACTCGTTGCTATAGATCTTCATTAAACTTGTACTTAATATCTAGAAAAATCACAATAACTTACAATTTAGCCATTTAGGATGGAGGGAGTACTACATGCGTACATGGTACCACGCTGGGTTTGTGACCGCAGCACTCGCCAACCGGCAAATGGCTTTAATTTGCAGCCGTTGGATCATATATCAGCGCATGCATGCAAGTAGTCTGACAATTAAGCATTTTTCATCTGGACTTGGGCTGCTGCTTCACGATCATTTTTTTGAATGCCATAGGGGATTACTCCCACCTAAATATATATTGACATAGCCCAAATTGGCTCGCTTTATGCTTTACACATGTTTAGGAGGAAAAACAACAACAACAACAGCAAGACACCCCAGCACCAGGGCAAAAAGTGGCACAACCACAAATACACTAGCGAAATGAAAAGACTACCACGCCAAATCACAGGAGCTCTTCGACGATGTCTCCAAGGAGGTCAATGACACCAAAACGTAATCATCGTCAGCCAAGTAGGAGCTTGGCAAGGCTTTCGCCCGAGCCTTGTGCCGAGGGTAACTGCATTGATCGAGCCGATCTAGGAGAAGCAACATCGATAGGTTCTTCAGTGACGCCTTCAAGAAGAAAATCCTTGTCGCTGGCCTAGACTGATCTGGGCTAAGCTTTCACCCAGAACCTTTTAACGATGCTCCTGTGTGGGGGTGGTGCCGACCGTCGCCACATCACGCGGAGCTGTTCCCGGACTCGCCCGTGATGGTGGGAGGCGCGCACCGACAAGCATTCGCGCCTAGACCAGGGGGGTGCTGGCCGCCGCCGCACCTCGCAGAGCCGTTTCTGGACTCGCCCGCGAGAGTGGGAGGTGCGCACCAGCAAGTGTCCACGCCTGGACAGAGGGAGTGCCGGCTGCCGCCACACCGTGTGGAGTCGTTCTCGGACTTGCCTGTGACGGTGGGAGGCGCACACTGGAATGAATCCGTACCTAGACGGAGGGGGAGGTGCCGACCGCCACCACACCTCGCGGAGCCATTATCAGACTCGCCCACGACGGTGGAAGGCACGCATCAACAAGCATCCACGCTTGGATGAAGGGGGGTGCCGGCCGCCGCCACACCTCGTGGAGCCGTTACCAGACTCACTCACAACGGTGGGAGGCGCGCACCGGCAAGTGTCCATGCCTGGACAGAGGAGTGGGTGCCGGCCGCTGCCACATCACGCAGAGCCATTCCCGGACTCGCCCGTGATGGTGGGAAGCGCAGACCGGCAAGCGTCGATGGGGAGGGGGGCGCCGGCCGTCGCCACACCACGCGGAGCTGTTTCGGGACTCGCCCGCGATGGTGGGAGGCGCGCACTGGCAATCGTCGATGCCTCGATGGAGGGAGTGGGAGGAGCCGCCACACCACGTGGAGCCATTTTTGGACTCGCCCGTGATGGTGGGAGGTGCACACCGATGCCGTCAACACGCTGCCACCACGGACACCGTCATTGCCGATGTCGTCGCTCTGCCCAAACAGCACGTCGCGCTCCCCATAATTGGAATTGGTAGAGAAGGCCATTGAGCAGCATAATGGGGAGGGCGGCCACGGTCACATGGCCCCACCGCCGGCAAGCCCATAGCCGAACTGTGCACACCACATCGCTGCTGAGCCCCTGCACACGAACATAGGCATGCTGCCTCACCGCTGACATGCCTGTGGCCAAACTGCGCGACCCATGCCGCTGCAGGGCCACCCCAGATCAGCCTGGAGAGGATGTCATCATAGCTCCTCCGCCTCAGCAACAGTTGGCAACGTGCCGGAGACGGCATCTTTGCCCATTGCCTCACTGACGCCTACCGAGCAACCGAAGCACGTCTTTGGCGTGCCCGGCCCCGCCGACAGCGAATGGGAGCAGACAGGCTACACCGGCTGGCCACCGCCCCGACAGCCAGCAGGCGCGCGAGCGCAGGTAGACAGGTCCGGCAGACCCGGTGCACCAGCACAGCCGGACAGGTGGCGCCACTGCCGTAGCCGCGCTGGGCCAACACCGCCGTAGGGTGACAAGTACCCACTCCTAGCCACCGGATCCGCATCCCCGGCCACTAGATTTGTGCCCCCGGTTGCTAGAACCATGCCCCGGCCACCAGAATCGAGGAAGACGACCATCGTCCATGGAAGCACAAGCGCAGGAGAAGGAGAAGCGAGGGAGGAGAGAAGCAGGAGCCTCGCCGCCACCGTCCTTGCATCGGTGGGCTTGGCCGCTTGCTCGAGCGGCGGCGAGGGCGGGGAAGCCAGCGGTGCGGTGGTCTTCTACGGTGGCGGCACGGAGCCACCCGTGTCCCCAGAGAGAGGAGCGATGTGTAGGCCTTTCAGTCTTGACAATACAACTTTAACCCTGCTTCAGAATCATGATTGAGCATTGCACGTGGTGGGCACAGTAGTCGCTGATGCTCCCAAGCAAAGCCCCCTATGGACGGCGCCGTAGCCATGGCAGCCCACCACCAGGCCAGCAGGTCCACACGACGCTTCTCCCATTCTCCGTCACGCTACACAACACGTACCTAGACTCGTCTTCCATCGGTCGCCTCGATCAGGGCGTGGTGCATCGAGTTGCGAGGCAAACGTGACACGCCCTGTCGACAATGTCCTCATCTATCTTACGAAGGTCGGCATCCACATACACAAAACACAGTGGAAATGGAATGGAACAGATCAGACGCAAACTAGAACAGAATTGCCTGTCTGTGCCACTGTGCCCGTGGAATGAATGAGACTGCATGCTGGCTACTTGGACCGGAGTAGTGTAAGGTCTAAATGGATAGAGGGGGTGAATAGCTTATTTAGAAATCTACAAGCTTCACTAAACAACCACGTTAGTATAAAAGATGGCTAAGCTAAATCTAGCACTAGCTCAACTACACTATGCAAGCCACCTATACAATTCTAGTGAAGTAAGGCTATGATCTCTAATACACACCAACAAGACTAAGTCACTAAGCTACTTACTCCTATGTGATAAAAGATACACTAAGATTAGTATAAGAAAGCAAAGAGCAAGTAACTTGATTCTTATACCAACGATGTAGAGAAGTAATGCACTCGAAGAATCAATCACAATGATCAACCACAAGAGAAATCCTCGGCAAAGAGATGGCACAAGATTTTTACCGAGGTTCACTTGCTTCCCGGCAAGCTACTCCTCGTTGTGGCAATACACCCACTTGTCAGTTCGCGAGCTAATCGACTATCAAGAGTCGAGCCCTCGGTGGGTGCCGCACAACCGCACACAAAATGGGGATCCTCCAAGCCACGAGCTCCACTAGAGTATCCAATTTACGAACTCCCGCGGAGAAGGATCGAGAACCCCTTACAATACTCGGTGAGGGCTCCAACAATCTCCAATTGCGAGCTCAATCACCTTCGCACACTGGCCGGCCAGCTTTTTTAGGCAGGATTTATATGGAAAAAATATTATACTACTACTAAAAAGGGAATGGAATTGATGGAACAAGTGGCAGGCAAATGCTCATGGAGACGACCGACCTTCACGGGGCGCTGCTTTAGTTTCCGGACACGGAGAGAATCGGCATCCACAATTCTAGATTCATTCAACAGCCGCCGGTTCCATCACCAGCTTCTGCTCAACGATTCTTCCGTTGGCCTCTGTTTTTTCAGAGAAAAGAAAAGCAGCAGCGGCGGCATGCATGTGACTGATCGAGCGGTCGCGAAAGCGAGACCATGGAAGTCAATATGTAACAAGGGTCCTGTGCACTTGCTTATAAACCGTATTTTTTCAGCCAACAGACAGTGTTTTTCTCCAACAATAAATCAGCAAATAGTACTTTCAGCCAAGCGAACAGGGCCAAGATATTTATATAAAAACTGTACGCGATTAATATACCGCTGAAAATGTATTTAATTTTTTTAGCATTTTAACGACTTCAATTAAATAACTCAAAAAGAGAAAATTGTAGATCTCATTGAGAGCTACAATTTTCATATAAATATTATCTTCATCCAAGATTATATGAAAAAGATACAATTTTTCTAAAGTTACGCTTGTTGCGCCAATCTGGTTGCCGCGACGCTACATTGCTGTCATACCAACGGGAGTGGAGCGATAATCTTTTCCACCTGAAAATCGTTGTCCACCGTGGCAGATCATGCCGCGCTAATGCATGCGACGCGACGGTGTGCTTTGGCCGCGCCAGAGACATGGACGTGGCCAAATGGGTTAGATTTGGAAATAAAAAAGCACTAGTGTTAAATCCTAAAAATTGTTTTAAAAAAGGTTAAAAATAAAAAAAATCTCTCTTGATCCACACTTTGGAACACAGATCTTTACAAGCATGTTGGCCTAATTCATGAACAACCCTACTATATAATATGAACTTAAGCCCTCTAAGCTCATCGCCGAGCAACTTAGCTTCTTTGCGAATTGATAGGCAGTCAGTCTCCAATACAATAGGTTGATCAATCCATTGAATCGCCAATCTCAACCCTTCAGTCATTGCCATAAATTTAGTAACACCCGGAACAGAGCAATGAAAACAAATTTGGCTTGAAGCAAATAAAACTGAACCATGTGCATCTCTCGCAATGATTCCCAAACCAGCATGACCATCCTTTAGGCCCGCATCAACATTTACTTTCACATGTCCTTGTCCTCCAGATTGTGGCAGTTGCCACTGATATTGCAAACGATCTGCCTGTGCACTAGACTTGTGGTTCTGTAGGATGGTGTTCACTCCCTGCTGTTTGGTTCTCCCTGCTAAAATTTAGTCCATGTTACATCAAATATTTAGACACATGTATAGAGTATTAAACATAGACTAATTATAAAACTAATTACACAGACTGAGACCAATTTACGAGACAAACCTATTAAGCCTAATTAGGCTCATATTTAATCTTTCTAATTAGTATCCAAATACCCAATGTGATATCTACTAAACTTTAGTCATGAATCCAAACTTTAGTCTTACAGTCAAGTAGTACTATTTTGCAAAGCTGTGCAAGCATTTTTTTTCTTTCGTGATTCCTTGAAGATGGTCGGTGGTGGTGCGATTATCTTATAAAGCCTTTGCCCATGCCACCAGAAGCTTTGGTTTGTGGCGAGGTGCCTTATTGCACCTTTCATTGATACTAGAAATCCTTTTATATATGTAGTTAAACTTAATATTAACTAACTTGTCTCAAAGGAAGGTGTATTATTTTTTGGGACCGAGAAAATAAGCAGATCACCACTGAATGTCTGAATGGATCATCAGTATATGTACTCCTTCCGTCCCCAAAAGAGTGATGCTTTTTTTACTTTCAGACATCATGTTTGACCGTTAGTCATATTCAAAAATTTTGTGTAAATTATAAAATAAATAAATCATTATTAACGTATCTCTAATGATAAAATAAGTCATAAAAAAATAGATGATATTTATATAAAAATTTGAATAAGACAGATGATCAAACAAGTAAAAAACGACACTCCTTTTTAGAACGGAGGGAGTATATCGTGTAAACATTGCCCATTCTTTGGGCCATGTAACGATGATATCGACTAGTCACACGATGCGATCCAACTCGAGTCGCCAATTAAACGCATGCAACGGACGCATCCTACTGTCTAGTCCTGTTTTTCAGTAAATGAATAGTATTTTTCTCGTACTATAAATTAGTATAAGCTAAATTTCAGCGAAAAACGAACAAGGCCTTACCTTTTGTTTCCTCGGAACGAAGCGAATTATTCCAAATGCGCAAGGCAAAGTCCGGCCAGATAGTAGTATACAACAATAATAATTAATAATACTGCGGGTCCGGTCTTGGTCCTTCGATTCATTCACGCGTGCGTGCATGGTCTACGATCGCGTGTACAATCGGAGAAGGCGGCACTCAACTTTGCCTTTTTAGGCGGCGGCGACGACGACGACTGTAAATGCATGTAATGGTGTGTGGACGACGATCAACGCATGGCTTGGTGGGGTTTACTTGGAATTAACGTAACTCTCTGCTTCTGCTTCTGCCCCCAAGAGGAAAGATGATTGTAGATAAGATCGATAAATAATGAATCCCGGTTGGGACACATCACTGAACGTGCGGGTTCCCTCCGTTTTGGCATGCAAAGCCGCCGCTGGCGCACGCAACCAACGGCTGGCGCACGCGATGCGACCCGACCCGACCGCGCGAGTGGAGTCCCCTTTGGAATCCCCCAAATGAAATCCCAGTGTCCGGCTGACCCGTCTCTCACGGTCACGGCCCACCCCTCCTCCTCCTCCTCCTATATCGATCGATCCATCGAGAAAAGTTATAAAAGCTCTCTCGGCTGTGTGTTTGTTGCCTCCACCACCTCCAGTCCTCCACTCGCTCGCTAGCTTCCATCCCAGCCGCCGCCAGCCGCCAGCCGCCAGCCATGAAGTTCGGCAAGAAGTACGAGGCGTACATGAGGGGCCTGGAGGCGGAGCTCCCCGCCGTCGGGATCAAGCGCCTCAAGAAGATGCTCAAGACATGCCGCCGCTCGCCTCGGCCTTCCGCCGCCGATGATGCCACCAGCAGCGACCGCCGGTGCACTGGTAACTGTTATCTCTCGCTAGCTTTTGCTGTTCGTCAATCGTGATTTCCGTTCTTCCTTTCGTCCAACTTCAATTTCGATCGATTGCTTTTGTTACGCAGCAAATTCCATAGTACTATTCACTAGAGTTGACACGATGACCATCTTAATTTTGTGTATATTGCCTGTCATGGACTCACGGTTGGTTCGCTGACGGATTCGTAACTCCATTTTCATATGCAGTGTGTGATGGGAGCTTCTTCCCGTCTCTTCTGAACGAGATGTCAGCGGTGGTCGGCTGCTTCAACGAGAAAGCCAAGAAGCTGCTCCAACTGCACCTGGCGTCAGGATTCAAGAAATACACCATGTGGTTCACCAACAAGGGTGACAAGAGCCACGGGAGGTTGATACGGCAGGGCAAAGACTTGGTTACCTATGCGATTATAAATGCCGTGGCCATGAGGAAGATTCTCAAGAAGTATGACAAGGCACGGCATTCAACTCGACCATCCTGTCTTTTCATTTATCGAATAATACTCCTACTACCTGAGATGAGAAAAACTGTGTAGCACTTTGATTCTTCTTAAAAGTGCATAAGGTGCTATAGGGTGTGTGTTATGAGGATACATTAACTGTATATTTCAGCCGTGTTATAAATTAAATCCATCAAATGCAATATCTATATTTGCATTTCATCAAATTATAATAGCTAGATATGAATAGGTGATCACAGAGAGTTAATGAAAAGAATATCATTTGCAGATACATTACTCAAAGCAAGGGCAAGAATTCAAAGCTCAAGCTCAGAGCCTACACATTGAGATACTTCAGTCCCCATGGCTCTGCGAGCTGATGGCATTCTACATGAACTTGAGGAGGAGCAAGAAGAACAATGCTGCAATGGAGCTCTTTGGCGACTGCTCCCTCGTATTCGATGATGACAGACCAACACTCTCATGCAACCTCTTTCACTCCATGCGTGTTGATATTAGCTTGACATGTTCTATATGCTTGGTGAGTTGCACGTACTTCTGACAATTACAGTGCTATTTTGCCCTGTAAACTTGGATTAAGAGAACAGTATATCCTTGTTATGTTATCCAAGTTTTCGAGGTTCCCCGTCCTCTCTATTTAAAATCCATAATCAAACTCTTCATTTTTCATATTTTTATTTACAGGACACAGTGTTTGATCCAGTCTCCCTTTCCTGTGGTCACATATTCTGCTATTTATGTTGTTGTTCTGCTGCATCTGTGACAATTGTTGATGGGCTGAAGTCTGCAGATCATAAATCAAAATGTCCCCTATGCCGACAGGTAAATAATTTATCACTTATTTCAATGAGCAGATACTTGAGCATCATCTAGCCAACCATTCTAATCCCGTTTCAGCAAGGGGTCTTTCCTGACGCTATGCACCTGGATGAACTCAACATGCTGTTGAGCCATAGGTAAGTATAAACCCTGACAACTTTCTAGGATTATATATGTATTACTAGTGTGTTGAATTTTCGATCTCTCAACAGTTGTCCAGAGTACTGGGAGAAGAGAATGCAATTGGAGCGAGTTGAACGTGTTCGCCTGGCTAAGGAGCATTGGGAGTCACAGTGCAGAGCATTTTTAGGCATCTAAATAGTCAGCTTATACTGGTGGAAAGATGATTCGATTTGTTAAGATTGTTGTTGGTTAGATCTTGCTTTGTCACAAGTTTTTGTGAAATAAAGTGATCTACCCTCTATTAACATTCGATGTTCTGTCTTGTGCTCCTAGCTAGATGGAGAAAGGGAGGAACTGTAGTGATGGTTGGTTGTTCAAATGCGGAGTTACAAATGTGTACATATGTGGCCCTCTCGGTACAGCTTTACGATTTTAGCCTGAAAAGTTTGAAGTTGTTCTGAGATTCTTCCTTTGACTACAGAGTGTCTTACATCTTTTTTTCTGGACCGGTTTAAGCCCATAACCACTGAATGTTTATATAGGTCGCAAAACTCATCGAACAAGATTCACAATTGTTTATCCATGTGCAACCAAAAACTTCCCAAATATATAAAACGCTAAAGAAGATTCACACTGGAGTCATGCAATCACTAGCTTTAGTTTTCACAACAACATATGTTATGTTTATTCCAAGAAATAAACGAAACAAAACAAAGTGTCAGTTCCTTGTACTAACTTTAGTTAGTTCCAATGCAATTACATAGGTGTGACCATTTTGTCTAACTACCTCTGAACTACTACATTTTCTGTAACCATGCATTGTTTTACATTACCTCTCTGTTCACTTTTCCCTAACAAAATCAGGTCCTAAAAAATACATATGTACAAAGGTGTGGTGACATGGACTTGAATTCACACCAACAGCCTTAGAATCACATCTCTACTGTTTGAAAAGAAATACCTGACTTGAGAAAATGTCAAAGAATGGTGGCCATGAAACGGTCATTGTTCAGTCAGCTCTTAATGTCATGATCTCTTTTGCTGTTCGGTTCCTAAAATACATCATGTGTTCCTGCAAATAATATTAAGACAAACATCAAGCTAAACATAAACTTCTTAATACGTAACACCAAAGTGTATGATTGTACTCCTACATCAGAAGTTATGCTTCATATAAGCAAGTTAAAGTTCTTTTTTAAGTATGACAAAACTCAAGCCCCTCAATCTAAGTATATCTAGTCAACTGAAATTACAGATATGTAGGTATGTTTTTCACCAGTCAACTTTACCTGACTGAAAGATGGTTTGATACCTCTGCTATGGAAATCAATGTATTTAAGCATAAACATGCCACAGTCCCACCTATAACAAGAGAATAGTGTCAAAGATAGCCATGCCTGCCCATTAATGTGCACCACATGAATTGAAAGTGAAAAACACTTGGATGTTAAAAATCCAGTAACCCGTTTACTGGAATTTAATACTTTATATAAATTCCTTTCTTAATCAAATAAATCAGCGTCCACATGCTGAATTTTGTGGTGATTAGTACTAGAAGAAAGGTTACCCATTCTGCTGCAAGGGGAGAGACTCTGACACTACGACCCATGAACTAGGGTCTACCTCTAAGTTACTCTTGTCCTTCAATTCATCCACGATGTATCTAGTCTGCCACAAGCAGAAAATGTAACTGTAGAGCTTCAATCCAACACTAGAAATCTTGCAGGCCCTTTAATTTTGTGTTGGGTCCTTTTATGAAGAACAATGTACTTTGTACTTTTGTTTTTCTTGACAATGAATATCAGTTATATCTTAAAAAATAAAAGAAAGGCATATACAATTATTACATTAATAATTTGCAAAGCCAACCCCATGCATTTCAGGCACTCTAGTCTAAGAAAGTAAGAATAGTGTAACTTTCTGTTTGGTCAGATAAACTTACCAGTACTTTCAGTACATCATGGCCCAAACCTCCAAGAGAATCAAGGTACTGCAATGTTTTATCCTTCATGTTTATAACTACCAAACACCAATGTACATTTCTGTGCACTGGAACAAAGATCTGTAACATAAATTGTGACGGTAAGTTGGAATTGGGTAATAAGCATGGAACGGAGACAAGTCCAATAATAGGAAAAGGACAAATAGCAATTTACTTTCTCACACTCGACGAGTCCATAACCCAACCTCTTGAACGTCGTCCATCTTCTAACAGACTGGTAATCATAACCAGCTATTCCGCAAGTAAGCTGAGCAATAATTCAGAAGTCATGAGGCCTGCTAGTGCTGGGTGCTAGCCATATGCTAGAACATGTGAGAAAAAATAACTTGTAACTTAAAGGAAGAGTTAACCTATACCAAAATGCAGGTGTTCTAACTAGGCTCAGAGGAATGCTAAGATACATTACAGGAATGTTACGAATTTATTATCCTTGCTTGTAAACTAGGTGTTAAAAAAGTAAGTGAATTTAGAGCCTAAAAGAGGAACGATGACACCAATTCATCAATACTAGCTTCTGAGAACTCCAGAAGAACAAGAAAATTGTTCAATTTAGCATAAGAAGACGAAACACATGCATTGCCTGGCATTCCAGGCAAGGGTCTGGAATCACACTATGTATTAACATGACAAGAGGCCATGTATTATATAGGAGATGCTTGTTCATAAGTAATTGTACAATCTTGTATGCTTTTGCTTCCTATGCGGTATAAGACCATAAGTCTTAAATATAATATAATAGAACCAGCATTTCAAAGGAAATTTATGCATGCAGTATGTGAAGCGAAAATCCAATACCTTCTTGTAGAAGAATGTATTGAAGAAATGGCATTTCAAAAACCTGTTGTGTTCCCTTTCTTCCCTCTCCTTTAACAGTTCAATGTACAAATTAATGACCTGCAGGCAGCGAAAAACACAATGTTAAAGATAGCACTAGGGATCCTAGCATCACATATTTTTGCTGAGTGATTATTGAAGATCTTTTGCAGAATTATCTCAGATGAAAAAAGAATACTCCATATATTTACCTCATCATTCAACCACCCACGAGGCCTCAAACATTGAAGTTTCTCATTAGTAATCTCAATGTTAGAAGGCTCATGTATCACTATGACTTTATCACTACAAAAATAAGAGAAACCAGAATATCATTTGGTTGTGCCAGCAATATGAAGAAAAAAAGTTCCATAACATGAGCATATGCTAAGTATACCTGTGATTCCTATTATACAACAGAGTATCAACTTCTCTTTCTTCTTTGTCACTTAGAGGTGTAAATAGTTCAGATAGATCCTGCAATAATCAAGTTCCAAAGTATATTATACATATGAAAAGTTGTTATAACAATTCAAACAACAGAAAACCAATAAGCCAGTGTACTAATTTACTCCCTCAGTTTTTAAATATGGCGTTTAGGAAAAGCTAAGTAATTAGTATATACTTAAAAACAGAGAGGGCATGTATTAAACTACTAATTGAATGTACCAAAGCAAAGCACCTTTGGGGAAAATGATATAATTTTTGTATTTAGTGTGCGTACAGAAAATTTAGGCTTAGTGTGCGTACAGAAAATTTAGGCTTAGAGAAAATTGCTACACCTGTTCTGTTTCAAAAGCTCAAAATTAGCCATTTTCGATAGGTGCTGTATTTCACAGAACTAAAGTTCCGAAAACACCAAAACATTACCCATTTTTTACTATTCAAATAAAAAAATAAAAGGCCATGTATACATTGTTCAATATGAGAATTAAGATTAAAATGGTAACCTCCTTGGGTGTAGTGTCCAGAGGATCAGGCAGCTCGGCAAGTCTGAACTTCTCATGTAATTTTCCACCGCGCTTCTTGGACCACTGAAGTGCCTTGCAGAACATCGCCTTCTTCTCCAGCGACCTTGATGACCCCAGTGCAGGGACGCTCCAGTCGCCATTACGCCTCCCCACGACATCGATATTTTCAAGCTCTGCCTCCACTGTGAGATCCACCACTTCCGGCGACCCATCGAGCCGCTTTGTGTGCGCCTCTGATACACCGTCGCTGGTGCTCTTCCCCCGTAGCTGTGAGATGCGGTTGCCCATATCTACCTCCGCGGGTTTCCGGAGACGGCGAGGGGCTAATCCGCCGGTCGTGAGGAGGAAATGGAGTGCGAATGGACCCAAGACTGGGAAGTGCCTGACCCTGGGAA
The DNA here is from genome assembly GCA_038087645.1 of Saccharum hybrid cultivar R570. Lineage (NCBI taxonomy): Eukaryota > Viridiplantae > Streptophyta > Magnoliopsida > Poales > Poaceae > Saccharum > Saccharum hybrid cultivar. The sequence goes on from JAQSUU010000401.1 coordinate 12,513,956, forward strand.
GCAGACTGCTGCGGCGACAGGGAGTGGAGACGGCGTGGCGGGCGTCGTCGACGAGAAGCTTGCGGCGGCGTCGCGGGGAGGCGGATAGCGGTCGGAGGGCGGGGAACGGGACGGGGCTGAGGTGGCGGTGGCGGCTACGGCGACGGCAGAGGCGAGACGAGGAGGTGGCGTCGTCGTGGCGGCGCTTGTGGGAGGCGCTGGCGATCGTGCGGAGAGCGAAGGACCGGACGGCCTGGAACAAGTTGGGGACGATGGTGAGGCGGCGGCGGCGAGGTAAGGAGGCGCCCTCGTGGGCATCGGCGTGGCGGCGCTTGCGGCAGCTGTGGGCTGCAGCGGTGCTCATGGCGCCGCTGAGAGACGGCGCATGGACGGTAGCTGGGAAGGCTGGCGGCGGCGTTGTAAGGGTGCGGGCGGCGGGAGGCGGGCGCCGGCCACCGGGGTGGGGATTTGAATCGGGAACAGCAGATTTGGCGAGACGAGTGTGTTCGGCTCAGGATACTACTACAGTATATCGTGCCGGCCCGTGACCGTGACAGCAAAATGGTAATTTTTCTTTTTCTGCTAGGTACTCCCTTGGTCAATTATTACGATTTCATTTAAAAAGTTAAATATTTTTAAATTTAATTAAGTCACTAAAAGAAATACTACAGTCTAGCAAACTTGAAACTCACACCGAACCGATTAGTGGTTCGACAAAACAAAAAAAAGAAGAAGAAAAGATTTAACACCATTACTCTGTTATTGCATATCCTATCCGATGATGGAGCTAGCAAATGAGGCTCTTCTTTGTTCCCGTTTCATTTGTTCACTCTTTCCTCCTTCCTCATCTTTCTTCGTTCTTTATCTTTGGAAATGGAGGAGAGGTTAGAAGAGAGCTCCATTGCTTAGATTCACTCCTGTTTATTATGAGTTTATAACTATGACTATGTCGTATGTTTCCACATGGCTAAGGCGGAGGAGATGGGAGGCTTTGCCAAAGATAAATCTGCCTATTTTACTATAGAGTTCTAGGCTAGGAATGCAATAGCTTCGGCCCTGTTTATCTGGCTTATAATCCGTCTTATTCGGTTTGTTTTTTCAGCCGGAATAGTATTTTTTTCTCACAAAAAATCAGCCAACAGTGTTTTTCAGCCGGCTTATAATTCCAGCCGAACGGGGCCTTCGTATCTACTCTACTTATGTGGACAATAGCTTTTAGATAAAGCTTATGGCAATAAGAGCACGCTTATTAATGTAGTATGTATTGTCTGCAAAACACACAAATATATGCCTCACTGACTTTGTATAGAAATGCTCACTGAAGCAACACACTGCTACATGTTTTCTCAAGTCCACTAACACCCATCCCTCAAGGAGACCAGACATTGATTGCATGCACAGATTGAGAAAAAAGCAAAGAGAGTGGTAGAATTGGTGAGAAAAAAAAATATATGAGCGGCTTGGGTTGGGAAATCAATGGCCTCAGTCTATCAAATTCTACGTGATTTTCTATGTCGATGTCGGTAGTGCTCTAATATCTTGTATCCGTTTTACAGCTATCTAAATACTCATATATTACAAGGCGATATACTTACCTACCTAGTGAGAGACAAGCCTTATGTTTTTATTGTCATCATAGGTGTCACCGAAGTATGGTTAAGGTACCGTTAGGATTGAGTTTTTCACCTTAGATCATTTAAGTTAGCTAGTAGGTTACGGATTATGTTAGTTTGTAAAGGTTTGTTTGTTTGTTTGAATCCCTAGGAACACAATCTAGAGTATTTGAATTACAAGATGGATCATAGAAGTTAGGTTCTTGAATTTGGGTGGGTTCAAACACAACCAGAAGAAGAGAAAGAGTAAGCTTCAGGATGAAGTGAGCTATAATTTACTTTAAATATATATATCTAAGTATCACAATCTTGACTTTGCTTGATGGTATTTTTAAATAGTAAACTATTAGAAACATAATTACCATTTACTCTAACAGTTCTAAGTGTTTTTCTCCACCACAAATTATAGATTATTTTGAATTTTCTATTTAAATATATAGATGTTACAATACATGTATCTAGATATATATTATATAAAAAAGTCAAAACCTACTACTCGTTCTATTTCAAATTATAAGAGTTCATAGTTTTTCTATGTATTTAGAATTTTAGATACAATTATGTTTATATACAAAGTAAAATAAATGTATCTAGAAAAAACACAACGGCTTATAACTCTGCAGTGGAGGGAATATTTTTTTCTTTTTGAATTTGAAATGGAAGACTAAGGCCTTGTTTAGATTGCAAATTTTTTTCAACTTTGACTATTGTAGCACTTTCGTTTGTATTTAACAATTAGTGTCCAATCATAAACTAATTAGGCTTAAAAGATTAGTCTCGTGATTTACAACCAAACTGTGCAATTAGTTATTTTTTATCTATATTTAATGCTCTATGCATGTGTGCAAATTCGATGTGATGAAGAGAGTATAAAAATTTGAAATTTGAAAGGTATCTAAATAAGGCCTAAACTTTGTGCAAGTGGCAATCTAGAACGGCCCTCTACCATAATAAATCTGCAGGCCCTCTACCATCGTCAACCGTCGCTCCCGCCTCCCGCCTGCTCTCACGTGCCGTCCGTCCGTGTTGCCATCGCCCTCCTCCCTCCGCTCCGTTTCGTTCCCACCCTTTCCACACACTCCACGTCGCCTTCTCCCATCCCCTCCTCCCCTCTTCCCTACCCACCGCCGCCGCTGCCGCTCCAGGGCCCCGAAATGTCGGACGAAGGCGGCGCCGGCGAGCCGCTCAGTGACCGCCAGAAGCGGGAGATCGCCGTCTGGTTCCTCTCCAACGCGCCCGCCGGCGAGATCCACTACGTCGCCAAAGGCAAGCCCCACGCGCCTCCCGCCTTCCCTCCGATCCCCATGCCTGTATATAATCCAGCTCGGCATCTGACTCGTGCTCCAACGCACGCCGTGGCGTCGCGTCCGTGCGCAGATGTGCGCGCGCTGCTGGGGGACGACGCGGTGTACGAGGCCGCCGCCGCGGAGGCCTTCCCGGAGTACAACAAGGCCCGCCTCGTGTCCCTCGAGCTCCCCGACCGCAGTGGCGACGTGAGCACCTCTTTTCTCAGTTCTCATCCGGTTTCCTGATCCGTTTTGGCGTTTTCGTGTTCTTATTATGTGCATCACAATCTGAATCAATTATCAGTAAGACTTGGCAATCCTGCCCTTGCATCAATTATTGCTAATTCCCCCCCGGAGGCCCGGAGTATGTTTTTAGATTCGGAGGCTCAGAGCACTAGGGAACTGCATAATTGTTGTTTATGAGAACTTGGAACATTTAGGTAGATCCCTCTTTGGTAACATGATAAGTAGGGGTGTTTCGTGTTCAAATGGTTACTGTCATTTTCTTCTTCGCTTCATAATAGCCAAGGGAAATTTGGGTATGACGCACAACATTTTGTTTAAATTGCATGACATATGCTTGCAGATAATGGATAATGATCCATGGAAGATCATTGTCTTAAATACTTGTAGAAGCTTTAATTTTGCCTTTTCTTTTCAAGCCCCCTGCGGTGGATAGACTTTCAACGTTAGTCCCCATGGCTGAATGCAAGGAAATGCTAAAGCGCAAAGTTGATGAAGCCCAAGCTTCTGTTGCCACTGGCTAGGATGCTGGAGCTTCTGCCAACCAATCCAAGAGAAAAGCCACAAGTCAGACCTTGGCAATGGGGGCACCTGCAGCTACTGCAAATGACAATCCTATGCTTGCAACTCTTCCACGAGCTCGTAGACTCCATTTTGATCCATCACATCTCAATACTCTCTCTGCGGCGTCACTGAATTACGTCGCTGCATGGCTAGTGTCCTTAATGACTCTTTAATGATCCTGTATTTTGACAGTGGATCTATGCGTGATGCTGATATCAATACCGAGCTTAAAGCGATTGTCCCTGTGACTATCGATGTGTGGATGACTGCGCTGTATGCAAAGCTATACAACATCCATCATGATTACGGATTGCACCCTTCCAATTATCCGACTCCACCAAGTTTTGCCAAGGAGATTGAACTTCCCCTGCCGCTTGCTTTGTTGATTGAGTCTTTTGGTACATTTGAGACCTCGTGCCTCACCACCAATTACCTGTACATCCGTACTTACCCTGAAAACACTCAACATGAAGGGCGTGCTAATGCTGAGTATCCAATTATTCGGTATATGTTGTATGCTTCAACCTTCCGAGAACTGAAGGTTCCAATGAAGGCGTTTGAGCCCCACAACAAGAGTGGGACGCCATGGTGGACTTATCGAGTATCCACTGTCTGTTCCACACATGACTTGATTTGTGTTCTTCCTCCTCTGTGCACTTATTTGAGTGCAGAACTCTGCTCTTTGCTGCTGATCCCTGACCCTGACCACAACAATGATGTCCAAGAGACTGTGACTCATCCTCAGAACGTAGCACACTACGGATTTCGCATGAAGGCACTGTGCACAGGAATCGCCGTCAGAACGTTTCTTGCACTCTGCCACTGCCCTGATGTATTTTGGCAGTTCACTTAGAGATTTTATCGAGACAGAAAATCTCGAAGCTCTAGTGAGCTTGTAATAGGATAGATCCCTATTCGTGACTCGTTATGTTTTGTAATGTTAAACATTTGGGTTAACTATTTGAACATCTGAAACTTAACCTTTATTAGTTTATGTAAATTGGTGAGGTGGTGGAGTTTTTTGCAGTGCACTCTTGGGGCAAAAGCCTAAGTGATATTACTTTGTTAAGAATGGCAGAAATCACACCAGACCATCATTGAATATGTATGCTTGCAGATAATCATCTCAACTTATGGGGAGATTGACAAGAACAATTATCTGGACCCCAGGACTGCGCAAGTGGCTACTATAGATCATATGAAACAGGTAATGTCGCACATCACACCCTATGTTTCTCTTGCTATGTTAAACAGATCTGTGATGCCAACTGTGCAAGTGATGTTTTAATCTGTTAGAAAACTTAAGCACCACACAATCTAGTCATCTTAGAGAAAAGTGTACTGAGCAGCTTCATGGCTGCAATAAGTATCTCCAGCATCTTGAACTTGATAATCTAAATATTCTGATACATTTAATAAATGGAACATTGCATCTGAAACATTACATTAACATTTCTTGCCTAAAGTTCATGCAGTGTGTTAACGTGTCTCATGAAGGGTATGTTGCGTACTCACGTCAACCAATATGCTCCGCATGAATTAGTAGCAGACATGAGCTGTGCATTGCAGAATCTGATCGCACAGTTTCTTCCGTTCTGGTTTATAAGCAAACTGCACAATAGATTTAGACGTCGATACTAAAATTGCCATATGGTGTTATGTCCACGACCTAAATTCAAGTTTAAATTGTTCAAATTTCGAGGATGTACTCCCCCCGCACCCCCCCCCCCCCCCCCCAAAAAAAAAAACAAAAACAAAAACATCAACAACAACTTGAAACAGTACACACTATGCCATGGTTGGCAGTGTCAGACATTTGTTGGTACTCGCATGGTTGTCTAGGCTATTTGAAACAAAGATCGCATTAAGCCTGGATAGTGGCCAATTTGCAAGATATAAGTTATTTAACGCCTGAATACATTAATGTATTTGGTAGCATGTTATATATATATATATATATATATATATATATATATATATATATATGGATGTAAGGCTCTTTTGTAGTTTTACTGATTTTATTTGGCCACTCAATTGTAGATGACCCTTCATCAAATTAATTTGTAATGTTTTGTCTTCTCATGATAAAAGACTTGTACAAAACTGAGGCCTGCTGAAGATGAGGAGCTTCCATCAGCTTACATTGAAGAGTTTAGGTAGACTACCTGTGCGTCTTTCCTTTGACTTATTCCAGTTTCCATATTATATCACAACTGCACATATGTTGTCTAATCTTATGTATTAATACAGGTGTGCTTTAGATGTTGAATTGTCAAAATATGTTGTTGAAGCTTATCCGAAAGGGGCCTGTGCCATTTATTGTACTAGTGGAAAGGATATAGAGGGACCAGGAGCAGATTTCAGTTTCACAGCAGTTATTTCTGCTGCTAAGCGTAGCCCACAGAACTTTTGGTATTGTCTGGTTCATGTCTTCTGACTTTTCCTTGTCCCTGAAGAAATTTGCCATATTTTCTTAAATCTTGCACATATGGATCAGTTAGTTTTGCTCTGCGTTATAATAAGACTAAAAAATTTAATAGATCCTTTTTAGCCTTTAAGGCGATTTACCAATCCTCTGTTTCTAGATTCTCTTTAGTTGTAAAACTTTATTCCGGAAATTCCTTAAACTTTAGTTTCCTATCAGTGTCTCCTTGCATTCCTTTGAGAACCTATTATTTATTTTTCCATTCAGCATGCAACCTTTAGTCTTCAGATTTTTCATGGGTGACATTTTCAATATCCCTGTGAACTGTTGTTTGTTTTGAGTATACTCTTTTATCATTGACCTAGAACTTTATGACATGTTTAATGCCTGCCCGTTCTTTCTATTTCTCTATCAGAGGAATTGCTTCACATAATCTCAATAGAACTGTTAAGAATGCTCCAAAAAGATTTGATCTTTTAATCGTTTAGCCTCTGATGAAGGCCAACTGAATATTGTGTCATCCAGCAATGGCAGCTGGCGTTCAATCTGGACTATGGATTTCAATTATGAGTTGCAGTTCGTTGATATTAAAGGAAACATACAGGTTGGCCTTTTTACTTTACAAGGTAAGAGCTCTAAATTTATGTTAATATAACAGAAGTTAATTTTTTGTAAATATCACTTGCATATACGCCAGGTAGATGCTCACTATTTTGAAGAGGGAAATGTCCAGCTGGATACTAACATTGATCGCAAGGACTCCACCATAATGCAGGTTAGTTAATGCAAGAATTTTAGCCCTGAATATTGTGATGGCATTCTTCTTCTGACCTCACACATTTAGTCCCGCTACTGTTTCAGTGGTTGTCACTTGTTACATGATATGCTTCACTTGCACAAATTAGTTCAGTCTACAATGCAAAATATTCCATCCACATGTTATTATATTCTGTTTATGTGTTAGTTTTTTCCCCTCTAATACAAGGTGTTGGCTAGAACTTAAAAAATATTCCACGTATGTATTTTTTTTGTTATAATGCATTGAAATGTAACCTGATTCTCTCTTCTTTCTTTTCTTAAGAAAAAAAGGGGTAAAGAGTCAAATAAACTTAAACCATGCCTCTAACTTAATATTTCTTATGTTTGATGTTTCAGTCACCTGACGATTGTGCGGTTTCAATAACTAACATCATTCGACATCATGAGTCTGAATATTTGTCATCTCTCGAGGTCTGTATCTGCCTGATGTTTATTTAACCAATTAGCCATCAGCATGAACTTGAATAATGTTTTGCTTTATTCATGTGCAGGAATCATACTTAAATTTGTCTGATGCAACTTTCAAGGTAGGCTATGTCATCCTCGTCATTATGGAATGATAGTTCCTATACTAGTTACAGTGCTATGTCATCCTCGTCATTATGGCTCCTTTGTTTCAGTTATACTGAAACTCTCCATAATTTGTGCGCAGGATCTTCGGCGAAAACTTCCAGTTACCCGTACTCTTTTCCCATGGCATAACACACTGGCATTGAGTCTTACGAGAGACCTTGCCAAAGAATTAGCGCTTGGAAAATGAAGTCTGCAGGCCATGTCACCGGATGGTTTCGAGTGGAATTTTTATATCCATGGCATGTTGTGCTGTTCTGTAGTAATCAGCATTCTTCATTGTTTGACCTCTGAGCTTCCCAATCCTAGTGTAAATCAAGAACACACTTTTGTGGAGAATGGCATTCAGAAAATATACATTCTCTTCACATATCCTCCTGCGGCACCAGATGTAAAATTTTGCCTTCCCTAGATGCTGTTAGGAACCAAACAGCCTCTTACTGATGCGTGTGAATCAGATATTTCATCACAAATGCTCTACCGTAATTGATTATTATAGGTGCTCTGTATGAGGTTAAAAAAATCCAAAAGGAATGTACGAGGTTAAAAAAAAATCTGTATTTTGGATAGATTGGTATTTGAGATCAGATGAAAGAATGCACAGATGTAGTAGCAATTAGGAAATACTTCGGGGCTGTTGTTTGTGGTTTCTTCTTTATCAATGTAATCAATATAATTGGAAGCTTTTATGCTTGATTCGTTTTTTAAAAGAAAATTAATTAGAAAAACTCTTACATGAAAGGTTTAAGGTAGCAAAAAGTTCTATTTACCTCTCTAAACTGTCATATATGAGTCTGAATTTTCCACCCTGAATCAACCGCAAAAGATGTTGACAAAACCATGCAAATTACCTCCTAAAACCATCTAAACCACCTTTTGATGTGTTAGGAAGTAATTTGCAAATTCAACTGGAATTGGACTTCTTAGTTTTGGTGAAGGCACTCAAATCTTCTGAATATGATCATTCAGATCAAGGCATTTTGTTCGGAGAGTCTAAATCTTTTTAGACATAGTATAATTCTTTTGATGCGATAATTGTGCACACGAGTTAGCTTGCACGGGTTTATCTTGGGACCCAGATCAATCCTTTTTATAGGTAGATCTCCCAGTGTTTGTAAAACTTTGGCGATATCCACAAATGCTATGTGACGTAATAAAATAAATAGGATTTTTTTAGAAATAAATAAGATTTTTTATAAGAAATAGTACTAATATCAATTAATGAAATTCTATATGGGCCACACGATACAGGCCCAAACGCTAGGGCCCGCCCATACACAACCTAGGGCACGACTCAGGAGCTCAAAAAGCCCATGTATCTTCTCTTCCTCTCGGCTCTCGCGCAGCATCGCCTTCCAACTTCCGCCGCCTCTCGCTCCACCGCGCTAGAGGCCGCCGCCGCTCCCCGTCCGCGCAGGAGGTCGCTGCTGCTCGCACTACTGGTGCCCTAAGCCCCGATATCCCTCTTCGCTTCCCTTTCCTCCTCCCCACCCAAAACCCCCCGACCTTCAGGGTTCCGCCGCCATGGTAAGCCCCCCGTCCCCGTCTCCGTCTCCGCGCCGCCTCGAATCTGAGAACTCTCCTTGCCCCTAGCTAGCTCCCATCTGTCTCAATCTTCCCCGCTCCTCCCATTTACTATTGCTTTTTCGTGATTTTGTTTATCTTTACAAGTTCCGTACTTCCGTGCTGATTTTTTCCCGTGCACGAGTGTGGCTGCAGCCGCAGGGAGACCACATCGAGCTTCACCAGAAGCGCCATGGCAAGCGCCTGGACCACGAGGAGCGCAAGCGCAAGCGTGAGGCGCGCGAGGTGCACAGGCGCTCGAAGGATGCCCGCAATGTGCGGTTCTGATCTGATAAGTTTACTCCCTTTTGGTTTTGTTGTTCATGTGCCCCTGTTGTTGATGGTCGCGTGCATTGTGCTGTTGTAGTTGCTTGGTGCTAAGGGCAAGAGGTTCGCCAAGAAACGCTATGCTGAGAAGGCGCAGATGAAGAAGACGTAAGTGCTTGTTGCTACTGGTGTTTATCTGTTGGAAGTTACTCCGTATGTACTTAGTGTAGATATGAGCAACTTAAGTTGATGCATGGATACTTCTAGTACCTAATAAGTTTTACCAAGTAATGACTGGTGTATCATACCCTGAGTAGGAGTTGTGAGCATGAAAAATTGCTTACGCCACAGTTTCAAGTCTTCCTGTCTGGCAAAATTGTATTTATGTGGGGCTCTGCTTGAATTGGCTCTTTTGCAGCCTGAAAATGCACGATGAATCAACCAAACGACAGAAGGTCGATGATGATGTCCAGGAGGGTGCTCTTCCTCCGTATCTACTGGATCGTGATCAGACACAGCGTGCCAAGGTGAATTAGTGTTCTTGGCTTCTCTCCAGCTAATTGTGATACAGTAACATTCTATGGCATTGATCACTGATGTCTGGTGAAGTGTAGGTTCTCAGCAACACAATCAAGCAAAAGAGGAAGGAAAAGGCTGGCAAATGGGATGTTCCTCTGCCAAAGGTGATTCTGAAATCTCAACACAGCAAGCCCATTTCTGGTTGCTTCAATGAGTTATTTTCTACTCACACAATTTTTGTCCTTTCAGGTCAGACCTGTAGCTGAAGAAGAAATGTTCAAGGTTCTACGAACTGGCAAGCGAAAAAGTAAGTGATGATGCAATTTGTTAATGAATGTGGAATTTGGTTACCGTTTAAAAGGGTTTATGTGGCATGATACTTATCTCTATATGCTTTGTGGAACTGTGACGTGCTACATGAGAAGTTAACAACTGATTTGAACAACCAATGTGTTTCATCCGTTACGAGTTCATAAACGTTTCATAAGATAGGACGCAAGATTTTCCTTTGGTCTGAATAATTTAGCTGTTCTTTTTTTCCTTGTGCAGCCAAGCAGTGGAAGAGAATGGTTACCAAAGCCACCTTTGTTGGAGCTGGATTTACAAGGAAACCACCAAAGTATGAACGGTTCATTCGGCCAACTGGTCTGCGTTTCACCAAAGCTCATGTGACTCATCCAGAACTGAAGTGCACTTTCAACCTTGACATAATTTCTGTGAAGAAAAACCCCAATGGTCCAATGTACACTTCTCTTGGTGTTATGACAAGGGGAACAATCATTGAGGTATGCCAAGCTTTTTTAACCAGTTATTGTACCCAATACTCTGTAGATGACTAGTGACTATATTAGGTGTTCATCATGGTTCACTGAGATTGTCTCTTTGTAACCCCCTTTCGAAAATTGCTGCTTACAATGGTCTTCTTTCAGGTAAATGTCAGTGAGCTTGGTCTGGTAACTCCCGCTGGAAAAGTTGTTTGGGGTGAGAAATCTGCCAACTTTGTGCTCCTTTTGCCTAACCTACCTTGAATCCTGTTCAATAAACAAAATTTCTTGTGTTGCAGGGAAATATGCTCAAGTTACAAACAATCCGGAGAATGATGGCTGCATCAATGCTGTTTTGCTAGTGTAGAGCCATAGTGAGATTTTGTTTATGGTGGTGAATCGTCCCATTTGTATCCGCTCTGATATGCTAGTTTTTGACCTATGTCATGGCTAATCCCAGTAGTTGTGCACCATGGGCATAATGAGCATTATGTATCTTGCTGTGTGCTACAAATAACTTCACTATTATAGCCTGCTATATGAAGTTGAGTAATACAAATTAGCAGTATTTTCTCGAGCTACAACGTCTTCGTTGAACTGTCCTCGAGACATTTGCCTATCAGGCTTTCACGTATCTGCCTCAAAAGAGTCAGTCATTCCGTTCCAAATTGTAAGACATTTTGGCTATTATAAAACCATTTGGCTTTTCTAGATACATTACCTTTATTATACACTTAGACATACACTGTGTGTACTTGCATACCAAAAGCAATGTACAAGTCAAAAATGTCTTGCAATTTAAAATAGAGGGAGTGCTATCTAAAAAATGATGATCATTGTGCCCAGTGCCACTAAGATAATATTAAGTACACGGAATACACAAAACAGTATACTGTAAAACTTTACAGCAAATCATTGCTTCATTGAGCATTTTTAATCAAAATTAATCAAATATACATGTGAAATACACAGCAGTTGTCATGGGAACAAATCATTGCTTTAGTGGACATGAGGATGATGCATTGACGTCATTGCGTTAGTGGACATGAGGATGATGCATTGACGTCCGCTTCTTAGAAATGAAATAAAATCACACCGTGGGAAGACGAATAGTCGTGCAGAGGACTTTCAGCAAATGAAAACTCTATCTACGGGAGCTGCATTTGCCACATTTAGATAATTGACATCAACAGCGGCCTCCCCGAGATCATCTGCATAAGTGTTAAGAAATCAGTTAAGTTACCTATCATGTACAAACGCATAGCACATTTCATGCCAACAGAGTTTCAGAACCTAACCTTCGTATACTGTTCTTACAGTTTGAACATAGTCACGTATCATCTCTTGATAGATAATTCCCTCAGGATGTGCGTCCAAGACAACTAATACTCCTGTAGCATATTGTAAATTTTAACCATAATGCTTAAGTTGTGCATAGAAATAGGGATTCAAAACAGATTAGATACACAGAACAGGCCTGATTTATTATCAGGAAAACAGCAAGTTAGAATACATGAACAAAGCTGAGTGCTCAGTAGCCCTACCTGGTGCTAACCAAGCTTTTGTCTCATTTGATGGCAAAGGTGCTAACCAAAGGACATTGCGCAAATTCATAGAATCATCATATGGTACACTAGATCCTGTAAAGTAAGGAGTGGAAAATAAATTCGACTAAGTACTTAAAGTACAGTGCCCAAATACAGCACCGCCAGCAAAGGAAACTAGATTATTATGCATCAAACCAAAAAGAATAATATAAAATTTACCTTCTTGGCAATATCCCAAATAATATGGAAACAATTCCTTATTAAATGCTGGGTATTCTTTAGCATGGAACCTACATAAAAAAAGAATCAATCATGAGTAAAACATCAATATTTCTTTGCATACACTTGACACATTTTGCTTCAAGTATATTAAATATTTCTAGAGGGATACGGAGTACATATAAAGATGATATATTGATATGATTTATGGCAACCCTGATATCAAACTTGACTTTGCTCCATATGTGGTTAACTCAACTACTAAGAGCTTACAGGAGATCCAAGTTCCACCCTTTCCCCCAAGAAATTCTAGCTTCAATTTGCTGATGGTATGTCTGTAGGTTTTAGTTCTAGATTGGCACATGAAAGTAGATAAACTGTAATGCCACCCAAAAGACATCTAAACCAGATACATCTTCTGTAACATTTTACTGAAGGGAGATCTGATAGTAGAAAGTCTGGGAACAAAGCCTAAGCAACGATTCAAGGAACTTACAGAATTCCAAGCCGTCCTGTTTCAGATGCAAGGAAAAGATGGCCATGGAACAAATCATAGCGATTCAGGGATACATTTAATCCAACCAAAGGTCCACGTGCCACAATCAATTCAAACAAGAATGCAAAATATGAATTGATCTCCTGTTAGCAACACAAAGGGCGCAAAACACGTGAACATAATGCGGAGCCTACAATTATAAGGAAATTCAAGCGTGATTTGAGCTAAATCAGGACCTTGCTGGCAAACCGCCTCCCATATGGTGTTCTTGTGAGTTCGCATTTATTCTTCTGGGCCGCCTCAACATCTGGCACCTATTGCAATGATCGATTTAGTTAGGCAGTAAAAAAAAAAATCATAGTTCAGTCGTGGTTACTAATAATCCTAATGTGCGATCTTAAAATTGAATTAGGGCCAAGGACCTAGACTTGTCTGTATGTACACCAACGAATTACTTGAAATTGTTACAAAATGTAACTCCAGGATACCATAATTCATGATATTAAAGCTAAGGAGAAAGCAAAGCCAAAACCTAATGGTGGTGCCTGTTCCTATTCAATACTTACACAACATAACATAACATAGTCAGAACATGACCAATCCCAGCTTCTGATCACTAAACCAAAATTGAAACTGAATTATCGCTTGCAGCTGCGCATCATCGTGTTTATCATATTAATCTACACCATTTCTTGCTACCTTCAAGATTAAAAAAAAATGCATCCCCCAATCCAAATCTTTCTTTCCCCTTGCCAGAATGGGAGAGCTGAACATAAACAGTAAAACACTCACTGGCAGCATTGTTGGGTCGAGCGCGCGGTGGATGGCACCGGGATCGCCTCCGGAGTCGACGGCCAGCCGGGCCAGCTCCAAGACCGGGGCCGGCGGCCACATCACCATCTCGTCCGCCGCCGCCGCCCCAGCATCGCAACCTTCCAGAAGGAACTTCCGGGGGCCTCCGCGGCTCCAAGACGAGACCTTTGAGGCCGTGGGGTTGGCCGGGGCGAGGAATCGGAGGCAGGCGTGCAGCCGCGAGGCCTCCGCCGCCGGCACCCGCGGCGCGGCGCGCGGGCCGGCGAGCACGGAGAGGAGGTCCGCGGCTACGGCCTGCGGGGACCTGGCTGATGATGTGTGGGGCGAGGACGAGGAGGAGGAGGAGGCGCAGCAGGAGACGGAGAAGGAGACGGCGAGGGAGATGGTGAAGGCCAGCTTCGGCGACAGGGGAGCTGGCCGGAACCGCAGGCGTAGCATCCTCTGTCCGGCTGTCCCCTCCTCTGACGCTTGTTGCTTACTGACCCTGAAGATGACCGATCGAAAACAAGGGGATGGCGCACTGCGCTTGCTAGTTGCTACTGCATCCTCTGCAAACTCCTAGTGCGAATTTGAAGCAGAATTGCAACGGAGCGTTTTTATCGTATGGGATGATTTGGAGACGTTGAGGCAGAGGCACCATCAATCGTGAACATCGTGGACAATTGTTTTTTCAGTCGTTGGTTGGGGAACAAATGTTTTTTCAGTCGTGAACTTCGTGGCGTATAGGAGTATTTTACACTCCTGGTTTGGACAATGCTTGACGGGAGTACCTTTATTTTGCTGTAAATGAACAAACTAGTAAAGCAAGCTCGAGGCCTCGCTCATGTCGTGATCGGTAGAGATTCGTCTTGTAACATTGATGAATCCGTAGGCAAGGCAATCCGAATCCGGAGTGCAGTGGCGAACGACCGCCGGCCGTCTAGTGGATCTCGCACCGCCCAGCCGACACCGGCGTCTCGTGGCGGCGTCCGGCCGGGCAAGCGGAGTAGCCAGTGTGCCATCTCGCTCGCGGGGTGCAAGCATTTGCAGAATGCAGGGCCCAGCCTGGATCCTTTCCGGCACTGTCCACGGTGCCAAGACGCAAGCGTGGGCCATCCCGGACCACGCCGGCCGGTGATCTCTTTTTGTGCCGGCGGCGAAACAGCAACTTCAACTTGTGGGCTTGGGCTGCTTGCTCCGCGTAACGTCCAATCGAAGCGCACTTGGACTCACTCAAGATGGTCTCTCAATCTCTCATGCCCTTCAGTAATTTCTTCGTTATGTGCTGTTCCGCATGGCGATGACCGTATGGTGATTGATGAACTGTGGTGGATGATTCTGTCGTTCTGTGGAGTGCAGCTGCCATCGTCATGGGGTCGTTATTTGTGACGAAACAGCTCACGGCTCTCTAGAGGATTTCGAAACCGGAGGTCAGCATTCTGTAGTCTGTAGAAGGCATGGTGCGCCATCTGGATGCTGGCGCTTGGAGCCATGGCGGCGGACCGGCAGAAAAAGAAAGCACACCGGGGACACCTACCTCCTGGGCAGGCGCTCCTCTCCTCTGGAAGGTGACGGCAGAGCGTGACACGCGCGCCCCTACGTGGCCATCGGTCAGAGACGTCCCGGCCACGTCGCGAAGCCGCCATGCGTTTCGTCCCGCACCCAGACCCCGCTCCATGCATATACACACCTCGCTCCACGTGCTTCCGATCATCAGACATCCAGTGCACGACAACGAATCGCCATAGCCATCCAGCTCGGCGATCATCACACCACACGGCTGCATAATCCATCCATCCACCGACCACCGACCGCCATGGCGCAGGCGGAGCGCGAGCAGCTGAGCGTGGCTATGTTCCCATGGCTCGCCCACGGGCACATCACCCCGTACCTGGAGCTGGCTAGGCGCCTCACCTCCACGGACTGCCGCGCCGCTGGCGATAATATCGACGTGACAGTGCACCTCGTCTCCACGCCCGTCAACCTGTCGGCGATCGCGCGGCACCAGACTTCGCGGATCCGCTTCGTGGAGCTCCACCTCCCGGCGCCGCCGGACCTGCCGTCCGAGCTGCACACCACCAAGCACCTCCCGGCCCGCCTCATGCCAGTGCTCAAGCGCGCGTGCGACCTCGCCGCGCCGCGCTTCGGCACGCTGCTGGACGAGCTCCGTCCGGACCTCCTCCTCTTCGACTTCCTCTACCCGTGGGCGCCGCTCGAGGCCGCGGCCCGCGGCGTGCCCGCGGTGCACCTCAGCACCTGCAGCGCCGCCGCCACCTCCTTCTTCGTCCACTGCCTCGGCCAAGTACACGTCTCTGTTCGTCGTCCGCGACCACCCCGACGCCCTGGTCCCCGAGCGCGACCGCCTGCTGCTCAGCCTCGCGCGCTCCTCGGGCTTCGTGGCCGTCAAGACGTGCGCCGACATCGAGCGACCCTACATGAGCTACCTCTCCGATCTCCTGGACGGCAAGGAGATAGTCCCCGTCGGCCCGCTGCTCGTGGACGACTCCGACCGCGTCACGCGGTGGCTTGACGCCCAGCCCCCCGCCTCCGTGGTGCTCGTCTCCTTCGGCAGCGAGTACTTCATGTCGGAGCAGCAGCTGGCGCGGATGGCGCGCGGCCTGGAGCTCAGCGGCGAGCGGTTCCTGTGGGTGGTGCGGTTCCCCAAGGGCCCCCGGGCGCGGGCTGGTGGTGGAAGGGTGGGCGCCGCAGCGCCGCGTCCTGGCGCACCCGGCCTGCGGCGCGTTCCTGTCCCACTGCGGGTGGAGCTCCGTGCTGGAGTCGCTGGCGGCGGGCGTGCCGATCGTGGCGCTGCCGCTGCACATTGACCAGCCGCTGGGCGCCAACCTGGCCGCCGAGCTGGGCGCCGCCGTGCGCGTGCCGCAGGAGCGGTTCGGGGAGTTCCGGGCCGAGGACGTGGCGCGCGCGGTGCGCGGGGCCATGCGCGGGGAGGAGAGCCGCGCGCTCAGGCGGCGCGCCGCGGAGCTACGGGAGGTGGTGGCGCGGAACGACGCGGACGACGCACAGGTTACCGTGCTCGTCCAGCGCATGGCGCGGCTCTGCGGCAAGGGACAGCAGCGAGTGGCCGTGCCCAACTGAATTCCATTGCGTTGCGCTCTTGCTCTGTTTCGTTTGCTTTTTTTGCTTTCTAATAAATTCCAATTCGAGAATAAGTCTACCTGGCCATGGGCCATGGACTGCTTGTTCTTGTTGTATACTCCATGCTGCCATGGCCAACGAGGAAATTGGTAAATTTTCAATTGGGCCTTCGGCCTAGTCGCATGTGTCACTTATGACCGCCCAACTTTACTCCCTCCGTAGCGGATTTAGAGTCGTTTAAGACAGCCACACGGTCTCCAAAACACAACTTTGACCTCTTGTTTTTATAAAAAAATATTTATGAAAAAATGATATATGATACTTTTATGAAAGTATTTTTCAAGACAAATCTATTCATATAATTTTTACATTTATAAACTCAACAACTTAAAAGTTATTGATGATTTATATTTCCAATGTTTGACCCAAACCTTGTCTAAAACGACTTCTAAATCCGATACGGAGGGAGTATATATTTGTTTGTTTGGAACCAAAATACATGTTGGTGGGTATATAGGGATTTGAATAGACGAAAAAAGGACAGCAAACCTGTCTCTTTTTTTCTACTAGCAAACATGTCCGTTGCGACGAGAGAAGAAAAAACTATCAAATATTTATGAGAAGAACAATGAGGATAGTATTTATGTCTCACCATTTATAAAACTTTGAATGTTATAATTTATTTAGTTATGACAATGACATATAATATAAGTTAATATTGGTAACAATATGGCAATATACTATTAAGTTTGTATCTACTTAAAATAGAGTCTTGATGGATTTCATATCCATTGCAACACAAATAAATGATATATTGTAACTTTAACTTTCAGTTCCGTGACCATTGAGGACTCATAAAAATCTATCTTGATTAAAGTTAACAAGATGTTAGTTGCCGACGTGTTAAGAATTACTTTGTCCACTGATGATTGTGATAAGAGGTCTCTCTCGACTCTTCACATGCTAACCTTATCGGAGATTGCAAAGATACATTTATTTAGCCTGGATGAGACAATAAAGTGCTTAAGATTTCACTTTCCGTTTTCATTAGGTAAACCATCGGCTAATCTAAGGTTTTAATAAGAATATGTTTGTAACTAAAATTATGTTAACAACTTAGCATTAATTTGTTTCTTAGAGAAAAGTTAATGGTTCAAACGCGAATAATATTTATCTATCATTTTTTATTTTTGTGGAAAAATCAGTTGAGAGGATGAACGGAGTACCAAAAACAATAAAAAAAATCCATAACAAAAAAGAAATTGTACAGAAGCCGAAAAAATCGGACTGCTGAACTACACATGGAGAGAAACCGAGGGAAGGAAAATTACTAAGATTAGATTGAAACTAGACGGGGCACCGAAAAGAGAATTATCGCACAAAAAAATCAGAATCCGAGAAGGGACTAAAGTTGGATGAAAAAAATTATAGAGATTTTGTCTCTTTAATATTAGGTATAGATATATATTCATTCCCAAAAAAGGTACATGTATATATTTTCTTTGGCACAAACAGGATGTTGGGAAAAGCCATGAATATCTCGTCTTTGTTTCTATATCTTCTTTGGCAAAAACAAGATCATATTTGGAAAAATCTGAGATCAAAAATACAATGCGAACACACATAAATGAACAAATGTGGATGAAGACCGGATGGAGAACCAAAAAATTAAGTTAAGATCACATGATCTAATATTCAAGTATAATGTATGAAGATCGATATTAGGGGTGGGCGAAATATTCGATACCCAATTCTGAACGTGATTACTCGAACTCAAAGCCAAAGTAGCAAATCTGAAATACTCGATAAAAACCTAAATTAGTTTGGGCAATGTTTCTCTGTACGTGAACTATCTGTATACCCGAAATATCTCAATTTTCTTCTATTTCTAGTATGAAGACATGATGTGGTTCAGTGCATTGTACATAGATCTGTTGACATCGTTTTTAGCACGTGTCAAGATGATCAGGAAGGGCTACTCAACAGAGGAAAGATTACCATGTGGATTGATAGCCAAGGGGAATAGGTTTGTTTTTGAGTGATGGCAGCATATGGATTTAACTTGAAAGGTTACCGATGAGGTTAAGGGTATTGTTGCCGATGCCGATGAAAGAGGGTTTGGAGACTGCTGCCGATGAGACAGGGGATGTATCGATGAAGACTGCAGCCGATGATACAGGGGATGTACCGATGAAGACTGCAGCCGATGAAACAGGGAATGTACCGATGGAAGGAGCTCGAAGGCTGCTGCCGATGGAACAGGGACTGTAACGCTGAAAAGGAGGTCGATGAGAGTACCATCGTGGTTAAGGCGGACTATAAAGTAAAATAGGAGTTAATTTCCTTGTGTGTATCTAGTGGAGTCTGAGTTGTATCGAAGTCATGTTTTTTTCCTTAGATTTGGATTTAGTGTCCTAGTCGTATTTGGTTATGTTTCTATAGATCAGGGTATAAATATAGAGTGAAGGGCAATGTAATATGGATCAATCAATACATCAAAAAACAGCTTTTACTCTTATTTTACATCTACTTTCGGCGACTTCGTCAATTTGCATATTTTTCTTTTTACGAGTTCTCATCGATTCGGCGAGTTGCATTGCTCTAAGTGCAATTTTCGACGATCCTCGAGTTCCGCGTGAGTACCTCTTGGCCGTGACTTCCGGGCGTATCGCTGTTGTCAGGACCAAAGTGCTCGTATCTTCATCCTTGTCGATTAATAGGTCAAATCGACTGGCACGCTTTGGATATCGACTTCGGGTATTAGCCCTTTGTGTTTGCAAATTCACTTTTGCATCAACACATCTTTTGGCACGCCTGGTGGGACAGATCTAGTCAAGATGCCTAATCATGAGATCGATGCTGGGAATATCATCGCAGTAACAGAAGAAGATCTTAAGGACGATCAGAAGTAGGCTATGGAGAGGGCTATTGAAGAATACAGACAGCTTTGCTTGAAGTCATTCAGCTTGAACAAAAGTGGACAAGTCATCCAGAAGCAGGACTTGCCGTTGCCTCGGCAGGTTACCTTTGATCCTAATCCGGGTAAACTTCAAGAGATGGTTAATTCTGCGGTGAATCATGCTTTAATTAATCACTCCAATGTGCTGTCCAATACTGTTCATAATGCTGTGATTCGAACTTTCAAAGAAGGGCAAGTGTCACCTCGTTATGTTGGGCCTGCTTATCATCAACCAGAAGCAGCATCTGCTGTTGCTCCATCGGCTCCCCCAACCGTTGCGGGTATAGAAATTTCTTCTCCTCCAGTATCAGCAGGTTTATCTAATGTACAGTCTACTCCGGTGCGTCCGGATTCAGCATTATCAGGACGAGTTCAGCTTGGTACAGATCTATCAGCATCAGCTTTATCAGGTCCTGTACCACAGAATAATCAAACTCCTGCTAATTGGTGGGGATATGGTATGCCTTCGGAGCCATCTACTTTCAATCACGGATCATCTCAAGTGTTTGATGCAGCGGGAAAAACTCCTATGCCATCGGCTGGTTTGCCGATAGCTCAAGCGCCTCAATATACTACAACTACTGTACAACCGAGTCTAGGAAGTTTCCAGGCGTCTCTGGGTCAAACATCTAGTTCAAGTCCATCGGCAAATTTGTTACCGATGCAGCAGAAGGCTCCTATCACCAGTCAACCTGGAGTCCAGGTTATGCCTCAAGTTGGATGTAATTATCCAGCAATGCCAACAAACTACCAGCCATCGGCAAACTTTGTGCCGATGAATACTAATAATTGGTCAGGACAGTTTCCTACTCAACATACAGTTCAGCCAAATCAGCAAGCCACAGGTGTTCATCAAGGTCACATGCATGCTGGTTTTCAGAATCAAGCATCGGCGGCTCAGCCGATGAACCCTTTTCAGCAAGTTAATGGGCCACAGATAGTAGCAAATGTGCCAATTGCTGGAGATCGTGGGCCACAAAGGTATGCAGAAGGGTATCAGCAGATACCTCCAGTGGAAATTCAACAATATCGGCAGCAAGATGTCGATGCTTTTTGGGCCGATAAAATAGCAGAAATTATGAAGGATCAGTTTGGGATCAAGCCCAAAGTTAATACTTATTCTTATCGGACTCCGTATCCTCCGGCATATGATTTAATTCCTCTCCCAAATCGTTACAAGGTGCCAGATTTCACTAAATTCTCTAGGCAAGACGATACATCAACCATGGAGCATGTTAATCGTTTTATTATTCAATGTGGAGAGGTAGCTTGTAGAGATGAATTAAGAGTTCGTCTGTTTTCATCATCTCTATCCGGATCAGCATTTACGTGGTTTATTTCACTACCGCCAAATTCTATTATCACTTGGGCTGATTTGGAAAACCAATTTCATAAATATTTCTTTGCTGGAGTTCACGAAAAGAAGCTTACCGATTTAGTAAAGATGAAACAGCGCAATGATGAATCGGTAGAAGGCTTTGTGCAAAGGCTACGAGATGTAAAGAACAAATGTTATAGCCTGGTATTGGATGATCGGCAGCTTGCCGATTTAGCCTTTCAGGGATTGTTACCACACCTTAAAGACAGATATGCTTCTCAGGAGTTCGAAAGCCTAAGTCATTTAGTGCAAAGGATTTCTGATCAAGACACTAGGGTTTTTGAACCTAAAAGAAATTGGAACTAGAAAGTTTCATTTGTTGAAGAGGCGGAAGACTCTGATTCAGATAATGAACCAGTTATCGGTTTGGCAGAGTGGGTTAAGAATAAGAAGTCGATACCTTGCCCCTTTGGTCACAAAGAGCCAGAGAAGTTTACTTTTGATGTCACCAAAGCCGATAAAATATTCGATCTTTTGCTTCAGGAGGGCCAGATTAAATTGTCACCTAATCATGTGATCCCATTGGCAGAAGAGTTGAAGCATATGTTGTATTGCAAGTGGCACAATGCAACTTCACACAGTACCAATGAATGCAAAGTGTTTAGACAACAATTGCAGTTAGCTATTGAGTCTGGCAGAATAAAATTTGGCAATGCCAAGATTCAAAAGCCAACGAAAATTGATCAACATCCTTTTCCAGCAAATATGTTGGATGCTGAAGAGAAAATTAAGGTGTTGACATCGGAAGCTGCTGAAAAGAATGCATCAGTAGATCCCCAACATCGGATAACTACCGATGATGCAAAAGGCAAGGGGCTATTGACGGAAGGTGGCGGTTCTGGGAGGCCTCCTCGATCTGGCATCGTGATTACTCATCGAAGACAACAAGAAGGTTGGCGTCAGCAAAGGGACCGGTATCGACGACAACAAGAGGAAAGGCGTCAAGAAGAGTGGAATCGGCATAAGGATCATTGGAATTGTCCGTTTTTTATTCATTGTTGGGAGGAAGGTATTAAGTTACCTACTGTTGAAAATTGTCCAGAGTGCAATGATTATTATGGAGTTAATCATCCTGTAAAGAAGTTTTAGTCTGGTAATCAAGGTTTGCTCACTAATGAGCCGATCAGAGGGAGAGTATCAGTACATGATCGGCTGGGGGGTAGGCTTAGTGTACATGAAAGGCTTGGTAAACGCGTTGCATATTTTCTGAGAAACTAAGAGGAACTTGAAGAGATGACAAATGCAAGAGTTCCTGATGAAGAAATATTTTATAGGGATCCTAATATACGTCGTGTGGAGATAACTAGGACTTATCAGCCAGTTTGGAAAACTAAGCTTCCTCAATGGTGTCCAGAGGGTTTGACCAAGACACAGAAGAGAAAAATGCAGCGTGAGCGTCAAAAAGATTTGTATCAAGAAGAAAGTTCCTCCAATGAGAAATCTGGTAACCAGCAGTGGCAGATAAGGCACAAAAATAAAGGTCCATCGGCAGATGTCAATATGGTGTTTATGTTGCCGATGGAATTTTTGGCTCTGTCTGATAACGAAGAAGAGACTGTTTTCTCTGACCAAATAGCTCAATTAACGTTAGATCCAATGATGGCTGTTTTTGAGAAGCCTGCCGATGATGAGAGATAACACCTCAAGGCTTTATTTGTAAAAGGCAGAGTCGATGGGCAGCCTGTATCTAAGATACTTATTGATGGAGGAGCTGTAATTAATATTATGCCTTACGTGATGTATCGGAAGCTTGGTAAGGGAGATCAAGACTTAACTAAGACCGATATGATGCTAAAGGATTTTGAAGGCAATGTATCACCAGCTAAAGGGGCAGTATGTGTTGAGTTGACCATTGGCAGTAAAACATTACCGACAACTTTCTTTGTTATTAATGGCAAGGGTGCATACAATCTGCTCTTGGGAAGGGATTGGATTCATGCTAATTGTTGTGTCCCTTCTACAATGCATCAATGTCTGGTACAATGGATTGGAGATAAGATTGAAGTTGTTCCTGGTGATTCTTCTTATATTATCGCATCGGCAGAATCAGATACTTATGAGCGAACCAAAGTGCATATCGGGAGAAGCCTGGGAAAAAGAGTTCCTCAAGATTGCCGATTATGAAATTCTACCGATCCAAGCAGTCGGTTCTGAAGAAGAGTTTTAATGGATAGATTTGCCGATGATAGAAAATTAGGGCAAGGATTTACATCGACAGATGATTTAATAGAAGTAGATATTGGTGAAGGCGATAGGCCAAGACCCACTTTTATTAGCTCTAAGTTAAATTCCAAGTGTAAACATCAATTAATTGATTTGTTAAAGGAATATAAAGATTGTTTTGCTTGGGATTATACTGAAATGCCTGGATTAGACCGATCTATAGTTGAACATCGGTTGCCTATTAAATCTGGATTTCGGCCACATCAGCAGCTGGCTCGCCGATGCAATCCTAATATACTTCCTAATATTAAGGCCGAAATAACCAAATTAATTGAGGCAAAGTTTATTCGGCAGTGCCGATATGCAGAGTGGATTTCTAATGTGGTTCCTGTATATAAGAAAAATGGGAAACTTCGTGTTTGTATTGATTTCAGGAATCTCAATAAGGCCACACCAATGGATGGTTACCCAATGCCGATTGCTGATTTGTTAATTGATGCTGCAGCAGGGCATCAAATTATTAGTTTCATGGATGGTAATGCGGGTTATAATCAAATATTCATGGCTGAAGAAGATATTTCCAAGACTGCTTTTAGGTGTCCAGGTCATGTGGGATTATTTGAGTGGATAGTTATGACATTTGGTTTGAAAAATGCCGGTACTACTTATCAAAGAGCTATGAACTTTATTTTCCATGAATATATCGGCACGTTGGTAGAAATCTGCATTGATGACATAGTGATTAAGTCTGGAGACATCACAAAGCATCTAACCGATCTACGGAAGATATTGGAGTGCACGAGAAAACATGGATTAAAGATGAATCCCAATAAGTGTGCATTTGGTATATCGGCAGGACAATTCTTGGGTTTTATGGTGCATCAACGGGGCATTGAAATTAGTAGAAAATCTATTGAGGCAATCAACAAGGTTGTTGCTCCTGCCGATAAAACTGAATTACAGTCCTTGATCGGTAAGATTAATTTCATCAGAAGGTTTATATCTAATCTGTCAGGTAAGATCAAGGCTTTCAGTTCATTATTGAAATTGAAAGCCGATCAGGAATTTAAATGGGGGGATGAACAGCAATTAGCCTTAGATCAGATTAAGAGTTATTTAACAAATCCTCCAGTGTTAGTTCCACCCCAACATGGAAAGCCTTTCAGATTGTATTTATCAACTAAAGATACTGTTATCGGTTCAGCCCTTATTCAAGAATTTGAAGGAAAAGAGTGTGTTATCTATTATTTGAGCAGACGGTTAATAGATGCTGAAATCAGGTATTCGGCTATTGAGAAATTATGCTTATGCTTATACTTCTCTTGTATTAAGTTGAGGCATTATTTACTATCGGCCGAATGTACCGTCATATGCAAAGATGATGTGGTTAAATATATGCTATCTATGCCGATATTGAATGGTAGGATTGGTAAATGGATTTTAACGTTATCAGAGTTTGACCTACGTTATGAGTCGGCTAAGGCAGTTAAAGGACAGGTTATGGCCGATTTTGTTACTCAACATTGCAACACGGTGGATTCTCTGGAAGTTGCTCCGTGGACACTTTTCTTTGATGGGTCTATTTGTGGTGAAGGGGCAGGCATCGGCATCGTGTTGATTTCCCCTCAGGGGAAGAAGTATGAGTTCTCATTGCCGATCGTTACCACATCGACAAACAATCAAGCTGAGTACCAAGCCCTGATAAAAGGGTTAGAATTGCTTAAAGAAGTACAGGCTGATGCTGTTGAAGTCTTTGGGGATTCTATGCTAGTTATAAATCAGTTGATTGGGGTTTATGAATGCCGAAGTGAAATTCTAATTTCGTATCATGAAAAGTGTTTGGAATTGTTAAAAGGGTTTAGGAGTTTTCATCTAGAGCATATTTCCCGGATGCATAATGAAGAGGCTAACCGATTGGCTCAGCATGCCTCAGGATATCAACTTGTTCAAGAAGCATTGACATCAGTGGCTGATACCGATGACTAGAGAAATGAAATTATTGATTATTTAAAGAATCCATCTAAAAAGGTAGAAAGACGTATAAGGTTCCAAGCAACCAAGTATGTACTCCTCGATGATGAATTGTATTACCGTACCATAGATGGAGTTTTACTCAGGTGTGTTAGCATAGAGGAATCAAAAAGTCTGATGAGTGAAATTCATGAAGGAGTATGTGGGGCTCATCAGTCAGCGTTCAAGATGAAATGGATGATCAGAAGAAATGAATATTATTGGCCGGCTGTTGACACTTACTAACACCACTTAAATACTAGGTTGTCATCCCCAGCATGGTGCCATAGTGTACATAGGTATTTATAAATGTAAAGGGCTCTTTAGAAGATAATCTATTCTATCCGCAAGCGCACAGATAAAATACCTCATTATAGCATTTCACCAGGAAAAGTATTCCGGGTATCGTTATTTATATTTTGCTTAAGAGAACGGTGAAAGCAGGTGTAGAATGACATAGACTAGAGATCAACTTTGCTAAACATGATTACTAATGAGAAACTCGTCACACAGTCACTTGCTTTGGCAGGGGGTAAGCCATAAATAAAGATAATGAATTATAAGCTCATGGGTAAATAACACAGCGATTAGAAATAGACTACTCCATATTGATATAAGGTGACGTCGGATTAGCTAGAGAATGGATTCTAAGTATCTACTATCTACTAAGTCACAATCTACTCTAAACATTCTACAAGATCATATATAGCATAAAAGACTCTTTATTTATGTATAAGGAACATTGCTAAAGTAAATCAGAACATAGTAAGACTTACTCCGCAATACAAATTCTGCCTGTCCTATCAACGGAGGGTGGACTATATAAGAATCAACGAAGCTGTCACTATCGCGAACTACCACACAACCCGGCCAATAGGATACATTTGCAGGTAAATAATATCTAAGCACCACGCCCACATATGATCTACCACTTAACTCCTTCGAGGTAAGAGCTAAGCGCTTTGCAAACTCATACATAAACTCATTATCAATCATAACTATATCAATTATAGAACTAGAGTAAACTAAGAACATAATAAACAGAGACATAATGCAATTAGAATAAAGTAGTAGAGAATGATATGAAATAATACCAATCTTTGATGAAGATCCGAAATCCAGAGCTTGAATGCTCTACTTCTCTAATTCTATCTAATCAAACCTATAAGACTTGAAGAACAATGGAGTAGCTACTTCTAATTCTCTGTGGGAGAGAACTTCCTAAACCCTAACTTTTCTGGCTTCCTTTGATAATGATTTCTCCTCTCCCCTGGGGTGGTGGTGCCTTGCTTATATAGCCCTTTCAAATGAATCTGGACCGTCGGATCAAACCGACTTAGAACGGACGGTTTTCCTTGATCTAGAGAGGCGGTGGAGCATAATCCGCGAGGCAGAAGCTGATTGGCCTGAGGGGCAGGGCGGGCGCCCTAGGGCACAGGGCGGGCGCCCTGTGTCCTGGCCCGTTACGGCTCCCGTTCGTTCCCGTGGCTTCTGGAGT
Source organism: Saccharum hybrid cultivar R570 (assembly GCA_038087645.1). Lineage (NCBI taxonomy): Eukaryota > Viridiplantae > Streptophyta > Magnoliopsida > Poales > Poaceae > Saccharum > Saccharum hybrid cultivar. The sequence continues at coordinate 12,540,726 of JAQSUU010000401.1, forward strand.
CTTCTAGATGTAAGATAATTGCGTGCCAAGTAATTTTCCCGTCATTAACCCGACATGTGGACCTCTTTTCCATATTATCTGATAACTCCCTGCAGAAATAGATAAACACCAAAACTCGTGGAATTCTGTCAGATAAAACCCTAATTCTAGATGTTTGGTGCATATTGATCCTTTTCCATATTTAGTTGACAATTATATTTGATACTTAAGGACCGTCAACACCGGCTATTCTTGAGGATTGTTTTAAACATTTTAAAGGATGCCAGGAATATCAAAAATTTGGTAATATTCAAAGAGCACCCGCATCAGCTATGAACCCTATAATTAAGCCTTGGCCGTTTTGGGGTTGGGCTATTGATCTCATCGGTCAGATTTATCCACCATCGAGTAAAGGACATAAGTTTATTCTGGTTGCTACCGATTATTTCACAAAGTGGGTTGAAGCAATTCCTTTAAAAAAGGTGACATCGGCTAACATGGTTGATTTTGTGAAGGAGCATATTGTTTACCGATTTGGCATCCCTCAAACCATCACTACCGATCAGGGCACTATGTTTACATCGGGTGAATTTGATGAGTTTGCTATAAGTATGGGTGAATTCTTCACCGTATTATGCCCAAGCTAATGGCCAGGCTGAAGCATCTAATAAAGGAATTATCAAACTTATTAAGCGCAAGATTAAAGAGTATCCTAAAAAGTGGCATACAATATTAAATGAAGCTTTGTGGTCATATCGGATGGCATGTCATGGTGCAACCAAGGTATCACCTTATCAATTGGTGTATGGACACGATGCGGTATTACCTTGGGAGATTAAGATTGGCTCTAGGCGAATGCGCTTTCAGGATCAACTGACAGCCGATGATTATGATATTCTTATGAAAGATGAATTGGAAGATGTAGCAGGTCATCGGTTAAAAGCTTTGGTTAGCATCGAGGAGAATAAGAAAAGGGTAGCTAGATGGTATGACAAGAAAGTGAAGGTAAAGGAATTTGTCGATGGTGAATTGGTTTGGAAATTGATTTTACCGATTGGGACTAAAAGTTCTAAGTTTGGCAAATGGTCACCTAATTGGGAAGGTCCATATCGGATAAATCAATCTGTTCCTGGTAATGCGTATATTCTTGAAACTCTCAAAGGAGTTGTATTTCCCAGAGCATTAAATGGAAAATATTTAAAGAAATATTACCCTAGTATCTGGATAGACGCATAAGAGTATAGTTGCCGATAACAATCCTATCGGCTGGAGTTAAAACAAAGTATTAATTGTTGCCGATGCGCTAATTTAACAAAGCCTGGATGGCTGATATCGCACGCAGGCGAATTTCATCGGCTTCTTTTAATTCTTTGGCGTCTTCATCGGCACTTCCTTCCACAGGTTTGAGCTTCTTTTTCAGGACCAAGGCCTTGCGAGCTTGGGCATCTCGTTCCTGTTGAAAGGCCTTGATGGCATCGGGAAGCTGGTCTTCTTCTTGTTTAGCTTGAGTCAGAGCTGTCTCAACCTTTTCCAGCTCAGCAAGCAGGGCTGCTTTCTTTGCCGATAGATCTAAGATTTTCTGCCTAAGATCGGCACTGGAGGCTTGCAAGTTGTTGATATTCTTGTGCTTCTCGTCGGTAGTTTGCTTCAGCTGCAGCATTTCCTCTTTGAGTTGGGTCTGAGCTGCTCTATCAGCAATACGATGAACGGTCCTTTGGTATTGAAGTTGTCTACTCTCCAGATGGACCGCTGGAAAGATGATTTCTTCAACATTGGCAGGAACTTGGCCGCGGATCGTTTTGAAGATAGCCCTTGCAGGGTCCGAGTCAATCACCAATTGGGCAGTGTCTTGCTGCAGCAGATTTAGGAGGGTTTCTAGCTTGCCATAGGTGTCTGATGATATTGTTCCCAACGCCAGGGAGGAACTCGCCTCTTCTCCGTCGTCATCAGAGACATCGATAGCAAAAGAGAATAAGCTATCGGGAGAATCTTGTTCCTGTGAAATAAAGAGAATTAGAAATCCTGTTTATGATATTTGGGGATATAATAAACCAATTAATTAATTGGTTTACCTGCTTCAGGGCAATTTCTTGAGCTTGACCTGAGGGAGCAGCTTGTAGAGGATCATACGAAGGATCGGCAGAAGATGCCGATGGAATGTCTTCTATGATCACATCGGTAGTCGGCCCTTGAGGAATAATTGCCGATGATGTATCTTGGGCAGAAGGAGCAGTTTGTTCAGTAGGCTGACTGACGGGTGTTGAAGCAGACGTAGGGGCTGGTGTAGATTTCTGTCGTTTCTGTTGAGCCTCAGCATCGGTCAAAGCTTTACGCTTTGTTTGTGCTTCAACAACAACTGGCTGGGGGGCATCAACATCTGTTGGTTGGGGAGCCTACATGCTTGGCGTGCTTGCCGATATGCCCGTTTGTTGCTGCAAAAACAGGAATAAGATTGGATATTTAACAGAGAAAAAATATAAAAATAAAAAAAATATACCTCTGAAGAGGGAGTAGAAGTCGTGGTGCTTGGTAAAGTTGCCGATGACGAACCAGCTGCAGCTTGCACACCCTGATAGTTGTGTGTTAATGTAGAGTATATCGGCAGAAAACAGAGTAAGCCAGGATATTACCTTAAAAGCCTTGATTAGGCTTGAAGCAGCGGCCTTCGGAGAAACCCTGGATGTTCCCAGTCTTGGTCTGGAAGTGATGGTTTTGGTGCGAGCCCTTTGGAAGGTCAAGGCTTCTAAGGTGGGGGCGTTATAGCCGATTACTGAGACCGGAGAGGCTGGAAGGAGGTTGAAGGGTTTTCCACTTTTGCTTATCAGTGGAACTGGATCGTCAGCCTGTTTCAAAGAAGGTTAGCTACCGGTATGCAGATACGAGGAAATAAAGAGACAAAAGTTAAAAGGAACTTACTGCATTATCAGGAATGTCATATTCAGGATCGATCATATGCCGATATGTGTGAACAGATGTTGAAAACAACTGTTCTTTCCACTCTTGCCACCACTGCTTATATGACTCTGTTATGAAGGATGCTGGTGACCAGGTGGAGAGATCGACATTTGAGATATCGGCATCGGGAGCAAGCCTTACTATCCTGCTCCATTCAGTTCCAGTGGTTATGATTTCTCTGGGTTTTATCAAATCGGCATAACATAACTTGATTGGTAATTGCCCAAAAGCCAGCTGGCGGGATACTGCCGATGGATTGTAAAATTCATAAGTAATGTGGGAAGCTTTCCCGCTACCAAATGTGTTGACTGGAATTGCTCTGGGGGTAATAATAGCCATCATAAGACCATTGTCTTGGTTCAGATCGCTATCGGCGAAATTGAAGAGGAGAGGGAACTTGTTATCCTCATCAATATAAGGTACCCAAGCCCTGAGGTCACGAGGGAGGCCATGGTAGAAAGTTTGAAAAAATTTGTCGATTTGGTCCTCATTGGCTTCTGTTCCGGGAAGGAAAATTATTGCTTCGCCGAAGTTAAGAGGGGGACGTGTTGCCGATTCATCGTCTCCAAGGACGTAGTCTTCAGGAATCTCTCGTGGGAATTCCTGAGCAAAGAGATCCCACTGTAAACGCTTGTGCATGTGAGCGTTTAACCACATATTGACAAACCACCATGGGCCTCCTAGATTGCCGATGGGTTCACCAAGTATAAGCTTCTGAGATACTTGGTGAAGAAGGTGGTAGGTTGAGCTCAGGAGATATCGGCCAAGTGGGAATCTGACACCGTTGGCTAAGAGTTCTGCTGCTGGGAGGAAAGCATTAGTTGGTCCTACCGATCGACTGCAGAAAATAAACTTTTCCAGCCACATGTTCAGGAATGTGGCATGTTCCCTTTGATTGACGGTACCAGTCTTTTGGCACTCTTGGATGTAGCCTGTCCAGCCGCCGATATTGCGTGTATTAACTCTGTATTCAGCTTTTCTGCCAAAAATATGGCCTTCATCGACAGTTGAGATGTCCAAACCTGTGAGCATATAGACATCGGCAAGAGTAGGGGCACATGGGCCATGACCAAACATGAAGGTGTTGGTGGTGTCGGACCAAAACTGAGCGGCAGCTATCATCATGGATTCATTCTTTTGTATATCAGCAATAGATAGCCTGATACACTGATCTATCTTCCGTTCTGCCCAGAACACTTGCATTGATCTGTTGACCCTTAAGAACCAGTTTTTCCACCCTTTGGTGGGTTTGGGCCAAGAACGGAACGTGTCTTTCCACAGATTCAAAGAGAAATTTTGAGATTTGAAGGGAATACGATTTGCCTCTGCATTAATCAGGTCAGTTGGATCTGGGTCACCCATTGGACCTAGGCAATGGAGAGGAGGCTGATGGGTTGGAATCACCAGTGTGTTGCGAAGTTCCTGAGTTTGGAGGGTCAAGAAAATGGAAGAGAAAGAAAAATGTCGGCTATAAGAACTCGCAGGGAACCGAAAGGATTAAAGTAAAAGTAATAAGAGGAAGAACGAACCGCAGGAACGTCGAAGTTAACAGCCATTGCTTCAAGCAGATGAGGGCACGAGCTAGAAACTTGAAGATGACGATGGCTCTGGAGAGTTGAGGATGCGCAGTCGTTGATTAGGGTTGCCGCCGGAGTGAGAATGCCAAAGGATGAAGTTTGAAGGTAGAAGATGAGCAGCCCGGAGAAATCTATTTATAGGCCATTTGGAGTAGGGGTATTCTTGACTTATCTCTATGCCGTATGTGGATGGATCGAGGTGGTTCATTTGGATATGGTAACTGTTCGCACGACAATCAAGGGATGGTACAGAAGATTTGACAGCAAGTAATCATGACTTGAAGGATATCTCGATACAGGATTTTTCAGTTCTAAAAAAAATGATGCGTTGGGGTAAGATCTTGCTGATGGGTTGTTATTTTGGTATCTCAACCGTAATCAAGGCAAAGAAGGTTGGAAAATGTGCAATATTTATTGAGATACATGGAATTGGATCTAGATTTGATTAAATCTGATAACAAATCATGTTATGCTTGGAGAATGGGTTGAAGAAATAGGTGATAGCAAGCATCAGCTGGAGTAAATTTCGGAGCATCAGTATCTTATACTTCGAAATTGGGGGCATGTGTTGACATCGTTTTTAGCACGTGTCAAGATGATCAGGAAGGGCTACTCAACAGAGGAAAGATTACCATGTGGATTGATAGCCAAGGGGAATAGGTTTGTTTTTGAGTGATGGCAGCATATGGATTTAACTTGAAAGGTTGCCGATGAGGTTAAGGGTATTGTTGCCGATGCCGATGAAAGAGGGTTTGGAGACTGCTGTCGATGAGACAGGGGATGTATCGATGAAGACTGCAGCCGATGATACAGGGGATGTACCGATGAAGACTGCAGCCGATGAAACAGGGAATGTACCGATGGAAGGAGCTCGAAGGCTGCTGCCGATGGAACAGGGACTGTAACGCTGAAAAGGAGGTCGATGAGAGTACCATCGTGGTTAAGGCGGACTATAAAGTAAAATAGGAGTTAATTTCCTTGTGTGTATCTAGTGGAGTCTGAGTTGTATCGAAGTCATGTTTTTTTCCTTAGATTTGGATTTAGTGTCCTAGTCGTATTTGGTTATGTTTCTATAGATCAGGGTATAAATATAGAGTGAAGGGCAATGTAATATGGATCAATCAATACATCAAAAAACAGCTTTTACTCTTATTTTACATCTACTTTCGGCGACTTCGTCAATTTGCATATTTTTTCTTTTTACGAGTTCTCATCGATTCGGCGAGTTGCATTGCTCTAAGTGCAATTTTCGACGATCCTCGAGTTCCGCGTGAGTACCTCTTGGCCGTGACTTCCGGGCGTATCGCTGTTGTCAGGACCAAAGTGCTCGTATTTTCATCCTTGTCGATTAATAGGTCAAATCGACTGGCACGCTTTGGATATCGACTTCGGGTATTAGCCCTTTGTGTTTGCAAATTCACTTTTGCATCAACAAGATCTATTATTTGATATGGCTCAATGTAGACCTATGCTAGCTTATAATTGATATGAAGACATGAACTGATCTAAAGGACCGTTGTTTATCGTTTTAAAATGCTATTGAAATTATGTCAAAATTGTTTTTTTTGTCAATTTCAGGTAAAATCTGAACCCAAATTATTAGATACAAAAAAATTTGCTGTTTTTTTGGGTTCTATCAAAACTGTTATGTATAGATTCTCTTACTACAAATGCTTTCCGAGTACACTAGTCTTCTTTTGCATCTTTACTATAAAATATCGATTGTGAAACTCATAGTTAGACCAAGATTCGGACTTATACAACCATCACAATGGATAGTAACGATAAGGCTACAAGTAGAGAGACTATTTTTTCGAGATCGGGTCATTCACACGTATTTCATTAAGAGGGAAAAGTTCGAGACAAACATGGTGACCCCAAAGGCGAGCAGCCGTCGAGGCTAACCGGGCACACAACTCCTATCTACTGGATACAGCAACAAACGATTACATTGACACCAAATGTTGTGACCAAAAGGTAGCTGCTACTGAAAGCGTCTTGAACCCCGCTTTCACCCAATCGTCAGCCTCCCTGACTGCCTTCTGAAGTAGCTCCCAGATTCCATTAGCATCGTGGGAGAAAGTCCTACCATTCCTCTCCTTCCAGAACACCCATGCCACAAGTAGGACCAACGAGTCGAAAGCTGGTCGAAACGCTGCATCAATGTGTAGCCACTGACGAAGCCACCAGGAGGTTGCATCCTCCGTGTGCTATGGAGCCAACACGGGCAGGTGGTGACAGCAGCTCCACCCAAAGCTCTCTGGTAAGAACGCACCCAGTGAAGAGATGATCGGCCGTCTCCGGCTCCTGGCCATAGAGAACGCAAGCATCGTCGTTCTGCAACCCGTGCCTTTTCCGGCGTTCCACGGTCCAAAGCCATTGGTGCAACGCCAACTAGAAGAAGAATTTCACCCGGGCCGGCGCCTTGGTTTTCCACAACTCCCTAGCTCCCAGCAGCGAGGCGGAGCCCGCGAAGAAAGCCCTGTAAGCTAACGAGGCTGAGTACCTCCCATCGGCCGACCAACGCCAAACGAGCCCTGCAACTTGAACTCAAATAGAGAGACTAAAACCCAAATGAGCCCTACAACCATCACAATCAACATTCAACAGTAATGATAAGGCTATAGCTAGGGAGACACAAAAAATGCCCTCAAGGGCATATGTCCCCATGTGCATCGAATAGTTATGTGGGGGCATATGTCCTTAAGGGCAAAAAAATAACTTTACCTTCATGAGCCCCTTGTGGCTATGCTGAAAACTCTTGAATTGTGGTGGCACGGTGGAGCAAAAACTCAAGCGTGAGTAATTATTATCGAAGTAAACCAGAACTACACCAAAAAAGTGATTAGCATTTATGTAAGGTCCAAATGGCTAGAAGGGGGGTGAATAGCCTATTTAAAATCTACAAGCTTCACTAAACAACCACATTAAGCTAATTCTAGCACTAGCTCAACTACACTATGCAAACCACCTATACAATTCTAGTGAAGCAAGGCTATGATCTCTAATACACACCAACAAGACTAAGTCACTAAGCTACTTACTCCTATGTGATAAAAGCTACACTAAGATTAGTACAAGAAAGTAAAGAGTAAGTGACTTGATTCTTATACCAACGATGTAGAGAAGTAATGCACTCGAAGAATCAATCACAATGATCAACCACAAGAGAAATCCTTGGCAAAGAGATGACACAAAATTTTTACCGAGGTTCACTTGCTTCCCGGCAAGCTACTCCTCGTTGTGGCGATACACCCACTTGTCGGTTCGCGAGCTAATCGACTATCAAGAGTCGAGCCCTCGGCGGGCGCCGCACAACCGCACACAAGATGGGGATTCTCCAAGCCACGAGCTCCACTAGAGTATCCAATTTGCGAACTCCCGCGGGGAAGGATCAAGAACCCCTTACAACACTTGGTGAGGGCTCCAACAATCTTCAATTGTGAGCTCAATCACCTCCGCTGCTCCAAGCCGTCTACCGTGTCAGGAAACACGGAAGAGTAACAAGAAATCCACAGCAACTCAAAGATCAAGTGCCTCTAGAATGCAACTCTCAAGCAATGCACTTGAATCTCACTCAATCTCACTCAAGATGTGCAACCAAGTAAGGAGATGAGTGGAGGGATTGTTCTCTAGCTCAAAGGATGTCTCTAGGTCTCAAAATGTGCAAGAGTTACCCTCAAACACCGGACATCTTCTATTTATAGCGAAGGGGTACGCAGCTAGCCGTTACTAGACAACATAGTGAAAAACGTACTGACCGGACGCACCAGTCAGGGTGACCGGATGCGTCCGGTCACTACAGGACAAGCGTGAACAGTACGCGTCAGAAGTTACCGTTGCCGTGACCGGACACGCTCTAACGTTTGACCGGACGCGCTGCACCTAGCGTCCGGTCGGAGTCCAGTAAGCTCCCATCGCGACTGGGCGCGTCCGATCGCACGTGACCGGACGCGCCGCGCGTCCGGTCGGCTCTGCCCCTCTAGGTGTTTGACCAGACGCTCCGGTTCCATGAGGGACCGGATGCGCCGGTTGCAAACCCTAATTCCCGTGTGCCAAACAGCTGAAGAACTGACCGGACACGTCCGGTCAAACTGCGACTACTTCCGGCGCAGCGTTCGGTCACCACAGTGACCGCCGTTCGCCTCCGTTACTTTTCCGACTTCCGGCGCAATAGAAAATAGGCATTTCACTTCCCCAAAAAGCATCGAATCCCGCCTCGCAAGCTCGGCGGGAGGGAGAAAGGAACCCAAACCCCTCTTTACCGCTTAGACTCCACTGCCTTCGCAAATGTGCTAACACCACCAAGTGTAAACCACCATGTGCATGTGTGTTAGCATTTTACAAATATTTTCAAGGCGTTATGTTAGCTCTCAACTAGATCCTAATGCATATGCTCAAGACATTGATCTAGTGGCACTTGATTCCAGAGCTAACCGTGATTGCCCCTCTTGATAGTCGGCTATGTATCCTAAACCCGGTCAATCACTTCTCTACTCATCTTAGACCGGCAAAAGGAAAACCCTATGGTTATACCTTTGCCTTTGTTGGGCATTCTTAACGTCACTACCAAAAGTAGACTTAGTTTTCTAATTCTGATAACGGCGCCAAAAATGCCAAACCTATCCCTCATGCCACTTAAGCCAAGTTGTCATCCCCAGCATGACACGAGAGACGCAGTATTGAAATATGCAATTGCTCATCAAGATAAATAATAAAAGGGATCTGTAAGCGCACAGATTAATACCGATGTAGCATTTTAACCGGGAAGTATTTCAGGTATCGTTATTTATATTTTTACCACTGGGAAGGGATTTCTAAGTATCATGGTTGATAATGGAATGAGAATATGGAACTGAGTACACATCATTGCATGTATAACCGAGAGTATTTATCAATCTCTTTATACAGGTATAAATGTCACATTAAGTAAAGGTAAAGTAATAATGGTGACAAAGATAATTAATCTGATCAGTTAGCCACATATAATAATGATAAGCACCTCAACAGATATTCTAGCAAGTCATTAGCATGGAATTAGGATGAACTACAAAGATATTCCCTAAGTTATTATTAACTATAAAGTCTAGCATATCATAGTTAGTGCAATTATACTTGGCAATCATGGTGAGAAAAGACTATATCCATGCATAGTGAATATTAGCAAGGAAGATGAAGAACATAGCAATCACTCCCCTGTAATAGTGTTGCTCTGCCTACCCTATACACGAGAGGGGGACTATATAAGAATCAACGAAGCTGTCACTATCGCGAACTACCCCACAATCCGGCATATAGGGTGCAATCGCAGATAAATACGGTATAGACACCACGTCTACACAATAGTTATCATTCACCCACTGTACACATGGATAAACGCTATACGATCCTAGGCATGTATATAATTCCAATCTAACTAAGCCAAGCATATAACTATGATAAACTAAGAACAATATAATTGCAAATATAATCAAGTAGAGCAAAGTCATAATCAATATATTGAAATAGAACAAAGTCATATTCATAATATTGAAGAACAATGATGAACAATTGAAGAACAAGAGAGGAATTACCAAGAATCCTCTTGACAGATCCAGGAACCAATCGAAGATTGACTCCTTCTAGTTCTAATCCTATGTAGCTATGCTAACTAGAGATCTAGTTGATGTGGTGGCTCTAGGGCTTGATCAGAGGCTCTCCTCCTGAATTAGGGTTTGAAGTATGAGACGAGGGCCTCTCCTCCAGGGGCAGGGGCCTTGCTTATATAGCTCTTTCGGATGAATCTGGGCCGTATGATCAAACCGACATTGAACGTACGGTTTTCCTTGATCCTCTAGGTCGGTGGAGCATAATCCTCGAGGCGGAGCCTGATTGGTCCACAGGAGGGGGCGGGCGCCCTGTCCTCGGCTCTGTTACGCCTCCCGTTCGTTCTCATGGCTTCTAGACTCTTCTAGATGTAAGATAATTACGTGTTCGGTTAATATCCCGTCATTAATCCGACATGTGGGCATTTCTTCCGTATTTCCTGATAACCCCCTGCAGAAATAGATAAACAGCAAAACTCGTGGAATTCTGTCAGATAAAACCCTAAGTCTAGGTGTTGGTTTCATTTGGATCATTTTCTCTATTTATTTGATAGTTATAATTGATACTTAAGGACCGTCAACAAACTCCCCCAAGCTTACCTCTTGCTCGTCCCTGAGCAAGGAGAGACTCAGTAGTTGCTGAAATGCCTTTGAATTTTGACGGTACACATGTTTTCAAATAGAGTCTTATCTCTGAGTTAAAGTAAACTGTCAAGACTTAAAACTTACTCATTATACCTTTCACCATGGGGCTTGCAACCGTCACCTTTGTCTTGAGCGGTTAAAAGATAGAACAGTCTAGTCAAGCGCCATGTCTCTTATTCTTGATTAGCTATAGCTCTTGGAGTTTTTTTGCAGATTTTCAAATAAAACTCAGAGATTCCTTGTATGACTCTCTCAAGTCTCTCTTTTGTGGTATTTCTGGATCCTTATCAAGGCAGTAATGATGTCTGCCTTCTCTCAAAGCAAAGTATGTAGTATTTATGGTATAAGGCAGAGTGACATTGCCTTCTCTCTCATCCTATTCTAATAAGGCTTTTGATATCTGGAGCTCATCAGTGGGAGATAAAGTATACATACTTACAAGACATTTATTGCATAGTCAAACCATGGATCCAGAGAAACAAGCCAATAAGTCAAATCAAGATGTGCATGTGTGGCGAGTAAATGGTGTATGGTGGTAGTGATGATAACAATGATGAAAGTCTAATTCTACTTTTGCTCTTTTTGAGGGGATACGTACCTTTCTTGCTTTTAAAGCTCTTGAGGAGAATGAGGTGCTCTATATTTTCTTTTTTTTTTCTTTTTTTTCTCTCAGGTGGGCATCTTGTACCCCTAATTCTACTGTCGGACACTTGTCCATTTTTACCTCTCTTCTCACATTTTTTTCTTTTTTTTCATCGAGGTTCCGAGCACTTGCTCCTTTTTATTTCCTCGTATAGAGCACTCATCTCCTTAGAACAATATAGCAAGTGGTAGTAACCAAAATAGCTTGAGCATTTATTTCACAGGGGATAACAAGAATGGGAAAATATTTTTGGCTATTCTCTCCCGGATTAGGAGTAGAATAATTTTATGTGGATCTGGAGATGAGAATGAGTGGATATATGTGGATGCGTACTTCCGGAGTAGAAGCAGCATGTATGAGTGATCGTGCAAGTGAATCTTGATTTTAACCACATGACAAGCTCCTAAGGGTCTACACAGCTTGACTACACTCAATGCTCATAAGCAGTAAAAAGTAAAGGTATGGCTTAAAGTCTAGCAAGCATGTATGTATGGCTGTGGTAGGAACTTAAACTCTCATCATACAGAAACTCATCATGTAGCATTTTAAGATTTTCAAAGATAAAATTCTCCAGAATTCTAGCATCTCTAGGAATAGATAAACAGCAGCTCAACCTTCCCATATCATATCCGTTAACAACTTAGACTTTAGATCAAGTTCTCTTCCCACAAGTTCAGGTTTAGAGCAAGCTTTAAATGATAACAGTTATGTCTAAACTTAGAGAGAGGACTTCAAATTTGAAAATTAGGCAAAGCAATTATTCATTATATCCATGCTAGAGTTTTATTATTTAGATTCAGTTTAGCATAGCCACTTTATTTATTTATTAAAACACACTAAGCAAAAGATATAGGTATATATATATAAGCACAAAATCTTTATTTGGTTTTTTCATAGTTATGTATATTTTTATTTTTATAGGGTAGAAGTATATATAAATATAAAGATAAAGATAGAAATACTTAGCAAGATAATGGAGGTGCTCTCCCCCAAGCTGGATCTTGACATAATCTCTTCTGATGTAGCTAGCAGATGGCGGAGGTGTATTTGAAAGTCGGCAGCACCCTGACAGCGATTAGAATGTCCTCTGTCTGCTAGTCTCCTTGAATTCTGTGAAGCTCAAATAGACAACAAAGCTTTGTGGAACTGATTAAGTGTTAGCATAAATATCTAGCCTTTATCATGTTGAGCCTCCTTGATTTTTTTATGTTTTTTTTCTTTTATAAAGCAGAAGAAAATATTTATGTATTTATTATATATATATATATATTTTTTATGCCACCACAGTGAATGTACTTATGGGTTTTATGCCACTCGCATACTCACATGGGGCTTTAGGGTTTTTAACATTTTTATTTTCTTTTTAAGATAGTATGAATATGATTAACTAAGCAAACTATTTAAGATAAAGTAAATAATTAAAAGGAAAGGATAACTACCAAGTTACCTCTTGGCAAGGCGTTCAGTGTTTTTAAGTCCTCCGAACGGGACTCTTATTCATTCAGTCGTCCTGGGACTTGGTGGATGGCGTAGTCGGTGGTTCCGGCAGCGCCTCCTCTTCATGTACAACTGTCTTTTCTTTTCATACCTGTCTCGGTGCTTTGGTCTCCTCAGGACAGTGTTGGTTGAGTGGTATGTCTTCAGATCTTACCACTTCTCCTTCATAATCTGCCCATCCGTCCTTGATGACCTGTTGCTTCTGATTGTGGTTACGCCGCCTTCTTCTTGTCCTGACCTGCTTGGATTCTTCAAATACATAGTTAGGGTCAGTAAAGTAAAGACGTACCTTCTCAGAGGGGAAGTGCATGTGGACTTCTCCAGTTCCAATGTAAATGATTGCTTTGACAGTACTAAGGAATGGTCTTCCAAGGATGATGGGTGGATCATATTCATCTTCTCCCATGTCAACAACCTGAAAGTCTGTATGGACAAAGTGATCGTCTATCTTGACAGGGACGTCAGTTACTGTACCTTTGACCCGTCGGAATGTCTAATCTGCCATCTGGAGCTGAATATATGTTGGGTTTAAGGGCATGGTTCCGAACAGAAGTTCATAGGTGACCTTGACCATTATGTTGACGCCCGACCCAGTGTCGTAAAGTGTCTTGTAGAAGTGGGACCCATTAATGGAGCAATAAATGCTTGGCATACCTGGGTCGTCCTTCTTAGGCAAGAACGGTGACTTGAGTTGGCGATCTTGACCTTTGTGCACGGCAGTGACCATCTTAGCTGTCTCGGTCCACACTTGCTTCTTGCTCTTGTTCCTCCTGTTGGTCCTCTTCCTTGGTTCATATTGGGGTTGCTCTGGGATTTGTGCGGTCTTGTTCTTGAAGGAAAACGTTTCCTTCCTCCCCTTGATGTAGAAACTGATCTTGGCAGCACTAGCATAGATGACAGCTCCCGCGGTGTTCAGTAATGGTCTCCCTAGGATGACGGGAGCCCTCTCATCAGAACCAGTCTCTATCACTACGAAGTCTGCTGGAGCGTACGAGGAACCCACTCGGACACAGATGTTCTTCAATATTCCTCTCGGGAAACTCAGTGTCCTATCTGCAAGCTGCAAACACATGGTTGTTTCTAATAATGGTTGTGAAAAGAGTTTTTCATAGAGTACCCTGGGCATGATGTTGACGCTGGAGCCAAAGTCACAGAGTGCTTCTGGGAAGTCTCGCATGCCGATGGAGATCGGGATGACGGGGCGTCCTGGATCGCCTCTCTTGACCGGCAGACGGTCAGTACTTACTTCCATGATAGGGTTACTCCAGTAATCTCCTGCATCAAACATGTCTACAAAATTTGCAAATTCTAGTCCTTCCGGTTGTGATGGTATACCGGGGTTAGTAGCAGGAACAGCAGCAGCTATTTGATTCAACTGAGATTCAATCATTTTATTAAAGCTAATCTGGTTCTTGATGGCAGTAGAGAAATTATCCATTCTATTATTTATATTTTCTAGTATTTTATCATTAGATGCCAATTTCTTAGACAGGTTATCCATTAGCTTTCCTTGGTTGGATACTAACTCTCTCAAAGGTGGATAATTATTATTATTGAAAGAATTGTTACCTTGGTAATTACCTGAGTAGTTAGGCCTCTGTTGATTCCAACCTTGATTCTGCTGAGGACGGTTGTAGTAGTAGTTGTTATTATTGATGTAGTTCACGTCCTCCAGCAACTCAGGACAGTGATTGCCCGAGTGTCCAGTACCTCCACACTCCTCACAAGTCATGTGGGAGTCGTAGACGTGCATGACTTCTTTCTTTTCTCCAGCTCGATCATCGAGCTTCTTCATGAGTAGGTCTAGCTTGGCAGACAGCATGTCTACCTCCTTGAGCTGGTGCATACCTCCACCTTTCTTGCGTGTCTGAGTTCTTTCTTCATTCCAACCTTGGTTGGATGCCATCTTCTCCACAAGAGCTGTGGCTTGAGGTATGGTGAGTGATAGGAATGCTCCTCCAGCTGCAGCATCCATGGTTTCACGGGCACTGTTAATGAGCCCATGATAAAATGTCTGCATCAGTAGCCAGCTTTCCATTCCATGATGGGGACATTCTAGGATGTAGTCTTGGAAACGCTCCCATGCTTCTGGAACGGATTCATCATGTTGTTGCTAAAAACTTGTAATCTTTCCACGGAGAGCATTGGTCTTGCCCATGGGAAAGAACTTAGCCAGAAAGTTCGTGGAGCAGAGTGCCCACGTAATGTTCTTCTCCTTTGTAGCGTAGAACCACTGCTTCGCTCTCCCCAACAGTGAGAATGGAAAAAGGCGAAGTAGTATGGCGTCTCTGGGGACATCAGCCATGGTGAAAGTGTTGCAGATCTCCAGGAAGTGTTGAATATGAGCACTAGCGTCTTCATGTGGCTTCCCACAGAACTGGTTAGCTTGCACCATGTTGATGAGCCCAGGCTTGAGCTCGAAGTTCTTGTCGATGGCCGCGGCAGGTCCAGTGCGGATGTTGTCCGTAGTGGGAGCTGAGAACTCGCGGATCGACTTGTTCGCCATGGCTTCGAATTCAGTCGACAAATTCCGGATGAAACTTCGGCGGTCTTCGGATTTGGATGAAGCTTTGTGCTGAAGTGTTGACGATGTCTTCTTGAGCTTGGCTCTTGTTCTTCTGAATAAGGCTTCGGGATCGTCAACAAAGTTGTCTGGAAGATGTCTTCTATTCATGCATCACCCTACAATAAATAATCAAAATGGAAAATACAGGGGTAAAACTGTATAAGAGAATTGATAAGCTCGATCAGATTAGTGATGCAAATGATGACTCAAAGTTCCATATTCATTCCTACTTAGTAATCAACCTTCCCCGGCAACGGCGCCAAAAATGCTTGTTGGGCATTCTTAACGTCACTACCAAAAGTAGACTTAGTTTTCTAATTCTGATAACGGCGCCAAAAATGCCAAACCTATCCCTCATGCCACTTAAGCCAAGTTGTCATCCCCAGCATGACACGAGAGACGCGGTATTGAAATATGCAATTGCTCATCAAGATAAATAATAAAAGGGATCTGCAAGCGCACAGATTAATACCGATGTAGCATTTTAACCGGGAAGTATTCCAGGTATCGTTATTTATATTTTTACCACTGGGAAGGGATTTCTAAGTATCATGGTTGATAATGGAATGAGAATATGGAACTGAGTACACATCATTGCATGTATAACCGAGAGTATTTATCAATCTCTTTATACAGGTATAAATGTCACATTAAGTAAAGGTAAAGTAATAATGGTGACAAAGATAATTAATCTGATCAGCTAGCCACATATAATAATGATAAGCACCTCAACAGATATTCTAGCAAGTCATTAGCATGGAATTAGGATGAACTACAAAGATATTCCCTAAGTTATTATTAACTATAAAGTCTAGCATATCATAGTTAGTGCAATTATACTTGGCAATCATGGTGAGAAAAGACTATATCCATGCATAGTGAATATTAGCAAGGAAGATGAAGAACATAGCAATCACTCCCCTGTAATAGTGTTGCTCTGCCTACCCTATACACGAGAGGGGGACTATATAAGAATCAACGAAGCTGTCACTATCGTGAACTACCCCACAATCCGGCATATAGGGTGCAATCGCAGATAAATACGGTATAGACACCACGTCTACACAATAGTTATCATTCACCCACTGTACACATGGATAAACGCTATACGATCCTAGGCATGTATATAATTCCAATCTAACTAAGCCAAGCATATAACTATGATAAACTAAGAACAATATAATTGCAAATATAATCAAGTAGAGCAAAGTCATAATCAATATATTGAAATAGAACAAAGTCATATTCATAATATTGAAGAACAATGATGAACAATTGAAGAACAAGAGAGGAATTACCAAGAATCCTCTTGACAGATCCAGGAACCAATCGAAGATTGACTCCTTCTAGTTCTAATCCTATGTAGCTATGCTAACTAGAGATCTAGTTGATGTGGTGGCTCTAGGGCTTGATCAGAGGCTCTCCTCCTGAATTAGGGTTTGAAGTATGAGACGAGGGCCTCTCCTCCAGGGGCAGGGGCCTTGCTTATATAGCTCTTTCGGATGAATCTGGGCCGTCTGATCAAACCGACATTGAACGGACGGTTTTCCTTGATCCTCTAGGTCGGTGGAGCATAATCCTCGAGGCGGAGCCTGATTGGTCCACAGGAAGGGGCGGGCGCCCTGGGGACTAGGGCGGGCGCCCTGTCCCCGGCTCTGTTACGCCTCCCGTTCGTTCTCGTGGCTTCTGGACTCTTCTAGATGTAAGATAATTACGTGTTCGGTTAATATCCCGTCATTAATCCGACATGTGGGCCTTTCTTCCGTATTTCCTGATAACCCCCTGCAGAAATAGATAAACAGCAAAACTCGTGGAATTCTGTCAGATAAAACCCTAAGTCTAGGTGTTGGTTTCATTTGGATCCTTTTCTCTATTTATTTGATAGTTATAATTGATACTTAAGGACCGTCAACAGCCTTGAGCTCTTAGATCCTTCTCCTCCACTTGATCATCATGTCCATCATTTATGTGCATCTCCACCATGTTCATTATTTCACGTCCATGCACCATCTCTTTGTGATCTTGTGGCCACCACTCCTTGCCACATACACCTTCATCATATGTGTTGCTTATGCCTAACTCAAAACACTTAACGCATGGCATTAGCAACTTGGTGTCTTTAATTACCAAAACCAAACTTGGGCTTTCAATTTATAACTTATTCGGAGACTTTCCCTAACCATGATAGCTTTCTAGATTGGTTTTCAAATGCCACATGTTGCACCGTTTCTGCCCCAGACCATCTATTGACATAAGCTGTAATGGTGACCCAAGGGTCAATTTGTCCCAAGGACACCCAAAAAGTTAAAAAATAGAAAATTTTAACTTTTTTCTCGAACACGCAGGAGACCTGCGAATCATTATATATTAAGAAGAAGAAAAAGGGGTATGAAACCCCAAAACCAAACAACAACAACACACATCGCTCCGAAAATTTTAACTCTTGCTATAGGTCTATCTGCCCACAGCCACACCTCTTGACGTTTACCATCAGTAGGGCTGCCCCCTCCATTGTAACACCTCTGGTGTTATAGTAACTAAATAACCTACCATGTCATCATATTGCACCGCAAAGCATCCATAATAAGGTCAATTAAGATGTGCATCAACTAAAACAAGTTTACATTCTTAGATTGGATGTGCTTCTGAGATGTGTGACTCGAGCAGAAAACCCTAATTTCGAATGTCATCGCAAATACTTAGTTTATGTCCTACGTAATTTGAGGTGTATGACTGTGTTATACACTAGTGTCAAGTGTAGGGTATGAACTCAAGTCCAACACATAAAATGAAAATTCAAATTTGAGTTTGAATTTGGGATCCAAAACTTGTCGCGAGTTTTTCGATTAGAATTTGAATTCAAATTTGGGTAATTATTAAAAGATTTTCAAAAGTCAACTTGGTCAACCAAGAGTGGCATTTGGTCAAACATGTGATGCTTGACCCCAATGATACCCTTGGATGATGGTTTGATCACTAAATAATCACCAATTAAAATAGCAATCAATTTCAATTTTTTTGATCTATTAATCAATTTCAATTTGAAATTCTTTCGAAAACCCTAAATCCAAAACCCTATTTTTACCCCTTTTTAAATAACTCAAAATCTAAGCAAAATTTAGGAAAAAGTTTAAAACAAAGTTTGTAGATCTTTTCAAGGGCTACAACTTTGGTGTTCTGAGTTTTCAAAGTTTTAGTGTAAAATCTTGAGTAATTTTGAAAAGAAGCAAATTCAAAATTTGACCCCTTTTCATCCCCAAACTCAAATTTCAAAATAGAGGCAGAATTAATAGAAAAGTTGTAGGTCTTGGCTAGATGTACAACTTTGGTATTTTGAGTTTTTGAAGTTTCAACATAAAATTGAAAGTAATTTCTAAATTATCAAATTCCAGAAAAGTGTCCCCTTTTGATTTTAAATTCAAATTTCAAAATCTGGTTCGAATTTGAAAAAGTTTTCAACATGAAACTTGTAGAGCTTGAAATTCTGAAGATTTCATATCTTGGGAATTTTTCAAGTTGTTACATGTTTTTGAAAGTAATTTTGAAAAGCAGTTTAGGGTTTTGTAGTTTGGGGGTGCTACAGTGTTTCAGCGAATCAGGGCAGGGCAGCGAGCGGCATGGGCGCCGGTGAGCCGCTGACGCCGTGCTGGCCTTCCAGCGTGTTGTAGATGCCACCACCGATCTCACGCGCCATCTTGAACCGTCCTCAAGCTTCCTTGACCTCTCTTTATAACCCCGACGCCACCGTCCACTCCCTCCTTTACCTCCTCTGCTCCATCACCGACGCTGTCGTCTTCACGTGCCGGTCGGAAATTCACCACCACCACCTTGCCCTCGCTTCAATTGGCCTCATGGTCGAGTTTGCCTAGTCCTAGCGCACACCCTGAGCCACCTCGCAGCCTCTCTCGCCATCACCGTAGCTCAAGCGTCATCGTCTTCTTCCCGGAATCCCCGACGAGCCGCCTTAACCACCTCACCGTGAGCAGCACTTCATGGCGCGTTGCAAGTTGTCACAATTCACGTTCCATTTTCCTTTTGCTCCTCTGTTGCTGATGCGCTGCCATGTTTCAGCTTCGAACGTACGGACGCATCGGAACGCCGCCATCTTTTCCAG
Organism: Saccharum hybrid cultivar R570; assembly: GCA_038087645.1. NCBI lineage: Eukaryota > Viridiplantae > Streptophyta > Magnoliopsida > Poales > Poaceae > Saccharum > Saccharum hybrid cultivar. Next base: position 12,560,287 of record JAQSUU010000401.1, read on the forward strand.
CTCAGGCCACCGTGTCCGCCCTCTACGTCGACGAACCTGCTCTGTCGCCTTTCCACTTCATCTAGCGTGCGCATCATCTACACGGTGAGCTCCTAAAGCTATTGCCCTGGTCAATTTAGACCTTACCGCATTCAAGGTGCCTAGTTGGCGATGTCCGGCCATGGCCGCGCCGCTGTATCCACCATGAACGCCGTCGTGCACATGGTCATGCCCAAGCTGCACTGTTAGCTACTCAAATCGATGCGACGTGTCTTGAGGAATGCTTTGGTGAAGACGCTACCGTTGTTGGTGTCGCCGCCAGTGAGCTGCACCGCTAGTCAATGTCGCCGGTGTCGGGTCAGCGCTGGCTGACCAGCGGGGCGATCCTGTTAGTGAGGGAGAGGGAGACGAGCGCAGGGGAGAGCGGGCAGGCCGCCTGCTGGGCCGCGAGCGGGCCGCGTGGCCTGCTCCTGCTGGGCGAGCGCGCGGGTGGGCCACGCGTTTGCGGGCCGAGCTGAGAGAGAAGAGGAGAAGCGGCCCGAGATGAAATTTTTGTTTTTTCTTTTTAAAAAATGTGAATAGTTAGTTTTTGTTTATTTCACTAGAATTTTTGTAGAGCTCCAAAAACAGTGAAAATTTTTGAGTAAGCTTCTCAAGGTGTAAACTATCCAGGAAAAATATCAAATGCCAATTTTGATTACTTCTTGTAAGTTATTTAATTAGCTCAATTAAATATTAAATGCAACTTTCAGGAATTTTAGTAATTAAAATATTAATCCAAAAATTATAAAATTTGTTTTGACACTATTTTAGACCATGATCAACCTATAGAAAAAGTTTGAGCTAAATTACATGAAGTTTAATTTATTCTTAATTTCTACCTTAATTAATTAAGTGAATAATTAAATGTTTAAGTGATAATTTTAAGTGTTGTGTGTTCTTTTGATTGAGTGATGACCTTGGGTCATTAACCCTTAAAGATCCTTGGCACCTTAACTACTTGGTTGATCTCTCGATTAACACGTTCTTTAAGAAGTAATAATGTTGCTTAATGTAATTACGGTTAGATAGTAAGTTCTGTTGGTTTACAACGGTACCGCGAAGGAAAGTTGTACTCAAGTTATTAATCATAACATATCATCATCAAACATAATGTTTATCACCTTATCATGATGAAACATGTCATACTCTCGTGTAGTTCCCGCTTTTGAGGAGGTAGACTTTGTTGAGCAAGCTTCCAGAGAAGAGCTATCGTCAGTGGGTTCTGGACCGGACGTCGGAGTTGTTGAGCCTGAACCAATCGTCTCGTCTAAGCAAGGCAAGCCCCCGTGCATTTAAATCCTTCCTTGAGTTTTTATAAATCTTTATCACTGGTACTATGATTTATTGCATTAAGTAATTAGGAGTTGAGTGATAACCCAATTGTTGTATTACCATCCTTGATTATTGCGATATCACCCTTGGTACCTGTTTTATTGAAAACGCGTAGTTATGCTTCGTCATGCTTATTAAGTTAGGCTTTTAAAATGAGATGTTTTACATGGTACTCTGATGGCATAACTTGATAGATACTGAAATATAAGAATGAACTTGAGATCGGGCAGGTGGTTTAGCCATTTCTAACTTGCATTTGGAAAGGAGTCTCAATGTAGTGTTTCCGCCTTATCAGTTAAGGACCGTACGTTGTTGGCCCACGCGTCAAGGAGTTTTTAATAATACTAGCTATGTACCCATGTTGGGTAAGCCTTACTTCGGCTATTCCATCACGAGAACGTCTAAACTCGCACTGGGAGTGAAGAGATGGTGAGAGTAGCGTGTACCCTCGGGGCTAGAATTGGGCCGGGTTCGGGGAGTACTGTACTCTCGGGTGACGATGGACACGTTCTGGTTTTGGGTTACCCGAGTAAGAATTGATATATGCAAGATTTGGTTCTACATATGTCATGTGGTTAGGAAGCCCCAACTGTGTAAATTAAGCGGTTCGAATCGTCGTTACTCCAAGAGAAAGGAGTCTTGACCTTGCACCAACATCGTAGTGAAAGAAATGGAATATGTTGAAAGAATAAGAAAGAATTTCATGAGAATTACTTGGATCTAGATTAGGATCACTTAGAATTGGTTAATGAACAATCAATGATGAAAATAAAAGGTCGAAAGTAAAGACTTACTTTAGTAAGTTTTTTCGCAAAAATCATTTTGATTGTTGAATACCCGTACCTCGATCTCCTAAAACTAGCATGTCTCTGGAGTCTTTTTTCTTAGTCGGGTAAGTCTTGTTGAGTACCCTCAGTACTCAGGATTTGTTAAACCCTTGTTGCAGGTGCGGTGCATGAGCAAGCCTGCTTTGTGTCTTGCTGCATGACCGTTGTCATTGAAGAAAGTGACGACGAGTAGGATGTGTGGCCTTTGGGCAAGGCATATCGTTTGAGTGTTGTAATAAAGTTACTACTGGTACTCCACTACTACTGGTTTGTAATAATGCTACTTGTGGTTTGAGGTTTGAAAACTGTGGTTTGTAAACTTAAGTTATGTAAGACTTCCACTCTTTTACTCTGATGGTATTTTGAATAAATTATTGTAATATTGCAATACTCCTGTAATTAGATCCTGTTCGGAGGAAAGCAGACCTTTTAGGTTATGAGGTACATAAGTATGGCTGTCAGAGGTCATAATGACAATGACAGGTACATGTGGGCCATCATAATTTAGGAGATTATGTGACATCCATCCTCGTCTATTTATTACCCTTAAGTGTTCTTTCGCTCATCCCTCCCTTCACCTCACCCTCAAGTGTTCTTCCCATTCATCCCTTCCTTCACCTCTTTACCCTCTCTTATCAACATGAGCTTCATGCTAACATCCACGACTCTTCTTCTTTTTGACGCTGCTGCCCCTGTGAACATGTATATGCCTCCATGACATGAGTTCTACAAACTGCGCATCCCTAACATAGACGTAGAAAGAAATGCCCTCATGTGCATATATAGTCCTGAATGTGGCTACACTGGATTAAAATGAACCGAAATTTGCTTATATTTGTAACACGAATACAATGCACATGTCTGCAAATTAACCTATCAATCCAAGTTTGAATTGAGTTGGCAGATCAACTGAAGGTGCACCTGCCCGTGAATGGAAACTTAATTAATTTGCCTAGCTGACTAATTGGTAGGGCAGTCGCGTGGCTGCAAACCTTACCGTCTCAAAACTGACTCGACCAGGAACAGTTCATCATGCCTCTGCATGTCTATCTCATTCCATACGACTTCAATAAAAAACTAATAAGTGTCCTATCAAAGTATGAAACACGAGTCTGACTAGGAGATATGGCATATGGTCCTGCTCCTTCCACGCTCAACCAGGATATATGCATGGCGCTAGATGTTGAAGACAAAAGGCAAAAAACAACATCTTTCTGGCATGATTTCATAATAATACTCAGCAAATCTCGACGTTAACAACTTGAATTGGCTAATACAACGTTTTCCGATGTGCCATGATAATATTTGCCTTATAAAAATGAAAGAAGAGGCCTCTTACTAAAAAAACAGGCTCACCTGAGCGTGGTCGCGAAAAAAAAAAGAAGAAGAGGCAGGATACCGTTCTCATAAACTTGGGAGGAAAGGTCGATAGCTGACATGGATGCAGTGACGGATCTCTACCGAACCCAGAAATTTACTAGTGATTAAGCGCCAAAAGTACACTCATGCATGCATGCTGCAGAAAAAACAACTCAGTTCCAAATTGGAAGCTTCTGTTCACTTTTGCATGCGTGGCCACGACGGTGACGCGAATGCCCTTAATCCCGCCTGCTAAAACTGACCATATTGCTTATACATAGTGTCGTCGTCATCTGCTAGCTGCCATATATATGCCAAAAAAAAAGGCGAATGGCTCTGTGCGCTTTGCTTACTGTTTTTAGCATGAGCTTAAGAACTTTGAAGAGTCAGTTTAAGGGAGCCTGTCACTGCTCAGATAAAAAACTGAATGCAATAGTGACCGTCATGTTGTCATGTTTAGCACGGAGTAGTAGCTACTGTATATACGAAACTTGCATTGCCATCTCGGTCGTCGTTTCAGTTTTGTCCGGGATCTTTTAAATTCATCTATCCTAGCTTGTTTTCTGTTTTTACCTCTTAAAATGTTTTGCTTGAGTCTTTTGGGACCTGTTTAATGGGATATATGTTATTTTTATGGGGATTAATATTTGTGTCCCTAAAAATTTCTAGGAATTTTTGTGCACATTTTTTTTTGGAGAAGTTTGGTCCCCCCACCCCACCCACCCCAAAATTTAAACTGAAAGAGTTGAAGGCGCTTTCCCCTTGTTTAAATTCGACAGCCACTACCACATCCACATCAGCCATAAACCAGTTTGAGTGGGCTCAGGTGCTAAAACCAATTAGATAGAAATTTGAGGCATCCACACCTTTTTTTTTTTAGATGAGCCATCTACACCTTTCGAACGTAAGAATTATGCGGAAATTTCACAGGAATCGGTATATTTTTATAGGAAAAACAAAAAATCTCTATTCCAAAGGGACCTAAAATGGTATTGGAGCTGGAGGTCATAATTAGACAATCTATAGGGATATAATATATATAATTGCTTACTCAGTCTTGACAGACATGACATAAATGTGTTTAATTGCGTAATTTACTAGCCGCTGATCAGTGCCCCCAAAAGAGTACTGTTGCGATTTGCCCTCCATTCCTATATCTTAAACTAAGTACCGAACCACATGACTCTCCATTCCTATATATTTGCACGCAGTAGCTAGCCTGCAGTGTGCAAGCAAATTAAACCGCAACACCGATCCTGCCGGGTAAATAAATTAGTAATGGCGCCACGGGTACACTCCTCTTCTCCAACAACGACGTGCACGGGCGAGCGGAGGAAGGTGTTCACCGTGTGGATGAAGTCGCTGGTGCTCAACGGCCACGGCTGCACCGTGTACGACTCCGACGGCGGGATCGTCTACCGCGTCGACAACTACGGCTCCGCCAGGTGCGGCGGCGGCGTCTGCCTCATGGACCTCCACGGCACCGTCGTCCTAAACATTGTTAAAAGGGTAGATGCGAAACTAAGAGAAGTCGTGTAACGTTCGTTTCGTTTTCGGCGCCGATTATATGTAACGTTGTCGATGGCACTTGCTGCGCTTGCATGGTGACTGGCTGCGTGTGCAGAGGCTCACGTTCGGCAGATGGGAAGGGTACAGGAGATGGCCCGGCCAGACACCGTGCAGCCCCTTCCGGTGGCGCCGGCCGCCGGCGTCGTCGTGCGAGTTCTGGTGCGACGACACTGGGCGCGTCAGGTGGTACACCATCACCGACGAGCGCAGCAACGGGAAGCAGGGGTGCAGGATCGTCGATTCTTCCACCGGACTCGCCGTCGCGGAGGCGAAGAGAAAGACGACGGCCTGCGGGGTGGCGTTAGGGGAGGATGTGCTCGGAGCCTCACGCCGACCCCTCGCTCGTCATGGGTCTGGTGCTCGTCCACGGGCTCATGAACCATACCATGTGAACCGAAGCGACCAGGCTCGGTAAGCCGAGGCGACTCATGCCAGTGATGTACTCGGTACTCCTGCCGGAGTTGCTGGCCGACACGGGTCTGACAGTGATGTGCTGCTGCCGGAGTTGTACGGCACGGCACGGCTCTGTTCGCCGCAGCGAAAGCGAAACACGCGGCCGGGATCCCAACAGAGCACTTGCTATCGAAATAAATTACTAATGCCTAGTCTTGCTCAGGCTCGACGGGACGGCTGGCCAAGCTGATCGAGTCCGGCACTATTTGCTTATAGAAACGAAACCCGAATGAATAAAGGTTTCCAGCAAATTTAACTGGAAACCACCTATACAAAAGGCTATTCTTGTTACCACTATCTTCTCGGCTGCTTCTGTATGTACAATTCATCTAAAGCGTTATTTAGGCTACATAAAGTAGCTCAGCGATGTCTTCTGCCTCGACCCGCCTTCTCCGTAGAGGTCGTTCCATTGGACGAGCTCATTCATATTGTTTGAATCCGATGATATACTCGCACAAACCTAAACAAGGCCAGTCATGTTAGCAACACACACATTCGGATCATGAGCAGAGATTAGAAGACAAAATAAATGACAGTACAAGGTAGTGCAAGTGGCCGTGACATTTACCTGCTCATGTGCGTGCTTGAAATCACTAAACTTTAGGGAGCGAACGTCGCCGCTACAACACTGAGGTGGGGCTGGCCTATTTTCTGCTTCAGCTAAGGTTCTCTCCTGCATTGCACATAATAATCAGTTAGGTTTGTTTAAGTTAGCATTAAACCAAATTGGCAGCAAATCAAACTGAGTATACATAAAATAATGTATGCCACATCAATGCTTCTAGTAGCGCAGAAAATTTCATCCTTATTACATTGCTTATAATAATGTCCTAGACAGCAAGAGAACAGATAGGGAAATGTTCCAAGAATATCTGCTGACCTTCTTCTCCCTTTCAAGAATTTCCCTTATGGGGCAATGTGCTGCAGTTATACACAGGTTCTGCAAAATACTTGTTGCCATCAACACAAAGAAGAGAAATTCAGAAAGAGGAAATAGGATAAGAAAGAAATATCTTAATAGAATACCTTCAGATCACTGCCTGAATACCCATCTGTCAGGTTTGCTAGTGCCTCCAGATCTACATCATCTGCCAAATCTTCTTTTGCTAGTATTACACTAAGAATCTTTTTTCTGTTGGGTGCATCTGGCAAGTTAACCATCAACCTAAGGAGAAGTTGTGGCCGGCTTATTTATTACCATGTCACAGTTGGCAGAAAAGTAGCATAAACATGGAATGCAATTTACCTCCTGGGGAGCCTCCTGACGACAGCCTCGTCAAGATCAAATGGCCTATTAGTGGCAGCAAGTACTAAAACACGTTCTTTGTCTTTTGTCCTAAGACCATCCCAGTTCACCATAAACTCGTTTTTCATCTTACGCATGGCCTCATGTTCCCCTGGATTCTCACGTCTACCCAGCATGCCATCAACCTAATATACAGGACACAAATCAATGAGTAAGCTAAAACAGTGATACAATGAACTTATCATGTCATAGGTGATTAAGAAATTCATCACTAACCTCATCCACAAAAATAACACTAGGAGATATTTTGCTTGCAAGTGAAAAAACAGCTTTCACATATTTTTCTCCCTCTCCAAACCACTGTTACAGTTACAGGGTTGAAATCAGCAAAGTAAAAAGTACTCCAAAATGAGAACAAACTGGATGAGTATAACATTACACAAGTACCTTCGAAGCAATGCTTGACATTGATATGTTGATAAAATTAGCACCAGCCTCTGTCGCAACAGCTTTGGCAAGCATGGTCTTACCAGTGCCAGGTGGACCAAAAAGCAATATCCCTTTACATGGCTGGGGCAAATAGATGATCAGAAGTATGATTGGACACAGGTATGAGTCGGGAAAAGAAACATTACATTAAATGTAAAAAAAAATACCCCTAACATTCAGCATCCTAACTTTATAGCAATTCCTTTGTTTCGATTTTATTCAGGAATACAAGATAAGAAACACACAGAAGAATGATTTTGGTAAGGAAAGCCTCAACAATACCCCCAAAAAAATTACAAGGGGGGTATCATTGACAAAGTCAAAGAAAAGAAAACTGAACTCCAGGAAACAGAAAGTAATGGAGTTATTAGTGGGGAAAAAATAGCAAACCACCAATCTAATGCTAGATCTGTGTGTCCACAATCCACACCTTATGGATGACTAAACATACAGATACATTGGGCTTTCAAGAAGGGTCGCACTTCAAACAATAGTTTCACAAAAAAAAATGAAGTTTAGAGAATGGCATGTACCTTCATAAGTTGTCCTTTGGAGAATAACTCAGGCCTTTGCAAAGGAAGCATAACTAACTCCTTCAAAGTTTCCTTGACATTTTCTAATGCTCCAATATCCTCAAAGGTAACACCAATCTCATCTGGAGGGATGACGTCCGTAAGAAGACGTTTTTCAAATTCATTCTCCGTGACGACATCCTAACAATGGCAAAGAGAATGTAAGACAAAGGCAACAATTGTTTGGTAGAGCTTCGGCTCCAGCCAAAACAGCTTTAGTTGTGGCTCCATCAGTGGAGCAGATTCATTTGGAGAGTTGAAGCTGTTTTTTGGACCGTTTGGTAAAACAGCTTCTCCTTCTGGTGAAAAAGGATGAAAGGTTTAAAATACCCTTTTTTTCTTATTTTTCTCTCCTATTGTTTCTCTTCTCTAGAGATGGCAGCGGATCAGGTTCGGGTCGGATACCCGCGGGTTTCGGATCCTGCGGGTTCGGGTTTGGGGATGGTTTCTCACCCATGGTTTTCGGTTTCGGTTTCGGGTTTGGTATCAGGTTCAGTTTCAGGTTTGGTTTTTCACCTGTGGATATCCAATGGATATCCGAAATAAATCATTTGGAATTAAAACTCATGTTTTATAATATGCTAATAATAACTTGTTTACTTAGATTATTAAATCTATTCAAAATTGACTCATGAAAATATTTATTATTTATTGCCTCTTATTTATACATGTGTATATTTATCCGCGGGTTTCGGGTATCCATTCGGGTTTCGGGTATCCGTTCGGGTATCCGCGGGTTTGGTTTTGGTGATGGATTTCCACCCGAATCGGTTTTCGGTTCGGGTTCGGGTTTGGGTTTCGATTTCGGGTTTCGGTTTTGGGTGCACGGAGACTCCACCCGATCCGAACCCGACCCGTTGCCATCCTTACTCTTCTCCCTACCTTATCCCATCGCAGGCCACAACTCCCAGTGTCACCTCGCATCGCATCCCTACCTCTGTGCTACCCTTGCCGGCCCTCCCCGGCTCCTCCGTGCTTGCCCCGGCAGCAGCTGCCGTCGCCGTGTGCGACTCCGGTGGCTCCTCCACGACCGTCGCCCCAGCCACTCCACCTCTCCCAGACGTTGCGCTAGCCACTCCGCCTTGCCTAGATGCCGAGACTTTGGCTGCCTCCGCCCAGACGCCAAGACTCCGGCTGCCTCCGCCCAGACGCCAAGACTCCGGCCACCTCCGCGCGAGCTCAGCTCTACGCCGTACCGGACGTCGACCCAGGGACAAATCAGGCCACCACCAAGATCTGGCCCACTACACTGTCGCGGGAGCCACGTGAAGCTACCCTTTTGCAGCTCCTACCCTCTCTTCTCTCCTCTTCTCTCAGCGCGTTTTCCGCGGCTCCGATGGTGGAGAGGATCCGTTCGGTCGCCTTTGGTAGCCAGAGCTGAAAAACGGCTCCGGGAGCTGCCCCGGAAGCCATACCAAACAGCCCCTTATTTTATCATGGTAAAAGCAGATAATGAGACAACAAATTTATTTTGTTGACACTCAGTGTAGCACTATGTATTCTTTATAAATATAAGAGAACAATTATAGCATGCAGTCATAATAACATGAGGCTATCTTAATAATTCGAGAAAACATGTCACCTTGAGTGACTTCTTTGTGCTCTTCTTCTTAGGGTCACTTTGGATACTTTCCAACAAATCAACTCCATGCTTAAGGCTGCAGTTTAGCAAGCATCAGCAAAGCAGTCACCAGATAAAACTGGGAAACAGAGTTTCCCACAACAATACCAAGTTACAAACCAAGAAAGTTTAGATACAATACCTTTCACCGGAAAGGACAACTCTCGCATCCTTTCCAGGAGTTTGAATAGGGCGATCCTTGAGTTGATAACTCAAAGCATAACCAACTATTTTATCAACACCTGAAAACACAAGTAGCAGACTAAGGCTACAAAGACCAAATTATATCAAATCAATGAAGAAAGCAGGAGTTCTACTTACATTCGCTTGTCAGATTACGATCTTTGACACAAACCACTGATTCTAAATCAGTACATTCCATACCATGGCAGGTTAGAAACTGCATCCAGCAGCAGAAATATATTAGCGAAGTCTTACAATATCGCAACACAAGAACAGAAACGGCAGTAGCGTGAAGTAAAAAGCCCATACAGAAATCAGTCAATACAGTGCTTTTATACCATCCCAACCCTGTATATTAAGGACGTTGACTAAAAGAACAGCAGACCTATCCCCATTATGTCTATAGATTTGCAACAAGCAGGACACACACAGCAAAGGGATGTGCAGCCAAACAATTACTTTGACTATAAAATGAGAATATTAGCACTAGTGAGGTTTTAATGAAAAAGAAAAATTAAGCATTACAGTGTTACACCGATTATTGAATTCGGAAGGCTAACAGACCAGGCACCAGATTACCAGAGGAAACAAATGCAAATAAGTTTATCTATACCTAATAATAATAAAGAGGCAAAATTTCAGGCTCTTTTTTTTCGTCCATCCATTTGTTTGTCTGTCTCCCTTCGGATAATGGAAAGTTTCTTCCATCAGAACTTATATATACAATCCGTGCTCTTACGAGTTAGAATCCTAATCTAAATAGACCTGATCATGTTTGATATTGAATCCTAATCCTAATCTAAATAGAAAAGGAAAGTAAGAGTAAAAATTAGGCAAATATACAACCTTTAGTCCTCACGTTATGTCCTGTTGCAACGCACGGGCACGTTTGCTTAAAACTAAAGAGGCAAAATTTTTGCCCACAAAAAGATTTCGTTCAACTCTTCTGTATTTATTTCCACATCTATTTTTTTCAATCGCTGCTCTGCTCGTTTCTAACGTACGGGAGCTATCCTTGTTGCATGGTTCAATCCGTTTCCTTTTACGTGTGTGTTTCCGGTCTATGCGGTGCATGTTTCCCTCTTTACGTATAAGAATTTAAGTCGAGTTCTGGTCAGTGCAGCAAAATTATATCAGAACAGAGGGGTTTTAGTTTGGGTGAGGAAAAGAACACGCCGAACCCTCTGCCCAACAAGTCAGTTCGCATGAACCTGCCCATAGTGCTTCCACTGGGTCTCCTTGGCGATGACGACCCGGCAACATGTGTCGTAGCCTCGTAGGTGAGCCGAGGGTGGTTCTTGATCCGGCTAATGGCGTCCAAATCACATCGGAGCTCCGCCGCTGGAACTCCTTGTCAGGGAACACGGACCCGTGGCCGCGTTAAGCTCACTGCGGATGGCCGATCAATCGTCCGCGGTGCTCCGTGCTGGCATGCTCGGCTACTCTATTCAGCTGCTCTGTTCGGCGTTACGGGGCTCCGGCAAGCACAGGTGCAGGCACCGCGCGAATCCTAGGGGCGGTGGGCGGCGTTGTGGTGGGCCAAGGGCCAGCGGCCGAGGGGCGAGGCTCAGCCCCGTGAGGGCAACGGCAGCCGCCGACAGGCAGGGGGGCTCGGGGCTGAGCGGGCTGGGTGCCGCACGCCGGCACCGGCGAGTGCGAGATGCGAGCGGGAGGCAAGAGCGACAACACGTGATGCAAGCGGGAAGAGGAAGAAGAACCACGAGCAGTGCGTGATGGCGTCAGCGGCTGAGGCACCGAGAGATTCTATGATCTGCCCTACTCTACTCCTTACTGTGCTGTTTGTTGTTGAGCCAAAATTTGTGCCACCACTAGAGCCATGGCCCTACTGGCCCTAGGCCTGGTCCCGCCCGTGCCGGCGAGGACGACTGGATGAGCGCGAGCACAGGCCAAAACGAGGTGGAGCTCGAGCGCGACGACCATGTGGAGCTCAGGTGCTGACTGTGGGCCACGACAATGACGCATAGTGTGGAACAAACGATGGCGACGAAGCATAGCTTCGGCCGCGGGCCACAGGCTGCGAGGGCGAGGCGCGAAGCTTGACCGCAGCCGCAGGACACAGCCGCGAGGACGAGGTGGATCTCGAGTGCACCATGCTTTCTCAGGCTGTTTACGTCTGGGTTGTCTAGGTCTAGCATTGTTTTCTATTTTGTCAGGACACAGCCGCGAGGACGAGGTGGATCTCGAGTGCACCATGCTTTCTCAGGCTGTTTACGTCTGGGTTGTCTAGGTCTAGCATTGTTTTCTATTTTGTTTTCAGTCAAACAAGAGGTACTCTTATTTCTTAGCTTTTTATTATAGATAAGTATTTGGTCTAAAGTTAAATGAGCATGGCCTGGGGAGTTCAATTTATAAGATGAATTAAAGTACATGACGCATCGTTGGATAAATCTCCAATCTTTTCATATTCGTACGGGTTAGAGCAAAACACAGTCGATTAATTTGAAGGCGAATTGAAACACATGACACTTTAGCTTTCCATGTTCGTACGAGTTAGAGCAAACACACGGTCGATTTGAAGGCAAATCAAAACAATGACACTTTAGTTAAATAAATTTCAAGCCAAAATAAGTGACATTGCATTAAACCATGTGTCCCGTTGCAACGTACGGGCATTTTTGCTAGTCATAAATAATAAAACACAAAGGGCTATCTTCACGACACACTTACAGATTGCATTTTCAAAACATTAGCCTTTGCCTTAAGAATTTCAATGTCACGATCCAATAGCTGTTTCCACTGGGAGAGTTCTTTTTCATCCTGTAGCATATTTTAAAAAGTTAAAACTTGCAAAAGAAAATTCCCGAATATATATTATATACCCTCTTGAGAACGTGACAGACCTGAGGTGGTTCAATTGTCACTTTATTTGGGAAAAGTTTAGTTATATGCTTTGACATCTTGAGTGCTTCTTTATTTTTTTCACTCACCCGACCAAAGCTATCCTGCATCGAGAATACAACAGATTGTAAAATACAGCATAATAATTGTAAGGGTGCACTACAAACAAAACATGTAATTTGGTAACCAGATAGCTCAATCAAACAATGGAAGATGGCAACAAGTAAACAGAAAAAATGAAAGCACCATTTCCATTATAGTAGGTTGATACTGAGTGACTTTAACAGTACTCCCATCCATTCCAAATTATAAGTCGTTTTGACTTTTCTAAATAAGCTTTTGCTATGCACCTAAATATACGCTATGTCTAGATACTTAGCAAAAGCTATGTATCTAGAACAAACCAAAACGACTAATAATTGGAATGGAGGGAGTAAATTGCAATAGGTAGGAAACATTAACCCTCTATTATCCTTATCTTCTAATGTAGCAATGCAGCACATGGTAAACTGGAAATATTAACCCTCCATCCCACATCATCCATCTCATATCATAGTCCACAAACTAGCGGGAGCCAACTCACAAAAGTCTCGAGAACTTTAATACAAATGAATAACATAGTAGTATTTAAGGTAAGCAAATTCAATTTGAAAGGTAAGTAGAATCAACTATTAACTGCACCTGGAATGCAAGGTCAAGTATTGCTGCTTGGCTGTATGGGAACTTGAGCCAAGGAGACCCATTGTTGGACTGCAGATAATACAATTAAATAAACTTTAGTTATACAAGAAGAGGTGAACAATTAGAGATTTAGAGCTGAGCGTAAATTCCTTCCTCAGATGCAGTACCTTATCTTTCCGAGCATCCGTCTGAATCTGGGACCCAACAATAAAAACTCCAGCTGGGAAACTTTCAAGCTTATTCTTTAGACCATGGTAGGTGTAATTATTTCCACATATTTTCTCAACATCCTTCAGAAATAGGATTACAGGCTCATGTTGACTTTCTTCAGAGGCAAACTGCGAAGATAACCCAATGAGTAAATAATATAAAAGAAAACAAGATATCGATACAACCAAGTGCAGACTGCAGAAATCCTATCACCTCAAACACAACATCAAATGAATGTTTGGCTCTATCTTCCCATCCTGGACCATCGAGGCACAGAGAATCAACTGGCAGATAACAATGAACATACAAAGTGAGTTACAAAGTTACAAAGTTACAAAATAACAACATGCAGCATAAATTTCTGATAAGTCATAATGGTTTATAAAGATATAGAAATACAAGAGAGAATGCGAAACATACCAGAACAGAATAGGCCATGATCAAGCTCACAATTGCCTCCAAGATCAATGCCCCCAGAGATCTGTTTATCAAATCTGACTCCAACTTTTGAGGATCCATTTTCCGCAAAAGGAAGCCTCACTTCACCCTGTGAACCATAATCAGGAGCTCTGCAGATTGAAAAAGGGATAATAAGCCTAGACATAAGTAAATTATTATTTACACATGTAACTGAGCGACGCTCAGTCATAAGTTGGCACTTGTCAGACTAACAAGCATGAACTCAACATAGACGAGCACATGGTCTTTGTTCAATCGGGAAAACTATACAACCACAGATGAAGTACACAATTCAAGTGCCAAATATCAATTCAGCACCAAACCAGATGTATCATTTGCACAAAATAGAGTTGAAGATGGTTACAGTGAATATAAGTTATTATCCTGTACAAATGGTGATACCTACTTGACCTTGAATGATACTATCTATGAATCCCCCAAGCCACAAATGATTGATATTTTGGATCAAACTCATGAAACTTTGACCATCACTAACTTTTATAAATATTTAGTTTGGAAACATGGCACCTTAAAAATTACTTTCATAATCTAACGAAGCAAGCGGGTATATCAGAGAACCAATCATAACAATGCAACTCACAAACATACCTCGGTCCCTCAAGCATAAACCCTGATGATCGAGGAGGACCGATGTACCTCACCCTATCACCTGAACAAACCATGAGCAGGATTAGTACAGCCTGGAGTGAACAATGGTCTATATCTGATCGCAAGTGGTTTCATTATCACCATGAACATAGTGGAAAAATACTGCAATTTCCTGACAACTTTCTACAATGTAGATGAAGGCTAGCGTACTCAGTTTCACAATAAAACAGCATTAAAAATTAGGCAAGGCAAACTATGTAGATGACCTTACCTTTTTTGTATGGTTCTGATTCCTTTGACTTTGAAGGCTGTCCCTGAAACAAAGATAATCAAGCAAAAAATTAAACTGGAGCGATACCAAAAACAAACATAGAAAAGGATATTTCTATCCCTTTTTTCTTTTATAATTATTGTTTTCTCTTTCCTTCTTGGTAAACAATGTTATCAGATTTTGTCAATGTAATTCCTAGATTATTTGATTTGTCAAAAAAAAGGCATTACACATTATTCCTTCTTCCAAGCTTTTTGCACTAGATCTTTTTCCACCACATACAAGTATACAACAAAATCAATTTACATCATAACATATATATATTAGGCAGGCATCAAGATACGAAATTACTTAGTGAAAAGCTAATGCTACAGATTTTTTATGTGCTTGCTAATAGAAGAAATGCTGCAGAACCTTACTGCAATTTTGAGATGCAGATTACTTGAAGAGCCAAGTTTCTAATAGGAAGTGAAACATATCATGATTGCAATAAATAATAGCAGCATTACAAAATAATGTCAAAAGATCACAGTATCAGGAGAACTTGGGGCATGTTTTGGTTCTTCTGTGTCACCTTCTATGGCAATGTTAATGGGTAAGAAATTAAATAAGTAACCTTGCCCAATATTTGTTTCATGCATTTGTTCAGAGCAAAATGGCTCTCCTTCCCTAGCAAGGATTTCCTTTACCACTATAAAGTTAGGCGAAAAAACAAGCATGCCCTTGGCTGTGATGCAACATTAACTATCGCACAATAGTATCAGTACTAAGCAAAAATAACAACGTTAAGAAGCTTACACCAGACAGCAGTGAATAATCTATGACAAGCAGCTTAGCACCAAAGGATTTGGCAAGTGCCTTAACCAGTAATTCTTGGTAGATCTCAGACCCTATAAAAAGGCAAGTTGTTTTTACATGCATGCAGCAACAAAAGTTTTTAATTGACAATGTGGTGATCATATAGAGCAAGAGCAAATACCTGCTGGACCAGATAATAGTACCCTTTTACAAAGAGAAGATATATCCTTTGTCCACTTGGTGGATTCCTTGCAGCATAGGTTTACATATGCTGATGACAGGAGAACATTTTTGGTATTTTCACTGCAAGGATGAGAAGTTACTAAGAGATAGTTCATAACTACAGGATACCAATCAATCAACAGGCCATTAGCTTCAAGGGTGACATACTTGGGTAATCGGTATTTACCAGCCCTATTCAGTGCTACCGATTCATTACTAGTTAAACAAC
The DNA here is from genome assembly GCA_038087645.1 of Saccharum hybrid cultivar R570. NCBI lineage: Eukaryota > Viridiplantae > Streptophyta > Magnoliopsida > Poales > Poaceae > Saccharum > Saccharum hybrid cultivar. Next base: position 12,576,297 of record JAQSUU010000401.1, read on the forward strand.
ATTATTTAGAAATAAGAATTACAGATGCACTTGGATGCAGGATTTGAAATGCGAAGATAAATTTTAGTTATTATAAACAATCAAAAGAAATACAGCTCGACAGCAATATTACTCTTCAGTAACCAGTACTGTTGCATCATTGTAATTATGCCATGTCATTACATTAACAAAAAAAATGTGGTGTTGCAAATTCATACATTATGATGTTACTTAACGAACTGCAACATAAAAAAAATGCATAATGTACTGATATAACAGAAAGAGCGGCTGAAATGTGAGTGCATACCTAAGATAATATGGAAAATTATCAAATGACTCTGATATATCACTTGCACTTATAGCTGCTTTCTTCAAATCATCCTTCAAAAGTTGGTGCCGACCAACTGTCATATTTTCTTCAGAAGGGCAGTAGCTCTGTTCCCCCATAGTCTTAGATAAACTGCTGACTATCTCCTTATCTGTTCAAGACCAAACAGTAGATTTCACCTTAAAATTGTGATTCTATTTTAGTGCAGTGCATCATTGCCCAACAAATAAGGCTAAGAGCATCTCGAAGAGGCTCTCTACATGGCTCTTTACCACACAGATTAGAAAACAAACCAAAAAAGATGCTCCAATAGACTCTCTAAATCACTCTCCATGTCTCCATCTTTTTCACTCTCCAAAACCACCCTTCTCGCTCTCCACTTTTGGGGAAGCTACATGGCTCTCTAAATGCAATATATGGTAGTTTTCTCATGAATTTTTTCACATAAAAAAATATGATAAGCTATTGGAGTACACTAGAGAACAAAAATTGGAGAATCTGTTGGAGGCACGAGAGAATATTCATTGAATGGCGCTTCAAATAAAGATATAGAGATTGAAATTTATAGAGGCTCTTGGAGTTGTTCTATGGCTGCATAGAAATTCAATTCCTTAGACCCCATCTTGTGTGGGAGCTTTCAACACTAGGTTTTTAGTGCAGTGAAATTAAAATGTATCACAGATTTTCCATTGCTGGCTAACTCCTAATCTGTTCAAGACCAAACGGTAGAGTTTGACTTGAAACTATCTCTCATTTAGAGCAGTGCAATTAAAAATATCACAAAATCTTGAAAAGCATGAGCTAGGAAACATAAATAGATACTTAAAATTATCTTGAATGGCACATGCTAACCACATCATAAGTTAGCATGGGATCGATGGCAAGATAAAGCTGATACTGCCTCCGTCTCATGATACTAGGCGTAACTGCTTTTTCAGTGAGTCCCAGGATACAAGGCGTGTGACTCTTTGGATGCATGCAACAGCAAAGCGCGGTAGACTGTTTTGCAAGCAGAATTTACTGTGGGTTGTTGGACCTCCTCGTTCAACTCCGTCAAATTTGCATCTGCATGTATGCATGCGCTCGGAGCTTGGCGATTTGGCTAACGGCGCCACGGAGAAACATTTCATGCAATTAATCGGAGGTGGAACCCAAGGGAAATTTCTAGGAGCGAGCGCTAATTAATATGCTCCTTGGTCTTTGCGATTTCTGAGTTGTGCCTAATATCCTGAGACGGAGGGAGTATATAATAAGGTTCAGTGGCTCACCATGAGGAATCAGTGGAGGTCGGCCATTTCCAAAGTTAAATGGTGTTGATATTTTGGTTCCTTTAGACAATAAATGATCCAGTGTGCCTTTGACAACTGGATATTGTTCTTGTTGGATGACACATTTTGAACACAAAGATGATGTGCTTGCTTTTTCCTCCGGAAGTTGCTCAAATATCTGCCAGCACATTAAGGAATTTCGTATCCAAATGGATGTTTGTATACAGCATCAAGGGAAATAGATCTCAGAGAAGCACAGCTGGTGGTAGGAAAGGATACATAAGCATGCCTCCCAAGAGAAACAAAAATGACTTCATCACCACCGGTGATGGTGACTTTAGCAGTTTTGTCCAAGGCCTTCCCATTGACATGGACAACTTTGTTCATGTAGATCTCAAGGGCAGCACCCCTCTGGTACAAGAGGTCATCATTGAGAGTCAAAAACTCATAATACAGACAAAAGTAGTAGGGTATGTGCAAAGAAACACAAGGAAAATGTACCTTAACATGCTTCAGTTTGCAAATAAGTGACCCAGGAGATGTCTCGGTGAGTTTCAAGTCACACTTGCCGCCATGGCCAATAGTGAAATGAGCAGGATAAATTGGAATTGAGGGATACTGGAGATGAAATGGCAGATAATTAAAACAAAGAATTATAACTCCACAGCACACACTAACATGGTAGATAAATGGGATTCTGCCGATGTGAAAAAAGAAACGATTCTGTCTCCTAAGAGGCAAGGTTGGATAGCCTCTTCCCACCACCATCATTCATCAACAAGACAACCACTATGACATGTGTATGGTGAACAAGCACTAACTAGCCTATGAAAAGTATTAGGGGAATATGACGTAAATTCAGGTTTGCAGGGCTGCCGCCATTAAAAATGCATGTGTACTATTTAGACCTTTTACAAATTGTGAGGTGAAAATCTTCTGCGACATAAACAGTGAGCCAGCAGGGTAAATAGACTAATGGAGAATGCAGGACACAAGGAGCTTGCCATAGCTAAAGTTGACTATGACCCAAACAAACAATAATAGAATGATGATGATCGATAAAATACCAGCCAATTACAGGAATATATAACGTGCATTCAGGTATAGGTAGCATAATGCCAGGAGATACAGATAGCGTACACTTGAAAGGAGCATAAGAGCATTATACTTCAAACTACACCATGTTATCAAAGTTTGACAAGATACAATAACAATGCAGCACATAATGGTTTCATGTTGCCACCTGACCTCATGCATGAAGTAATACAGCACACCAATCCGCATTAGCTCTAGTAGCCAGTTGAGATATTTTGCTCATTCAGAAACAAAGTTAGGAATGGAATTTCAAAGCAACCCATAACAAAAAAAAATTGTGATTTCAGTCCAATATTTGTTTCAGGGTGAAATGGTTTAGAACCCATAACAAAAAAATGCGCTCACTAGATAGTTGCTGGCAGTACAGTACAGTATAGTACAGTGCAGTATATGATGATTTGGCTACAACGGTTCAGTTGTCCACTCAATAAATTACAGTACAGCCTAGATGCTTGACTGAGTCCTTTTTACTTAATCTAAAAAGATGATGAAAGCATGTGAGGCCTATCATTTCCACTGTTCCAAGAGTTGAATAAGCAACCAACCTCAGAAGACTGGGAAATCAATCTACCCCAGGCCTCAGCGCGGCCACTGGCGGGCCGCGTCTTCCAGAACGTCCCCTCGTCCGTCGGGAACGCCCTCACCGGCCGATTCTTCTTCCTCCTCCCTGGAACCAAGAAAACCGCCACCAATCAAACCCAACCTTAAAGATACGTCGAGTCGAGGCGGCACAGCAATCGCGGGAAACCCCCACGCACCTGCGGAATTGGAGACGGTGGAGGACGCGGCGACGTTGACGGCGGGCGGCCTCGCGACGCCGTGCAGGTTCTCGACGGAGCTGTCGAGCACGTCGACCGCGGCCGGGTCGACGCCCGCCTTGTCGCCGGGGTCGTCCGCCCGCGCAACCTGGCACGCAAAAGCAGCGGCGGCGGCGTCAGATCAATCAACCCGTCCGTGGCCCCCACAGAAACCCCGCACGAATGGACGAAGCGAGACCTTGGCGCGCTTGGCCGATCGGCTCCGGGACGGCGGCGGGGGCGGGGGCGGGGTCGACGCGGGCTCCGCCGGCGCGCCCGCCGTTGCCGGGGAGGCCTCGTCGGACGGGCCCCGGCGCTTGGCCGCGGAGCTCCGCCTGGTGTCGACCATCGCGAGGGAAAGGGGGCGGGCGCGGGTCTCCCCCTGGGGCCCGGATCGGAGACGCGAGCGGCGGCCGGCGCGGGGAGGGGACTGGAATGTAATTTCTCTTGTCGGCGACGGGGACGGGCGAGATGCCTCCTCCTCCCTCTCTCTTCCGTTTACGGAACGCGCAGCAACGACGTGGGGCGCTCCGCTTATATACTCCCGCCCGGACGGAATCGATCCGCGGCGCGGCGGTTCACGGCAAGCGACGGCTCGGAGAAAGAGAGAGGAGAGCGGCCCCCACCTACTTTTGGGCCGCTGCCGACTTGCACTTGCCACTCCAGAGGGCAAAGGTGAGGTGAGGTGAGCTGTCCGTCCTCTGGAGGTGGACTGGGCCCGGAGGGCGAGGTGGACTGGCGGCACTGCTGCCGTGCGTGCGCGCTGGCCGCCGCTGCGTGCGTCAACGAATGGTGGTGGCTGGCGAGCGTGGTTTAGGTAGAAAGTAGAAACGCAGGCGCCCAGCGCCCAGTCGGGGTTGGGGTCGGAAACGACGGTGGTCCGCTGCCGCTTTCATCCATCGGCACGGGGCAGCCGGGGAGATGGGACGGTTTCTTCGGATGCATCTCCGGCTCCACCTTTCTCTGTACACCGGGATTTGATTACACGCGTGTGTCTTGTTAGGCGAATGTTTATCCGTCCGACAGTAAGACAGAGTAGTAGTAGGTAGCACAGTTTTTTCCAGTGTGGGATGATTTTTTTCACACACATCTATGGACACGTCATCTGTCGCCGAAAAATTGTATCATTAAATCCTTAAAAAGAATAGCAACACTCAAACCAAGTCAACAACTTCAAATTGGATGGATATACTCAACCACAGAAAACTAACCAGCTTTAAAGAACTTGGGTGATGATTGTTTCACAATCGGGTGTGGCTCAAGCTTTTGCACGCAACTTCCAACAAATTTTGTTACATATTTTATCTACCGAAGAATTGTAACTGTTTTCTGCATCGGCTATAGTCACTAAGAGTGTTTATCAGATCAAAACATCCCCTTTCCTAAAATGTCAATATAGAAGATTTAGAAAATCAAATTAAAGAGAAAAGGGAATGCTTTGTTGGAGTAGGCGGAGAAAAGCTCCACCCATTCCCCCATTTGTTGACGTATGGGACCCATATATGAGTGACTCAATTTAAAATTTTCTTTTCCTTCTAAATTCGTTTCCACTTTATTACCTCACATATCTTCTTGCCCGGTGCACCGTAGTTGCTCCCGCAAGCCTGTTCCTCACGGCCATCCTAACATGGCGTCATGCTTGCCCGCAGCAATCCGGATGTGTCGGCGCAGCTGGCCACACATGTTCCAGCCCATTGTAGCGGCTGGTGTCTGGTGTGGCGACATGGTGAAGCTAGGAGACATGGCACGGTTGCCAAGGGGTGTGATGACGGCTCGCTGGCCATCCAGTGCGGCGTGGTGAATCCACCTTGATTGTGCATCGGCACGACTACCGTACTTGCTACTTGCTCTAAGGGACAAAAAGCTCACTTAATAATTGAAATCAGGAAAATATGAGTAGTTAGACAAAAGAAATGGTGAGCACTTGGCAAATATGTATATGGCCATCATACATGAAAAATCCACAACACAAGGTGCGTAGTTTCCATCCACTAGGCTCCACCCTTAATTACATGAAAATCCAGTGCCCAATAGAGGTCTCGTTATGAACGCTGAACATTGATCTACTCTACTCCCTAATCATTGATGTACAGTAAAGACATGTTTGGATGGAGCCCTGGCCAAAAATGCCTCGCAGATATCCTTGCATGTGATCTTCCTAGGATATATTTGATTGAGGTCCTAATATAATTGCTAGACTGTAGTTGCTTGTACCTGCTTCCTGGTGCTAGGCCATCCAAATCGATTGCCTGGCTGGCTTCGATTAATACTCCCTAATCACTTTTCCCAACTACTGTGCACACATGCAAATCTTCAACCAAACATTGCCTTCCCCTTTGGCCATCTAGGCAAGGTGCCATGTTACCAACCAAACGCTACTTTAAATTCCACATCTGCATGACTAGGCAATTTTACAACTGTGTATAAGCAGTCCACAAGCAGGTCTTAAGTCCAGGCAACTTATCCAGGGCGCCGTATCTTGTGCCTTTTATTATGTGAACGGCGAAGGTGTATCCTTTTGCTAGATGGGTTAAGAACAACGGTTTCGATTGCTTACATTTCTATGCACACAAACAATATTACATGAAGTACTTTCTTATCCAATGGATAAATAGATGTCTCACCTTGTCTTGCATGTGTAGTTTGATTAAACCTAACTTCACAAGTGTGTCATGTCTTCTACCTTTTGTGGCCCCTAGCCTAGGACCTAGATCCGCCCATGCCGCTAGGGGCTCGAGATGGGATCGCTAGCCATAGCCTGGGGGCAGGGGCAATGCCAGGTTCAAGCTCCCTGGTGCCTTGGCACCATGGTAAAAAAAAGGTTTACCACTTAACACCCTCATTTTTGACATATACGTTGATAAGACTGTGTAGAGTATTTAGACGTTGCACTAGGGTGAATTCGCATGCAGGGATGGCCGAAATGGGGTGCTAGCCAGATGGGGGCAATGGCTAGTGAGCGACTAGGGCTGGCCAAACTGGCCAATCCGTTCCTGAGTTTCATTTTCTTCTCGGGTGGATCGACAAGTAATGTTTTTCTCATAAACAATTATTAACGTCAATAACTTCTCTCGCATATATAGTCACCTAAGTTTAAAGCGCGTCGTATATCATGCCTTTTGTCACGTAAAAGGGAGAAGTGTAGATGGGTGACAAAGACGTGTCCCTTTCCTTATAGTTATGTGCACGGAGGAAGTGGTATATGCAAGTGTCACCGTATATGTACATAATTAAAACTTTTTACTTTCTTATCTGGCAGACAAGTAAATGCTCATAAAAATACTAAACATTGATATACCTTATCATGTGTGTATAGACCAACCATCAACCTAAAGTTTAGAAGCACGTCGTGTCTAGTGTTTTTTGTCACGTAGTAAAGGGCAAGACTGACTCCTTTTGCTAGATGGGTTACATAACGGCGTGTCTTTATTAGAGTTTCGATGCACACAATGTACTATTTATGTAAGAGAACATACATAAGTTTACTTATAGCATTATTACTTAACAGACACTTCCATCGTCGCAAAAAAAACAAAAAAAACGGACACTTCTGTTTGACATTATTATGCTTTGCTCGACAAATTAGGGCGCTGTTCGGCAGGCTGTTTTTTGGCTTATAAACCGGCTATGGCTGATTTGCTGTGAGAGAAAAACACTGTTTCACGGCTGATAAGCCGTGCTGATAAGCTCAGCCGAACATGTTGTAGATTTCCTCTCCTAGGGGGCAATTTCCTAACAGAAAGTGAGTATTTTCTACGGCACAAACAAGTGAGTGGCTTCTAGTTTATCGGCCGGCCGGGAGCCCGGGACGAAGTGGTGGTACGTGCACACAGTTTGCTTTGGCTAGAACAGAAGAAAAACACACCTTGCAAGATTGCAAGGACAAAATAAAACTCCATAGAAAAATCACCTTGCGAGTACGTACAAGAGAAGAGGCTAGAAAGAGCGCATCCTCCTTTCTTGAATCATGCACGTGAATTCACCTCACGGAAATCGTGCACGTGACTACTCTTGTTCAATCAATCAATCAATAATCACCTTTTACTGTTTCTGTGGCGGGCGACCGAGTCGCTGGCCGACTGTACTACTATCCGGTAGCGGAAGCAGCACGTGTTAGGCGTGCTGCGCGCCGGCGCCGGCCGGTAGCCCGTTGACGCAGGGGCCGGGGCATCCGGGCAGGGCAGCCCGTCTCCCAGCCAGGGTTTTTTTTACCGACCGGTTTCCGGTAACCGCTGGCCTCCGGTAGCGGTAAACCGGCCCGGTTTACCGGTAACCGGTCGGTAACCGGTCGAATTCAAAATCAAATTCAAACCCTGCTTCGGTTCGGTTCGGTTCGGTTCGGGTCCGGTTTACCGGCCGGTTTGGAGCGGTAACCGGCCGGTTTGACCGGTTTACCGCTCGGTTTGAGTTTGGAATTTTCTTTTTTCTTTTTTTTCAAACTTCTATACGTATAAATAAATACTAAACGAACTCGAATTTGAAAAATTTTTACACCATTGGCTTCTATAAATCATGAACTATTTTTAGGAATTTTTTCAGCATTTTTTGTTTTTTTCAAATTTTAAATTTGAATTTGGGGGCCTTAACGGGCCGGGACCGGGATTTTTTTTCTTTTTTTTCAAACTTCTATACGTATAAATAAATACTAAACGAACTCCAATTTGAAAAATTTTTACACCATTGGCTTCTATAAATCATGAACTATTTTTAGGAATTTTTTCATCATTTTTTAAAAAAATTTTAAATTTGAATTTGGGAAATACCTAACCGGACCGGACCGGAACCGGACCGGCCCGGTTAGGGCGGTTACCGCGGTTTACCGCGGTAAACCGACCGGTTTTTTTAACCCTGCTCCCAGCTCGGCGCCGGCAGTGTGGGCGTGTGAGGAGTAGAGAAAAAGGCGAGGAGAAAAGCGCCCCATGCCCATATATACGCCGGCCGTCCCCGGCCTGTACGTGACGACCGCGACGTTGCCGACAAAGGAGCACCGAGACAACGCCGGTCGGTCCCCCAGGGCCCAGGCCCCACCACCGAGGTCAGGTCTGCCAGATTGCCTGCGCTGTCCGTGTCTGATCTCCTGACGACCGCGCGGTGGTGGAGGTGCAGCTCGGTCGACGGTCGTCCGTCGCAGAGCGACAGCGACGCTGGGCTGGAACACCTCTCGTCCCGGCTAGTGGCGCACGAGCTGCTTCGATTCCTCACCGAGGTATTGGCACGAGAATTGAAGACGAGGGTTTTATCTCAAGTTCCCTCACACATTAAACACCATATATCTTCTCCACTCTCCCTTCCCTCGTAGGATTTTTCGTATAATGATGATGATGAAGCGTACACATTAAACAGTCTTTTCCTATAATGCATGCTGCTTTTTATGATTGTGAGGTTGAGAGATAAATCTTAAGAGTTGGCAACCTGATTGCCAAGAACCTCTCGGGATCCCGGCCACATTGAAGCAGATAAGGCCTCGTTCGGTTATTTAGGGATGAATCCCTGGAATGACTCCTAGTTGAAATAGTTCACTAATTTGTATAATTTTGAACACATGACTATAAAATTAAACGGTAATGCTATGATTAGGGCGTTCGTCCAGCGCGTGCGCCCAAACGCCCCCGTTTCTGGACTTGCGCAGCGATCGGGCCCAACGAGCAATCAACTTGCTTCCCTCTATGCTTTCTCCTCCATCTCTATCTCTACGCCGCGATAGAAACCCCACCGACATAATTCCCCACTCGCTTAGCTCGTCACGGTTGCACTGCATCGGGCGCCCGCCCCACTTCGCCTCGCACTGCACACTGCGCGGCGCTCCCATCCCCCTCCGCGCCGCGACTGTCGCCATGCCGCATCCACTCCTCCAGAACCTCGTCGACGCCGGCGTGACCGACAAGTCAAACATTTTTGGCGGTGCGGGGGACGACAACTACGACCTCATTCGGGCGCTCATCTATGCGGACCACCCTGACGAGGACCTCGACCTCGGCGTGTGGAAGCTCTTGGCCGTCACGACACTCTCCTTCACCAGCGTGCCTGCGCTGCTCAAGTACCTCTTCCAAGGAGCAAGGTGATAATTCCACAGTGCATGTTGCAAGCTTATATTTCAAGTCACTACTAGGAATATCCACTTCTATAACGAGCAGCTTTCGTCACTGAAGGAGCTAAATTCGTTATAATTTTAGTTTTATGACGAAAAACGGTTCATCATAGAAGTCATGTCATAGTTGAAATTCTATAACGAATCCGAAAATATCATCATAGAAGTGGCTTGATCTGTGACGAAAAATAGATCGTCATAGAACTGTTTTGACATGCATGGTAGGGGGCTGCCACGCTGGTTGACGCTTCCGTTGGAGATACTTTCCACGTGTACATGCTATAGCCCACGTGTACATACTATAGCCGGTTTGCATTGGAGATGATTCGAGTACGTGTCACATTCTTATTGTACAACGTGGTTATCTCTGGTTATTGCACGTTTTAGGTTCTTACTAAACCAGGTATCAGGTCCATGTTGTTCGACATGTCAGTTTTCTATTGGCACACGTGTCGTGTTGCCGTTGGATCACGTGTCACTTCTTCATTGGATCATGTGTCATATTTTTATTAGTCCATGTGTCCGTTTTTTATTCGACCACGCGTCACGGTGTTGTCCGTCCACGTGTTGTATGTAGCAGAACCTCCTAAATTATATGGCCCACATGCACCTGTCATTGTCTCTAAGACCTCTGATGGCTATGCATGTACACCAGATAACTAAGAAGATCTGTCGGGTGCCCTCGTAGGACCCCGATTCAACTACTTTTGACAACTCATACTAGGATCAGCAAAGGAGTAACTACAACATTACAATATTTGTTAAAAAAACTTTACATCAGAGTGCGGAAAAATAACGGCAATGAATTTATAAATCATGATTAAGTTAGTTTTTTTTACAAACTTAACTTGTATTGCGGAAGTCAAGTAGAACTACAGAAGACAACTTAAGCAGAACACCTACATCATGAGTAGAGAACCAAATCATGTCGAGCCCACCGACATGACTTGATTAGCAGCAACAGTCAGCACCTGCAACAGGGGTTAACAAACACTGAGTACTCAATTGTACTCCGCAAGACTTACCCGACGAAAAAAAGACTCCAAGGATATGCTGGTTTAAGAGAAGTAGTGAAGCTAGAAAAGAGAAGTTTTGTAGAAAAGCTTACTACCAGTGGATCCTTACTTTCAATTTTTTAATTAAGTTTTTGCCTTTAGTTTTAGTATAGCCTAATTATAGCCAACTTTTGCACCTGTATCTATCTCAATCATAAATATAAGCATTACACTTGTTATTCACTTCTTTTCTATCTCAAGTCCAACAGTAACCATGTTCCAGTTGTTGCTACGATGTTGGTGCACAATCAAGACTCCTTTCTCGTGGAGCAACGACGATTCGAACCGCTTTGTAACACCCCGGGTGTTATAGTTGCTAATTAATCTGCCATGTCATCATAATGCATCGCAAAGCATCCATAGTTAGGTCAATCTTGTTATGCATCAACTAAAATGAGTTTACTTATCTAGATTGGATGTGCTTCTCAGTGGTGTGCTCCGAACCGAAAACTCTAATTTCAAATGCCACAGCAAATACTTAGTACATGCCCTGCGTAATTTGAGGTGTGTGACTGTGTTACACACTAGTGTCAAATGTAGGGTACGAGCTCAAGTGCAACACATAAAATGAAGCTCCAAGTTTGAGTTTGAGTTGGAGTCCAAAAACTTGTCACGAGTTTTCCGATTCGAATTTAAATTCAAATTTGGGGAAAATGTAAAAGAATTTCAAAAGCTAAATTGGTCAACCAAGAGTGGCTTTTGGTCAACCATATCATGTTGGTCCAAATGATGCCCTAGGGTGATGGTTTGATCATTAAGTAATCACTAATTAAAGTAGCAACAAATTCCAATTGCAAATTCCTCCGAAAACCCTAAATTTCAAAACCTTATTTTACTACTTTTGAAATAATTCAAAATCTAAGCAAAATTTTGGAAAAAGTTCAAAACCAAGTTTGTATAACTTTTCAAGGGCTACAACTTTGGTGTTTTGAGTTTTCAAAGTTTTAGTGTAAAATGTGGAGCAATTTTGAAAATAAACAAATTTTAGATTTGACCCCTTTCTGTCCCCAAACTAAGATTTCAAAATGGAGGCAAAATTTGAAAATGTTTTGAACAGCAAAGTTGTAGGTCTTGTCTAGATGTACAACTTTGGTGTTTGGAGATTTTGAAGTTTCAATATAAAATCCAAAGTAATTTCTAAATTACCAAATCCCCAAAATGTGTACCCTTTTGAATTTAAACTCAAATTTCAAAATCCAGTTTGAATTTGAAAAAGTGTTCAATATAAAACTTGTAGAGCTTGAAATTCTGAAGATTTTATATCTTCAGAGTTTTTCGAGTTTCCACATGAATTTTAGAGTAATTTGAGAAAACGGTTTGAATTTCAAATTTGGGGGGACAGCTACAGTACTCCGGCGAATCACGCTCGGGCAGCGCACGGCATGGGCGCCGGCGAGCCGCCGACGTCGCGCTGGCCGCTTCCACGGCCTTCCATCCTGCCACCGCGACCACAGGGACCGCCTCGCGCTCTCCAGCTGCTTCTTTGGCTTCACAGCTCTATAAAAAGACCGTCACCGCCACTGTCGCCGTTCGGTTTCACCATCGCCGTCGCCACCGTCCTCCTTTCGCCAGCTAAATTCGCCCTCCCTGCTCCACCGCAGCCATCTCCATCTCGCCAATCGCTCCGCCATCACCTTGCGAACCTTTTACGCCTCTCGGTGTAGACGCTACCACTCAGGATCGCCGGGGAGCCGTCGTCTTCCACCTCGGGTCGCCGCCGTCCCAGGTGAGCTCCGCCACCGTGGCCAGCCACCTCCAGTGCCTTTCCGCTGCAACCGATCACGCCTTTGTGATCGTGGTACGCCCTTGGTGCTCCCTGACCACTTAATTTGAGCTTTACACCCTTGTTTCGTCGGGTCATCGGCCACCGTGACCACCGTGCCACCACCGTCGTCGGTGAAGGGTCACCGGAGCTCGAGTCGGGCTGTAAATTAGTAAAACGGAGTCGTAGGAAGGTGTAGTTGGTGTTGGTCGGGTCAGTTGGTCGACCGATGCCCCGGTCACCGGCCGGCCACCGCGCGGGGGTGAGTGAGCGCGCGGGAGTGAACGAGAGAGTGAGAGGAGAGGGATGACAGGCGGGGTCGGGCTGTCAGTGAGAGAGATGGAGAGAGAGAGCCGTGCGCGGGCGGAGCAGGCCACGCTGCTGGGGCGAGCGTGGGTGTGCGAGCGGGCCGCTCAGTGGGCCGAGCCGGAGGAAGAGAAGGAAATCGGCTCGGTTCGGTTTTTGTTTTTCTTTTTCAAAATTTTGAATAGTACTGTTATTTGTTTATTGCAGTAAAAATATTGTAGAGCTCCAAAATTCATAAAAATTTTTGTGTGAGCTTCTCAATGTGTAAACTATCTAGGAAAAATGTTAAACCCTAAATTTTATTACTTTGTGTAGTAGATTTAATTAGTTCCAATAAAGATTAAATGCAACTTCCATGAATTTTAATAATCAATTTATTAATCCAAAAATTATGAAATTTATTGTGACACTATTTTAGGTCATTCTTAATCCATAGAAAAAGTTTAAGCTTGTTTAGATAAAGTATGATCAACTATTAATTATGCCCTAATTAATTAAATAGTAAATAAATGTTAATTTGATAACTTTAAGTGTTGTGTGCCCTTTTGATTGAGTGATGTCCTTAGGTCACTAATCTTGGGTGATCTTTGGCACCTTAATTTCATGTTTGAGCTCGTTAGTAACTTGCTTAGTGATAAAAGCTGGTATCGCTGGAGTTATCGCTTCTAGTTAGTAGGTTTACTGTTTTGCGACTGTACCGCGAAGGAAAATGCACTCGAGTCGTAAATCATGGCATATCATCATCAAGCATCATGTTTATCATCGAGCATCATGTTGAAGCAAGTTATGTACTCGTGTAGTTCCCGCTTTCGAAGAAGTCAAAGTTGCCGAGCAAGCTTCCAGAGAAGAGATATCGACGGTGGGTTCCGGACCAGAAGTTGGAGTCTTCGAGTCTGAGTCAGTCGTCGTGTCAGAGCAAGGCAAGCCCGGTGCATTTAAACCCTACCTTGAGTTTTACAAATTTTTAATATTTATATTATGGTTTATTGCATTAAGTAATTAGGAGTTGAGTGATAACCTAATTGTTGCATTGTCATCCTTGATTATTGCGATATCAACCTTGATACCTGTTTTACTGAAAATGCGTAGTATGCTTCGCTATGCTTAGAAGTTAAGCTTTTAAATGAAATGTTTACATGGCCATGATGGCATACTTAATGAATATTGAAAGATGAGAATGAATTTGAAAGATCGGGCGGGTGGTTTGGCCACCGCTAACATGCATTGGGAAAAGAGTCTCAATGTAGTGTTTCCGCCTTGTCAGTTAAGGACCGTCCGTTGTAAGCCTGCTTGTGTTTCGAGACTTTGCAACTAGCCTCATGCCTTGGGTAAGCCTAAAATGTTGGTGATTCCATTACGAGAACGTCTAACCTCGCACAGGGAGTGGAGAGATGGCGGGAGTAGCGTGTACCCTCGGGGCTAGAATCGGGTCGGGTTTGAGGAGTACTGTACTCTCGGGTGGCGATGGACACGTTCTGGTTTTGGGAGATCTAAATGAGGGTTGATATATGCAAGATTCGGTTCTACATATGTCATGATGTTAGAGATCCCCAGCTGGGTATAATCGGTTCGAATCATCGTTTGCTCCTCGGTTATGGAGACTTGATCACCTGACTTACATCGTAGTTAAGAACTGGAATTGAAAGAAAGAATGAGAAGGGTTTTGATGATAATTACTTTGATCTAGATTAGGATCACCTAGAATTGGTTAATGAACCATCAATGGTAAAAGTAAAATATTGAAGATAAGGACTTACTTTAGTAAGCTTTTCTGCAAAAGAAAATTTGATTCTGGAATACCCGTACCTTGATTCCCTAAAGCTAGCATGCCCTTGGAGTCGGTTTCTTAGTCGGGTAAGTCTTGTTGAGTACTCTCGTACTCAGGGTTTGTTGAACCCCTTGTTGCAGGTGCGGTTCATGAACAAGTCTGCTTTGAGCCTTGTTGCATGACCGTCGTGGCTGAAGAAAGTGACGACGAGTAGACTGTGTGGCCTTTGGGCAAGGCATCTCGCTTGTGTGTTGTAATAAAGTTACTACCGATACTTCTCTACTACTAGTTTGTAATAATGCTACATAAGGTTTGAGGTTTGAAAACTGGTTTGTAAACTTAAGTTATTGTAAGACTTCTGCTACTTTACTCTGTTGAATATTTTGAATAAACTGTTGTAATATTGCAATACTCCTGTGATTGGATCCTGTTCGGAGGAAAACAGGCCTTTTAAGTTATGAGGAACATAAGTACGGCTGTCAGAGGTCATTATGACGATGACGGGTACATGTGGGCCATCATAATTAGGAGGTTCTGTGACACGCTTGATCTACCCAGCTGGGGCTTCCTAACCACACGATATATGTAGAACCAAATCTTGCATATATCAACTCTTACTTGGGTCGTCCAAAACCAGAACGTGTCCATCGCCACCCGAGAGCACAGTACTCCTCGAACCCGGCCCAATTCTAGCCCCGAGGGTACACGCTACTCTCGCCATCTCTCCACTCCCAGTGCGAGGTTAGACATTCTCGTGATGGAATAACCGAAGTAAGGCTTACCCTTCCTTAGGTATGTGACTAGTACTATCCAAAACTCCTTAACTCGAGGGCCAACAACGGACGGTCCTTAATTGACACAGACGGGACCAACCACCAAAGACGATTCCCATGCCCCGTCCGGTCTCAAGTTCATTCTCATATTCATTTCCACATGCTCTCATGACCTGTCATTAGGTCAGGAGAAGCAAAGAATAAACCTGTTCTAGTGATCAAAGAAAATATTATTCGACTTCTACCGAAGTCTAAGCATTACTAAGCATAAAATATCGACCTACATATACTTGTGGGATATCATCTGGATATAAATGTAGATCAAGGTAATCATGCAGCAACGGTATCAACAACTCCTACTAACTTAATGCACATTACACTAGGCTCTAAGTGTAATAAAGCATTTATAAAATAGAAGAGTGGTTATATGTCCGGGGCTTGCCTGCGTTGCAGCGGTGGTTAGTTCTCGTAGAAATCAAGTTTGACACCAATACCACGGGTGGATCACTTTCTCCGAAGCTTGATCGACATGATCCAAAACACTCATACAAACTACACGTATATAAATGATGCGAGGCTTAATAGGATGGAATGCATGCCATGATGCATGATGATGAACAAGGCATAGTATGCAAGAGATATTTAGAAAGGATAAA
Organism: Saccharum hybrid cultivar R570; assembly: GCA_038087645.1. Taxonomy (NCBI): domain Eukaryota; kingdom Viridiplantae; phylum Streptophyta; class Magnoliopsida; order Poales; family Poaceae; genus Saccharum; species Saccharum hybrid cultivar. Next base: position 12,592,172 of record JAQSUU010000401.1, read on the forward strand.
CATTAGTTTTCTATTTTGAGTACAACTTTCCTTCGCGGAACAGTTGCAAGCTAACAAGGTTATTTAAAGGTTAACTAACCGTAACTTTATTTTTACCCAAGAGGTTGCATCTAATAACAAGTAATTCTTCCACAAGACCACTAATTACTTACATAAGAAATCATTAACCAATAATGATCTATGTTAAACATATTAATTATCATTAATAATTCCTAGTTAACAAGTTAATCATAAATTCAAACAACTAATTAAAATGCCAAGGGTTATTGCATGTTAATTACCCAAGTTCATCAATCAATCCAAAAGTCACACAAAACCCTAATTGATTAAAGGTCGTTATTGCTTTTGTTAATTAATCAATTAAACCATAATTAGAAATTTAATCAACTTTCTCCAAAAGAGCTCAAATTTTTATTTTAAGAAGCTTACATCATAACTAAGTGGCAAAACAATTTTCACAATTTTTGGATAATTATATAAGCCTTGAAAAACTATGGAAAAGCCATTTATTAATTAATGGAGCTAATTAATTAACTGACTAAAAGTAACTAAAATTGGTATTTCATATTTTTCCTAATTATTACACAGTACAGAGAGGTTACACAAAAAATTTTACCATTTTTGAAGCTATAAACAATTCACAACAAAATAAACAAAGATTGTTACTATTTAGCATTTTCAGAAAAGACTAAAACATAGAAAAAGGAAAAGAACTGTCTGGGCTCAAAGCGACCCAACACGGCTCGGCCCACCCAGAAGAAGCGGCCCAAGCACGACGCGGTGGGACACAGGCCGGCCCAGGCGCGGAGGTGCGCGTGCGGCCCAGCTGCGCGGGCGGCTTGGCGATTTAGCAAAACGGCCCCCTACGTTAATCATAAATCAACCCGCAGTACAATAATACTATTCACCTGAGTCAGTTACTTTGCAAAAAGGCCCCTGGACTTGCTTCTATTCACGTGCGATATCCCTCTTCTTCTTCCCCATCACAGGCAGCGCAAAGGAGATGGTCGGGGCTCGCGGGGCTGGCCGGTGGGTGGCCGGCGGTGGCAGAGGAGAGCAGCGCGAGCACCAGTGTGCCCGCCTGCACCCATGGGCACCTGCGGTGTGGCCTGAGATGGCCTGTGGCACACCGGCCATGGACGGCGCGGCTCGCGCCCGTGCGGCCCGACTGCGGTCGTCTGTAGTGGCGGGCGAGGCCGGAAAAAGGGTGTGAGGAAGGCGACGCTAGCGGAGGAAGGTGGTAGCAGTGACATCTCGGCTAGGCACAATTGACGGCGGCCCGGCCACGCGTGCGGTGGCCGAGGCGGGCGGCTGCACGGCGACAGTGGCATAGCCGGCGGCTCCCGGCTCAGCTGAGGTGTGCCGCGCCAAGAGGAAGGCAAGGCGGAGGTAGTGGTGCCGATAGCTGGGCACGGGGAAAGATAGAGTGGTGATGGCGGCGGTGGCCGAGCTTGGTGCCGGCCATGGCATCTATGCTCTGTGGCGGCGACGAGCAGAGCAGGCAAGCGAGCGAGAGTAGGGCAGCGAGGGAGTGGGCTCAGGCGCATGCTCTGGAAGGGCAGGGGCGCGACCACCCAGCGGTATGGGCGATGACCACGCGCCAAGCGCAGCGTGCTCGGGCAGCGCCATGGCCAAACTGGTCACGGTGACCACGTGCAAGGCAGGGACAGTGGCCATGTGCTCCTTTTTGAAGCACCGCGTAGTAACTTCCAGGTAGAACTAGGCCAAGACTCCTATACAAAAGATCTTCATCCCCCTTCACTCTCCACTTCTCATTAAGGTACTGTGGTCATTAGTCACATGGATCAAGAGATCAATAGCACCAAAAATTGCAGTGCCAAAGCGTTTAGCCGGTGGCTCCCGGCTCAGCTGAGGTGTGCCGCGCCAAGAGGAAGGCAAGGCGGAGGTAGTGGTGCCGATAGCTGGGCGCGGGGAAAGATAGAGTGGTGATGGCGGCGGTGGCCAAGCTTGGTGCCGGCCATGGCATCTATGCTCTGTGGCGGCGACGAGCAGAGCAGGCAAGCGAGCGAGAGTAGGGCAGCGAGGGAGTGGGCTCAGGTGCATGCTCTGGAAGGGCAGGGGCGCGACCACCCAGCGGTATGGGCGATGACCACGCGCCAAGCGCAGCGCGCTCGGGCGGCGCCATGGCCAAATTGGTCACGGTGACCACGTGCAAGGCAGGGACAGTGGCCATGTGCTCCTTTTTGAAGCACCGCGTAGTAACTTCCAGGTAGAACTAGGCCAAGACTCCTATACAAAAGATCTTCATCCCCCTTCACTCTCCACTTCTCATTAAGGTACTGTGGTCATTAGTCACATGGATCAAGAGATCAATAGCACCAAAAATTGCAGTGCCAAAGCGTTGACTGCGATAAAGAAACTTTACACTTGATGATCAAATCGAAGTCCAACTAAACCCAAACTTTGCCTGACCGCTCTCCTCGGCCTAAACTCCAACTCTTATTTTTGGATCGAACCAAGTTATTTAACGAAAACTCAAGAACGCGACACACCAACACATCAACATCATTGCCCCTTAATCCCAGACTAAACATTTTGAATGCTTAAAACAGCATCACACTTTTGAAATTTCAAAATTACTTCTGATTTTGCATTGAAACACAAAAATCTCCAAAAACAAAAGTTGCTCAAAATTTTGAACTCTACAACTTTGCTTTTGTGACCAAACTTAGATTTTGAATAATTTTTGAAATTTGGATTTAAATTCAAAAGAGGACAAAAGTAGGGTTTTTGTAAATTAAAAATTACTTCAAATTTTTAAATACAACTTAAAATATGTAAAAAGAGAAAATGTATAACTTTTGAAGATTTACAACTTTCATAATTGGGCCATCGCCCAATTATGCCTACTTTTTGAAATTGAGTTTGAAATTCGAATTTAGGGTTTGAATCTTTTCAATTTTATTCAAAATTTTACATTGGGACTTTAAAAACTCAAAACACCAAAGTTGTACATCTAGGTAAGACATACAACTTTTTTGTTTAAACCATTTTCAAATTATGCCCCCATTTTGAAATTGGAATGGGGAAATGAAAAGGGGTCAAATTTGGGATTTGAATCTTTTCAAAATTACTCCAAATTTTATACTAAAACTTTGAAAACTCCGAAAACCAAAGTTGTACAACAAGACCAGATCTACAACTTTGCTTTTTGGCTCACCCCTAAAATTTGCTTAGATTTTGAATTACACAAAAGGGGTAAAACAGGGTTTTTTCAGAAATCAGGATTTTGAATTCAATTGATTATCTTTTTAACTAAAACATGATTAATTATTTATCCCTAATAAAAACATTATTTCATGTGATAAGCAACATGGCATTATTAACATATTAAGCGTACTAGTAAAAACAACATATCAGATTACTATTGAAACATGTGAAACATGTATATGAAACATGAAACATTCTAAAGCTATACTTGAAACATTTTCTAGCAACATTAACAGGGTATTTGAAACATGTGCAACATATAAACCTTACATGGGAAACATTGATCAAACAACACATATAACTCATGCAGCATATGCAATATGACTAAACTAACATGTGCAACATGAATGCATTTATGGCATATCATTTGATGTTTATGTTTGATGATGCCTCATGATCAAGTTTTAATTGTTTCTTAACATCTGGGATGCTACATTGTATTTTTATACGTTCACGTGGCGTGATGATTTTCTTTCACGTGTCGGATTTTTAATAGCCCATGTGTCATGCCCTGATCAATTCACATGTCATGCACTGGATGGTCCACATGTCATATTTTTATTTGATCACGTGGCTTGTCCTAGTTCTACCACATGTAGGACTAATTATATCAAAAAGTAATTCAAGATCATCATTACTACACAGATTGACTACATAATTATTCAAGCTGGCAATCAAATACCAACAATTAACATTTCATATGTCAGCAGCAAACCACTGACAGAGTATCACCGTAACAAACCATCATCTCAACAGACCACAAATGTTCACCGCATCAAGTCATAGGAGTTGAAGACTGAGAGTTAATTACCATGAGAGTTTAAACGCATGAAATATTCAAAGAGACTATTGTACTCCTCTTGTTGTCGTTTTTTGAATTTCTTAAACTCCCTTTCAGACTTTTTTGTCTTCCTCTTCAGTTCATCCACTAGTTCGACGAGGGCAGCAGAACTTTCCTATTCACCAGCAAGTTGTTCTCGAAGCGTTATCTTTGCTGATGTCTCTGCTCTGGTGAAGCTTGTTAGGATACCAGCATTCTTCAAAAAAAAGATTTTTGCCGCTTGCCTAGGAGGGGGCTTGCTCTGGGAGAGGTAGAGGACCTTGAAAACAACATTAGCACTAGTCATTGGTTGCTGCCCAATAGCAACAAGTTCTGCTTGCATAGCGTCCATAGCTTCCCATGAACGGAAAAAGGCGAGAAAGAAGACCTGCGGGTCGGATCTGTCGCCTCTGTCGCGGCACATGACGGACACAGACGCCAGTGCCGCCGCGCTCCACTGGGAAGACCCGCCACCTAGCCTCCAAAAGGACGCCTGAGCCACTACAACAGCACACCGGGGATCCTCCGCCGCCGTCGCCGCAAGTCTAACGGGCACATTTTTTCCACTTACAGGGGATATATCCAATATATAAGTTAACCTGTCCACACAGAGAACATATACTACTATAAGGACTCCAAAGACATGTCAACACAACCAAGCATCTAGCGCACTGGTGAAGATGGTCTATTCCTTGCTCTGGGTCTCAGGTTCGACTCCCAGGTCTCATGTTTTTTTTAATTTGAATTTATTAAACTTCGGCGGCAACAAGTGACACGCAAGCCGTCGGGTCCCATAGATCGGATGGAGATGAAAAAAGGTACCACAGGTACATGTGACACATAAGCCATCAGGTCTCAAAGGTCGGATGGAGAAGGATCCACAAGTGACATGGAAGCCGTCGGGTCCCATAGGTCGAATGAAGATGGAGAAAGGTCCCACAAGTATACGTCCACAAGTGACATGGAAGCCGTCGGGTCCCATAGGTCGAATGAAGATGGAGAAAGGTCCCACAAGTATACGTGATACGCAAGCCGTGGGGTCCCACAGGTCGGATGGAGAAGGGTTCCACAGGTACACGTCGGATGGTCGAATGGAGAAAAGATCGAGCGTAGACTTTTATGACGAATTGCTAGTGTCACGGGTGAGTAACTGCAGGTCCCACATGTACACGTCGGATGGAGAAAGGACCGTGTGGAGATTTATGACGAAGTGCCGTTTGTTACAGATCGAATATTGTTCGTCACAGATGTGTAATTAGTTCAATGACGAAGCCCTGGTCGTCACAGTTCTAAATAAAGTTCGTCACAGATGAGCAGGAACAGTCGCGCGAGCGATATGTGACGAAACCTTACGCTGTTCTATGACGTTTTTTGTGACGATATCCGATTTCATCATAAAAAAGAGGTTTGAGGAACGTCACCGATGATCTATGACGAAACCGAAATATTCGTCATAAAAAGTGATTTTTTATGACAGTTTCGGATTTGTCATTAAGATTTTCGTCATAGAAGTGGATATTTCTAGTAGTGAGTGTTTCGATGTTCTGGATGTTGCAAGTGTTTCGTCTTGATGTTGCAAAAGTAGATCGTGATGTTGCACATGTTGTAATGGCATAGTATGTTTCATTCAGAAGTTCGTTGTAAGTTTTTCATCTAGATGCTGCATATGTTTCACACGTATGTTGTAATTATTTTATCTGGATGTTGTATATATTTGCAATGATTTTCAAGTGTTTTGCAAGTGTTTCAGACGCATGTTGCGAGTGTTTTATCTGGATGTTTTAAAAGTAGAACAAGATATTGCACATATTGCAATGTGACTCATCCTGCCAGAACCACCTGCTGCAGCTGCTTGGGTACTGTGCATGCACGTGGGGGAGCAGAGTGATGGAGTGATGCTCGACAACGGGCGCGGGGAGCGAAGGGCGATGGGGCAGGGGTGCAGGCGGTCCTCGTGGAACGTGCAAGTGCGGCAAGCAGAGGGGCCATGGGCAGAAAGTGGAAGGGGGCACGGATATGGACAAAAGCGCGAAGTGGGGGCGCAGTTTTCTGATAGCAGCAGACGCCGAAGTTAGATATAGAAATGAACTGCAGCCACGGGCTTCCGGACGCTGGCGTCCATCCGGTCATCCAGATCCGAACGCTAGCAGTGAAAATTAAATTGATTTGTATAAAATTTCTGTACGTTTTCCTATGATAAGTTTCTGCATTATTAAAAAAAGTAAAAACACGGCTTAGAATTGCAGAGGCCTCGCTTCGCTTTCGTTAAAGCTAGGCCCGCCTGGCAGCGGTGGCGCATGTGCGCGGAACGGCAGAAGCTACTACTCCTCGCAGTTCGCGAAACTGAGGTTGTTTCAAAGGCCGTGGGCCGGTGCGCTGTGAGCCCATGCTGCAGTGGACTCGTGTGGTCTGCAGCTTCGAGAGCCCATGAGGCCCAGAGCAGAAGGGTCTCTTCTTGGCTGACATGCCAGTGAAAGTCCTTCGGGAATCCGGAGGGTAGCTCTGCATCGCCCTGCAAGCACTTTTCTACTTACCACGTCACCATCTTCATCCTTCTTTGTTTACGAAGTCTTGAAGAGATAAATAGAGAGCACATGCCGGGCGGCCGGCCGGACTCCTCGGCAAACTACGAAAGAAAATTTTCTATATATCAAAGAAAAATATTATAATTTGCTAGGTACTTCCCTCTGTTTTTGTTTACTTCTCACTGATCTTTTACCGTAGTAAATTTGACTAGCCGTTTTTTTTCTAAAAAATCTCAGATACTTCAAAGTATATAACATTAATCAAGTATGTAAAATGAAGGATCATATATGTGAAAACTTGATGTATCTAAAAAAATCTTTTACAGAAAAAAAACACATGGTCAAAATTGCTACACATGGTCAAAATTGCTACAGTAAAAATTTAGTGACAAGTAAACGAAAACGGAGGAAAATAAATAATATTGCGCAATGACGATCGCCCAAGCTTAAAAAAAACTTTCACTGCATGCACATCCTTGCGATGACGATCTTCTGGATGTGGGTAGTTCGTCTGATGATCTGATCTACAGCCGGCTTTAGCCTTTGCCCATGCCCAATAGTACACGTAAGACGCTGCGATCGTGACATCCGCGCAAAACGCCATGGCACCGAGTGCACTCTTTAGTCAACACACGCCACCAGATGATGAAATACAACAGGTTGAGCAAGCAGATTTCCGCCAGGATAAGACCTACCTATAATTAATATATGTACGAACAACATTAACAATTTAGGCCATGGCCATGTTTAGTTCTAAAAATTTTCAAGATTCTCCATCACATCGAATGTTAAGACACATGTATGGAACATTAAATGTGGACAAAAATAAAAACTAATTACACAGTTTGGTAGAAAACCACGAGATGAATATTTTGAGCCTAATTAATCTATGATTGAATACTAATTGACAAATACAAACAAAAGTGCTACAATAACCTAAGCTAAAAATTTTCGCGAACTAAACCCACCCACCCTCACACCGTGGGTCTGGTTGTAGACGACGCCAGACGCAGTCTTAAAACAGACTCCACGTCGCCATCGACAACAAAATAGAAGAGATAAACCACAACGTTGGTGGAGACCTCCTTTCATCGTCACATGTACTGTACACGATGTTTACAGTCACTATCTGCTCCAACGTTAGGGCATTGATGCTTTCTCAGGCTATCTCAGTGGAAGTTTTACTAGAGTTTTATTTGTATTTAATAACTTGTTGTATATGTACTTTGATGATATGACAATATTTTAATGAAGAGAGAAAAATTGAGTTTTATAGAGATGAAACTCTCTTGACACAGTTACCAACTCTCTATGAGTCATAGAATTAAATGTATATGGAACTATGCAATGAAATTTTCCACTGAAAGTGGGGTTTTCATCCAAATTTCATTTCATTCTATATAACATGGCTGTCTTGAAAACAACGAAATGAAACTCTTCACTGAGACTGGTCTAACGTATTATGCTGCTTCTAACATCTTCTCCAGCTAAACGGGAACAGAAAATAATACTATATTCGGTGGTACTCTATTGTTTCACTGAGGGCTCGTTCGGTTAGGGGTGAATGACGATGGAAATCATTCCAGGTAACGAAAGCTTGTATAAGGGTCTGTTCGGTTCCGGGGAATCATGTCCCGGAACCGTTCAGGCCAGGAACCCTTATTTAATTTGTATAGAGCAGACTTCACCAAAAAATAATTTCGAATAGGAATGACTCCAAACAAACGAGCCCTAAATTAACTTGCAATTCCGGCCGGAATTTTTCATGAGAGCTATTCCTTGCAAAACGAACGGGGCCTAAGGGGTACAGATGCATGTGGATTTCTCGACCCATCGCTTTCTTAATAAGCGAACACCGGTGGCTGCAGTGGAAAAGAAGGTGAGGAATTGTTTTTATATGACAAAGAAAATCAAGCCGAGCTCCGACGATAACCTTCTGGAATAGCTCGTCTGCCCGATGCTAGTACAGTAGTACTTGTAAAAACATCTGCGCATAACGCCGTGGCAGTATGGCACTAGAGCTACGCACCACGCAAATACAACAGGCTAAGCAAAACAGATTTCCACCAGAAATGACACCCACGGATAGGATTCTACACAAAGCCACCCAATGGCACACCATACCGGTTTCGCCCGTAGGCTCCGTTTGCTTATACCGAAAACAAGTTGAAACATTGTTTCGGCTGATTTTTTATAGAGAAAAATACTGTTTTAACTGAAAAAAACAAACTGAAAAGTACGGATTATAAGCCGGCTGAACAGAGCCGTAACCTGATCAAACAAGATTAGGCACAAACAGAACAACCAAACTGCAGCAGATTAACAAGGGATTGCGACATGGAACGAGTTTTTATACAAAAGCAAGAAGCATAGCTAGTGGAACACCATCAACATCATCAGCATGGTCCGTGACAAATCGTCCCATCAAGCATCCAGTACAACAACACTACCATACCACCGTCTTTAGCCCCCGGATTCTGCCTTCGGCCTTGTTCAGTTCCCCAATTCTCTCCCCAAATTCTACTATGTAAAAAGAAAATTCTCCGTCACATCAAAATGTCGGCAAATACATGAAATACTAAATGTTGATGAAATCAAAAACTAATTACACAGTTTTGTTGTACTTTGCGAGACGAACATTTTAAGCCTAGTTAGTCAAAATTTAGATAATTTTTACCAAATACAAACGAAATGCTACAGGAATTCTGATACAGTGTTTTTCTCCCCAATTCTCTCATCTAAACAAGGCCTTCCTTATTCAGTTCTGCAGTTCGAGGGCAATCCATCCAGAGGTCAGTCACCACCACCCGACGCACTACCCTGCCTGCCGGCACGATGAACACACACACCACACACACACACTACCGGATTCTTGGCTGACATGCCCGTGAGGGAGTCCTTCGGGAGGGTGACTCTTCATGGCCTGCAACTTCAAGCGCTTTTCCAGCTTGTCACGTCACCATCTTCATCTTTGTTGACGAAGCCTCGAAGAGAGAAACAGTGAGCAATGCACATTCTTCCGATGATATGAATAATTCACACAATGACACAATAAACAAATAATATTCACCACGACTTGCTCTCTCTCTCCATCCTGCCATGAGCTCACCGTGGGTCTGGATCTGGCCGACGAAGTCTTAAAACATACTCCACGTGGCTTCGTCAACGAATAGAAGAGATAATAAGAGCAGCCACAATGTTAGTTGAGGCTTCCTTTCATTGTCACATGTACTACACGATGTTTGCAATCATTCTCTGTTGCAACGTTAACGTTAGGCATTGAGCTCAACATGGATCCTGTTCTCAAATATTCTTTTTTTTAACAAAAGAGTATAAAACCATCTTAGGCTGCATCTCACGTGTCTTTAGTTAAAGGGGGGAACAGAAAATAATATTATTATGTTTAGTACTATATTGATTCACTGAGGAGTAATAAGGAGGTAAAAATGCATGCGGAATTGTCGATACTAGTACGTTAGTTCATTCTCTTTAACTGAACACCGGTGGTTGCCGTGGAAAAAAGAAGAGAAATTGATGCTTGATATATAGGACAGGGAAAATGAAACATCGCTATATATATACTTCCGAGCTCCGACGACAACCTTCTTCTGGAATACTACAGTACCTCGTCTGTCTTGAAAAAGACCCTGTCATCTGCGCAAAACGCCATGGCAATACAACAGGCCAAGCCAACAGATTTCCACGAGTAATGACATCCACAGAAAATGGATTGGGAAGCCACCCAATGGCACAGCTTACTGTTTTCGCCCGTAACCTGACCAACCAAGACTAGCCATAAACAAATCAACCAAACTGCAGCAGATTAAACAGGGATTGCGACATCGAACGACAAAGGCAAGAAGAAGCAGAGAGCTAGCGGAACATAGCATCACCATCATGATCATCATGGTACATGACAAATCGTTTCGAGGGCAATCCAGAGTTCACCACCCACACACACTGACAAACACTACTGGGACTCGGCCTCCGGCGACGAGAACACCTTGGCTTGGCGATGCGCTCCACGCCCCCTTGGCCATCTCCACCAGCACCTCCCGCGCCGGCGACAGTGGCGGGGCGGCGGACCTCCAGGAGCACGCGCTACTCCTCCTCGCTCCTCCCAGTGCCAGCCTCGTCCTCATCTAGCGCGAACGCGATCTGGAGGAAGGGAATGCGCGTGGGCGTGCTCTGCATTGGTCAACCTCCGCTCGCCGGAAAAGAGCTCGTTGGTGGCAGAGAGCGCGGCGGGCACGGCGTGGAACTGGAGCATAGGCTGGGCCGGACGGCGAGGCTAGCCACGGGCGAGGGCTGCGTCGGCGGTGGTGCCGGCTGTGGAGAGGTGGGGGGCGATTTTTATATTTAACCACTTTTTTAATAAATATTTCAATATTAACCGTCCCAGAAAATAATTTGCATCCGGTAGCCCTTTTTCGTCGCGCCATTCCCAATGGCGCGACCAAACAACATAGTCGCGCCACATGCATTGGCGTGACAAGATACGACACATTCGACGGCGTTTCCGACGTGGAAAAGTCTAGTCGCGCCACCGGGAATGGCGCGACGAGACTGAATTTTTGAAAAATCATAACTCTTCAATACGACGTCGGATGAAGATGATTTTTATATGAAAATTGTAGCTCTCGATGAGATCTACAACTTTGTAGTTTTGAGTTTTTTTGTTTGACGACGTTAAGATGCTCAAAAAAATTATATAAACTTTAAGCACCAAAATAATCGCGTATTAGTGATTGTTGCATTATGAAAATCATATCTTTTTTGAATGGATTCAAACAAAGATATAATTTATATAAAAATTGCAGCTCTCAATGAGGTATACAACGTTGTAGTTCTGAGGTTTTACATTTAAGGTCGTTAAGACGCTTCTGAGGCTTTATAATATTTTCTCGAGCGTCTCGTTTAAATTACACTCTAACCGATATATATCAATATGAAAGTACTACACCATAACACAATGAAAGAAAGTCACGAGTCTTAAGCAAGATGGCATCCAATTCCAAGAAATTCTCATTGAATAGTGTGTTAAGAACTTAAGATATTCCAATCAATCAAGAAAATCTTCATTAATCAAGAGAAAGGTATACCAGGGACTCTTATTAATAGAATAATACGCCCACTTCAGTTTATCGAATGATGAGGATTCAGAATGTCCTTTCAGCCAGTCTCTAAGCATTTTGTTACTATTCCATACCTAATTGAGAACCAAAATAGTAAGGGGTTGTAATGGTTGGAGATTCAAACGAAAAAAAGCGATGAAATAGGCAAATAGCTCTTAAGTCTTAACAAGTATCTTATAGAATAATAATGCTTATATAAACTGTACTAGGACAAGTGGCCACCAACGTTTCAACTAAACATGTGGCTAAAGGTTGATCAAAGTTGACATGTGAATATGATATGACAAATCCTGGCAACAATGGTGTCATTGGTTGCAAAATATAATGGACTGCAATATAAACATACTAACCATTCCTGAAGAAATACAAATATGAGCTCAAAAGCATCGACTGGAAGGTTGATGCCTAGTTCTTCCTCAAGCTCCCTCCTGATGATTCATGTTAGATGGTAGTACCAATGATAAGTCATCATCCAAACAAAAAGATTAACTAGACAGAGTCTTTCTATACAGTAAGTGACAACAGAAGCAAGCCTTATGGAATAATCAGCATAAATGATTTTCATGAAAAGAAAACAGCATAAAGTATAAGTATTCTGCCGAGAAAATATTATAAAGCCTCAGAAGCGTCTTAACGACCTTAAATGTAAAACCTCAGAACTACAACGTTGTATACCTCATTGAGAGCTGCAATTTTTATATAAATTATATCTTTGTTTGAATCCATTCAAAAAAGATACGATTTTCATAATGCAACAATCACTAATACGCGATTATTTTGGTGCTGAAAGTTTATATAATTTTTTTGAGCATCTTAACGTCGTCAAACAAAAAAACTCAAAACTACAAAGTTGTAGATCTCATCGAGAGCTACAATTTTCATATAAAAATCATCTTCATCCGACGTCGTATTGAAGAGTTATGATTTTTCAAAAATTCAGTCTCGTCGCGCCATTCCCGGTGGCGCGACTGGACTTTTCCACGTCGGAGACGCCGTCGAATGTGCCGTATCTTGTCACGCCAATGCATGTGGCGCGACTATGTTATTTGGTCGCGCCATTGGGAATGGCGCGACCAAAAAGGGCTACCGGATGCAAATTATTTTCTGGGGCGGTTAATATTGAAATATTTATTAAAAAAGTGGTTAAATATAAAAATCGCCCTGGATTGGTGGCCACCGCGTGGGGAGGGAGGGAAAAGAGGAGATGGCCTGTGGACCCCGCGTGGCAGCGTCTTAGGGGCATTTTGGCCCATACGAAATTGCTGTAGCCTATTTATGGGCCCAATGTCATCGGACACGAATTGTAACGGCACGGATCAGGCAACACACGAATTGTAATGGCACGAATTGTAATGGCATAGTTCTAAATAGATAAACAGTAACAGTAGTTCTTAAAAGTTGCAAAATTTTTAGCATGTTCGTTTGGGCTAAAATCTGGTTGATCTAACTGGTTTTCTGTGAGAGAAAAACACTGCTAAATGATAATCTCAAGCAAAATAATGGTACCGATCAAAAAAAAACCAAAATAATACTATATTCAGTACTCTATGGATTCATAGGATTGATTCCTGGCGAACCGTTTCCTCGCTGTAACGTCGGAACCGTTCCTCGCGCGGAACGGCTCCCAGAGCGTAAGGAGGTACAGATGCATATGAATTCTCGACGCATAACTGAACACATGTGGCTGCAGTGGTAAAGAAGGTGATGAACTGATGCATGTGGAGTTCTCGACGCATCTTTTTCTTAACACCAGTGGCTGCAGTGGAAAAGAAGGTTGAGGAATTGATGCTTCATATATATGAGAAAGAAAATCAAGCCGAGCTCCGACAATAACCTTCTGGAATAGCTCGTCTGCCCGATACTATACTATCACGTTACTTGTAAAAAGAAAAAAGAAACCCTGTGATTTTGACACCTGCGCAAAACGCCGTGGCAGTATGACACTGAGAGCTCCACACCACGCAAATACAACAGGCTAAGCAAAAAGATTTCCACCAGAAATGACACCCACGGATAGGATTGATTCTACGCAATGCCACCCAATGGGACAGCATACCGGTTCCGCCCGTAACCTGGTCAAACAAGATTGGCCACAAACAGAACAACCAAACTGCAGCAGATTAACAAGGGATTGCGACATCGAACGACTTTTATACAAAAGCAACGAGCACAGCACTTATGCACCACAAAAGGCAGAGCTAGTGGAACACAGCATCATCATCATGGTCCGTGACAAATCGTGTCCCATCACGCATCTATTACAACACCACTACCATACCTACCGCCATCTTTAGCCTCCGGATTCTCCCTTTCTCTTTCTTATTCACTGCTGCAGTTCGAGGGGTCACCACCAGTCCCACCGCACCCCCATCATCATCAGGGTAAACGACGAGCACACACAGACTACTGGGACTCGGCCAGCGGCTCTGCCTCCGGCGACGACGAGAACACCTTGGCGATGCGCTCGGTGGGGATGGCAGGGAGGTACTTGGCCCCCGTGTAGCCCCGCTCGGCCGCGGCGGCGACCGCCCGGTTGTACTTCTCGGCCCAGTGCGCGGCGGTGGGCACGACGATCTGCGCGACGTGCGGGAACACCGGCAGGCCGTTGAGCGAGCGCCACGCGGAGACGGCCAGGTGCTCCGCCGCGGGCTCGTACCGCACGTACAGGTCCCTCGCCACGGGCTCCACGCGGCCGTACACGTCCCGCGCCACGGGCTCCGCCCTGGCGAGCGCCGCGTGGACCGCGCCCTTCACGCCCGACTGCTGCGCCCCCGCCGCCAGCTCGCGCGCCACCGCGTAGGCACGCGCCGACGCCGCCTTCAGCGCGCCCGGGAGGTGCTTGTCCACCTCGTGCACCGTGTCGTCCACCTGTGGCCATTGGCGTTGCGCATCGGTCAGCAATAAGCGGAGGGAGAACACACAACACAACACGGTGATTGCACAAACAGACAGATGAATTACTGTAATTATTAATTATTGCCACTAATAAAGGAAGCCCAAGATTCAATTAACACTTGCTAATTTGATTCGACGAAAAACCCTCGCTAATTCCGTTGCCGACGATGGCATCGGACTCTCCGCCGGGCGCAGATGCATGGGCGGATTCCCCGCGCAAGGACAAAAGACGACGAGAAGTCACCACCGCACACCCACCCAACCCAAGTAGGGCCCCGCCCAACTCAGCTGTGAGCCGCACACAGCTCGCGACCGTGTTCCACAAGGGAGGAAAATATCTACTCGGCGACCAGAACCTTCCAAACGGGCGCAGAACTACGGCACCGTGTTCCACACGGCGCGAGTGGGTCCGGCCGCCGGCGAGGTTTGTGTCCCGTGAAACCGCCGCCGACAAACTGGCGCAGAACCACGCCGCCGTGCTTGTCCGCTACCCGGGCCAACGAAGGAGCAGCAGGAGAAGAGGGGGATCGGTGATAGGGCGCGCGACGCGACTCACCTTGCGGTCGACGAAGGCGAGGACGTCGAGGGGCAGGCCGCCGTAGCGGGCGTAGACGGGGCCGACGACGCCGTTGACGGTGGACTCGACGGCGTCGACGCCGGGGCGGAGCGGGCCGGCGTGGTCCTTGGCGAGACCGTAGAGCCCCGCGAGGTACACCGCGGCCTGCGCCGCCGCCACCTGGACGAAGTCCAGGTACCTCAGCTTCGTGGCCCTCCCCGGCTCCTGCTGCTGCTCCACTACCAGCTCCCTCTCCTCCTGTGGACGGCGCACCAACAGATCAGACCAAAACCAAATCAATCAACCACCGAATTCAGGTCCGAATCGAGGCGAGGAGCGGAGGGAGGGATCACGCTTACCGCTTGCTGAGGCTGGGGGTTGGGCTGCTCCTCCGCCATCGCGCGAACCGGGCGAGGGGTTGGTTGGCTTCTCTGGAACCTGGTCGGGAAACTGGGCTGCGGGGAGAGGAGAAGAGAACTGAACAGGCGAGACGAGATGAGACGATTCGGCTGCTTTTGCTTCGCTGGAAGAACGAGGAGACGGAAGGGGCGAGAAGGCGGGCTATATAGGAGGCCGGTGTCGTCGTCGGGCCGTCCGATGCGTGGCGCGCTCCATCGGGGCCGTCGAGGCTGCGCCAGAACACTCTGGAGCGGCGCCGCCACGTCGGGGCTCCCGTGATGGGCACGTCGCCAACGGCGTAACCGTGCAGATCGATCTGTGTGCTAGCTAGTGGTTCAAGATGGGCACGGCCGCTGGTGGGCCCGGCTGGACGACGTGATCCGATTATGGCCAACTAGGGGCCTGTTTAGATACTAAATTTCTCTCACAAATTCTAATATGCAAAAAGAAGATTCCCATCACATCAAAATATCGGCACATGCATGGAGTACAAAATGTAGATGAAATTAAAAACTAATTGCACAGTTTTGTTGTACTTTGCGAGACGAACGTTGTAAGCCTAATTAGTCAATGTTTGGACAATTATTACCAAATAAAAATAAAATGTTACAGTACTGCACAGTACTCTACAGTAACTTGGGACACGCCAAATCCGGCGAACTAAACACGGCCTAGTGTTCAATTAAGGTGTAGTCAGGCTTAAAAAATTTGTCTCGTGAATTTCGTCTAAACTATGTAATTAGTTTTATTTTTTATTAATATTTAATGCTTCATGCATGTGACAGAAAATTTTGAAAAAATTTGTAAAATTTTGTAAACTAAACATGCCCTATATATTCCAGGCCCGTAAAGTTCTGAGGTGTCACGTGGTCCGAAGGAGTGTTTGATATTAATAAACAAACTAATTACAGAACTCGTCCGTAAATTGTAAGACGAATTTATTAAGATTAATTAATTCATTATTAGCATATGTTTACTGTAGCACGACATTGTCTAATCATAGACTAATTAGACTTAAAAAAATTCGTCTAGCAAAATATAGGCAATCTGTGCAATTAGTTATTTTTTAGTCTACATTTAATAATCTTGCATTTGTCCAAATATTCGATGTGATAGGGTATAAAAGTTTTGGAGGAGAAGCTAAACCAGACGAAGACGGCCGCTGGTGGGCCCAGGCATCACGATAGACCAAGTTCTAGAAATTAATTTCGGTGGGGATACAGCATAATTTGACGAAGGTACAGTACACACGACACGCTTATCTTGAGAGATTTCTCCATTTTGTACGACACACTTATCTTGAGAGATTTCTCTATTTTGAATCTTCTTTGCCCTGCAATTTTGCTATGGGTTTAAGGAACAGAAGCTTTGACCCTGCAATTTTGCCTTGGGATTAAGGAAGAGAAGATTTTTTAGCCTCTCATCTAAGTACAGTTATAGTATCTGTTCGGATACAGACACACATCACCACGCACGCACACCTCACACGCACACCTCACACACACACGGTATATAAATAAACCTACAACTATACTCAGACAACGAACGCAACTGAGAGGTAGTCGAAGATCACCGGACTCCGAACGTGGTGGACACGTCACTTGACCATTGTGACATATTTGCATGAGAGACAACTGAAGTTATTATCGGAGAATAAATCTCCGAGGTGAGAGACCGAAAATTCGCAGCCCCTAGGGCTCGAACACCGACCAGTAAGGTCCCAACTCCCAAGAAAAAAGTCTACTTCACCCCCTCAACTACGGGGTGGACTACTTAACCCCTCAACTATGAAACAGTCTATTTTAGCCTCCTGAACTTTCCAAAACCGGCCAAATTACCCCCAGACGGTTTTGAAACAACGGATTTACTACAGTAACCACGGGTTTGCTACAGTACCAGCGGTTTTGCCTTTCTTTTTTATTTATTTCGGATGAATCTTTGAAAAATCATAGTAAATCACAGAAAAATCATAAAATGAAAAATCCAATTTTGTTAGACTCCACATGAGTAGATCTACACAGTGAACATATAATATAATATGCTTTGGTACAAAGTTTTTGTTGTAGATTTTGATATATTTTTTTCTGTAATTTGGACTCCAATTTTGTTGTACTAAAACATACCATATTATATATTTACTGTATAGATATACTCATGTGGAGTCCAACAAAATTGGATTTTCTATTTTATATTTTTTTTATGATTTACTATGATTTTTCAAAGATTCAACCGAAATAAATTTAAAAGAAAAGACAAAACCGCTGGTACTGTAGCAACTGTAGCAATACCGCCAGTGCCGTAGCAAAGCCACCGTCTGAAAACCTAATTTGACCGGTTTTAGAAAGTTTAGAGATAGAATATACCGTTTGATAGTTGAGGAGATACTCCACCGCACAGATGAGGGTGAAGTAGACTTCTTCCCAACTCCCAACCACCGGGCCGTGCCACCCGAGCTACGCTCGGTTGTCAGGAACAGAAGATTTGGCAAAATGTTCGATCAACAGATTTAAGTACGTACGACCGTTGACAGATTTTAAGCTGCTAGCAACTAGCCAACGACAGGTCAAGCTGCTGCTGCGGCGCCGAATGGTACGCAAGGAAATCACCTCCAAAGTTGGTGGAAGCACGCAGGCTGGGACGGGTATATTCCATTGCCGGCGTTTGATGCACTCCGCGATCTACAGACCGTCCTGCGCGGACTCACGTGTGTCGGATTCCTGCTGCTTTCCAACTTCCAAAGCCTTTCCTGCTTTACGGCCGGCGGATTCAGATCGGATCCAGGCTTCAGCAAGCTCGGGCTCGGCAACACACGTGTGGTCTCGAATTAGACCCCCCCCCCCCCCCCCCCCCCCCCCCCCCCCCAATCAGGAATAACATCACTACTGGATCTCAAATTATACCAGAAGCTATGGACCAGGCCACGATGATCCCACATGCCTGGCATACAAGGGACGTTGGCACAGTAGGGACTAGAACAAACTGCGAATGAAGCCAACGGACGTTTCCACATGTTTTGGTGCATGCAGATACGCCACGACAAGACGCACGAGCGGTATGAAGCCAATTGAATCAAACATGCTTAACATGAAAATAAATTAATTTCTAACAAGAATATATCAAACGTCCTAGTTAGATGCCTCCGCTCTTCACTTTACCTGGAACCAAATACACTTTATAATTTGCCTTTTTCGACTCCCTCGTAAGTAACGGAGCAGGCGCCACCGCAGTTAGCTGCAGCTGCACAACTCAGGAATGGTCTCGTACACCTCGAACGTGATGTTAGCATTTGGCAGCTAACGCCTGACAACATAGGCTAAGGAGCACTCTGAACTGTTGTACTTGTACAGACCTGAGCTCGTTGCTGGAATCAGCATACAACTCAGGTTCTTCAGGCTGTCTAGTTGAGGCCGCAATCTTGGTCTACTTGGTCTATCGTGATGCCTGGGCTAAGTCCTTCCTGCATCTGCTGCTCTGATCCCTGTTTGCAAATACAATAACATGCGTAATGCAGCAAAATAATGCTGGTTGAAAGCTGAAATTTCGATTATAACTAGGGATGCAAGTTTATTTTTTCTCTGCCCAAAGAACCAGACGTAATTCTCAGGCAAAAATCCACCCAAATTCCAATAACATACCATACCCCTCGCCCAACAAAACACAAACAAAAAAATGTGGACCTTATGTCAATGCCTAACCACCATAAAAAAACTTTTGTCTATTGTGACAACATTCGGGCAGGAGCCAGTGTTGCTATACTGCAACATGTCCAGTATGATATGAACATCACAAGCATTTTGTAAGATTTTCCCTCAAGTGACTTGTAGTAATAAGAATAGCACTACTATCAAAAGCCTTGTGTAGCTTTGCACGGTACTGTTGGTCTGCTGTGCATGCACATGGGATGTACAGCACAGCAGGACAACAGCCGAACTGCTCCAGCGTTACTCCTTCCGTCCACAAAAGAACGTAATTATGAGAACCGTGTCGATCAAACTAGCTCATGTTTGACCAAGTTTATAGTGAATAGTATTAGCATTTATGGCTCCAAATAAATTTATTATGAAAATATATTCTATAACTAATCTAATGGTACTTATTTTGTATCATCATTATTAATACTTTTTTATGTAAATTTAGTCAAACTTCAAACTGTTTGGCTTCTCGAAAAAGCGAGAAGTGCACTCTTTTGTGGACGGAGGGAGCACATGTAGGATGATGAGCCATGTTCTGGAAGGTCCGAGACAGAATTTCAGAAATAATAACTGCTGCTACAATGCGAAGGTACATCATACCTGTGGCTGCAAAGGTGGCAATTGCTGCTGCTGCTGCTGATCTTGTGGCAACATGTAGGATTGCGGCTGAGACAACCTGTAGTATGGCTCCTTGAGTTCAAGTTTTCCAGTAGATGTCTGTAGGATACCGCCTTGCTCCGCACCCACACCCCACATTTTAGCTTCAAGTAAGAATCAAATGAGCATAAGAACTATAACCTTCAAAAACACAAGACTGGAGAAATGGAAAAATAGGAAAAGAGCCTAACCTGACATTGTCAAGTATATCGTGTAACTCTGAGAACTATGGGCTACGAGATGAAGACGGCCAGTTATTTCTTGACCAGCCATGACATACAATGGCTGTGAAAGCACACATCGCAGTTGGTACCAGTGAGTGGTAGGGGATCCTGGAGCAGTGGTAAGCCACCTTTGCACAGTGCTGCAGTACAGCATAGCAAATTTAGAATAGCGGAAGACAAATCTAAAGGAGTGCTGTGACTCTGTAAATATTACTAGTCAACAGAATTTCCAGTATATACTGAGATATACTGACCTCCCATTAAACAATACATCAAACCAACAAGCTAATCCATGTACTCTAGTGCCAACAGATGCTACAAAACTCAGAGGAATATCAATCTCGTAAAGCTCCTCTTCCTGGAAAAGAAAGATAAGCATGTCATATTTCCATCAAACCAAGAAATCTTTCAGAAAATTCACATGGAATTTAGATCTCATGCCATGCTTACCTTCATGCTAGTAAAATCAAGTGTATGATATGTTGGCGGAGAAATTAACAATCTCGGGTCAAATGCATCCACAACAGGCTGCATGAGAATAGAATAGGAATTTAGATTTGTCAAGGAAAAAGAAAGAGTCACTCAAATTAATAAGACTCTTTAGCACAGAACCAGACAACAGTAATAATAAATAATAGAAGAAAAATCTTAAGAATTGTTCACTGCAGCCATAAGAGTTCTGGGACAAATCATGTCACGTCAGTAATTGAATACAATTAGTGATTCAGTAGTCAATATACATATCTACCCCAATCCAAGCCCGCTGTTCCAATTTGCAAGCACAGAGAAAGGAAGAAGAAATTACTAGTTTCTCATCACAGCAAAAGCAAGAACACATAACCTATATATTTTAACAGTTATAGAATGGAACTGCAGTGTAACCTGTGAAAAGTATCCCTGGAATGCTGAACCATGTAAAGGTGTAAGATCAACACCAAAAAAATTGTGCTGCTGCCAAAAGAGAGCCTGCAAGAGCACATAACCTAGATATTAGACAACACTACATGAGAAAGACCTGATACTAAAATATAGACACACATGAAGAGATCATGAGTTCATAAAAATAATGTATAATCAAATAAGACAGATTTTTCACAACAAGATGGCAACATAAATAACAAAATCAATTATGAATAAGAAAAAGTGCTGCCAAAGTGAAGTTGCCACATTAAAATTTAAATATCCAACAAAGGTATCAAACATAGCAGTTGGTGGTGTGGTATCTGCCTATCCAACTTTGAAACCTAGGGGAATTTCTATAGACATATTTTAATATTTGATGGATGGCTCATGGGATACTAAATATTGATGAAGACTTTTTTTCATAATTTAATTACCAAAACAAAAGATGAACAAAAAAAAACTACCACAATTTGATAGGATCAGAATCCCTGTAATTAGCCATCAGTCTACTAGTCCACAGGTGTACCATAATATTTGCTTTAGATAAGTTACAATGTCCAGTGATGCAGCACTGGACTTCAATCCTCAGTATATGCAATACTGCTACTTGAAAAGCATTTTCCTATTAAGTTGAGCCCTCAGCCCTACGCTCATATATTGAGGATGAAAAAAAAGGAATTTTCATATGAGAATTTACAGTAACATTAATAAAGCATTACAAAAAGGCATTAGACAGCAATAATGTAAGGAAAACCTAGCAATGATTTAGTACCTTGTTTGCCATTTCAACATAAAGGTATTCATCAGAAAATGGAGCCATGTGAATCCTAAAAAGACATGAAGTATTGATGAGTAATTTGAAATACAAAAGTCTGAACAGAACTGATGACTATGCATGCCTCTGAGCTCATTATTTTAAACAAATACTGTTGGACTGCTTGTAAGAACATTAAACTCATATGCTGTAAAAAGAAAAACACCTCCACGTACTAAAAGAGACCTATATGATCTTCTAATTATATTCAAATCCACCCTAAAGACTCTGAATCAGAATTAAGTGGAATCCTTTCAGTGTGGGGTGCCATCGGTATGATGACTCCAATTCCACAAGTAAATGCCATCAAACAAAATGTCTAACTTGTGACTCAGTATCAATAGCAAAAACAACATGGGCACCACAGGCCCGACTACAAGGTCCAAACAGTATCTCAAACCTTAGGAAGTAAGGCAAGGGTGTTACAGTAAATACATGTAACTGAAGCAGAGAAGTGCAGAGGCTGATACAAAGTCGAAGACCATACTAAAATATACTTTTGTGACTTATAACATTTCATGTCGATTGTCGTATGACACAGATAATGACTTGATTGGTTTATAAAGGTTTCAACATTTGCAATCCATGATCAAGAACCGATATGTTGCAAAATTGCTCAGTGATTGAATAAAACTGAACCCCATGTAAGGCTGAAAATCTAGGAAACAGGTAATACAGGTAGGAATGATGTAAACCAAGTACAGGTAGGACATAAACTAAGTGTATACAGAAAGGGAAAAAAAAAGCTTCTATGAAATTGATACAATTATTAATTAAGCACACAAGGAACAATCGTGAAAAGAGTTGATATGACCTTTTTGTTTACCAGATGAATCAAA
Source organism: Saccharum hybrid cultivar R570 (assembly GCA_038087645.1). NCBI lineage: Eukaryota > Viridiplantae > Streptophyta > Magnoliopsida > Poales > Poaceae > Saccharum > Saccharum hybrid cultivar. Next base: position 12,614,862 of record JAQSUU010000401.1, read on the forward strand.
GACTTATCAAGATTCAAGAGCAATTAAAATTTAGCATGTAATTCTAAGTGCCAAATATACCTTCCTGTTGTTGGAAACATTTTACCATCTTGAGCAAGGAATCTGTCTCTAGCTATGACATAGGACTCTAGCATCCTCTCATTAACCAAAAGGGTTCCTAAAAGCATGGGATTACAAATCAATCAATAATGGATAACACAGGAAGAAAAAAAATGAAATCATGATATATTATTACTCTTCAATGAGGTCTGAATTGTCAAAGTTGCCATTTGGTCCAGTGAACAAAATCAAAGAACAACTGGATATTTGTTTGTTGTGAACATTGGAGTAGACTAAAACCAAATACATAATTCATCCAAATATTTAACCTTTGTAAACACGAGCAAATGTTAAGTATCGTAAAATTGTTTTGAGGGAGCAAGTTCTAGGCCATATTTCCAAACTCAAACAACAGTGAAACATTACAAATAACAGCTGGTGTAGCTCGGGCATGCAACTCTCCAATAGAGTCAATGAATGGTTCAGAATGCAAGTGATGTTGTTTCATCTATCCTAACATACTACAGCCAATACAAAGGGCTCATAAGATGAAGACAATTCTAACATAAAAAAAAGTTTGCACATAGATATGCTTTTTTACTTATATCAGGTTAAACATATGATAACAACCTAACATTGTATTTTTCAATACCTGTGAATACTATAATAGATAACAAGTG